>CM076575.1:1254126494-1255326494 GCA_034641835.2 Pinus albicaulis | reverse complement strand
CATGGAGTTTAATTGGCAAGGACGATGTTATAAATTAAAAGGTGTTAACTCTTCCAGTTCCAAGGAAGGTATTAGTACTCATGATAAAAGCACCAGTCAACAAAGGGAAGTCACTCCATCACAACAATGTTTGATTAGAGAAGACCTTTTTGGTTATGCCTTGAGGATAAAGCATTTCTAAAGGGGCAGGCAATGTTATGAATAAAATACTCATAACTTTCAATTAAAATAGATAAAATATTAAATAATTAAGATAATTAAATTAATTAATGTCTCATTCAATTATGAAGAGACATGAGGTCAATAGTCATGACTTTTTAATATTTATCTTATAAAGGCCACGAAGAATTGTAAATCATCCACTTCATATCTATAATACAATTACTTACTTACCTTACGAATTACAAATCTACACACAATATTATAGTTGCATAATAATTTTTATGCTCCATCTCTCATAGTCACTTTTAAAATATAAGAGTGACTCTAATATTAAAAGTCACATAGTACCTTCTCTCCCTAAAGTCACATTTCAAACATAAAGTGACATAATAAAAAGGTACCAAGCACATGTACCACTTCATAAAGTGACTTAACTCCATGACATTAATACTACTCATAATGTCTCACGACAAAAGGTCATTAAAGTGTTTTCCTAGCCAAAAAGGCCAATGCGCTAGGAAACACTTCATTGGTACCATTTTTCTCAACATATAACACCTCTGCCACCTATTATCACTCTGTTATTTTCCCGACATATAACAAACTACAATACTCCAATCTTGAATAACTTTTATTAATCTTGTAGGAATTTACAGGGTAAGTTCCGTAGATCAAGAACCAAAAGTCACCGCTCACAAATAGATCACAAATCAGTACACTAGTATAATCACGTGGTTAAAACCCTCAAAGAGGGAAACAGTCCACGGCCTGAGCCAACGCGGCCACTTCAGGCAATTTATTAATATAAAAAGAAAAGTTACATATGTTTCTCTCATAAACGGTTACCAAACAAATGACCCTCCATGCTCTTTAAATAGAGATCATGGACCAATCGAGTGTTAAGCCACGAATCAAGTGTCGTTAATACAGAGGTGAGAGATAATCGTCGGATCACTACAAATCGTGACCGTCGGATTATAAGTTACAAATGTACATGGTAAAGAAACACACTTTACCTAACTCTACACTAGACTAAGTTATTCTTAACTATTTCCTATGTGTCGGACTACCCTAACAAATCCCAATCAAAGTCTGATACATAGAACTCCAGGGCCTTTCCTCGTATCCCAACCCCTTTTTCATATAACACAGTTTATATAGATAAATAAAGTTAAAAAACTATCTCTGATTTCTAGGAATCAAATTCAATCTACATATTAAAAATAAAACAAATCTGAAAACTGCTACTAAATGTCTCAATTTGTTAAAGTTGGAATCAAATCCACTAGGTTGATCTCTGCTTGAAATCTGAGATTTGATTGCTTCTAATTGCCACGTGTGTTTTGATGCCTAGAAATGTTGGATCTGATTGCCATTTGTGTCATTTGAACTGTTATGAATAAAATATATATAAAATAATTAAAATAATATAAATTGTAAATCATAAATAATGATTAGTTAACTAGTAGTTAGCACTGAAGATTCATGTCTCTAAGGACATGACCATTTGTGAAGAGGTACCTGCCTAGGTATATAAGCAGGCCCTCTCCCTCATTTGTAATCATTTCACTTGTATTCAAATATTCTTATATATAATTACTTGTCCTACAATGGATGTATTTGTCTTCGGAGTATTTTGAAGATTATTGTTGTGTATACGAACTTTGTTCGTTACATTGGTATCAAAGCATAATATTGGAGTATACAAACTTTGTTCATTACATACGTATCAGAGTTGTTCGATCCTCTGGTCACTCCACCGCTGCACAAAACCAGTCTGATCTGACCTTTGGCCATCGATTCTTCGTCAACTTCATTGTTGTCGCAACTCAAGCGTTTAGCTGCACAAATTTTTGGAGGCTCTCTATTTTTTCGTCAGGCCTTTCGCCATTAAATTATAAAAAAAAAAAAAGAGTTAAAAAAAAGGTAAAAAAAAAGGGGAATAATATATTCCGAAATACAAAGAAGAAAAAATTTAAAATAATCTATTTTTAAAAAAATACTATAGGAAAAAAAAGTGAGAACAAAAATTAAATTAAATTAAAAAAAGATAGGAAAAATATATATATTGAAAAAAAAATCAAATTAAAAAAAAAGGATCAAAAACTAATGATAATAAAAATTATTTAAAAAAATAAAGAAAAAAAACAAAGAAAATCAATAACAAAAAAATATATATAAATTAAATCTGACGACAAGCTACCACCTACCACAACCGTTTGTCGCCCACTGCCCGACCACAACGTTGCTGCCATAGTTTCCTTCCCACCGTCGCTTCTATCGATTCTCGCCATCGACCACTGTCGAGTCTGTGGAAGTCGCCACATTGTTTACAGTCGCCTGACAGGGGACAACCTCTGCATTTCTACTTAGTCGCTTGACAGCAACCAACACAACCGCTACCATCCATTCTGTTGGATGGCCACCCGCAGCACGGCCATTGCCTCTTGACTTGTCGCCCGTAAAAAAAATAAATGGCAACCGAGCCACCTCCCCAACTTCTGACACAGCTGACCAGCCTCTATCGCCACAACTGATCGAAACCACAACAAGCCACCAGCTTGACCCCGTTGTCACAGCTAGGGTCATCGGCATGCTTCCATTCTGCTATCGTTGTCCACTTTCGTCGTCGTGACGTTAGATGCTCTGTCGTCATCCTCATTCGACCAGCATGCCTCAATAGCACAACAGCTCCAATTCATCCCGACCACAATCCCCGCAACCATCCGAGCATCCTCTACAACCACTGCACACACTCGCACAACCCACGTCTACCCTCCGCCACCAGTCCACTCGTTTTCCACCACTGACTGTACTACCACCATTAACTCCAACAAATCACAGTCGAGAAATTCCAACGTCACTGAGAAATACGTACTCGGTTAGTCATCTACCCATTCCCTAACAAACTCCATAAGTGAGTCAAAAGGTAAGATAAGAAGTCTTTTCCAAATGTAACAATGATAGAGAAAGTTATGAATTTACGATAGTGATCAATAAAAATCATAAAACATTAAGTGGAGACACCAATTCCACCAATTAGTCTAGAAAGTTTGCTCTCATAAAATAATAAATTTGGTGGAAATATATTAACATTCTTTCATACAGTAAGAATAAAAAAAAAAATCTAAAGGTGACATTAAAAGTACTAAAATAAAAATAAATAAAAAACAATAAAAGTGAAGTCTGACTAGACGTGAAGAAAGAACAAGGAAAGATGAGTTTCGTAAACAAGTCAATATTTTAGACTAAATGCCCATTTTGTAAAACGGAAATTGGGTATCAGTGGATTCATAAAAGTTGTGAATTATGTTGTCCAACATGTGGGAAATTATTTGGTACGGGAGAACATCTAGGTGAAGAGCAGATGCAAATGAAAAGATTAGAAGAATAACTTTCAGAACTTCAGCGGAAAAAAAAAGTATCGGAAAAGAAATATAAAGATCTTGAAGATCGATTTTACGAAGAACTAGCAGAAAATAACAAAGAAATTTGGCGTCTAAGGGCCCATAATCAAAAATTAGTTGCGCAGGTCAAGAAGGCCAAAGATACAAAGAAAATGTTATGTATATTTTATTAATTATTAGTTAGATATAGTTATCTTAGGTTTTATTAAGTGAAAGGGCATGATCAAAGATCATGCCTCTTCACCAAGGGACACTATGAGGCTATATTTAAAGCCTCGGTGATTCCCCATTGTAATACTAATCATCTTTCATCTTTTATCAATAATAATATATACTTATAAAGTTTACCAGAGTTTTTACACTCTAATAAAAATTATTATTATTATTGCAAAAAAAAAAAATTTAATTAATTAATTAATTTTAAAAAAAAGGGAAAAACTGGCAGAAAAATATTCTCCACCTCATACACGTTCAATGTCTTCATCGATGTCGATGGCCGAATTCCAGAAGAAATTGGTGGATCTCGAAAAACAGATCAATAATAATTCCGAAGAATTCGGAAAAAGATTAGTCGATCTTGAAGGTACAGTTGCAGGACACTCCGACGACATCAAAAAGGTTCATGACACGACAAATCGAATAGAAAGACAAATGTAGCTAAATCATCATGAGACCACAGAAAAGATGATAGAGCATAGCGAAGCAATGAACAAGATGACAGAACTCTTCAATAAGCTAAATGATAAGATAGATAAGTTAAGTCAGACACAATCCCCAATATTTCCTAACATGGAACATAATCAATTGAACAATGTAGCTAATTCAGATCATAATCATGAATATGAAATGTTTGAAAAAGAGCAATTGAATGAGGTTGAATTGGAAATCAGCTCACATGAAAGCTATATTGTTGAAATACCTAGAAGCAGAGACTCTGAAATCAACCATGAAAGTTATAGAGCTGAGAAGCCAATGGAAGAAAATGCAACTCAATCCATTAATAAAGCCAGAAATGCAACAACAGAAGTTATTGAGAACTTTTATATAAATGAAAATCCAATGGCAGAAAAAGAAACAATGTTGGTGAAGGAGCCACATAAAGAATTCAACGTCATTGCTATCACAGATGCAACTACAGACATAGTCATTGAAAATGAAAGAGACCATGAAAATACAGATGCTTATAAACAGCAAAATGTTTCATCACCGGAATTGAAAGAAAAATGTGAAGAGACAAACACATCTGAAGCCACTGATACAGTGCCAGAAGCTGTTAAGGCCTTCGGTGATGAAGCAGATATAGTTGTTAGGAAGGAAGCATTTGATGATGAGGAGAAGTTACATCAGATGATAATTGTTGGTAACTTACCTCTAAATCTAAAAAGGAACAAATAAGAATCACCAGCAGTACCAGGAATAGGATCTGACCTTGTCAATATCAGATCTTGTCACTATCCACATCACCAAAATATTGAACTCGAGGAGATGCTCCACGATATTTTTAAAATGTGGTAAGCAAGAGCCCGCCGCTCAAGAAACCCAGGCGTTCGTCAGCATTGTCGATCATTACATATGCTTTGAGGACAAAGCATCTTTAAGAGAGGAGCAATGTTATGTATATTTTATTAATTATTAGGTAGATATAGTTATCTTAAGTTTTATTAAGTGAAAGGGCATGATCAAAGATCATGCCTCTTCACCAAGGGACACTATGAGGCTATATTTAAAGCCTCGGTGATTCCCCATTGTAATTATCTTTCATCTTTTATCAATAATAATATATACTTATAAATTTTACCAAAGTTTTTACACTCCAAAAAAAATTAGAAGAAAAAGAATGTCTCAAGAAGGAATTCAACGAGAATCTATCAGAGAAAGAAAAAGAAAATTTACACTTCGAAGACCTGAATCAAAGGTTATTAGAACAAATCAATAAGTTTAACAGATAAGGACACTAAAAATAAAATCAACAATTCAGAAAACGAAGAATGTTTCATAATCAAAACTTACACAAATAAAGAAGCTTAAGAATGATAAGAAGTCACAAAAAGACAAGTTAGAGCAATCTATTCAAAAGGGAGCACTAAAGTCTTCAGAGGTAACAGTGTAGTTTGAAGAAAAAGGAACGAATATTGATCCAGTCAATATTATAGCCCAAGAAGAAGATAAGCCAGTTGAAGTGAAGATGTAAACAAAAGTTGCAGTTCAAACGATGGAAATTCCAAGTGATGATTCAGTAGCGAACTCAACAACATCAATACTTGAAGAAAATCAGGAAATTTTCACACTCAGGATAAAGGAAAGTCAAACAAGAAGACCTCCTTATACATCCAAATCACAAGAATAGACACCTCAACCAATCTACGAACCTATATCACTCATAACATAAACAGTAAACTTATGTTCTGAAGGACTCTGAAGTTTGCACTATTCAATCTGGTCATAGCAATTCATCACAAGTTTCCAGTAACTGCAAGATTCCACAGAAGATTGATCTAGGATGGTCAAATCCTTCCTCAGTTCGACAATTTTACTTATTGCTCAAAGGATCATATTGCTTTGTATCAACGAAAATGGCAGTTTCGAAACGAGAAGACACTCGAAACAGAACAAGAGATCAAGCCTTTTCATTAGCAAGCTTTGAGGACAAAGTTTTTTGAAGAGGACAATGTTATGAATAATATATATAAATAATTAAAATAATATAAATTGTAAATCATAAATAATGATTAATTAACTAGTAGTTAGTATTGAAGAGTCATGTCTCTAAGGACATGACCATTTGTGAAGAGGTACATGCCTAAGTAGATAAGCAAGCCCTCACCCTCATTTGTAATCATCTCACTTATATTCAAATATTCTTATATATAAGTACTTGCCCTACAATGGATGTATTTGTCTTCAAAGTATTTTGAAGATCGTTGTTGCGTATACGAACTTTGTTCGTTACATTGGTATTAGAGCATACCGTTGAAGTATACAAACTTTTCAGAAGAGAGGAATAACCTATTTCTAAGTTTTTTTAATAACCCAACGTTTTGGACTTCCTAAGTGAGTCCATCATCTGGGGTAGATGCCAACTATTCTTTGAAAGGATTGTGACGATTAGGGCAAAGGAATAGATATATGAATAGTAAATTATTGAGGAGTTTATTATGGTTGATTTGATGAAATGTAATTTAATTTAATTTAATTGTAATTTAATTTAATTTATATAATTATTTGAATTGTGTATTTATTTATTTATTTGAATTATTTATTTATTTAATTTAATTAATTTGTTTATTTGTTTATTTATTCATTTTTATTTTTTATTTTTTATTTTTTTTATTTATTTAATTTTTTATTTATTTATTTATTTATTATTATTAATTGAAATATAATGTATTAAGAAATATTAAACCTTATTGAATTCAACAATTAAAAAATTAATTACTAAAGGGGGTTAAGAATATAAAAAAAAATTAGACTAATTATTACATTTATAATTTGTTAATTTTGATGTCATAAGACGTTTGATGTATTAAGGGTTTCAAAGTATTACTGATGATAAGTCCATCATCGTGATTTATGTTATTTTTTCTTTTTTCAATTTCTATGGCCTCTTTGATTTTTGTTTTTAGGTAATGGTCCTGTTTAGAGACAAGTTTGGCATCCTCCATTCATATGTAATGTGAGGATGAGAAGGCATGCTCTGCCAAGGCAGATTTAGTAGTTCTATTCCTAGATAAGTCAGCAGCATGTTCTTTCAATCTAATGCTAAGGGATCTACTTGTTTCGCCAATGTATTCTTTACCACAAGAGCATGGTATAATATAAACTCCTTTTTGCAGCCTAGGATTTATAGGGTCCTTAGCGGAGTCTACCATATTCAAAATAGTATTAGGGAGAGTGAAGGCAATCTTAATGTTATGCTTGTTAAGTATTCTAGAGATTTTATCAGTTGTTCCTTTTATGTAAGGCAAAGAGATTTTAGGGATGTCAAAGGCTCTTTTTATGTTATTTTTATTAAGGGTTTGGTAAATGGTTTTGTTGATGACATGTTTTTATACAAAATTTGGTCGTTACATGAACCTTGAGAACTTAGTGAGCCATCTTCTTGAGATTGTGCAAGTTATTTGGTACAGAGCACTATGGTATTTGAAACCCTTGAAAACAGTCACCAACAAATAGATGCGCACCTCAATTGATTTTTCGGATCACACTAGCTAGGTTTGATAATTTGTGCACTCTATCTTGGTCATTAGATTTTTAACTATAAAAAAAAACTTGACTCAACTTTGATATCAGATAGTATTCAAATCTGATTGTCATTCCAATAACTTCGGCCTATGAAAATCATACTTGACACCCAATGCTCCTTCGCGTTTTGCCTAGCATCAGAAACCTTGCCAAAAAGCTTGACAATTTATATACCAAAATAATGATTTACTGGATCTATGTTTTCCATCACCAAATTGAGCATTTTGAGAATAATTAAATGTTTTTAACAAAACTTTTGCATTTTCCATCTCTTCTTTCTGTCATGCTTTGTCCCAACCATATTCTATGGCAAGAATTTCAATAACATGAGGCAAAGCTCTTATAGTTGCATCTGTGTCAAGAAAGGCACGCCTTGATCACCTAGCAATAGAATACTCGTTCCCTTCGCAGTACACCATCTCTACCAAATCCTTTCTATGGATGTAATCTATTGCTTGGTTATCCCTTGTTGAGCTCTGCCGCTTGTTGAGAACCTTGTCTTTTGTTGTTACAAATTGTCCTCCAAAGAAAAACCCTTGGCGTGTGATAATTTGTTGCTACAGAGCGTTTTCTATGTTAATTTGTGTTTGTGCTAAAAAAATATTATCCCACGTTGGAGCGGAGAATGAGCTTGATGGTTTTTACATACACCATGCCTCTCCATACTTTCGATGCGTTGTGCACTTAAATGCCCCTTATGGGCTCCCCCCTTTGACTTCGCACTTGTGTTATTGAGTGCTTGGTGCTTGGTCTTGTGACTGAGTAGTTGGTTGTTTGACTCATGGAAATTTGTGGTAAAAATGACACTTGGAGATTGGGTCTAGATTAAACCAAATATTTTTTAATAAAACCACTACTACCTTGCATAGAGACCCGAGAACCAAGTAGGCATATTAATTTTATTTAATCTTTTAAACACCAAACTAGCCTTTTATTTTGCTTGATAAAAAAGGCCACTTAATAATATCGAGAGTGGATTGATGCTAGGAAGATTTGAAATCTCAATTAACCGATTAAAAGATACTTAATTTGGCAGCGTGTTTTATCTATATCATAATGATGAGCGCTATCAAATTAAAAGACAATGCTCGTTTAAAATTGGCAAATCAATGTTGTTTTAGGACCCAAGACCGAAATGTTGAACTTAGGAGAGTTGATTTCAAAGAAATCTTGCATGTGATAACACCACATCCAGCGATACTCCTAATTCTAGCTGGAATAACGTTGTTCCAACCCCTTTCACCGCATGTATGGTACTCATACCAACGTTTACATGCCTATCTGAATCCGTCTTTGAAACGCAAAAGAGCACTTCCCTCATTCCCGTCATATGGCAAGATACTCCACTATCCATGAACCATGCATCTTCCGTGACGGTTTTAGAAAGGCATGACACCAAGGCAAAGTTCCTCTCAGCCAACTTGTCCATCTATGCAATGGCTACCATGGTTGTCTTTCCCTTGCCCTTCTTTTTGTCTAGACATTGACTTGCATAATGTCCTAGCTAGTGAAATGCAAAGCACTTCACATTGCTCATGTCCTTCTTCTGCCCCTCTTAAGAGGATCCTCCCTTTCCTTTGTTCGATTTGGAAACCCCCTTGCCCTTTCTTACATGACTTGAAAGAGAAACATTCCCCTCATCCCTTTCACCTTTTACTTGGTTGCCATGAAGAGCCACCTCACGAGTCTCCTCTTGGGTGAAGTCATCCCACAACCTATCCCTGGCTAGGAGATTCTCCCATGCCACTACTCCTTTAACGAAGATACCCCACTGCTCTGTGAACCCATTCAGAGTTGTCCTTACTAGTTCCAAGTCTGACACTTTCTCCCATACTACAACAAGCTCATCTCATACTTGAGAAATTCAAGTGAGATAAGAAGAAATGGTCTCATTCTTGGCCATCTTGGTGCCTCTGAGTTTCTCTCTCAGCACCATTTTCCAGTTCCACTTGTCACTTTGGTATAACTTGGTCAACACCTCCCACATTTCTCTAGTAGTTTTCTTACTAGATATATGAGGAATAATATGGTTCTCCACTCTATCCTCGATAATCCTTTTGGATTTCACGTCCTTCTTATTATGGGCGGCCATAAATGTTGCATCAGTAAGGTGAATCTGAGTTTGTGATACAAACTCCCAAATTTTGTTCTCCTCTAACACCAGCACAATCATCTCCTTCCAGATGTTCTAGTTAGACAACCCATCCAAGCAATCATCAAACCTAAGACCAGTCACCATCCCTATGCAATTGATTAAACCCCGCCACAAACAATTTCACTTGAAGAATTGTGCTCCTCCTCACGTTGTTTACTAATAATGTTCTACATCTCCCCACACGACACACTACAATTAAGTCTTAGCAACTTCTGTAAGCCTCAGTCGGCTCCTTAATAGACTTAGCTTTCGACTTAGGCCAAGCCTATTGGCTATTTGCAGCTATTGTTTTTGTACAAGCCTATTGTGTTGGTTCACTCAATGGCCTACCTTGCTAATGTTTCCTCCACAGCCACAGACCTCTTCGTGTGATCTAACAGCAACCCTAATGACGAGCTTCTCTTAGCTTCAAGTCCAGCAATTTACATCTTGCGTGGCCCTGCCATGACAGACTGGTCCAATCCTGTTTCATTGGTTGGGCTTTGCCACAATTTCCTACGCCTCCCGTGACCCTCTGTGATTAAGTTGTGTCACCTATGGTACACAGCCCTTGGCGGCTACGCAATGTCTCCCGCCACTAACTATTTGTGGCCAACTACAGGACCTTAGTCTTGTGTCGTCTCCCCCACCTGAACACTTTTGTGGTTGTCACGACCTATCGTGGTTGCCTCCACCACACAAGGACCAATCTTTTGCTTTGTCCTGATCAACCGACTTGGCCACCTCCAAGACCAGTGCCGCCCATAGAACTTGTATGTGGCTCGCCCCTTTTTTCTTTTATTGTCCCGCTTGTTGTGGCCTCATTCGTTGGCAGCTAAGTCCACCACTTTCCTTTGCATCCGTCAATTCACTGTCGCACTACCACCAGGATCACATCCTGTATCTGGATTCATATGATCATTCCACTGATCCTACAGTTGCCTTAAACCAAAATTTAATGTACCAAATTCTTCCCTAATGTCCTGCACATTCCTTTCTATTTGAAAGATCCCCTTTTTCAGAGATTCCAACCCTTGATTCTGAGATTTACTATGTTCTTGAATTTTATCAATGGGGCCAAACTTCTCTTTCATAGCACACGGCGACTGCCTTTCTTCCTCATCCTCCTCCAGATACTCTTCATCTGATTCTGATTCTGATTCTGACTTGTGGTCACCAATCATCCTTCCATTCTCAATCTTGAGAGGCCCCAAACAAGTATCATCTACATGGTTGTTAATTGCTCAATTCATAGTCAGATCTCCATTATTCTATCTCATCACTAGCATTCAATTATTATGTAATAATGAATTCCCTTGGTTAAGGTCAGTATAAACATGTGAAGATAGATTTATTAAAGTATTCCTGGCTGATTCATGCATATGTTTATGCCCCTATTGGAACCCCTTTTTTCAACTTCCTTTTCAGCACCTGATGATGAAACTGGGATCTTCCAATCTGTCTCTAAAATTCTAGAAGTGTTGATTAATTCTGATCGCTTACTAATGTCTCCAGCCCCTTCTGCATGAGTTCCTTCAATAATATAGTCATTCGTTGGCTTTTGCCTTGCTTTCAGAATGGCACTCAAAGGCCTTCAACCTTCAAAATTTGGTAACTTGCTTGATTCATAAACTATGACTTCTCTGAAATTTATTTTCCTTTCTTTACCACGAAGACTGTGTAGGGGCTGAATCTGACTCTTTGGAACAGCAACCTGTGAGCCATGTTGTCCAGATTGAAAAAAAAAAAATTGATTCTTCAATTGTATCGCATACTCTGGAACCATTCCCTAGCAAAGCATTCTTTCTCCTCTTCTTCTATCTGTTCAAGAGTCTTTGGCTTGGCAAAATCTGTAACATTCTTTCTTGTCGCAGTTCTATTGAAAAGTTTTCTGAAGACAATTGATTCTGATGGTGCAGCAACATCCTCATAAATTCTTCCTCTCTCCTTTTCCTTATGTCTACTCCTAAAATGTTCACTGGAATCATGCCTGTCTCATAAGCTACTCGAGTGAACCTTTTCTCGAATTTCTTCAAAGTTGGTTTCCACCTCGTGAAATGACCCTCAAAGTAAGCTACCTCACCCTGATGGCATCCTAGAGTCCATTCGCATTTTATTATGCCTTGTAACTTACTGCAGCCTAGCTATTGCATCATGATGATATCTTTCCCCATTGCCTCATTGCCTGCGCCTACGCTAAAAGTCTCCTGATCTAGAATCTAGCTGCAATCTTTCTTTGGACTTACCGTTTGTTTGTGTTCTATCAATCCCCCAGATCTTGCCAAGTCAATGGCGAAGATCTAACTTTTCACTCTGTCATGAATATCTTTCCAAGAATAAGCCCCTTCTTTCAGAAACAACTGTTCTATCAGGTACCTTTCCATCAAAGGTATTTTGCTTATGCCAAATAACTTGGTCATAAGAAGAATGTCTGTGTTCTTCATATGGATCATATGACCTGTGAGCATACCAGTTTCCACCTTCGGTGTAACACAGGTCATCATGCACCCCTTCATAATCTAAGTGCAACATCTCATCTGTCATAGCTATTATTCTTTCCCTACCATGAGTTAGTTCTTGTCCTCGTTCCACATCAAAGTTAGAAATATATTCAACTTCCTCCTGGTAACCAAATTGCTCAGGTCCATCATCTACAAGTACATCAAATCCCGGTGATGACTCCTCTAACCACTCCTTACTTTCCATATCCTTATCCAACCAGTCATCTGTAAGCTGAACCTCAAGGACATGAGATCTGGTAACAAAACTCAACTCATTATCAAGAGGATCTAGCATTTTTAGTGGGGAAAATTCATCCTCAGGCAAAGAATATTCTGAAACATGTTGATCTCTCTTTGCATGGCCTGGTGAAGGCCCAGCTTCAGCAACATACTTGGCTTCAGTTTGCAACTGAACTTCTGCAAATGTGCTTTGTATATCTTCAAGAGATGTGTTGATAAGCCCACTACCATAGGAAACTAAACATGTATTAACAGTGAGAGCTTTCTTCATTTCATACGTATCATTTTTGTTGGCCAAGCTATTGGAAGTTCTACCAGCATCTTCAAGCGTGATGACTCCAACAGGTTCCTTCACCAATAAGTCATTTCTATATTTCCTGTGTATATGGTCCTCTATGTTTTGGGTCACAACGTGGGAAACCTCATTTAACCATTCATAAGTGAATTTATTCCCGGTTTTGACTCGGGTATTCAGAGCTATGAAACCATTACTCTGACTGCAAGTTTCAATAGTCACATCTTTGTTAGTAATAACTTTATCAGAATGATCTATGTTACTCTGACGAGGAGCATGATCGATGAAGTCGGTAGCAACATCAGATAGGAGATTTTCCATAATGGCATCACCTATCCCTCCTCAATCATATGTATGGTATGTTTGTATAAGCCCACTACCATAGGAAACTAAACATGTATTAACAGTGAGAGCTTTCTTCATTTCATACGTATCATTTTTGTTGGCCAAGCTATTGGAAGTTCTACCAGCATCTTCACTCGTGATGACTCCAACAGGTCCCTTCACCGATAAGTCATTTCTATATTTCCTGTGTATATGGTCCTCTGTGTTTTGGGTCACAACGTGGGAAACCTCATTTAACCATTCATAAGTGAATTTATTCCCGGTTTTGACTCGGGTATTCAGAGCTATGAAACCATTACTCTGACTGCAAGTTTCAATAGTCACATCTTTGTTAGTAATAACTTTATCAGAATGATCTATGTTACTCTGATGAGGAGCATGATCGATGAAGTCAGTAGCAACATCAGATAGGAGATTTTCCATAATGGCATCACCTATCCCTCCTCAATCACGTTGGTCCTCTTGAACATTGATGCATGCTTGACAATCTCTGTCATTTGCTTTACATTTTCTACAAATATCATGATTATTTTTATCAGCAAAATCCATTTCAAACTCTTCTGATGAGACTGCCTGGGCATGCTCATCGTTTACAACCAGCAAACCATCTTTCTTATTACCTTTGTGTTTTTTGTCTCAATGATCGATTGTGACAAACAAGGTTCCTCCTCTTAATCCTTGTTGAGGAACTTTGCTACTACCGAGATCCCATTTTCTATTGCAATCTCTGTGTTAAGAGAGTTTAAATTACCTGTTTCATCCTCTTCTGCCTCATCCTTTGTTTTTTATTTGCCTTCATTGATTTCATTTCCAGATAAGTGACTGCCTCCACTCTTCTCAGGTTGCCTATTGTTTTCAGCCCTTTCTTTTCCTCCATTGAGATACCCTGAGATTCAAATTCATGGTTCTCATCAACTAAATACTGGAACTCAGCATTACAAGTTGAATTCTGCTCCTTTGATAAACATTGTTCATATTTTTCACCATTTCCGGACTTGTTTTGAGCCTTCCTGCTATCAGAAGCCGAAGATTTTGAGTTGCCCATACCACCAGATTCAAGGGACTGAGGTCCTTTATTCTTTTTAGGAGGATATAGCCATGACGAATCATTTGGGTGAGCCTTTATCCATGCTTCAATCCATTTTCCCTTTTCTATATTCAATATTGTCCTTTACACGATCCTCACATCTTTGCAAAACTCAGCGTTCTCCTTCCCCAAGGGGGGAACTAATGCTTTCTGCCACATTTTCTCATAACCCTCCAGGCTGACACAGTGACAAGAGAGCCAGCTCTAATATCACTGTAATGTCGCTAGGGAATTTTTGCCCTTAGGGTTACATGGTCACAAGATAAATTATACGGGTTGCCACAATATCCTTTTCAATCCCAGATATATATGGACTATGCAGTAATATATTCAAGTAATAGCCTACTCAATTCATCAATAGCTCATATCAGTTTTAGCTTAACAACAGCTCCTAGGTTTATCACACAGAAGACCAGATCGTGTACATTCACAACAATGATAGTATACCTCCCAACCTATAATTAAGAGATAATAAATGAATGTGCAAACATACTATAAACAAGATCAGTTCAACAATGACTGTCAGATTCATAGTTCAACATCACATAAACATCTTTTTGACTTACAAACTGTTGCAGACCTTGCTGCCAGTTTTTATTGTTAATCAACCCTCATTATTTCCTTAACTCTCTACTATCAGCTAATCTGCAACCCAGGTTCCTGTGTGGGCTTCCCTGGCCTGCTTGACGCCTTGACTCAACTTCTTGTAACTTCACATCCAGCAACAGGCTACTTGCCAATTTCATGCCACAAATTTTCTGCCCTCTGTCCAGCTCTTGCAATCTGCACTCAACCCTGGTTGTTTTCTGTCACTGACTCAACCTGTATACCAGACCTAAATCTCAGCCCTTTAGCCCCGTCAACTAGGCATTAACAGGTCCAGTTTTCAGACAAACTTTGGCCCTACGGCACGCGGCCTTGCCTGCAGTCCAACACAAAATTATCCTGCTGCTCCTTCAACACTTTGTTGTCCTATACCACAGAGACACAATGTATTTTCTAAGCTTATAGCCCTCGGATCTTTCTCCTTGATGGCCTCCGTTGCTCCTTAACAGGGCTTGTTGACCAATTAGATAACCACATAGGACACTTCCTTGTGTACCAAACCAGAACAAAACGGAGTTGCTCCAAAAGAATTCGTTGTAATGGGACAGAGAAAGAGGGTGACTAGCTAGGGTGAAATCTCTCACCACCAAAACTAATCAAAGAGGGGGGATTAGCTAGGGTTGGATCACCTTTATTGAAACTAATCAAGAGAAAAGGGGTCTTAAAACCCTCAGAGTCGCAGCTCAAAAGAAACAGAGATATTCCAATCCAAATCAATGATGATGAAATGATTCTATCCCCCCTTTATTTATAGATTTTTCATGGGAATCTTTCTTCCTTAATCTAAGGTCAGGGGTTACAAGTGCAACCCACAATTTGGGCTTTTTGCCGCAGCAACCCCAAACTTTACCCAATGTTGCCCCAAAACATTGGATAATGGGTTTCCCACTTTATCAATGACTATAGCTTACGGAGTTGGATAGGCTATTTAGTCCCCCTTAGCGCAATTAATTAGAAAGAGACATTACAATATGTATAAAAAGTTGTAATTGAGTGCTATTAGATCAATGGAGGAAGAGGATGAAATTGCTAAGCTCAAAATAGCCATCAGGAAAATACGCAGCAAGGTCAGCGTATAAAACAATCTTTCAGGTAGACTGAAAATGATTGTATACGGTGGTGGCAGTCAATCTGGAAAATAAAAGCCCCTCTAGAATTAAGAGTTTTCCAACGGTTAGTTCTTGTTAGCAAAATATTGACCTAGGATAATTATGATAGAGAACAGGATAGGAGCCATGAAGATGTATCTTCTGAAAAAGTGATGATGAGACTCTAACTCATCTGATGATAACCTATACTTTTACAAAAAGTTGTATAGAGAGAAGCTCCAGAATTAGCAGATGAAATGGCAAATGGCAAGAAGATATTGTATGGGATTATCTAGATATATGGTTTAAGGAAAGATCTGTCAAGGCTCATAAATTTTTTCCTTGTAGGTCCTATGGCACTTTGGTTAGCCGAGAATGAAATGATCTTCCAAACTAAAGAAATCTCTTCTTACAATGGACACTTTCAGAAAAATATATATATGCCCTTTTGATTTCTAAAGTAAATCCTTAAAAAGTTTAAATATAAAAAATATTGCATACACTTGCCTCATTTTTAGGATTTGATTGGGCATCTTTCTCTAGTCAACTGTATCTCCAAATGTGTATGCCAAACATTGACTTGACACCATTCTTTGACAAAGCCCAATTCCACATTCAGTGTAGCTATGCTAGCATGTTAAACTATATATGGAGAATATAAAAAGATGGAAAAATCAAAGAGAATCTTATATCATTGTGCTTAAAATGACATACAATCTAAGTTGCATGATACGTGGAAACTAGGATAAACAAACCTGTTAATCACTGATTGCAAGAATATTTCTACAACTAAGTAAAGATATATTGAAAAATAAATGATTGATAAGATGATATTTGAATGAACCTTGTGATGGTAAACTTATACGCATTGATTGGTCATAAGGTGAAGTGGTATGTGCATTTTGACCTTTCATTGAGCCTAATGATTATTATTATTATTTATTGTAATGATGATCATGATAATTATTATTAATGTTATTTTTATGTGTATTACATCACCACCCCCTTAAAGAATGCTTTATCCTCAAAGCCTAGTAAATAGGATTCTCTGTAGCTAAGCACACTTTCTTCATGGCATCATCTTTGTCTTGTTTAGACGTAATGATTTGACCTAGTTCCCAATTTGAATGTTTGCAACATATTTTGAAGTATTTCCCCTATTTTCTGAACGCAAGACCTTGACGCTCCTTGGTAACATACTTCCCCTCTTTCATTGCTGTATGTTTGACTGTGTTTCTTACTTATTTTTCATTAGATCCAGGTTTTATCAATCTACAGTACATGAGGTGGAATACATTTTGTAGTTTCTTCTTTTTAAGAAGTAGTTTCTTGTTAGGGCCCATGGGACCCTATCTTCATTCTTATTTTGTGGTATGCATGAAACTGATGTTAACAACACTTTTGCCATTGTTTCGTCATTATCGGATTCTAAATTGTAGGTTATAATAATTTCATTTTCACGGTTCGAGACTTCTACTTCCTCTCCAGCAACTATTTTAACATAGTGTAATGGTGGGACTTCACATCTATGCCCTAGAGTCCAATTCTTACCAAATCTACAACAATCATTTTCCTTCTTTTGTCCCTTTCTAAGTGGTGATATTTACTATCATTTTACCTGATCAAAACCTACCTTTTGTTGACTAATGAATTTGTTTACGATTATTTTTGTCATACTTCTAGCTTCAACCAAGTTCTCGGGTCTTGGTAGCCTTACCTCACAACATATAATGGGTTTTAACTCCAAAATATACATTTTTAGCAGTTGATCATTTATAAGATTGGGAAATCTAGTTGCTAGGACTTACCATTCATGGGAATATTAGTTGACAATCCCTATTTATCTTAAATGGGCAAACATATTATATGTGTCATCTTCATCGTAACGAAATCTCTTAATAGGATCTTCTATGGGCATTTGCCAATTAACTAAAAAACCACTAGTTTCCTTTGACCACCATGTGAACCAATCATAATCATCAGTTTCTAAGGATGCATTGATATCTACTCTAATTTGTTGGCAAGGGGGCTCAGTGTGAAAATCCCCTCAATTTTATTAACCCACATGATAACCTTTCAATCATCTAGCCCATCAATTTAAGGTATCTGAAATTTAGTTTTAAATTTTAATAGATAACCCGTGTTATCTTGATATCTCAGCAACCTATGTGTGGCAACTTTGGACTTGGTGGTGGTCTTTGGTGGGCCAAGGATTGTGCAAATAACACATCCAGCCTTTCGGTTAGTTGGTCAATCCTTTCTCGATGATCATTAACTATCTTCAATGTTTCATCCTTGTCATTGTTTCCCATTATTATTAGGGCTTTCTATCGATTTTCAAAATCTTCTATTAAATTGTCACTGTTGTCCTCCTTTTCTAATAATTTGTCAATTTTGTCCCCAATTCTTTTTGTCCCTTCTCAATGTTACCAAGGCAGTGTCTCATTGTGTCTCATTATGTTTACCAAGGCATGTGATTCATCATTGGGAGCCATTTAAACTTCCTTCCCAAGGGAAGAAATGGGAAGTGATTTCATTCCCTGTTGTAGGTTGGAAAAGTCGCCACACACCAAAATTAGCCAAAACCTGATCCGGCTCTTTTTGCTTTATTTGATGGATGACATGAAACATGTCAATGAATTGTTGGAATGTATGCCCTTCAATTTGGGAAAGATGAAGTCATTTCTTCATGTTTCTTTGCAATGTCCAAAAAGGGTCAAAAGATACCCAAAGGACCTTATTAAAATGGTGCCAACTCCAGATGAGAGGCTTCTGACTGTTTGCTAGGTTACAAATGAAAGTTTACCAAATGTTAATACTTTGACTGTTCGCACCCAAAATGGATTTCTCTGAAATCCATTTGGGGCATTTATCAGAGATGGTTCATGGGCACATTACAGGATGCACTGGATGGTCGGTCCATCATTTTGCATCAACGGTTTGGGAATTCTTTTCAAAGTTGGCACATGGTCACAGGTTTTTAACACTCAGGGATTGATGGTTGCACACATTTTTGGACAAGTAGTTCATACAAAGGTATATCTAGATAAGACATAACAATATACTCTCATATCAGTTGGACAAAGTTTCCAGTGGCAGCAGATGCCCCATACCTTTAGATTCATTGCAGCAATTAGAGCAGTTATAGGAGCTTGAAGACTCCTAAAGCATGTGGTCAGAGTGATGTCTCTTCAGTTTCTTGATTTCCAGATGGAAGATTTGGTTTCTTAATAATTATTAGGGTTTCATAAATGTATCTGAATTAATATGTATACCTGCACTGGAGTAAGAACAGCGATACGAGATGCCATAGCCCATCGCAACTCACGTATGTCACGCATTCTCTTCCATTCTGTCATTCCAGAAGCCCAGCACTTCGAGTTCAAGTCAATCTCTAGCTTCGACCAAGCCCTTCTTACTCCATCCTTTTCAACTGGTCCAACCTGCACACCATCCTTGGTAACAAAAAGCCATTCCTTGGGTGGCTCCATAAATGCAGTGGCAGCAATTAAATTGGATTGCAAAGGAATCGATGTCCTCTCGGATGCCTCGTGACTTGTTGTGAGAAGATCTACAGCTAATGCACAACCGCCAACTGAGACACATGCCTCCACATTTGCTGGAACTTTCATTAGTACCTGTGCCCAGAAGATAGTGACAGTAAGAATACAACACTAAAAAAACCACCATTCTTAGTCCACACACATACTCATATTTTTGCTTATGTGATAGATCAGAATTTTGAGAATGTTTTCCTGTCACCAGAGAAACGATGCATATAAGGAAAAGATCAAATTAACACGAAATTTGCTGTGATTACAAAGACTAGATCACTGGTGTATGAACACACACTACCAAACTCTGTAACATTCATCAAGTTCACTTTTCCAGATAGGAAACCTCTTAACACATAGTATTCGAATAAATTTGTTTCACTGCATAGATCTTCCCAGCTCAACTATCAAAGCATTAGCAAAGATTAGACAAAGTATAGGAAAGCTTGAAAGAAAATTATTGACCAGACCAAGTCATAGGAGCGAGCTTATTTCAAAAAGCAATCCTACATGAGTTGTAGTAACAGCAATCACCTGTTCGAACATAATTGATACACTAACAGGTAACGTATTTTGATAGCATGCATGAGTTGAAATTTAAACCTTTATAACTAAATCTTTGGAATTTGGCTTCCGTGATACATAATTTGTAAAGAACTACTTTCGGTGATAATCACATATGATCATGTTTTGTCGACGCGTTTTGAACCAACCAGTGTGGTTCATCTTGTAAGATGAACCACACTGGTTGGTTCAAAACGCATCGACAAAACATGATCATATGTGATTATCACCGAAAGTAGTTCTTTACAAACTAAATCTTTGTCATGACAACTGAAAGAAAAGAATAACAAATGACTTAGTGTTAACAACTTGCCAATAAAACTAATAGAATTAGATGACGCTGAAACAAAGATGTTAAATACAGTATACAGTTACAAGTTACAACCATAGGGAAGAAATCCCTAGACAGTAATTAGTATAAATCCAATTCAACATGCAAGCAGATGGTTGAATGCTACCTTCAAGAGTAACAACAGACGGTGTCTAAGTGCTCTGTCATTTGTTCTATCAAGTAACACAGTAATATGTGCAGTGCCATCAAAAGGGCCTATTGCTTGATAATGTTGCTCATAAACAATTGTCATTGCCCTTGCACAAAGTTCCCTAACAGATGAACCTCCACCCCCACCAAAACCATCCAACCTTCCCATATCACACCAGTCATCTGATGCACCTAACTCATCTGGAGTTGCACCTTCAACAGTAAGTCCTACATCTGCATCACAAAGGAACCTGTGATATAGTGCTCTGAAAAAAGCAACTGGATCCCTCAGAGGAAAATCCTGAGCTCTGCCTCCAGCTCCACTATCAAGCAAAAGACGTAGATAATATTGTCCAACGCATACTTCTTTTGACAAACTGTGATATCTAACAGAAAATTCTGTATAATTCCAAGATAATTGAATTGCAGTCTCCTGGCCGATTCTCTCCTCATCTGTGTGACCTCCAAGACTAAGGACATCCTCAGTGCGTGCTTTCTCAACATCTAAATTATGAACTTCTGCCTGTAGAGCCTCCCTTAGCTCCTGTCTTGTCCGCTCATTCCATATCAGATCTGCACGATTGTGATCAAGACTAAATTCCCTCCAAAATTCAGGCCAGTTACAGAGAAGTCTGCCAGAGCCTACAGGTGTATTTTCTACAACCACTTGTGCCGGTGCAGGAAAAATCAATTGTGAAGAAATCCCTGCATTTGCATCATATTCAACTGAGTCTGAAGTAATTGAATTCCCCAACTGTGAAGATGCAAGAAAAGTAGATCCTTTGAAAGCCACAGAGGCTGGAGCGTCATCACAACCTGTATTTCCCACAGAAGCAACTGCATTGACTGTAGGCACAACAGAGTTTCCAGCAGAATAAGTTGAACCCTGTCCCACCTGTGAGTTTCCATTTGAGTGCAGGAAGCCATCTGCAGCCCGTGATATAGCACCATGAATGTGTTTAGAATGTTCACAAGAAGAAACGTCTTCTACCTTGTTAGAAGAAGCTGGAGTGTAATCACTAGCACCCTTTGCCCTTGCAATACGACCTTTTCTACGCTGAAGAATGCGCCTCTGCCTACGTTTAGAAGTTACTGCCTGGTTAAGTTGTAGCTGCCCATCATCAGTATCGTCCTCAGCTGGACGTGTATGTAGATATGCTACAAGCCCTGGAGGAAGCATTCGTGACAGTAGATCCAAAGCTGGCTGGTAGGAATCTGCCCACAAAGCTACAAGCTGCCGACTAACTTCCCGACGCTCACCAACAGGAAGGAAAAATGCATGTACCAGATGTCGCAGTAAAGCACCATCACGTAATGCAGCATCACGCATCGACTCAGCAGCAATAGCATCCTCCTCTGCAATTGTCCGCATGATCACTGCTATAGTTTCTCTTACACTTTCTGCAGGATGCCCAAATAATGCAAACAATCGGCGCCGCAAGCCAGCGACTTGACGCAACATTTCCACAAAAGTAGCAAGCTGTGTTGTCTCACCCAGAGGTTCACATAGCATTGCCTCAAGAACTTCTACCACTGCCATTGATAGCAAAGGTGATACTGACACTGGCTTGAGTCTGTTGACAAGGATAGTTATGTAAGTTTGATGGCCAAATAGCACTGATTTTGTGTGCATGGACGTAGCATGATGCTCACCCTTGGAATCCAGTTGCAAATTTGTTTCTCCAGGACCACCTCCGATAAGCATGGCCACCAGTCCAGCTGCTTCTGCTGCCACTCCTTCTGAACCACTTCTCAGCAAGCCCATTATTCTGATTACAGCAGCAGGAATTGACAGGACAGCTGAAGCTGCACTAACTGATGTCAGCAAGCGACGTAGGCATGCAATAAAACCCATGAGAGTTGCAGATGCTTTGGGAGAGGGAGGTGGTGGTGGTGGTGATTCAGGTGGTAAGTTTGGGGGGGCTGGAAGCATTGTCATCAAGGCCATTAATGCCACCTCTGGGACTTCTGTATTAGGCAGGACTCCACTATAAGGAATGCAAGCATTAAATTCTCTCACTCTGCGCCACAGTTTCGCTCTTGAACCAGGAATAGATCCACCTTCAGCTACAGCATCTTTGGCCGCAGCTGCTAGATGTTTCAGATGCATAGCCTCACCTTCAATATCTGCAAAAAGGCGCTGTGCTGCACTTGCAACTTGTTGAGGTTGTGGTGAAATTCTTCCACAGGGAGGATTAAGACAATGGCCGGGCATAGTCAATCTTGGCAAAACAGGAATGGGGCACTGTCTCTGCACATAGTTAATGAAATGGATACATTTTAAACATTTCTTTCACAAGATTTTAGAATAAAACATTTTGACTCACAAGCAACATTGCATGTTTTCCTAATCAAATATGTAACTGTGAATGATGAATCACAAACAAAAAGAAAACCACAATGATGTCCACAATGTGCCCAATTGCTGCACTTCTTGCGAAATTATGCTCAAGACTGTTGGGAACAATGGTATTCAGCAAAACAGGATTCTTTCCAGGGAACTAAATTACTGCAACTCAAACAGTGATCTCAGATGAAATATGAGTTGTTAGAAGACTAGATCCACCTACTTCTGTTTGCAAAACATCTCGAACTGCTGCAAGCAAGTTGTCACGGGAAGTACTTGCATAGACCTGAATATTCAAAGCCATAAAAAACAAAATGGTTAAATTGCAAGGTGTCATTGGCAAAAAAAATTGAACCTTTTTTGCTTGTACTTACATGAATCGGACATCCATCATTGAATTCAATAGCAAACATTTGTGGCTCCTCAGCAAAGCGAACAAGAGCACCCACAGCAGACAATGGTCGAACAATGACTGCCTGCATTCAAAATTAACACAAGCTTACATTGTTTTAAGCATAAACGCTGAGAATACCTAACTAAATTACCCTACATATACAGGTAAGTCCTATAAAAATCCTTTAAACAACTGTATTATACAGAGCATGACGGCAATATTGTCATTGATGGCAAAGAAGCAACAACATGGCAAAGGTGCAACTAGGAGCAGCAAGGCAAAGGAGCAGCAACAAGGAAATGTTAAGGCAAAGAAACAACAAGGCAATAAGAATTGCAAGGGATGCAGGAGCATTGAAGGTATGCAGTAGCAGCAAGGGATGCAGGAGCAACAAGAAGCAATAGCAAGGAAATGTAAAGGAGTAGCAAGAAGCAGCAGCAAGGAACTGTAAAGGAACAACAACAACAAGTGTGATCACAATATGTGAGTTGGAACAATTGAGAGGCATGGTTGTTAGTAGTTACAACTATTATTCTTATGTTATGTTGATGCTTGTTATGTTTGAGCTGAATTGTTGTGATGCAAGGCAAAGGCAAGACTCCATGGCAGACAAGGCAAGGTAAAGATATTGCAAAGATTGGTGTGATGCATTAATGGTAAATGTTGTTATTGATCATGAGAAATGAATGCTCATATGTTATTCCTATAATGTTACATGATGTTGGCATTATGTTGATGAATTTGATCAGTACATGTGGATGAAAATAATATTTGGTGGAACATTTATTTTTGTTTTCTAATATTCAAAATATGAAGAGTTTGGAAACGAATGAGTGGAAGGCAAAGAGTCAAGTCTGTTCACTTCATATTTTTATGTGGGATACAAACAACCAGAAAATTATATTTATAAAATATGTGATTTTGGAAGACAAAGGAGGTTAGAGAGTTGGAGAATATGTGAGAGCTGATTGAGGTATTATGCATTAGTTACCTGGCACTTATGAAGTTTATGTGAAGCAGATTTGAAGGGAAGAAGAGGCAGAAATGAAGATGGAGATATCCAGAATTTCTGACCAGGTAAACCAGCACATTGTTGTTTCTTGTTTATATCAGGGGATTGTAGTCTCCTTTCAAGTTGTGGCTTGATAAATATTCAGTTGGAGCTGGTTGAGGTAGGAGCCTCTTGTCGGTTGTAGCCTGCAGAAAATATACGGGAGTTGGAGCTTCCTTGCATATTGTAGCTTGCAGTAAAAATTGAGGTAGCAGCCTCCTGTAGGTTGAAGCCTACAGAAAATCAGATGTAATAAGGAGTAGGAGCTTGCCTTTGCATCACAACAATAATAAAATTGTGGTTTTCTCCCTTTATGGGTTTCCACATATAACTAGTGTCAATATATGTTGTTATTATGTGTTGATGTGATGTTTTGGTTTGCTTATTACTTGCTGTTCACATATTCATCTGCTGGTCATTATTTATTAAGTTGCTCATGTAATCTTTCAGTTAATGAGTTTAATGAAAAGAATTTTAATGTCCATGAATGGACTAAACTGATTCACCCCGCCTCTCAGTTTAGTCAAGTTTTCTTCAGAGCGAATTTCCTGCAACAAAAAGGATGGGATTCGGGATTATCCTTTTCGATTCTGTGTTTACTTTGCACTTTTCTTGATTTGTACATATTATATTTCCCCAGTTTGTCTGTTCAAGAACAAATTATTAGCTCACCTGATTTCTCATGGCTGTAAAATTTTGCCTATACTAACTTCATGCTTCTATTATTTAATGTTTAGTCTTCCCTGAGTTAATTATGATTCCTGAAACTTAGTATGCGAAAACACTTCAGAGCCAAACAGTAGTAGAGGCAGAGGTTTTCACTTTTCTAGCATAAGTTGAACTGATATCCAATTCGACTAACTTGATTTGATTGCCAAGACCATCGTGTAAATTGAACAATAGTACAAATTGCAATCACTTAAGATATGCTGCCCAAAACATCATGCAGATACTAACCTCATAATTGTCTGGTCGGCGTTCAACTAGCGACATTTTTGTCAATATAAGTTGCCTAGATACAGCATCACCCTTCTCACCCAGCCCACCTTTTGGCCCAACACCCAAGGTTAACCCCAGGGTGTTAGCAGTTCCATGAGCAGCAGACCGTAGCCTTGTCACAGACCATTCCCCTAATGGAGTTTCTTCTGCACCAACTGCAACCTTGGCTACTCACAAAGCCCAATAAAAGATGGATTAGACAATACAGCCATCCTGTTTGAAAAATCATGAAGATAGAAAAATAACATGAAAATATGAGAGGGAGCCCAAGCTCAAATCAACTTATGCCATACCAAGTAATATCAAATATTCACTATAAACATTCAAATTAATGCCCATTCCTCGTGTCTTCCAAAGTTTTGCATCAACATTTACTGTTAATTTAAAAACTGATCAAATAATCCCTATTTACTATGGTTATAAATATCCTAAGCATGCATATCAAGCCAAAAAATAATATTTCGGCTACAATAAATATGATAAAAATTTTAGAAGACAGAATAAAAGTCAATCAAATCCACAACAAAAGAAAACATCTTATCAAATGGACGACTAAAATACATTTAAACAATACAAATGAAATAGAAAAATAAATTTTCAATTTGTAATTTGTTAGTTAACTTGCCAGCATTTAATTTGTAATTTCTAATTACCCCAGGGCCCACATACAATATTGCCTGTTATGTTAGGCATGTGACTGAAAATTGCGAGGATATAATTGTTCTATTTTAGTTATTTTGTTAATGTCAGCTATGTAATATTGTTAAACTGTTACTTTAGATAGTTCTAAAAAAACTATGATGAGATGTTAAATTTAGATAACAATGGTGTTCTATGCTTGATGCACTTTTACTTCAATCTTTCTTAGGCCCAATACAAGACAGCAATCACATAAACTTGAAAGTAAAATGCTAATAGGACACAATAATAGATCAATAGAAGACAAGCCAAATATAGATCAGATTTAAAATTCCTTATGTCCAAAAAAGATATGAGATATTGTTGCATTACGGCGGTCAACGGGATGCTTCAACCAGCAAAGTGTAATATTCCCAATTAGCTTTGCTAATTGGAATATTGCCTTTTTTTTGCTTTATTAGATAGCAATAATAAATAAAGTGAGAAATAAGAGGGGTCACCTCACTTTAGCCACCTCACTTTATAATAAAGTGTTCTTTTTTCCTAGTAGGTTGACGGTGTGACTTAGAGAGGGCCTTGGGGGTCCACGTGGATGTGATGGGGGGGAGGCATCAGGCTAACCCCAGGTAAACTGCGCAGTTCCAGGGTGAGTTAAGGAGGGAGTTGATGTTATAAAAGGAGAGGCTCTCACCTCATTTGATTCATTCATGATTTGATATTCTTATTGATAGTCAGACTTGTCTGCTTCAGCACGCCGGTTGTTTAGTCGGTCTGCAGCACTGTTTAGTGCACGAGTGTCTCCGGTCGGAGATCTCACCCTTAGCCTCGGGGGACTTCGAGTGCCTGCCCTGGTAAGGTTTTCTGGTTCTACCCTCAGCTTCGGGGGACTTCGAGTGCCCGCCCTAGTGAGGCTGTTCTGAGTACATTTTTCAGTAGAGCAGCAGCAATTTCTGAAGATTATCTGAGGAGGAGAAAGCCCTCTTGTGGCTGCGCAGAGCAAGAGGAGGAAGGACGCTGAATCTGGAAGGAGAAGGACGCTGTCCCATCTGGAGAGAGGACGCTGTACCTTTCAGGAAGGGAGGACGCTGGCCAAGAGGGACGCAGTCCAGTCTAGCAGGAGAAAACGCTGTTCTGAGGGGCAGAAGGACGCTGTGAAGCCCTAGAGTGAGGACGCTGTCCATTTCTGAAGGTAAGAGTTGCAGATCTGAAGGTTTATTGCTAGATCCAGTTGGGGAAAGGGTAGATCTTGCAGATCTAGTCTTGTCTGTGGCAGATCTAGTCTTGTATATCAGACCGATATTTGGCACCCGCATCCACCAAGGAGGACAGACCCGAGGAGATACAAAGGACAGATCTAGTCTCGATCTCTGGCAGGGACACCCGCATCAGGCCCTAGGGGTCGTAGATCTCGAAGAGATAGTTCCGCATCGCATAGATCTCGAGGGTTTGATGTCGTATCTCGATATTGAGGACGCAGCTCGTAGAGGGAAGGACGCAGACTGGTTGGAGGCTTCGCATCCATCGTGTGGGACGCAGACCAGGAGCTGTGCTAGTGTGAGAAGGGCTTCCACGTCGGCTTCAAAGATCCCAGAAAGGACCATTTGTCTGGAGGATTGAGGGCTTGTGCTGCACTTGTTTCTGCGCTGTCACTAGCAGGACAGCGTTTTCCAGCAGAGGGGGTTTTCAGCTTGGGATCAGCCCAGTTTCTGCGCAGATCATCACCAGTCTCCAGGGCAGCTTGGACGCTGTCATTATTTGCACATTTGTTTGGGAGGGGTCATCACTTGCTAATAGGCAAGGATAGGTGCCCTCATTCTGATTTTCTTGTACTCCTCTCTATGTACTTTCCGATTAATAAAATGGCTCAGTTTTCTGGCATTCTATGTGTAATTGTTCCATGATCTGGTTCAGCATTGTATTTTCTATATCTGTCTGGCATATTTCTGTCTATTACTGGTTATTTCCCTTTGGGGATATTACAAGGGTATCGGGAGCCTGACTGCCAGCCCGTGGTGCTAGCACTCTATGGGCACCGAGAGGTCACCCCACTCTCCTTGGGGGAGGTGATTCGATTAGAAGAAGAACTGAGGAATCCAATGGAGGCTGTGTTGGGTTGGCAAGATTGGCCGAAAAGTTGACTCGAGAAGAGTTGGATGCAAAAGATGATGCAAAGATGGACATCAGCAGAAAAGTGTGCAAATCAGAAGGTTGTGAACAAGAAAGAACCCGCTAGGGTCTTTCAGGTGGGGGAAGGATCAGGAACATCTAGTTGCATACCAGATGCTATACCCATTGTGTCAGCGCAGAAGGCCGAGTCCATGGACACGCGACCTACCATGCCTACTTTCCCGGTAGAGGAAGTGGAGCAAACGGCATCAAGAGATGAGGGTCCCGATCTGGCATGCGCTTGGTTTGTGGACATGGTTTTAGGTTTAAATGAATACAGGAGGCCTCCTCTTCAATCAATATATGCATCACAGTGTTAGTTTCCTGACTAATAAGGGACTAGTTCCCACCGTGGTAAGAATCAGGCAAACTCCACCACTGCAAGGGTGTCACATGTTTGATGTACTCTCCAAAGACACAACAACATGGGTGAAAACTGGACATCTATTTTCAGCTTAACCAGATGCCAGAGAAGGAGGCCATTAAGATGGCTGCATTGCATCTAGAGGGTGAGGCCCAGGACTGGTGGTTTCATGGGATGGCAACACTGGGACATTCCGCAGTGACGACGTATGCTGAGTTCACCAGGAGGGTGATGGAGCGTTTTGACAGGAAGGATCCGGAGCAGCATTTCGTTGAGCTAACCAAGCTCAGACAGACAGGGGGTGCAGAGGCATACATCTCAGAGTTCTTGAGGGTTTCAGTGATGGTACCTGACGTATCGACAGCTCGGATGGTCTATATGTTTATGGAGGGGCTGTCAGAACCACTTCGTGGCCTAGTCCGGTCAAACAAACCGGCTACACTACAGGATGCTATCAGTAGGGCTCGTGACCTACAAGATGTCATGCCCAGGACTCGGCCACCTTATCCCCAGAGACAGGCTTTCCAGCCTAAGGGTAAGGACACGAGGGTTCCGCCTCCCAAGGCAAATCCAGGACGAGGACAAGATGATGATGAGGCTAGAGAGCCTGAGACCAGCCATTGTGCTTCACCCGCCGTGAGCCGGCACTGTGTATATAAACACCCAGTAATGCACATTTGAGGAGAGGTTTCCTGAGGGTAAAGTGAGAAGAGTGGATGAGTTGGAGGATGAGGAGGCAGGAGAATAAATATGCAAATACAGAGTGCCTTACCACCTCCACCACCAGATGCGGGAGAGGCATCATTTGCACCTACTGGGGGAGCTCTAGTAGCACTACGAGGAGTCCCCAAGTATCTGACATTGCGAGTACGTGGGACAGTACGGGGTCAGCGTGTTTCAGTCCTAGTTGACAGTGGGGCCACCCACAATTTCATCGATGCCCAGATGGTAGCACGGAGAGGCATACCCACAGAGAGCTTTGATGGGTTTTCGCTTTGGTTCCAGAGATTCACCATGGCTCAGGCTCGAGAAATTGAAGTTATCGTGACGATGGGCACCGCAAGTACGCTCGACTGATCACTTCTTTGTGGTGGACATTCCGGACACCAATGTGATATTGGGAGTGCAATGGCTTATCACTCTGGGAAAGGTCACCACAGATTGGAAGGCCTTGGAAATGGAGTGGGATAATCCCAAGACGGGGAGGCATGAGAAGATCCGAGGTCAGAACACATATCCGCCCCGGACAGTATCGGCACACAGCATGGATGCGACATTCCGCAGGGGATGCGACATTCGGCAGTGGGAGATATCGAGTGGGCAAGAGAGCTACTAAGCCGTAGAGATAGTAGATACTGTGTGTATAGCAGACCTCATCTATGCGACTTCTTCTTGGAGCCGTATACGTAGTGTTTGGAGATATTCCTCCGGGACAGCCACCAGATCGGGGGTTTGAGCACACGATAGAGTTGGAGCAGGGCATACAGGCAGTGATCACCACCCCTTATAGGCATCCTAAGCCCTACATGGATGAGATAGAGCGGGCCATTCAGGAGCTGTTAGCCCTTGGACACATTCGGCCCAAAGATTAGTCCTTCGCTTCGAAGTGCTCGGTGAAGAAGAAGGACGCACATTACATACATTACGATGTGCATTGACTACAGGGCCCTGAACAAGAAGACTCTGAAGAACAGGTACCCTATACCCAGGATCGATGAGTTGATGGATGAGCTGAGAGGAGCTAAGTTCTTCTCGAAGATTGATTTGAGATCAGGGTACCATCAGATTCGCGTGAGGGAACAGGACATTCCCAAGACCGCCTTCAAGTGTCATTATGGGCACTTTGAGTTTTTGGTTATGCCTTTTGGGCTGACCAATGCACTTGCACTCTTCCAAGCCTTGCATCAATGAACCATGACTCAGGATCTTCCTAGAAGTTCGTGCCGGGTTTTCTTTGACAGATATTCTCATAGCCACAGACTTGGGAGGAGCATCTCCAACACATTGAGACAGTTTTGCGCATCTTGGAGGAGCAGCAGTTCTATGCCAAACTCTCCAAGTGTGAGTTCGGCTTGACAGAGATGTTGTACTTGGGGCACATTATAGGAGTGGACGGGGTGAGAGTCCACGAGGAGAAGATCAGGGCCATCAGAGATTGGCCAGAGCCGAGGAATGTGACTGAGCTTCGGGGATTTATTGGCATTTGCACATACTACAGGAAGTTCATCAAGGGCTTCTCATAGCTTGTTGCACCCCTCACAGATTTGACGAGGAAGGGGGCATTCAGTTGGTCGGACACAGCACAGCGAGCTTTTAATAAGCTCAAGGAGGTGATGAGCAGCTGCCCCGTGCTGGCATTGCCAGATTTCACACAGCCATTTGTCCTCGAGTGTGATGCATCAGGAGAGGGGATTGGTGCAGTTTTGATGCAGGGCGGTCACCCGATAGCTTTTGAGAGCCGGAAGCTCCTTCCGCATGAGAGGTTGTATTCCATATACGATAAGGAGATGTTGGCCATCATGCATGCATTGGCCAAATACCGGCAAGTACTTGGTAGGCTGCGTATTTAGAGTCGACGATCATAACAAATTTCAAGTACTTTTTGAGTGTGAATTGGGCTGGCAGAGAGGCGCTATAAGGATCACAAGATCCAGCTAAGACTTTGATATAGAGGCTGTCAAAGGGGAAGAACGTGGTGGCAAACATGCCCTTTCGTAGACCAGCCACGTTATCACTCATGAGTTTGGACGCTGATTGGAAGGCTCGACTACTGGTTGAGTATTCCAAGGATAGATTTGCATGTGAAGTGCTGGATGGACAGGTAGCAGATAGCAGATACAGGGTGACCGATGAGGTCATCTATTACAGGGATAGGATCTTCTTGACTGAGGGGTCTCAACTCAAGGAGAAGATACTCCATGCTTCTCATGATTCACCATTGGCGGTGACATCGTGTCTACCAAGATGCACGTGGCCATCCTGGGAGAGATTTGCATGGAAGGGCTCAAGGAGGACGCACGAACATGTCGTGAGTGCGAGGTTTGCCGTTTAACAAAGGGGAGATGAACCATCGCGCAGGATTGTTACAGCCGCTTCCCATTCCTGAGGGGAAGTGGGAGAGTGTCTCGATGGACTTCATCACGGGTTTGCCCACAGTGCAGGGCAAGGACTGCATCTTCGTACTAGTTGACCGGCTAACGAAGTATGCTCACTTCTTTGCCATTTCGGCACACTACAAAGCAGCACAGGTGGCAGAATTGTTTTTCCGGGAGGTTTTCAGATTGCACGGTCTACCCAAGACCATTGTTAGTGACAGAGACAGCCGCTTTATGGGTGGATTTTGGCAGGAGCTCTTTCGATTGGTAGGGACTGAGTTGACACCGAGCACCAGCTATCATCCCCAGACGGACGGGCAGACAGAGATAGTTAACAAGTGGCTGGAGGGCTACTTGCGTAACTACGTCAGTGGGCAGCAGCGAGCGTGGCTGAAATGGCTACATCTGGGCGAGTACTGCTACAACACAACCCATCATATGTCTACCGGCATGACACCGTTTTATGCGTTGTATGGATATCATTCCTTGTCTTTTGTGGATGTGATGTTTGGGGTTAGCAGGGCTCCACGAGCCAAACTATGGATCCAAGAGAGCCAAGACATCCTTCGGACTCTCAAGGACAACATAGCCACCGCACAAAATCAGCAAAAATTATATGCAGACAGGGGCCGAGTGGAGAGACACTTTGAGGTAGGGGATTTGGTCTACCTGCGGTTACAGCCATACCGCCAGTCTTCACTCAAACAGAAGGGGGCAGAGAAGCTTAAGCCTCGTTTTTATGGACCATACAGGGTGATTCGTAGGATTGGACAGGTTGCATATGAGTTGGAGTTACCCCCAGGCAGCCGGATTCACAACATTTTCCATGTATCATGCCTAAAGAAGGCGCTAGGCCAGCATGTAACAGTCACAGGGGAGCTACCTCCAACAGATGATGAGGGGCACTTGGTATTACAGCCGGAGGCCATTATTGACACCAGGGAGAGACAGCTGCGGAGCAGGAAGATCAGAGAGTTCTTGGTGAGATGGAAGAACCTGCCAGATGAGGATGCCACTGGGGAGGATGAGAAAATCTTACAGCACCCCTCACTTCAGTTGCTTGAGGACAAGCAACGTTTTGCCGGGGGAGACTGTAATATTCCCAATTAGCTTTGCTAATTGGAATATTGCCTTTTTGCTTTATTAGATAGCAATAATAAATAAAGTGAGAAATAAGAGGGGTCACCTCACTTTAGCCACCTCACTTTATAATAAAGTGTTCTTTTTTCCTAGTAGGTTGACGTTGTGACTTAGAGAGGGCCTTGGGGGTCCACGTGGATGTGATGGGGGGGGAGGCATCAGGCTAACCCCAGGTAAACTGTGCAGTTCCAGGGTGAGTTAAGGAGGGAGTTGATGTTATAAAAGGAGAGGCTCTCACCTCATTTGATTTATTCATGATATGATATTCTTATTGATAGTCAGACTTGTCTGCTTCAGCACGCCGGTTGTTTAGTCGGTCTGCAGCACTGTTTAGTGCACGAGTGTCTCCGGCCGGAGATCTCACCCTTAGCCTCGGGGGACTTCGAGTGCCTGCCCTGGTAAGGTTTTTCTGGTTCTACCCTCAGCTTCGGGGGACTTCGAGTGCCCGCCCTAGTGAGGTTGTTCTGAGTCATTTTTCAGTAGAGCAGCAGCAATTTCTCGAAGATTATCCGAGAGGAGAAAGCTCGTGCCGCGCAGGCGGAGGAGAAAGGACGCCGACCGGAAGGAGAAGGACGCCGTCCCATCCTGGAGAGAGGACGCCGTGCCTTTCGGTGGAAGGGGAGACGTCGGCCAAGAAGGACGCAACCGCCCAGTGTGAGAAAACGCTGTTTAGGGAGGCAGAAGGACGCTGTCTAGCCCTAGAGTGAGGACGCCGTCCATTTCTGAAGGTAAGGGTTGCAGATCTGAAGGCTTATTGTTAGATCCAGCTTTGGGAAGGATAGATCTTGCAGATCTAGTCTTGTATGTTGCAGAGCTAGTCTTGTATGTTGCATTCATTCCTGTAATCTGCAGACCGAAGTGTCGAAACGCCGCATCCACCAAGGAGGACATCTGAGGAGATATTGATAGATCTAGCCCAGATCTGAAGGAATAACACCAGATCTAGCCCTAGAGGCTGTAGATCTGAGGAGATAGTTCCAGATCTAGTATAGATCCGAGGGTTTGGCATCAGATCTGATATTGGAGGACGCAGATCAGGAAGGGAAGGACGCAGGTCTGATTGGAGGCTTCAGATCTCGGGGACGCAGACCGAGGAGCAGTTAGTGTGGAGAAGGTCACCGTTGAACCATTAGCATAGCAGTATCCATTTGCCTCGGGAGGATTGAGGGCTTGGGGCTGACCAGCTGTGGAAATAGCTACCAGCATGCTGCTCAGCACAGAGAGGGCGCCTGGGACTGCCCGCTCACAGACCACCGCCCGCGGGCCCAGTGGCGCCCACGCCGCTCTGCGCCCATTTCTCAGTGGAGGGTCACCACCGCCCAGGGCAAGGATAGGTGCACCGATTCGATTTCTTGTATTACCTCTCATGTACTTTCCGATTAATAAAATGTCAGACTCCGGTACACAAATCTTGATTCAAGGATTCAACCACGTTGTTTCCTTTCATATCTGTCTGGCATATTTCTGTTTATTACTGCTTATTTCCCTTTGGGGATATTACACAAAGTCTTTCTCGGTCAGCCAGCACTTTCATGTGTCACACCCACAACCCTCAAAAAAAACTCATCACAAGTCAACGCAAGTCAAACTAGGGACAGCTCAGAAAAGTCAACGCAGCAAACTAGGGCTTCAATCAAACAGCTCGGAATTCCTCAATTTTAGTACCCAGCTGTACAGCCAAAAATCGAAATTTCTGCAGAAGATTGAGGTCAAACGACCAAGGGTTGACCACAGTCAACGCTGCAGCAGAAAAGCCCTAAACAGAGCCGCGCAAAAAACAACAACTTCGCTTCACACGTGTGAGAAGAAAAAGGCCTCCAAAGGCTATCGAACCAATCATATCACAAAGAGAGAATGTGTGATGAGATGATGAGAAAATGACCTCCAAGTCTCTCCACATCAATGAGGGTGTGTGACACATCTCTTAGGCATGTGGGATAAATCTAGCCGACCTTGCACATGTGGAAAATAAATTCAAAATCAATGTTCTGCTCATCCGATCAAAATGATCTTCAGATCAATCTTGCACCTCTCCGAAAGAGGAATCCAACAAAAATATGACCATCGTCATATGAGCAGTGCAACATGGTATTTGGACCTAGTTGCCCAAAATTAACACTCCCTCTCAACTAGGGAGAACTCCATCTGTCCACAAGTGCAATCCATCATGTACCAAACCAAACATCGTGCGTCATCCCGTCGTAACTTGCTTTGCTGGCTCTTTATTTCAGAACAAATGGTGAGTCACAAAGACGTTACACACAGCTAACCCAAAGTCAGCTTAGAGGTAAAAACCTCTCTCGGACTCAAAAAAGAGTCTCCTACTAACCCGAAGTTAGTTTACTGACCCGAAGTCAGTTTAGAGGATAAAACCTCATCATACTTGATCCCAGATCAAGGTGTTGGACACGTGCCATCCTAGACATAGAGAGTACGGAAATCTCTAATGCATCCATCGGTCTTGCTATGGTCTCTATCCACATTTCCCACCTCATTGGCCAAATGAGAGGTACTTCCCATGAGTCTGAAACTCCATGGGTAGGATGTGCACGGGGCACAGATCAGAGAGAGGCGAACCGACTCAATATCATAACGATGGGGCAGAAGCACAACAAGGTTCGGCAAGCCTAGCCCCGTATGTGCTTATAGCTCCAAGAAGCTATCCCCAAGACCCCTGGAGCTCCTAGAGCTCATAGTCCAACTCAATCGGGACCCTCAAAATAGGGTCTTTCCACGATTCCAAGCTTCTCATGGAAGGTTAGGAATATGACCTTCCCCAGGGGCTTCGTGAGAATATTCGCGACCTGCTCATCAGTTCCTATATGATCGAGCCTTACGGCGCCTCGTTGTACCATATCTGAGATAAAGTGGTACCTGGTATCAATATGCTTGGATCGATCGTGGAATACGGGTTTCTCAGAAAGACGAATCCCACTCTAGTTATCACAAAGGATAACGGAAGTATCTAGCACATGCCCGAACAAGTCACTGAAGAGCTTTCGCAGCCAAACAACATCACAACAAGCCATACTCGCTGCAATGTATTCGGCCTCAGCAGTGCTCAAAGCCACCGACTTCTACTTCCTGCTCATCCAAGATATCGAAGCAGAACCCAAGGCGAAGCAACATCCAGATGTGCTCTTGTTATCCACCACACTACCAGCCCAATCGGCATCGGTATATCCATGGAGTCTCAAACTCCCGACAGTGTATCTCAGCGCATGGTTGATTGTGCCCCGAAGATATCTCAATAGATTCTTGGCACCAATCCAGTGAATTTGATGAGGTTCAACCATATGTTGACTCAAAGTGTTCACTGCAAAACATACGTCCGGACGGGAGTTCACTAAGAACATCATGGCCCCCACGAGTTGTTGATACTCGGTAGGATTTGCTAGCACGGGCCCAGCAGCGTTTCCACTCAACTTCTTAAAGTTGAGTTCCATTGGTGTCGACATAGACTTACAGTCCACCATACCAAATCTCTCCAGCAGCTTCACGACATATTTTCCTTGAGAAAGGAAAATCTCGCCTGGCCTCTACCAGACCTCCAAGCCAAGGAAGTAGTGCATCAGTCCTAGTTCTTTCATCTCAAACTCGGAAGCTAGCTCCCTCTTACACTGATGAATGAGAGGGTCAACACCAGTTAGGAAGAGATCGTCCACATAGAGAACCAAAATGAGAGGCCTTTCTCTATCAACCTTAAAATAAAGGTTTGAATCAGCATTACTTCGAGTGAAGCCCAACTTCATCAAGTAGTTATCTATCCTCTCGTACCAAGCCCTGGGGGCTTGCTTCAACCCATAGAGGGCTTTCTTCAACCTCCATACACGGGTGTCTCTATCTCGAACTTCGAACCCTAGAGGTTGCTCCACGTACACCTCTTCCTTTATAGATCCATGTAGAAAAGCGGCCTTCACATCCATCTGATGTAGACTCCATCCTTGCATAGCAGCAAGGGCAATAATAGATCGGATGGTGGTATAGCAGACCACTTCCCAGACATCATTCTTCATAATGGACTCATATTCTTTGTGCATAGTATCCTTCCAAACTTGATGCTTTATGGCTTCTTCAAATGTTCCAAGCTCAGATTGTACTATCGTACTCATGGCTGCTAGATACCCTTTTCTCTTCGGCTTCTTGCTTTCACGGAATGTCCCCCTTGGGGCAATATGTCTCTCGACATCTTCGAGAGTATCCCTAAGCCATGAGAGGTCTTCTCTTATTTGAAGCAAGTGGATCAATGGGATCCATAGGTCCTTCAACATCGAGAATCAAGTCATCCTTCGGCGCTTCCATCTTCCCTGCTTCTTCATCTTCTTTGTCTTCCTTGGAGCTAGGAAGATTTCTCACTTTCTTGAGGGCAGAATCTTCATCAAAGGTGACATCGTGGCATATCTCCACTTCTCTTTGACCAAGCACATAGATTCTATATGCCTTCGAAGTTTCACTATAGCCCAAAAACATTCCCTTCTTTCCAGAAGTATCCACCTTGCTTCTCTTTTCTTTCAACACATGAAAATAAACAGGACAACCAAAAACTCTAAAATGAGAAACATCGAGTTTCGTACCAAAGAAGACTTCTTCGAGAGTTTTGGAGTCCAGAGCGGAATGCAAGCATCTATTTTGAACATACACAGCAGTATTCGCAGCTTCTCCCCATAGAAACTTCAGAAGACCTTGGTCACATAGCATGGCGCAAGCAACTTCCACAATGGTCCTGTTCTTTCTTTCAGCAACACCATTTTTCCAAGAGTGTACGCAGTTATGGTATCCCTCTTAATGCTAGTTTCTCTACAAAAGTCATTAAACTCATTTGACTCATACTCGGTCCCATTGTCGGTCCTCAAAACTTTAAATTTCTTCTCGGTTTGATTTTCCACCAAGGCCTTGAAGGTACGGAACCATTTGAAATTTGAATGCTTTGTCCTTCTTCAAAAAAAATATATCCAGGTCTTGCAGGAGAAGTCATCTGTAAAAGTCATGTAATAGGAACATCCTCCCAAGGATGTCACAGGCAGCATACCAGATAAGTCAGAATGTATCAACTGCAAGATATCAGTTTTCTTTGTAACACTTGAGGGGAATGGTCCCCTTGTATGCTTCCCTTCGGCACAACCCTGACATATACCTTCATGATCATCTCTCAATACGAGCATCCCTGTCACCATCTTCCTTGCTTTGAGAAGGGCTTTGTAATGAAGGTGTGCAAACCTCTGATACCATAACTCTATTTGAAGAGTTGTATCACATGTCATAGACCCCAATGGACTTCCTCCAACCTGGTAGAGTGTATCAACTCTAAAACCAATAGAAAGAGCTTCCTTGAAGTTCTTCTTCCAGATAAGTACCTTTCCATCAACGAATGCCACCTTGAACCCTTTGTCTTCCATTGTCGAAATGGACACACGGTTCTTCTTCAAATCAGGTACATACAACACATCTTCAATCTTGTAATCGGATGACTTGACCTTGAGATAAATGGAGGGTCACAGTCCCTGTCCCTTTCACGGGATAGGTGGCATTATCTCCAAGGATAATTTCCAGATTAGTATCATTCTCAACCAAATCAGAAAGGCCTTCTTTATAACCAATGAGGTGCCTTGAAGCACCACTATCAATTAACCAGACATCTAGGGTGTCGGGTGGAGATGCAGCAGAGAGGGCAGATACAAGAATAAAAACATTTCTCTTATTATCAACAACATTAGACTCATCGTACCTGGAATTTCTTGACCTCTTGAAAGGTTGCCCATTTCCATTACAATCAGAGGGAGCCTTCCTTTTTCCTTGGAACCTGTTGTTGTTGTCATCATCCCTAGGAGAGTCCCTTCTATTAGGGCACTCTCTTGCATAGTGACCAGTCTTGTTACAAGTGTAAAATCTTCCCTTCCTTCCTTTGGGCCCTGCTCCACCATGGTTTTTATTTCTCGGGCCACCTTGGTTCTTCTTCTTTGCATGAGCGGCGAAGGCAATAGGGTCACTTCCATTTCCATTAGAGGCATACTCCATCATTCTTGTTTCCTCTTGAGTGCATCTCGTCAATATTTCATCAAAATCAATAATCACATTGTTATTAAGAATAGTGGTATTGAATACATGTCAATCACCGAGGAGACCTCCAAGTGCAATAAGAACCATCTCTCGATCAGATATTGCTTCCCCAATAGCTAGGAGGTTATTCCTGATTTCAGTGACCCTCATAAAATAGGATTGAATAGATTCATCCTTACCCTTCTTGATATTCTTCAATTGATTCTTGAAGAAGAGGATTTGATTAGCATTGCTAGCCCTGAACATGCTCACCAACTTATCATACATCTCCTTAGATGTCTTCAGCTCATAAATGTAAGCAACCAAGTGCTTATGAATAGAATCCTGAATAATCATCTTTGCTTTGATTTCTCTTTTTCTATACTTTGTCTTTGTGGCAGCAGCTGCATTTGATGGAGGTTCTTGAATATTCCCCTGTACATAGTCCATGACATCTTGATCTTCTAGCGCCAAATCCAAGGACATCTTCCATGCATGATAATCAGACTTATCATCAGGCTTGAAACCCTTGTAGGTTGAGGAGGCCATTTGTCCTTGATAGGATTTCTTCCTTCGGAGATAGCTTATAACACGAGCTTGGACTCTTGGACTTTGTCTTCACCTCAGCTCTGATACCATGTTAAATTTAGATAACAATGGTGTTCTATGCTTGATGCACGTTTACTACAATCTTTCTTAGGCCTAATACAAGATAGCAATCACATAAACTTGAAAGTAACATGTTGATAGAACACAATAATAGATCAATAGAAGACAAGCCAAATATAGATCAGATTTACAATTCCCTAAGTCCAGCAAAGATATGAGATATTGTTGCGTTATGGTAATCAGTAGGATGCTTCAACCAGCAAAGTCTTTCTCGGTCAGCCAGCACTTTCATGTGTCACACCCACAACCCTCAAAGACAGCTCATCACAAGTCAACGCAAGTCAAACCAGGGATAGTGCAGAAAAGTCAACGTAGGCAGCTTCAAAAAAGTCAACGCAGCAAACTAGGGCTTCAATCAAACAACCGGAATTCCTCGATTTTAATGTCCCGCTGTACGGCCTCCTAAAATCGGAATTTTTGCAAAAGATTGAGGTCAAACGACCAAGGGTTGACCACGATCAACGCTGGTCAACGCTACAGCAAAAAAGCCCTAAACAGGTCAGCACAGAAAACAACAGCAAGCCCTAAACAGATCAGCACAGAAAACAGCAGCAAGCCCTAAACAAATCAGCGCAGAAAACAGCAGCTTCACTCCACAGATGTGAGAAGAAAAAGGCCTCCAAAGGCTATCAAACCAATCAGATCACAAAGAGAGAATGTGTGATGAGATGATGAGAAAATGACCTCCAAGTCTCTCCAATTTATATTCATCAATGAGGGTGTGTGACTCATCTCTTAGGCATGTGGGATAAATCTGGCCGACCTTGCACATGTGGAAAATAAATTCAAATTCAATGTTCTACTCATCCGATCAAGATGATCTTTAGATCAATCTTGCACCTCTCCGAACGAGGAATCCAACAAAAATATGACCATCGTCATATGAGCAGTGCAACATGGAGTTTGGACCTAGTTACCCAAAATTAACATGAGGTCATACTATAATGTTATAATTTATTAAGTCGTTAATTAAAAAGTTATGTAATGGATGTTATGTAACTTATAACACACCTCCCTCTCTCCTATTTATTATAACTTTACATCACGAAATAAAATCACTGGGGCACTATTCTCTCTTTTCTACAATAAGTCTTCATCGTGCTCTACTTCCTCTAGATCATCAGTCAACATAGATTCAAGGTACTCATTGATCTCAACTTTCAAGTTGTGAATCAATTGTAGGATTTGTAACTATAGGCAGACCCATAAGGCCATCTGGTTGGACCTCATCATCCGCACATATACCATCATCTGTGAATTGGTCTCATTTCTTAAAAAAACCTTTCTTGTACCATGCTCTATCTATGGATGAATATGAAGGGTACCATGAATGTAAACTAAGTCTTTTTTCCTCCTCCAGTCCCAAACTCAGTTTCTCTTCATTGAATCAGTTACACGGTACACCTAAAGCACTTCAATTCTTCCCACAGGCCAAAGAATAACACCTCCAGGGAAGTGAAAGATGTTACTACTTCCACCAACTAATACAAAAGTTAAACACCAAAGATTTTTCCTTACCAAGATTGGCTCGTATACCATGATCATCACAGAATGAAGACTGCTGTTGTGTGAAATAAGAGAAAAAAGTCATCAACAAATAACAAAATGGCAACAGAAATCCCAAATCATATGCAGCCTGATCACCATGCAGAAAATAATGGAGGTGAAGAGAGATCAAGCACCAAATTCATCTAAGATGATCAGAGTACAGAATTGTTTTATTGGCATGAATATGCTTTAAAAACATAGTAATGAGGACCCTCTCAATGCAGCTCCAACCTATCTGTCTTAGACATAGGCCCCAGCTGTACTTCCATAAAGAATTAAGAACAGAAGAGGCCATTAAAATGTGTTAGAGCAAGCCATGGCCCAAATGGTCTTTCCAAGGTTGTTAGTTTCGTGTATCCCTTCATAAACCTTGATTTTATCGCTAATTCCAAAAGCTAAATAACAGGCCAAAGAATACCACCCTCAAGTAAGTGCAAGGTATTATTACTATTTCCATATGATTCCTTTTCTGTGTGAGATAAATAGTGGTCAAAGGTTTACATTATGTTAAAAGACAAAGTTTTTTACTCATCAGGATTAACTCATAAACCATAATCATCATAGGATGTAATAAAAATATCAAATTTCTTTTAAAGACTGATATCGTGTGATATAGCAAAACAATGCTGGCAACAAGCAACAAATGGCAATGGAACCCCAAAGAGAATACCAATCATCTCTCTTCCATAATTTTTGAAATGATATCTTCTAGTTCATCAATATAAAGCCAAAAGAGTGTGACAAAGTGTTCACCCCTACTTTACTCCTGTGGTAAAATGCATTTCATCAGTAATGCCCATTCTAGCGTAGATGCAGTCAACAATCATCTCATATGAGAAGCCCCAAAACCTTGAAACGTGTAAACGACTAGTGGCTTGGCAACTACATCAGTAATGGTTACAAGAATAAATATGATGTCACAAGTACATCGGTTCCTTTTGAAACTAACTTAAGCTTTGGCCTAGAGCTTCTTAGTCTCTGACTCTCTTCCCACTTAGAAATATATCCATACAAAACTGTAACAATGAGTTTTGCCAATATATGTTCAATCACAATGATCCACTCGCCAAATCTGAAGTTGGATAAGTGATATGTGATGTCCAAGAGTGTGGAAATAAAAAGGATGTAATGTACGAAGAAATGTTGCTATATGAACTGAAAGAATAGCCAGGCTGCATTTGAGAAAATCAGCTTTCAGGTTTTCTACATTTTGGACGCACTTGATAATATATCCCATAGACAAGTAATAATTGGTAGGTCTGGGATTGATAAGAATAGGCGGTTGGTTGTGGATATCATAGAGTTAAATGGTATAGCTAAACCACATGCAGGGATCAGTGATGGTGCAAAGGTATATATTAGCATAGATCCATCTTAACCCCAGATCTATTAAGCACTGAGAGGGATTAATAAAACAACCGTAAAACTCTCATTGTTTAAAGGATACGAAGTTAAGATGGATCTATGCTATTTTTTTATGTTATGCTATTCATTTAAAAGAAAATAAAAAGGTCAGTTTTTTTGACATTAGACATCAAACCTCAATTTTTATCATTCTATTTTATTAACATTAGCCATGGATTCATGGGCAGACATGGACATCTCTTCCACCCCTGGCTGTGAGAGCACCTCATTTCTCTGAGTTCAATAAGAGACGCATTTGAGCACAAAATTTTAAGTAAAGATGGACGTTAACTTTTGTTTCACAAACAGTTGTTCCTTTACGTTTTCAAGTTCTGCGAGTACACTTTCAGATGAAATGCCACGTTCTTTGATATGAAGTTTGAACAAGGGACTCCTAAAAAACCTATACAACAAGATATTGATATCAGGGGGGCTCCTTATGCATTAACCAAAGATAAAAGATCTTTCACTATATACAACCAAATAATTATTAATCTGTAAAAATAAAGATTAACATTATACAGCCTCAAAAAAAACATTGAGTACTCACCCCTTTGCTTCAGAAAGTCTGAAGCACCAATTGACTGAGAATTGTCCAGAGAAACCATTATTCCCAATAGTGATTTTGGAGTTTTTATCTGCATGAACATCAAAATTCACAATAAAACCATGGACTACCTTATAGATAAATATATTCTTTAGATTAGTAAACAATATATAATCACCCTAAAACATAACGACACTTTTGGGACAGAAGTCATCTAGAAGCATTTTGACTACAGGTTAACAAAAGATTCAGTCACTTGGAACACACAGTGAAGGATGTATTTTATGTGGTCCAATGCTCAAGCGATTATAATTCAACATATGCAACATTATCTAGTTAATCAACTGTACCAGTTTTGATATAATTGCTGTGTTTGGGGCACCAGAACCTGCCATAAAAGCTTTGCATTTTCTTCCATACATGGGACAAATAACAAATCCCCCACCCTCTTCACCTTTCTTTCCATATGCATCAGATAAGACAATGATTCCAGGAGAATCCATGTCTCTGAAATCCAAACACCAACGCAGGTCTCTGGTTTTTGAATCCACGATTTCAATTCCTACAGTTGTTACTCTCAAAGTCTGCAAAACATACAAGCATCCACATCCCAAAATCAACACAGAAATAACAATCAATACATATAAACTTGGATGCTCAAACATTTAAACCCACCTACATGGATTAATAATATGTATGTACATCTCTGCATATATTTGTGTACGTGTGTGTGTGCATATCTGTATTGATGTGTTTTCAAGTTAGAAATTTCCCAACAAACAAGTTATACAAGCAATTTCAACGTAACTGGATCAAAAATACATAATTAATTATAAGTGTCTTTTTCAAGTTAACTAATCATAGGCAATATTTATACCGGAAGCCAGACTATGCCATACTTTGACCAGATCTCAACTACAAAACTCCAATGCATCAAGAGATACTAGAAATAGAAGCCCATTACAGCCGAGTACCAATGCCTATTAGATTAACAACACAAACACAAACCCAGATTATACTGCACTCTGACTAAATCTCAACTCTAAAACTATATTGCATCAAGAACTACTGCAAATATAAAATAAGAAGTGTAAAAAATAAACTTTGTCTATTCCATATAGAATTGTCTAATACTAATGATCAGCATTGACAAACAAACATAAAGCCATCCCTCATGTTAAACTAAATTTTCGGACTCATTTCCAAACAGAACGAACCATCCCACAGTCAATATACTCTGGACACAGAGCTGTGAACCGATGGTTGGATAATGATTTCAAAGTACAACTAAAATAATCAAAACGGCCTACCTTGTAATCTGAATGAAGACAAAGCCCCTCAAAAAGACTAGCGATTGCTTCTTAGACCAAAAAAACGTATAATTCCTTTCACAGACCCTCTAAACTCATCCTCCACAGCTCCACAATGATTCGGCCTCCACAATTCCAAGCACCCACAATTTGACCCTCTGCAAATTTGATCTCTAACAAACAATACAGCCTTATTTCCTGCCAAGTAAATTGGCCCTCCTCTGTCAATTTAGCCCTCCTTCAGGTGGCGCAAGTTCTTGCTAACTCGTCCTCCTTGAAGAGATGTGCATTGCTGCAACTGGACTCTCCTTCCGATCTCCAAACTTCGATCCTTCTTTTTTGATGAACGCCAATGAAGAACATGAAGTGGTTTTCCCTCTTGACTAGCTAGGGTGGATGTTTCACCACCAAAACTGGGATCTCCTCACACAGTAAGCTACTAGAGCTCCAAACTCAATTCTAAATTAATCCACAGATGATCCCCCATGAGCCTCCTTTCTTTTTGTAATTATTTCCTCCTCTCGAAATACCATGGGTGGCTAGAAATACCATAGCTCACTTTATTTTTATTAAGTGACTTACAACTTTTATTTAGTTATTAAAATGTTGCCTTTCATTAAACTATAAAACCATTTGAACCCCTTTTTTCTTAACTATCGCCTACGAGAATCTGGGTAGGCTACTAAGTCGATCGCTTCTAGTATTATGGTTTGGAAAGGAACATTACAGTCCTCCCTTCTTGAAATTGCTTGTCCTCAAGCAACTGCAATCTGGGATGCTGCAATACGTGTTCTCCTTCCTGTGTCGCATCTTTTATTGTGTGATATTCCCACTTAGCAATATTGCTAAGGGGAAATATCAATTTTGCCAATTTTGGAGTATTTTGGAGTATTACTTGGGAAAAGTGGGTTGTGGGACCCCACTCGGAGCTTTGAGCTAAGGAAAGGGCCCAACATAGGAGAAAGGGAGAAAACCAAATGACTAGTGGATGGTGGGGGCCACACCAAAGAGGGAATACACTCCCCTCTTGGCAATACGCACTTTTGGAGGGTAAGGATGAAGGGAATCAATGGTTCGGTCGCACATGGGGAAATTGGAGGCTCAATGACAAAATAGGATCATTTGAACATTCACCCATTTACTAGCACACTTGGGCTGAGAGCCAACTCTGCATGTGTTGTTGAGCACACGAGATTTTCAAGCGAGAATCTCACCTACCTTCGGTGGACTTCAAGTGCCATCCCAAGGAGGTGTTTTGCATCACTACATATCTGACCAGGGAGCTTGCCAAGTGAATTCATGGGGTTGGAGAGCAGGTGGGACGCAAAAGAGGATTACACTGCCTTTGGAGGAGTTGGTTGTGGAGCTGGGAAATTGTTGGTCTTTCAAGGACAGCCTAGGGCCTTCATTTGTTGAACATTTGAGCTACTTTCAGGGCCCAATTCGTGGGAAGCTTGAAGAGGACAAGCCACTTGTACCAGGGACTGCGTGGGCCTGCACAGTGGTACTTCGCACCACACATGGGAGTTGGGGAAGAGAAGGAATTGAGGGTTGTAGCTTGTGGGATTATGAAGGGGCATTTGTTGATTATTGCAACCATTTTGGGGACCTTTAGCAGTGGCATTCACAGGTGGGTCAAAATACCCAGCAGACAGTGTAGTGAGGGGAAAAAGGGCCGAAATTTCGGGGACAGCATTTGGCGAAACCCTTTCTGGGTTTTGGTGGGTTATTGGAGGAGAGACCGGGGTTAATTTCCCGGAATTTTCTGAGCACCTGAAGGAGGTTAAATCACCCAGCAGTTCAGTGTTAAGGGGGATCATTGCAGAGCCATAGAGGGGACAGCTACTCAGCAGTTGGGGCACTTTCTTTCACCACTTGGGCTTGGCTATCTTGCCTAGAGCAAGCCCAAGTGCACACTTTCGAAACATTTATTGTAACGCCATACTTTCATAATAAAATGGCTCAAAACAACGCAGTTTTTGGCTTATTTCATGGTGTCTGATTTGTGTGATTTTTGTGGGTGTTTTTGCTATGCACGCTTTGTTTATCATTGTAAAATTTACTTAGGGATATTACAGTGGTATCAGAGCTCAAAATCTTCGCTCATCCTATGGGAATAGCTTAGTCTATGACACCAGAGGATAAGCAGAATGTTACTTACAGGAGGCACCAGTATAGAAGCAGGGAAAGGTAGCTACAAATTACCCCTGACCCAGTGACGGTTGAACCGGAGGTTGAGAGGCCAGATATGGGGGATAATGGGGGAGATAAAATAAGTAAAGAAGAGGAGTTCGCCCAACACCTCTTGAAGGCCATCAACAATCTGTCTAAGGGTATTGAGGAGTTGAGGCAGCAAAATTGCGGCAACAACAAGGGCAAGGGAATTCAAGGAGAAATTCACCTGAGCGAAGGCCGTGGCACTTCGCAACACCATGCAGCTAACACCCTCAACGTACCACTTATTTCTAGAACACCACCCTGGTCCACTTTCCCACATTTTTAGCATCCAGTGTTGGACGGCCGCAAGGGCAGGAGTAGATGCCCATGGGGATTATTTTATGGAGTATCAGACTTATAGGCCCAGCTTTGGATAGGCCATCACCTTCAAGAAATTTTGCCAGCTGAAGGGCAACAATAGGAGCAAGGGACAGGGTGGAGGAGGTTACGCACATGGTACAGATTTGCAGCGCACCATGGGGAGATTATTCCTCCCGACTTTTGATGGCTCGCCTAAGAGCTCAGCTAAGGCATGGGTTGAGAAGTTAGATGTCTACTTCTAACTCAATCAAATGACAGAGGTGGAGGCAATTAAAATTGCCACATTGCTTATGAGGATTTCACTAGGAGGGTGTTGGAGCGTTTCGAGAGGAGAGACTCAGAGGAACACTTTGGGGAGTTGACACGGCTCAAGCAGATAGGTAGTGTTGAGGCCTACATCTCGGAGTTTCTAAGATTGTCTGTGATGGTGCCCGATTTCTCAGAGGCCATGAGGGTTTTCATGTTCTTGGAGGGGCTAGTAGAGTCGCTGAGGGGTTTGGTGAGGTCCAACAGGCCCACCACTTTGTAGGATGTTGTTAGTAGAGCTCGGGACTTGCAGGATGCTCTACCCAGGACCAAAACGCAGATACCACCCAGACCAGTGTTCCAGCACAGAGGAAGAGACACTAGGGCCCTATTTATTGAGATTTTGTGTATTTGGGGTAGCATCAGTTGTGCTCTAGCTCCCAAATTTTGTGGAGGGACTAGAGTTCACTTGATCTACAAGACCCATAAATGGATTTGGGAAATTTCATTTGGTCATTTGGTTTAGGAGATATTAAATTAATTAATTATTTTAAGTGTATTTCCTAAGTTAAAACTTAGGGAACTTAAATAATTTAATTTAATTTAATTAAACATGTGATGAAATTCTCTTAAGTCACACGGATCAAGCTTTCTTTTAATCTTAGCCATTGATTCAAGATCTGATCATAGTCGTTGGTTTCCTAACGAGAAAAGTATAAAGGAAAGGCTTGGGGTCATTTGTAAAGACACACAGAGGCAGAGCGCTGAAGCTACGCTGAGATTCTAGGGGTAGGGTTTGCTAAGAATACTCAGAATTGTTTCAGCTGCAGAGAGGGGGATTTAGGCCAAGGGGATGATCTAATCCCGGGGTCTAGAATACACAAGAGGCAGAGATCATCTCAGAGGACAACGCAGAGGAGAAGGGAAGTTGCAGCAGCAAGGACAGCGTGATTTTTCAGCAGGAAACCCTCAAGGGTTACGCAAAGACCCTAACGGGCAACGTAAGGCCTGCGTCACCCAGTCTGGGGTAACGCAGACCTTTCCAAAGCAGTGCTGAGGGTCAGAGGGGCTTCATAGGCTGACACAGAGGCTTTCAGGGGCAGCGCTGGGGTTTCTAGGCCCTAATCTTGACTGAATTCTGTAAATCCCGTTTGAGGGTGTGGATTAGCCATTATTTTGGCCCTAGATCAGCCAGTAAGTTGTAGATTTAATATTTCTCTGTTGGGTTTTCCAGATCTAGAACCTAGGCTTGTTGTATTCAGAAAATTCTTAATAATAAAACCCTCCAACAGCTAGAGACCGGTTTTCCCGCATTGGATTTTTCCGGGGACCATTCGTCCAGAAATAACTGTCACTTTGTCTATGTGTGCATGAACTTGTTCTATATCTGGATTGGTGGAGATCTATTATGTGTTTTTCTTTGATTTTAACTTGAATTAATTCAGTTAATAACTTGTCTAAGTAGGAGGAGCATAACCAGACTAACAGTAAATAATTTCTGCATAAAGTGTAAAGATTCAGAAATTTCCACATGGTATTAGAGCAATTGCAGATCTAGGAGGGTCACCAGCAAGAATCTGAAGGTTCTAGCTGCAGGAAGCAGCTGGAAAAGCAGCAGAAATGCAGATCTGAAGGGACAACGCAGTTTTCAGAGGCATATTCACACAGAGGGAAGGGTGACGCTGTCTCCTAGCATGCCCACACAATTACTACGCAAAGGCAGCTCAGAAACAACGTTGGATTGGTCTGAAGCCAGCTAGTGTGATTCAAATCTGAATCTGTCAGATCCAGAAAAGACTAAAGAAAGCTGCAAAAATTTAGAAGGTGCTAGTTGGGTTAAATTTCTGAAGTTTTCAGAATTTTAGCCTTAGCACAAGTGACAAAAAGCAGGAGGAGATCAGCTCATCAGAGAGTTTCTAGCCATAAGAAACTTGCAGTTTGATCAGAGGATCAAAGAAGAGTTGAATCATAGTTGATTTGGTAGATTTCCAAGGAGGGAAATCAGTTGTCAAAGGGAGCAGAAGGTGCCTGTTTCACCAAGGGCCTTAGATCCATTTCTCCGACAAAGAGAAGATGAAGTTCCGACACATTCTGAGCAGATGGCTCCTCATGGACTGCGTGATTAGGATAGGTTGGATGGCCTCTCAAACTTTTCAGTTTGGAAGGCAAGGATCCTGATAGTCCTTGAGGCATACAATCTTAGAGACCATGCAGAGCAAACTCTGGCCACACCGACAGATCCAGATCTCCTTCGGAAGCATAAGGAGGTTGTTGGGCATGCCAAGCGGCTAATTATGGATGGAATCAAGGACCATATTGAACCACACTTAGCTGAGAAGAAGACAGCTAATGAGATGTGGAAGGCCTTGATCTCCCTATATGAGGGAAAATCTGTCCATAGGAAGATGTTGTTGGAGACATAGATGAGGTCATTCATGATGGCCAAGGGAGAAGACATGGAGCATTTCCTCTTCAGACTGCAGTCGGTCAAAGATCATTTGACTGCAACTGTTGCTAAGGTGGAAGACGATGTGATGGTTAGGACTGCCCTCAATGCAGTCATGGATGAGTGGGAAACCTTTGTCCAAAGTATCTTGGGCAGATTGGACCTCCCAGATTGGGACAGCTTGTGGTCAATTCTGCGTCAAGAAGTACTCCGCAGATTCACCAAGAAGCAGTATAGCTTTGGATCGAGCAAAGTGAAGAAGGAAGAAGAGGAAGATGCAGCCTTGGCATCGATGAAGCAGCCAAAGAAGAAGAAGGATCTCTCAAAGATCAAGTGCTTCCAGTGTGGTGAAATGGGACATTTTGCCAGCAATTGTCCTCAAAAGAAAAAGGACAAGGAAGCATATTCTTCCAAAGCAGTTGTGGTAGATGATGGGTCTTAACATGATGCAACCATGAGTGTTCATGAACCACGGAAGTGGGGTGACATGGATATGTAGAGGAGCTACATAGAAGAGAGGCAAGATCCTTGAGCAGCTCATCTCTTGGATCACGAGCGAGCTACGGCAGCCTTAAGACAGTAGCGGGACAAGTGGAGCAGTGGGTGCATAGATCATAGATGAAGTAGAGGCAGAGGCAGATCTGAAGACTGGGAGGAACAGAGCAGAGCAAAGCAGCAGCAGCGTAGAAGCAATAGCAGCGTAGAGGCTGATGTGACTGCAGCAGCGCAAAGCAGAGCTGCTTACACAGTGCAGAGCTGCAACAGCACAGAAGGCTTCAGAGGGACAGCATAGTGTAGCAGCAGCGTGAGAGACTTCAGCACAAGGGGCTGATGTGACTTCAGTAGTGCAGAGGGAGTCTGCTTACACAGTGCAGAGTTGTAGTTGTGCATCATCCTTCAAATGCCAGCACAAATCTGTAGCCTATGGAGCTTCAGTGATGAGGATGCAGCCCATCTGACTTGTCTGTCAAATATTGGGCAGGAGATTCAGTTGTTTCTCTCAAAAACTGAAGTTGCAGTGCAGCAGATCAACAGTTACAGTGCTATGAGCAGCACAGATGCAGCATATTGAGAGGGAGCTGCGGTACAAAAGTTACAGTGGCAGTGGCAAAGTCATGGGTAGCAGTACAGAATGGCAGCAGCAGTGCAGAGTTGAGTGGCAGCAGGCCAAGCTTCAGCAGCACAGAACCAGTACTCAAAGTCATGTAATGCATAGTGTGATGTATTGCTAGAGCACACCCTTGATGCTAAGAGGGAGTGTTGATATTTTGTGTATTTGGGGTAGCATCAGTTATGCTCTAACTCCCAAATTTTGTGGAGGGACTAGAATACACTGGATCTACAAGACCCAGAAAAGGATTTGGGAAATTTCATCTGGTTTAGGAGATATTAAATTAATTAATTATTTTAATGTATTTCCTAATTTAAAACTTAGGGAACTTAAATAATTAGAGTGAATTTAATTAAACATGTGATGAATTTGTCTTAAGTCACACAGATCAAGCTTTCTTTTAATATTAGCTATTGATTCAAGATTTGATCATGGTCGTTGGTTTCCCAACGAGAAAAGTATAAAGGAAAGGCTTGGGGTCATTTGTAAAGACACACAGAGGCAGAGCACTGAAGCCAAGCTGAGATTCTAGGTCAGGGTTTGCTAAGAATACTCAGAATTGTTTCAACTGCAGAGAGGGGAATTTGGGCCAAGGGGATGATCTGATACCGGGGTCTAGAATACAGAAGAGGCAGAGATCAGCTCAGAGGACAGCATAGAGGAGAAGGGAAGTTGCAACAACAAGGACAGCGCAGTCCCTCCAAGGACCGCGTGATTTTTCAACACGAAACCCTCAAGGGTTACGCAGAGACCCTAAGGGGCAGCGTAAGGCCTGCGTCACCCAGTCTGGGGTAACGCAGACCTTTCCGGAGCAGCGCTGAGGGTCAGAGGGGCTTCAGAGGCTAACGTAGAGGCTTTCAGGGGGAGCGTTGATTTCTAGGCCCTAATCTTGGCTGAGTTCTGTAAATCTCGTTTGAGGGTGTGGATCAGTCATTATTTTGGCCCTAGATCAGCTAGTGAGCTGTAGATCTAATATTTCTCTGTCGGGTTTTCCATATCTGGAACCCATGCTTGTTTTATTCAGAAAATTTTTAATAATAAAACCCTCCAGCAGCCAAAGACCGGTTTTCCCACGTTGGGTTTTTCCGGGGACTATTTGTCCATAAATAACTTTGTCACTTTGTCTATGTGTGCATGAACTTTTCTAGATCTGGATTGGTGGAGATCTGTTATGTGTTTTGCTTCGATTTTAACTTGAATTTATTCAGTTAATAACTTGTCTAAGTAGGAGGAGCATAACAAGATTAACAGTAAATAATTTCTGCATAAATTGTAAAGATTCAAAAATTTCCACACTGTTAACCACCACTTTGTGGGTGATATTCCTAAGAGAAAAAAATTCTCCACAATGGTCCTCAGCCGGCAGCCAGAAACCCCTTGCAACCACCAACTAGCTCACTATGCCATTTCTCCGTCACCTGATCCAGCCATGTGGTCCCTCGCCCATATGTCATGATCGTATGTTTGAAGGTGGGCCTCCCGAACCTAAAGGTATGTCTTGTCATTTGATAATTGAATATTGAGTTTACTTATCATGGACACTTCTGGGCATGTATTAAAGGGGGGATTCGATGGAAAGAGTGGGCTAGGTCTGTGCTTCTGTCCCCTAGACCTCTTTTGGATATTCACCTTAGATCTTAGTCCCGTGCGATCTCCTTTATTGACCATTTGGTTTTAGGGTGGTACTACATGGGAAACCTCGATTTTGGTTGCATGGTCTCGCTCCTTCATCAACATCTATCACTCCCCTTCCATTTATTATAACCCCATTCATCATGTTTCCCACCTGGGTCCAAATTCCTCCACTGGGTCCACATAGGGTTACCCTCCCCTTCCCCTTGCCCACGCCTTGGGTCGGGCTTGGAACGATGCCTCAGAGGTTGATGCAGCTGAAAAGAAAAGTAAAAGCATAATTGGCCACATTCAACAGGAAAATGTACCACAAAATGCAAAAGATTGTCGATACAAACATATTTAGCACGTGGGCAAAAGCAATGCATGAGCTCTACCCCATACCCATGGCCATCACTCTAGTTTCAGCCCTAGATTAACCTAGTGGGCAATGAACTGCCCTACCTTAAAGGGGGTATCCACTGTTATATCTTACACATCATGCTCTTATCCTTTGAGCCCTGAGCAGTCAATCAAAGAAAAATCATAAAAGGCAAAAGGCATAAAAAGAAGGGTGGAAAAATCAAGTCTAAGGCACCTCATGTACCACGATAACTACCCTTATACTCGGATATGTAGCCCAGGATTGCCCACTTTCATTCCCTATTCCATTCACCTCTTTATCACATGCCACCACCATTTGAAGGATGTGCTTTAGACATACTATCCCCTCTAAAGATAGAAACCACCTAATAAGATACCTAGTTAACCCCCTTTGGAGCTTGGAGACATTAGCACATGCCAAAGCCCACTATGGAAGGGCATGCCATTATGAACTGTCCACCTGTTGTCCATGGTTTGTAAGCTCATTCATTCTATTACTTTAATGACTTGTTGTGCTGGAGGGCTAAGGGACGCATTGGATCTTATGCAGGATTGCAAATAGTTTCCATTTTGGGTTTGGTCTTCCTGGACGGGGTCCTAACTCTCTAGAGGGCTACATTGGCACATGTAGGGTGTGTGTAGAGAGCCATGGGCCTCCACAGCAGTAGATAGCACTCCATGGACCCCCAGAGATGTTCAGAGATTGCTCGAGATTCACCTATGGACGAGGAAGATGCCCAACCGACCCCACAATTGCACCATACTATGAAAATTCCTAGATATAACAATCTCAGGAATCCTACTGCAACCAGCAGAATTTACTACTACTATTTTGTAAATTGCATTACGGAATTAATTCAGATTTCTTCATTAATTATTACGGTATATTACTGTAGCATCCTACACTTAACAATTTACGATTCTGAAACAAGGAAACTAAGCAAAGAACAAATCAGACATAGGACACATTTATTTTGGACTAAGTCCCCGGAAAAACCCAATGCAGGAAAACCGGTGCAGCAGATTTGACGATTTGTATTATTAAGCAGTAGAAATTTCTGGATACATCACTGAATACCTCAAGGGTTATTCAGTTACAGAGAGAAATACTGGCAGTAAGAATGTGAGTTTTACCTCACTCAATCACTCGAAAATCTGGCTGATCTAGTCACTGGATGAGGTGCCCCTGGCAGGCTCTATGTTGCCACTGCGCAGTCCCTACGTCACCCTCTCTCGGCACAGCATCACTCCAGCTATGGATCGATCTGACTCCCGGAATCTCAACCTCTCGGTCTCACACCCCAGCTCTCGACTTCTGGAACTGATCCGATAGTAAAATCTCGGAACCCTCTCAGCCACTGCGTAGCCCTCCATGGCTCTGCGTTGGCTCTATGTCATCCTGTTTGGCTCTACATTGGCTATGTTGGAGGTCTCTCTGCCTCTCTCTGTTGATGGTTCTCCGGTTGAGAAAATCACTCTCTCCGAAAGCTACTCTGCCCTTCTCTGAGCTGGAATCACTTAGATCTGATCTTCGTCTGAGCACTGCTCCATCAGAAGAATTTGATCACTTGATTCACTCAGTGTGTCATTCCAAATGACCCTCAAGCTTTCCTTTATAGTCTTCTCATTGAGAAATCAACGACGAGATTAGATCTCTAATCAACGGCTAAGATTATAACTTGACTTGATCTTCGCTTTTTCTAGATTATTCTCACTCTATTTTATTAATAACCTTTAATTATTTAATTTCCCTAAGTTTAGACTTATGGTCCCCATTAAAATAAATATTTTTTACAATAAAACATATTCTGAGTGGAATTTTCACAAACGGTTTTTGGGTTCTTTGGAATATCAGCGCCTAAGCCTCTCCACAGACTTGGAGACTTAGAGCACTTCTGATGCTACCAAAAATCAACACTTGGCAAGTGACCCAAGACTTGTACACTGATGTGGCATCATTTACTCCATCATCTGAACCCTTACAAATGGTCCACAGGCATCTTTGACTTCCTTGGAGACCCATGAAGTTATTTGTAGGCCCGCACACCCATTGAGAGCACCACAGGTTTATTGTTTGGAAAACAAGGGGCCACCCCCTTGTCCATCACTTTTGAGAGTCTTATTCATCATTATGGCACTTACAGACTTCATCAGGCCTCTTGGAGGGCCCAACAATGTGTATTATTCATCATTTGACCTCTTCAGAAGCTTATTATTTTGTTTATGAGCTAGTTTGGTGGGCTTGTCACCTAAATTTAGTTATTTTGCACATTATTTTATTTTAGGGGCTAATGTAGGCTCAATTACGTAAATCAAGCTCCCAAGTGTATAAATAGGAGTGATGTGAATTTATTTTGAATCATCACTTGGATTGGATTCTTCTCTCTTGACATTTTCGTTATTCCTTCTTGGTGGACAAAGTTGAAGCATGGATGAATTTTGATGTTTGGATTATATTTTCTTGTCTTTGAGCTTCTTGATTAAAAAAATTATTGATGGATATATTCTCTTACATTTAAGTACAAACTAAATGCTATTTCCTTTTACTTTGTCACATGCATTGATGATGGGATTTTCACTATTTTAGGGCTAATTGTTGCAAGCATTTACTGCAAAATTGTCAAATTATGTTTCTATATAGCATCTTTGTTAAAATTGGGCAACTAGGTCCAAACTCCATGGGGTGATGCTCAGATGAAGATACCAATATTTTTATTGGGTTCCTCTTTCGGAGAGGTGTAAGATCGATCTAAAATTGATCTTAATCCGATGAGCAGAACATTTATTTTGAATTTATTTTTTGATAATTTCAAATATGTGCAGGTCAACCTTAAGGTTTTACACCCCTAGCAGATGTGTCACACACCTCAGTGATTGATATAAATAGAGTCAACGTTGGAGGACTTTTTCACTCATCTCATCCTCACACATCATCTCTCCTCTTCTGATTTAGTACGAGCTCCTTGGAAGTAGTTTCGGTTCACACGTGGGAAAGAAGGACGAAGAGGAAAACTGCTGCAGCTAGGGTTTCCACGCAAGTTTGACCAGCGTTGACAACGCATGGTCCAAAGAGGCTGAATTTTGGTGGAGACTTCGATTTTGCAAGGTCGTATGTAAGAGTTGTGCCGAAGGAAAGCATACAAGGAGACCTTTCCCCTCAAGTGTCACAAAGACATCTGATGTCTTACAATTGATCCATTCTGATCTATTTGGTATGCTGCCTGTGACATCCTTGGGAGGATGTTCATATTATATGACGGTCATAGATGATTTCTCTCGCAAAACCTAGATATACTTCTTAAAGAAGAAGGATGAGGCTTTCATGTGTTTCCGTACCTTCAAAGCCTTGGTGGAAAATATGACAGGGAAGAAGATCAAGATTTTGAGAATTGATAATGGCACTGAATATGAGACAAATGAGTTCAAGGACTTTTGCAGAGAAGCTGGCATCAAGAGAGAGACCACAACTATCTATACTCCAGGGCAAAATGGTGTTGTTGAACGAAAGGACAGGACCATTGTGGAAGTTGCCCGTGCCATGCTATGTGACCAAGGTCTACCGAAGTTTCTGTGGGGAGAAGCTACGAACACTATTGTATTCATACAAAACCGATGCTCGCATTCCGCTCTAAACTCCAAAACTCCCGAAGGGGTCTTCTCTGGTAAGAAACCTGACGTCTCACATTTTAGAGGTTTTGGATGTCCTGTTTACTTTCATGTGCCGAAAGAAAAGAGGAGCAAGCTGGATGCTTCTAGGAAGAAAGGAATGTTTGTGGGCTATAGTGAAACTTCGAAGGCCTATAGAGTCTATGTGCCTCGTCAAAGGGAAGTGGAGATATGCCACGATGTCACCTTTGACGAAGATGCTTCCCTGAGGAAAGTATTCAATCTTCCGAGATCTAAGGAAGATCATGAAACAAGGCCTGGAAATCAAGAGGAACCGAAGGATGAGACGATGCCTGATGTTGAAGGACCAATGGACCCGATTGATCCACCTCCTTCATTAGGAAAGAGACCATCTTGGCTCAGGGACACTCTCGAGGATGCTAAGGGACATTCGGCCCCAAGGGGGACATTCCGTGAAAGCAAGAAGCTGAGTAGATACCAAGGGTATCTAGCAGCCATGAGTACTATTGTACAATCCAAGCCTGGATCTTTTGAGGAAGCCGTAAAGCATCAAGTTTGGAAGGATGTTATGCACGAAGAGTATGAGTCCATAATGAAGAATGATGTCTGGGATGTGGTTCCAAGACCGAAGGACAAAGCAGTTATCATCTCGAAATGGGTCTACAAGATCAAGCATGGATCTAATGGAAGTGCTGAAAAGTTCAAGGCAAGATTCGTTGCCCGTGGCTTCTCTCAAAAGGAAGGCATAGATTACGATGACATATTTGCACCTGTGGCCCAATATACCACCATTTGATCTATTATAGCCCTTGCTGCTACGCACGGATGGAGTCTCCATCAGATGGATGTGAAGACCGCATTTTTGCATGGTGCAATAAAGGAAGAAGTATATGTGGAACAACCTCCAGAGTTCGAAGTACAGGATCGGGACACCCATGTCTGCAGGTTGAAGAAAGCCCTCTATGGGCTGAAGCAAGCACCCAAAGCTTGGTACGAGAGGATAGATAGCTACTTGATGAAGCTGGGCTTCACTTGAGGTGATGCTGATCCGAACCTTTACTTCAAGGTTGTCAAGGGGAAGCCTCTCAATCTGGTGTTGTATGTGGATGACCTCTTCCTGACAGGTGTTGACCCTCTCATTCATCAGTGCAAGAGAGAGCTCGCTGCTAAGTTCGAAATGAAGGATCTAGGACTAATGCACTATTTCCTAGGCCTGGAGGTCTGGCAGAGACCAAGCGAGATTTTCCTTTCTCAAGGAAAATAAATTGTGAAGCTTCTGGAAAGATTTAGTGTGGTGGACTGCAAGTCCATGTCGACACCGATAGAGCTCAACTTCAAGAAGTTGAGTGGCAGCGCTGTTGGGCCCGTATTGGCAAATCCTACTGAGTATCGTCAACTCGTAGGGGCCCTGATGTTCTTAGTGAACACCCGTCCAGATATATGTTTTGCAATTAACACTTTGAGTCAACAGATGGTTGAGCCTCATCACTTTCACTAGGTTGGTGCCAAGAATCTTCCGAGATATCTTCGGGGCACGATAAACCATGGGCTGAGATACATTGCCGGGAGCGTGACACTCCTTGGATATACTGATGCCGATTGGGTTGGCAGTGTGGTGGATCGTAAGAGCACAACAGGATGCTGCTTCAATCTTGGTTCTGCTTCGATCTCATGGATGAGCAGGAAGCAGAAGTCGGTGGCTTTGACCACCGCTGAGGTCGAATACATTGCAGCGAGTATGGCCTGTTGTGAAGCAGTTTGGTTGTGAAAGCTCTTTAGTGAGCTATTCGGACATGTGCTAGATACCACCGTGATACTCTGTGATAACCAAAGTGGGATTCGCTTGTCCGAGAATCCAATGTTCCACGATCAATCCAAGCATATTGATATCAGGTACCACTTTATCCGAGATATGGTACAGCGAGGCGCCATAAGGCTCGATCATATAGGAATTGATGAGCAGGTCGCGGATATTCTCACAAAGCCCCTAGGGAAGGTCAAGTTCCTAACCTCCCGTGAGAGTCTTGGTATCATGGAACGACCCTATGATGTGGGTCATGTTGGACGATGAGCTCTGGGAGCTTTGGGGGGCTTTGAGGATAGCTTCTCGGAGCTATAAGCAACCACAAGGCTAGGCTTGCCGAACCTTGTTGGTGTGCTTGGGCCCCACCGTTGTGATTATTGAATTGGTTCACCTCTCATTATCTGTGCCCCGTATGCATCCTACCCATTAAGTTCCGGGCTCATGGGAAGTACCTCTCATTTGGCCAATGAGGTGGGAAAAGCTAGAGACTAGTAGCAAAGACTGATGGACGCATCAAAGATTGTCGTACTCTCTATCTAGGATGGCACGGTCCAACCAATTGATCTGGGATCAAGTATAGTGAGGTTTCAGACCTCCAACTGACTTCGGGTCAAGGAAACCAACTTCGAGTTGGTATGAGACTCTTTGTGAGTCTGATAGAGGTTTCGGACCTCTAGGCTGAATCTGTCAGCCGGGAATGATGTCTTTGTGACTGACCCACTTCTGTTCTGAAATAAAGAGACCAACAAAGCAAGTTACGGCAGGATGACGCACGATGTTTGATTGCACAGGTGGATGGAGTTCTCCCTAGTTGAGAGGGAGTGTTAAAATTGGACAACTAGGTCCAAACTCCATGGGGTGATGCTCAGATGAAGATACCAATATTTGTATTGGGTTCCTCTTTCGGAGAGGTGTAAGATCGATCTAAAATTGATCTTAATCTGATGAGCAGAACATTTATTTTGAATTTATTTTTGATAATTTCAAATATGTGCAGGTCGGCCTTAAGGTTTTACACCCCCAGCAGATGTGTCACACACCTCAGTGATTGATATAAATAGAGTCAACGTTGGAGGACTTTTTCACTCATCTCATCCTCACACATCATCTCTCCTCTTCTGATTTAGTACGAGCTCCTTGGAAGCAGTTTCGATTCACACGTGGGAAAGAAGGACGAAGAGGAAAACTACTGCAGCTAGGGTTTCCACGCAAGTTTGACCAGCGTTGACTTTGGTCAACGCATGGTCCAAAGACGCTGAATTTTGGTGGAGACTTCGATTTTGGAAGGCCGTATATATTGGCACAAGAACCGAGGTCAAAAGGTTGACCGAAGACCGAGCTGCATTGACTTTCTTGCTGTTGTTCTACGTTGACTTTTCTAAGGTTGACTTTGAGTTGACCGTGTGGCTGTTTTGAGAGCTGTTGTGACACATGTTGGGTTGGTTGACCAAGGAGACTTTGCTGGTTGAAGCATCCTGTTGACCGCCGTAACGCACCATCACATTTTTCTGTTTCTAGTTTGTCTTCTGTAAATCCATTGTTCTATCAGCATTTTACTTGATTGTTTATGTGATTGCTGTAGTGAAAAGTAAAGTTGCATCAAGCATAGAACATCTACAGGATTCCACCCTAACGACCACCTGGCAAGGGATTTGAACACACCATTGAGTTGGAGGCAAGGGTGCAGGCGGTCATTACAACCCCTTACAGACATCCCAAGGACTATCAAGAGTTTTTGGCATTGGGGCATATCAGGCCCAGCTCTAGCCCCTTCGCTTCATCAGTTGTTCTGGTGAAGAAAAGGGGTGGGACGCTACGCATGTGTATAGACTGTCGGGCACTCAACAAAAAGACCCTGAAGAATCACTATACCATTTCCCGCATCAATGAGCTGATGGATGAGCTTAGAGGAGCCAAGTACCACCAGATAGACTTGCGTTCGAGATACCACCAGATCAAAGTGAGGGGTCATAATATCCCCAAGATGACCTTCAGTTGTCACTATGGGCACTTTGAGTTCCTGGTTATGCCCTTTGGGCTAACCAATGCACCTACCACTTTCTAGTTATGCATGAACCATTTAATCCATGGTCAGTTGTGGAGATTCGTATTGGTATTTTTCGACGACGTTCTCATCTACAACAGGACCTGGGAGGAGCATTTACAACACTTGGAGGTGGTGTTGCGCATTTTAGAGCAGCGGCAGTTCTACGCTAAGATGTCCAAGTGCAAGTTTGGGTTAACAAAAATGCTTTATTTGGGCATATTATCGGGGAGGATGGCATGAGGGTGCATGAGGAGAAAATTAGGGCCATCCAGGACTGACCAGTACCTCGGAATGCGCCAAAGTTGATGGGTTTTTTAGGTATATGCACCCACTACATGAATTTCGTGAAGGGCTTCTCACAGTTCGCGATGCCCCTCACTAACTTGACCAATAAGGGAGCATTTGAGTGGACCGATGGAGTGCAGGAGGCTTTTGAGCGCCTCAAACAGGTGATGAGCAGTTGCTCGATGTTGGCACTCATAATTTTCACATAGCGCTTTGTGCTTGAGTGCGATGCATCAGGTGAGGGCGTAGGAGCGGTCCTAATGCAGGGGGGACACCCGATAGCCTTTGAGAGTCAAAAACTACTTTCCCACGAGCGGCTATACTCCATATACGACAAAGAGTTGCTAGCCATCATGCATGCACTGGCCAAGTTTAGACACTACTTGGTGGGCAACAGGTTACAAGTGAAAACAGATCACAACAGCCTTAAATTCTTTTTGGAGTAGAAACAACTACAGGAGAGGCAACAAAAGTGGGTGAGAAAAATTCAAGCGTATGACTTTGACATCGAGTATGTCAAGGGTCGGCAAAACGTGGTAGTTGATGCGTTGTCTAGGAGGTTGGCCACTATTTCGTTGATGAGCATTGCACGGGATTGGAGGGCGCAGTTGCTAGTGGAGTATTCCAAGGACCAATTTGCATGTAAGGTCTTTGATGGCATAGCTACAGATGACCGGTACAGGGTGATGGACAAGGTGTTCTACTATAAGGACCGGATTTATCTGGTGCCCAACTCCCAATTGAGGGAGAAGATTATGCAAGTTGCCCACGATTGACCGTTAGCAGGACATCAAGGTTTCACCAAAACATACAGGGAAATCTGGGAGCGTTTTGCATGGAAGGGCCTTATGGGTGGTGTTTTAAGGCACGTCTAGGAGTGTGATACGTGCCAGAGGAACAAGGGTGAGCATACATACCCTGTTTGATTGTTGCATCCTCTTCCTGTCCCTGAGGATAAATGGCAGAGTATTTCGAAGAACTTTATCACCAGGGTTGCCTACAGTCCAAGGCAAGGACTCCATCTATGTGGTGGTAGACAGATTGACCAAGTTTGCCCACTTCTTCGCTATTTTCGCCCGGTCTTCGGCCTCACACGTGGCTGAATTGTTTTCAAGGAGGTGTTTCGACTTCATGGCCTTCCAAAGACTATCATCAGTGACCGGAACAGTAGGTTCATGGGGAGATTTTGGCAGGAGTTATTCTGGTTGGTGGAAACTGAGCTCACCCCAAGCACTAGTTATCAACCCCAAACCGATGGACAGACGTAGATCATAAACAAGTGGTTGGAGGGCTATTTATGCAACTATGTGACGGGCCGGCAGCGTGCATGGATATGATGGTTGCATTTGGGCAAATATTGCTACAACACAACGTACCACATGTCCATAGGTATGTCCCCATTCCGAGATTTGTACAGTTATGTCCAAATTTGGATATTTTTTGAATATTTTTGGGAAACCTTCAAGTAATTGTGATCGATATCTTTCAGAGCTCTATTGTGGATCTGTGAAAAATTGTATATATTTTAATGTAATTTTTTGGCATATTCATAATTGGCACTCTCGCTTAAGTACTTAGTGGATAGATCAGATTATTTGTAATCTAAGTGCTTAATTAGGCAAACAAGAGCTAATTGAACATTAGGCAATTTTAATCGATATCAAACGTAAAAAATCATCAAACTCAGCTGAAGCATAAGAAAGTAACTAGCACTTAAATCTCAATAATCAAAAAATACCATTAAATTTCGATGCTAAATAAACAATTCGTCCAGCAATTTTATGGATTAAACGATATTCTAAAATAATGCAAATCTAAAAAATATTTTTTTTTCTATAGTCAAACTTACGATATTAAAAATTAAATCATGTCAACTATAGAAATTCTTCCACAAAATAAATATATTTTGCCAAGCCTAAACCCCAATATCATAAGATAAACCAAAAAAATGAATAATGGCCTTTAGATTTTATATACAAAAGAATTTTTAAAAAAAATTATTAATGTTAAAAAAAATGGAATTTAAAAAAAAAAAAATTAAAGGTTAGAAGTTAATGAAATTTTTTTTAAAAATTTAAGTATTTTTTTTTTGAAAAGGTTAAAGGTTAAAATCTTTTAAAGAACGCAAACCCTTTTATTTTTTGGTTTTAATTTAAAGTTAATAAAAACTTTAAAAAATGTTTTAAAAAAAATCAAAACTTTACGCAGTCAAAATGAAATGAAAAAAAAATCAAAAAATTTAAACCATAAGCAGAACTTTTAAAAAATTTAATGAAATGTTAAAATCAAAATTTTAAAAGACATAAAGTTTCAACCAAAAATCATGCCTTGTATGTGCATAGGTATTAGGGTAAAGTGTGGGAGCTACATACGTAAAGGAAAGATGGAGCCATTAGCCAAAGGGAGAGGTGGCTGAAAATGGAGAATACGCAGGAGTTGTAGAAAGAGGGAGGAGTAAGGGTTCGAGGGAAAGGATGCGAAGGGGGATGGAGGTGCATATGTAGCAGAGAGAGGGGAAGAGCCACACGAGGAAGTTGGAGATCACGCAGATGAGAAAGGCAGTTGAAAGCACACGGGCAGGGGGCAAGGTTGTGAGGAGCTCAGAAGGACGCAGTCAGGATGGCAAGAGAATGAATACAACGAGGGAGAAAGAGCGCAGAGGGAGAAAGGGCTGCAGAAATGCAGTGAGGAGCTGGCAGCAACAAGAACGCAGTAGCAAATGAAAATCAAGGAGCCGAGAGAGAGGAAAATACTGGCACAGTTGGTGCACAAAAGAAATTCGAATTTTTCCTTTTGCCCTGCAATGATTTTTAGCCAATATAACTCAGATCTGAAAATTGATTCGAATATCTCAGCAAAAATTCTAATTATGAGATTTGTCTCAAATCAAAAAAAATCTCTGAAAAACCCTCGAATATCACCTCCACAAAACCAGAAACCCAACACATATACAAAAATCTAAAATTGAAACCTCCAGTTAGAAATCAGAAAAACTAGAAAAAAATCTAAATATTTAGACTATTAAAAATACAGATCTATACAATGTATTTAGAGATCTATGCACAGGAGATGCAGATCTGTCAGATCCGAGAAGTGTAAGTTTGACTTCACTACCAGATCTGAAAATCTAAGACTCTTACTAGCCAGATCTAATGTAAAATTAAATAAAATTTGAGATAAAAAAAATTATTTAGGCACAAGCCCTAGAAAAACCCTGCAAAAAAAGAACTTAAGATAAGCTCGGGGAATTAGATCCGGAGGGCTCTTAAGATCTTATTTCCTTCGAAGTCAACTAGTCCAGCCGAGGAATTTCCCAAACACCCAATTCTAAATATAATAGATTTATGCACACTTAAAGTTAAATTGTTAAATCAATAGAGAAATAAGATAAAAACAAAATTTTCAAGAGTTAAAGGTACCTGCTAACTCAACCCAATTAAAATTATTACCCTAGATCCAGTAACCTAAGCGAGATACATGTGTAATAGATTACTCTACAAGAGTTACAATTCATTGAAATAGTTACCAGCGAAATATAAAGAACAAGTTTACCATAAAATGCCAAAGAGGAACACGACCATCAAGTAAAACCCCAAAGACTTCGTTTGTATTATTCCAAAAAGTATTACAGGAGAGCTTCAAGAGCTAGTACACGATCAAAATATCTGATGATTATAGACTGACACTAACCTCTAATTTATAGCTAAAATCTCCAACAACTAGTTCACTTGATCCCTGTCAAAGTAATCTCGACCGTCAAAAAGGATTTGATTATCTTTTAATCTCATCCGTCGAAATTATTATTTTTTGAGCAATTTCGAATTTTTCAATTAATTCCCTTTTAATTACCTCAAAAAATTGACTTTGACTAAACTATCAAGGCCCAAGGGTCCAAAATTTCTCAAAATTTTCAATATTCCCTTGGCTTGGGACCTTTAAAAATTTACTTTTTAGAGACCCACAAATTTTGCCTTTGAAGAATTTAAATTCACCTAGGATATAAAATTAATTAAATTTCTGGCTTGGGATTTTTAATTTAATTTGGCCAGAAAATTTAATTAATTGACTCATGAGGAAGAACACCTCAATAATCTACCCAATTCTGCGACTCAAAATATAATCTAGTAGACCCAGCAATCTGTAATAAAATGATCTAGCCAATTAGTTAGGACCATTCCGAAATTACTTTTACAAAGACTCAATAAAAAACACTAGGACTCACTTAATATCTTGACGATAAAATCCACCCTAGCTTTGGGGTGAGGCTAGAGGGGAAAAACTTTGCCAATCATTTGTGTCTAGAAACAGAAGAAACAATGAGACGAAAAACATCCTACGATAGAAATCGTCACCAAAATATTAGGCTTCCTAGGTTGTTACATACATGTTGGTCTTAATAAGATCATTTACATTATAAACATGCAAAATGAGTTTACATATTTTACAAAACTGTCGATTGAATGATGAAATCTGAATGGCACGAACATTCGAACATGATAGATCCCTTTTGCGAAAAAAAGGGTGTACTGCTATTGGGTTGTTGACACAAAGTGTTCAACACGTCCCACATGGGAAAATTGGAGGCTCAGTGATAAAACATGAGGAGGCACTCATTTTTGGGAATCTAGATCATTTGAACATTCACCCTTGACTAGCAAGTTTGAGCTGAGAGCAAAGTCTGCATGTGTTGTTGAGCACACGAGATTTTCAAGCGAGAATTTCACCCTACCTTCGGTGGACTTCGATTACTAGCCTAAAGAGGTGTTTTGCATCACTACAGATCTGACCAGGGAGCTTGCCAAGTGAATTCGTGGAGCTGGAGAGCAGGTGGCATGCAAAAGAGGATTACGCTGCCTCTGGAGGAGTTGGTAATCGAGTTGGGAAATTGTTAGGCTTTTCAAGATAGCCTAGGGCCTTCATTTGCTGCAGATTTGAGGTACTTTCATATCCCAATTCGTGGGAAGATTGAAGAGGCCAAGCCACTCGTACCAGGGACTGCGTGGGCCTACGCAGTGGTACTTCGTCCCACACGTGGGAGTTCGGGAAGAGAAGGAATTGAGGGTTGTAGCTTGTGGGATTAGTCTGGAGGGGCATTTGTTGATTATTGCAACCATTTTGGGGACCTTCATCAATGGCATTTACAGGTGGGTCGAAATACCCAGCAGACAGTGGAGTTGGGAAATTGGGCCGAAATTCTGGGGTCAGCATATGGCGAAAGCCTTTCTCGGTTTTGGTGGGTTATTGGAGGAGAGATCGAGGTTAATTTCCAGGAATTTTCTGAGCACTTGAAGGAAGTCAAATCATCCAGTCTTCACAGCCAACAGTTCAGTTTTATGGGGGATCAGCGCAGAGCCATATAGAGGCAACTACGCAGTAGTTGGGGCACTTTCTTTCACCACTTGGGTTTTCTAGCTTGCCTAGAGCAAGCCCAAGTGCACACTTTCCAAACATTTATTGTAACCCCATACTTTCATAATAAAATAGCTCAGAACAATGCAATTTTTGGCTTATTTCATGGTGTATGATTTGTGTGTGATTTTTGTGGGTGCTTTTGCTATGCACGCTTTGTTTATCACTGTAAAATTTCCTTAGGGATATTACATATTGATAGGTCTTTCCATCAAACCATATAGTCCCTAATGGTTATGCTCCTCAATCTCCTCTCCCTAGTATCCAAAATTTCCTAGGGGATTAGGATCAATTTCCCTTCCTCATCCAATGGAGGTAATTCATTTAAAGTTGTGATATGCCGCCCTAGCACCTTACTGAGGCACAACACATGAATACATTGTAAATCTTTCTCCCCTCATGCAGCTCTAGCTCATAAGCTACTTCTCCAATCCTCCGTACAACTCTATAGGGTCCATGAAATCGAAGTTTCAACTTGTTTTCTCCTTCCTCTGTATGGTTGTAAATAGAAGAAAACTAAGTCTCCCTATTGGAAATTGTGTTCGGTCTTGTTGTGATCTGCACATATCTTCTGTTAATTTTGTTTAACCCATAAATTCTCATGAAGGACTTTGAGGATATCTAGGGTTGTGGGGGAGCACCCCCCCTCCCCAACACTCGTTCCCGAAGTGCGCTCCTGCAGCCCAAAAAATGCTCTCTAGAGGTTCAGCAAGCATCCAAAATTACTCCGATAGCTCTCTAAGAGCACACTCCTTGATGCTCCATAGCCAAAACAATTGCCCCTAACCCTTTAGCATAAGGCCCATATTGGGATTTTTTTGGTTTTGGGAGGGAAATGGGAGGGCCAAGGGGAATTAAAGGCCTCCTCCCCTCTCAATTAACATCATTTTATGAGTTTGTGAAAGATATTGAGAGGGTTTGAGCCTTGAGGAGAAGATTTGAGAGAATTGAGAAGACAAGATTGTGGGAGCTTGCAAGGGAGATTGAAGGCTGCCATTTGTGAGAGCTTGGAAGATTGAAGGCTGCCACCACCATTAGAGAGCTAAAGAGGTAGGGTCTAATTCCATTCTTGTTTTTTTTCCATGTAACCTTTGTATTTTTTATATGTTGAATGAATCTATCAAATCTAAAGTAGAAACTAGTTAGTAGAATCTAGATTTTCTCTTCTCCTACTCTTTCCCATTCTTCCCTGATTTTATTGCAACCAAGAATCTCAAGCTTCAACAAACATGATGGGTCTATGGCTTAGCCTTATCTTGTTGGTTTCATTTTTTGCTATGATGATGTTGTTGGGAAACAGAAGAAGAAATGATGAGGATGATGAAGAAGTGGGTAGTGGTGGATTAGGATACCATGGAGAAGAGGAGTACGAAGAGGAAGGGGAGGAGGAGGATAACAAAAGTGAAGATGATGTTGATTTTAGATAGTCATCTAAATTGATAATTGTTTCTTATGATTTTTCTTAGATTCATATCTTATTATATTTATTGTTCATCGTAAAACAATTACACAGAGTACTTCAACAATAAAAAAATTTGTTAGTATGATCATAAAAAGAAATCCAAACAAGAAGCACACAAATTCGCTCTGGGAAAACCCACATGGGGAAAAACCAGGGAATCTTTTCAATAGAGAAATTCTTCATATCAACAAAGATACGTCTTAGTCAACAACTAGGTCAAACCTGGTCCATCCTCCTAGTCAAGTCATATGGCCAGTGAATTTGGTCTGAATAGGTCTTCTTAGAATTAGGCCTTCTGCCTACCACAGAACTTGATTCTTCCACAGAAGATTTGGTCCCTTCACAGAGATTCACCAAGATGGCAATCCACCAAGTCAAAACGTCCTCAATCTGACCACGAGTACTCATGGTCAAGGTCTGTTATAGGTCTGTACTAGGGCCAAATTTCGGCCTTTTTCTCTGCCACAAAAAGCTCAAACTGATCACAGATGCCACCACAAAGAACTTCGGATCCACCTCAGAAAAATACGATAGAAATGTGGACTGATCTCGGCCTCTTGTAGTCACTTGAGCGAGGGCAGAAAGATGACTTGTTCTTCTTCTTTTCGTCCTACTTATCTTCTTGTCTTCTTCGCATTGCTCAACAGAAAAATGAGTTGTCTTATGATCTAATCTGAATGCTTCTAGGAGAGGAGGTTGAGTCACTTAAATAGGCATCTTGAAGGTCTAAAGGGTGCCTTCCTTTAACTAGGCCGACTTGACTAGAAGGAGGTTGACTTCATCTTTTTGGAGCCAAAAATTCTAAATTTTAAAATTCAAATTTTCTTCTTTTGAAAAGAGCATGAAGAACATGCTTACAAACACATCAAGGACCATAAATAATAATTATGAAGTGTTGAGAAATCTATAAGGCAGTAGATAGGATGATTTCTCTTTCTATAATAATTGCTTGTGATATCTTTTTACTTTTTCTTACTTATTAGCTTCTTCTCTTATTATTATGTTTGTTCCAATCATCAAATAGCTACCAAAACAAAAAGAACTATAGTACACAAGAACACAGAATATAAGGCGCAAGCCAGGGCCAAAACCTCTCTACTTGAGTGCAAAACCCATACATCTTTTCTCTTATAAATTCTTCAATTGACGAATTCCAAGACCTCTAGACCAAGACCGACACCCTTGCAAGACCAAGTCTGGCCTTCTTGATAATGTGCTTCCCATCTCCAAGTCAAACCCAGTCAAATATCTTCTAGTGGCACAACTTTGAACCCCAACAACAGAATTTCGACTTCTACTGCAGATCTAAAATTTTCGGCCCTCCCAGCAGCAGTTGCTTCCACATGTGTGGGGTTATTCCAGCCTTACAAGACTTCTTCAGACCTTCGCTTGCCTTTTTCTCTCTTCTAGGGTTTGAGGATGACCTAATGAGCCTTCCTTCGACCTTCTTTTTGCACTTCTTCCAAGTTCAATCCTGCAGCAGCAAAAACCCTACCTTCCTTTATTCACTCGTGTGAAGAGAGGGAGAGAAAATAGCCCAAACACTTGATCTTCGACCTTCTTCCTCCAACGCTTGCCTCTTTCTTCTTCTCCTTCGCTTGCTTGATGAGAGAAAGAATTGTGTCTCTAGGAGGTTGAGTTCCCTCCTATATATAGACTTCCAAGGTGGACAAAATTCCTCAAAATAGGCCAACTTCTTTGCTAGCAGGCCGACTTGGTCTTGGCAGGTTCCTTGACACTTTAAAATACAAAAATAATTCTTTTTACAAGTTAGAATGTGCCCAAATGGATCTTCAACATATGACAATGATTATTTTGACTTCTTGACGTAGGACAAACCCTAGAAGCACTCAATGGGTGCTTGACCTCTAAAATAAAAGACCTTGATCATGAAACCCATGCTCTAAAAATAACCATAATAATTTTTCTTTCATTTTATAAAATACAAGAATCAAAAGTCCATTTCATATTTATGAAGACCGAACCTAGTTACACATTTTTCAACATGAAGACCGGCCATAGTAACAAAATTTAACAAAGGATGATGGAAAGAAAACCAAAATACACAAAACACCCTTATGAAAATATGTTACAAGGCTTGGAGGAGGGAAAGGGGGTGGAACCATTAAATTTACATGCCCTCATTGCAAATCTACTTACATAGGTTCATATACCTGTGGGAGAAAGCATCTATGTGGGAAACAGCCATGGTATAGAAATAAGCCAATAGGAATCAAAACCTGTGCAAATGTGCCAACACAACAGAGGGCCAAATATATAAGGGATGAGGACGAAGCACAATACAAATCAAAAAGATCAAAGACTGAACATGAGGCCCCTAGCATAGATAGAGCATTCAGTGGTGCAACAACAACTCCATCAGCATCCACCCATGGTAGTGGCTTCATAGCCATAGGCACAAACAACCCTTTAAGGCATAGAACAATATCATAACTACTTGATCAAGGTTGTAGGGATAACATGGATGAAAACATTTACTGGTTTCTCTTTGCATGTGGCATACCATTCAATGTTTTTCGCTCACTTTATTGGCATTTAATGGTTACTGCCATCAATGATGGCCCTAAAGGATACAAGACCCCTGGGTATGATAAAGCTAGAACCATAGGACTGGATCGAGAAAAGCCAAAATTAAAAATGCTTTGGGTAAATTCACAAATGCTCGGAATGAATATGGGGTCTCCATTATAACTAATGGTTGGACAAATAACGGTAAGCCATTGATAAGAATTCTTGGTGTGTTTGTTATTGGAACGGTCTTCCTTTCATCTATGACTACTTAGATAAGTTCAAGACTAGCATCAACTTTGTAGAACCATTAATTCAAACAATTGAAACTATTCGGTCATACGATGTCATCCAAGTCATTACTAATAATGCTTCTAATTGTAAGGCAGCAAGAGCAATCATTGAGGATAGTTACCTTATTAAAATTGGCAAATAGGGACAAATTCCACTTTGGACAACTCATTTGATGGAGATGATGATTGTATTAAATTCTTCTTTTCGAGAGGACCAAAATCGACCTAAAGATCATCAAATTTGGACAAAGTGAAATTGTGTTTTTGAATTTATGCCCACACGTGCTAATTGTCAAGGTCGGCTACATCATCATGTAGGCTCATGAAGCCCAAGGGGCATGTCACTTCACCCTCAACGACTTGTATAAATATAAGTGACCTCCAACCTTGGCACTTCACTCACTCACACATTCTTCTTTCTCCTTCTCTCATTGGTTTGTAAAGTTATTGGGCATGTCTTTTCTCTCACACGTGTGGCAAGGAGGATGAATTTTCTGGGCAAATTACAGGGCCGAAATTTCAAAGTTGTTGCAAAGTTTGACCAGCGTTGACCGGGCACTTTGACTATGTTTTTTTGTGGGAAAAAATTATTTTTGGCAGGTTGTACTATGTGGCACAGAAACCGAGAATTTTTGGGCACTTTGACCTACGTTGACAGCAGGCCTGTTTGACCACAAAAGTTGACTTCAGTTGACCAAGTTTGATTGTTGTTTGGATGATTGTTTTGACTGTTGTTTGACCAGATTAGGAGGTCGAGTTTCACTACCTTTGACTGAGCTCCAAAGAGGATGATTTGTTGTTGCGTTGACCATCTTTGACTTTCTCGTTAGGGCTAAATTTGACTTCAATTGACTGCAAATGTGAACAAGAGACATATAGGCCCGGGTTGCCTGTTAGTATTTGTACTTTGTATCTCATCAAAACAATTGATGATATCTAATAGAAGAAGAAGAATTATGGGTTTTCCCCCTTGTGGGGTTTTGCTTGGTCTCCGATCAATCCTGGTGTCTCTATGTGTGTGCATTTCATCTGATGTTCTTTTTATTTTCATTGCACTATTGATGATGATTGTTCTTTCTACATAATTGCATATGTTGCAAATGATGATATCGGGTGAATGGATATCAAAGCAATTATCAAAGCAAAGAACAATTCAGACTTAAGAAATTAACATTACCCACCAGTTTGTAGGGTAACTTTATCAAAGTAAAGGTTATTGATAATGTTGGTCACAAGGCAATCCTGATGAGTAAGTTCTCATATTTTTATGTTTATGCTATGAAAGATGAATGGTATCTTGGTTTTCATGGTTAAGATGAAAGGTTGAATTGGTAAGAGACCTAGGTTTATCTCTCTTACTTTGATTCCCTATTCCACCGCTTTGGGGGAGGAAGACCTTAGTTTAGTTCTTTCTCTTTTCATTTGTCTCAAGGATTGAGTCTCCTAGGTAAACAAAGTTGGAGACCTTGGTTTAGCGCTCGTATCTTTTCCCTAGATTCATGATTGATGAGGTGAGAATCGAGATACTTATGTTTATCTCTCTCATCATTGTCTTGTGAATCTCATACATGATCTCTCTTGGAAATTTGACTCCTTAATTGACTCCACATGCCAAAAAATCCATTAATAAGCTAAGGCATCGATGATTGATCCATCATTCACCATCACTTTATAAGTTTATACATTTGGTAAATCATTCATACAATTTTGCTAGGGTTCCACTCTCCAAGCAATCTCATGGTCGTTGATGTTTGGGGACAATCCCTTCGAACTATAACCTTCATCACCTGATAGAAACCTTGCAATCCTATATTCTACCTAAACCCTGAGAACATTTGATTGGTGAAGTGTCAATTTAATTGCCTCATAACATTTACCCAACCAAAATTTAGCTCTAACTTTATCGGAACTTATATTCCTTGTGGTGATAGTACCCATTTGTCCAATTGTTGCTATGCAGTTCTCAAACGTTGAATGAACTACTCCAGATGGTAATTTTAATGTGGCCAATCAATCTTCTTTTGCAATCAATTCTACTACAGCACCTCCCACTAGTTCACAAAACCTGAGACAAAGTGGTGGAAATAGGGATGATAATCCCCACAAATGCAAATAACTAAAAGGGCCTCAAGAAGTCCAAGGAGGGCAAAAGAAAATAGATCAATAACAAAAAGGCCAAAACAAGCAAGCGATGATTAGCCTATTTTTTTGATGAGGAAGGAAATAAAGGACATTCGTAGAAGAAGAAATATTGCCAAGCCACACAATTATCTTGTTCTAGATTGGCAAAAAAGAGATGCAACCCCAAAGTCACAAGACAGCATGTAGAGGGAAATTGTACAAAAGGCACCTCGTGACACTTGAGGGGAATGGTCCCCTTGTACGTTTCCCTGCGGCACAACCCTGACATACACCTTCATGATCATCCTTGAATTCGGGCATCCCTATCACCACTTTCCTTGCTTCGGGAAGGGCTCTGAAATGAAGTTGTGCAAACCTCTGGTGCCATAACTCGGATTTAAAGATTATGTCACATGTCATGGCCCCCAATGGACTTCCACCAACCTGATAAGAGTGTATCAACTCTAAAACCAAGAGTGAACGCTTCTTTGAAGTTCCTTTTCCAAATGTGTACCTTTGCATCGATGAATGCCACTTTGAGTCCTTTGTCTTCCATTGCCGAGATAGACACTAGATTCTTCTTCAAGTCAGGTACGTACAACTCATCTTGCAAGCACAAGACTTGACCTTGATTTAGATGAAGGGTCACAGTCCTTGTCCCTTTCATGAGATAGGTGGCATTGTCTCCAAGGATAATTTCCAAATTAGTATCATTTCAATCAAATCAGAGAGGGCTTCCTTATATCCAGTGAAGTGCCTTGAGGCACCACTATCAATCAACAAATTATCCAGTGTATCGGAAGGAGATGCGCAGATTGGGCAGATATAAGAATATATTCATTTCTTTTATTATCAACAGCATTTGATTCATCATACCTAGAATTTCTTTACCTCTTGAAAGGTTGCCCATTTCCACTTCGATCAGAGGGAGCCTTCCTCTTTCCTTTGAACCTGTTGTTCCTTTGATTGTCATTCCACCTAAAGTTGTTGTTGTCATCATCTCTAGGAGAGTCCCTTCTATTGGGGCACTCTCTTGCATAGTGACCAAACTTGATACAAGTGTAACATATTCCTTTTCTTCCTTTGGGACCCGCTCTTCCATGGTTTTGATTTCTCGAACCACCATTGTTCCTCTTCTTGCATGAGCGGTGAAGGCAGTAGGGTCATCTCCATTCCCATTCAAGGGATGGTCTCTCTCCATCATCCTCGTCTCCTTAGGAATCACATTATTATTGAGAATAGTAGTGTTGAATACATATCATTCCCGAGGGAATCCTCCAAGAGCAATGAGAACGAGCTCTTGGTCAGCTACTTCTTCTCCAATCGCTAGGAGATCATTCCTAATTGCTGTGAGCCTCATAAAATATGATTGAATGGATTCATCTTTGCCCTTCTTGATATTCTTCAACTTGTTCTTGAAGAAGAGAACTTGATTAGCATTGCTAGCCCTGAAAATACCAACCAACTTATCATACATATTTTTAGATGTACCCAGCTCGGAGATATAAGCAACCAAGTGCTTATGAATAGAGTCCATGATGATCATCTTCGCCTTGACTTCCCCTCTTCTATACTTCTTCGGTGATTACTTTTCACACTAGCTTGGGCTTTGTCTTCACCTTAGCTCTAATACCATGTTAATTTTAAATAACCATGATATGTTCTATGATTAATGCATTTTTACTTCAAGCTTTTGTATAGGCCCAATTCAATTTAGCAATCACATAAACATGAAAGTAAAATGCTAATAGAACATAATAATAGATCAACAGAAGACAAGCCAAATAATATATCAGAATTTTTAATTCTTCTTGTCCAGCAAATATAGAAAGGAATGTTTGTTACAGCAATCAACAGGATGCCTTAGCCAACAAAGGCTTTAGTTGGTCAAACCAACTTCTCCAACATACCAGATCAGCCTTTCTCCAAGTGTCACACACACCCCTCACAGACATCTCCCAAAAAGTCAACGCAATTCAACAAAAATCAGTCAACGCAGAAGTCAATGCTGGTCAACTGTCTGCAGTCAAAGTCAACGTCCAACCTTGATCTTTGTGCCCTCCAATGCAGCCTCAAGAAATCGGAATTTCAGTCCAAGAATGAAGGTCAAACTCCAAGATTTGACCCACTATCAACGCTAGTCAACGCTTCAGCAAAAGCCCTAAAACTGTCCGCAATTTCTCAAGCTTCAAATTCACACGTGTGAGGGATAGAAGCCTCTCCTAGGCTGTACGAACCAATCAAATCACAAGAAGAATGTGTGTTGAGATGATGATGAAATGAACATCATCTCTCTCCTATTTATATCCATCAATGAGGGTGGGTGACACATCTGTTGGGCTTCTGAGCCTACATTACAAATCTAGCCGACCTTGACAATTTGCACATGTGTGGAAAATAAAATCAATATATAAGTTCTGCTCATCCAAACAAGATGATCTTTAGATCAATCTTGCATCTCTCCGAAAGAGGAATCCCACAAAAATATAATCATCATCATATGAGCAGTGCAACATGGAGTTTGGACCTAGTTGCCCAAAATTAGCACAACTCCAATGATGAATCTGATATAGAAATGGCTCAGCTAGTAAGAAAACTAAATAAAAGATCCAGATTTGAAGGTAAGTTACCTCTCATATGTTCTAATTGTGGTAAAATAGGACATTTCACTGCTAAGGTTCCTTTCTGTTAATTTGGCAACTCAGGGACAAATTCCCTCCATTAGACAATCTCCTCGTCAAGGAAGAACCCTTCTAGCCCTTGGAAGAATTTTATTTAGTTGAGGAAAAATATAAATTTATTAAGGAAACCCACATGTGCACAAAAGGACAGGTTGGCCCCAAAAGGAAATTGAACACCCTTGGAGATCATCTCTAAGCATTTTTCTTCTTCTCTATTCTTTGATTTGGCTTGCACAGGTTTGAAGTTGGTTTGCGGGAAATTGGTTTGCACAAGTCAAAAATTGCAAGGTCTGAAGCTCGCACATGTGATTAGGGTTTATGTTTCGCAACCGCAGGATCATTACATGATATTTTTGGCTATAGTCGCACGCATGCAAGCCTTTGCGTGCAGCTGGAAAGTTGCAGTTGAACGCATATCTCTCTCTCCGTGCAGTTGGGACATAGGGTTTCGTTTGACAAGTTAGCCACAATTTTTGTCAGTTGACCGCAAATGTTGATAGTTGACTGCAAGCTTCTGAATCATGATTTTGACTATTATTATTGTTGGGTTCATCTCAGGGTTATGGTTTGGTTAGTTTTGTTGAATAGTCTTGTGAATGAAGAAACGGATTATTGTACTCTCTCTTTGCTAAACATTTTATGACAATCTAATAAGAAGAAAAATTTGAAAGGGTTTTACCCCTTGTGGGGTTTTTCCCTCGTCTCCAACCAATCCTAGTGTTTCTATGTGTGAATGATTTTCTTCCATTGTTCTTTTATGTTTCGTTGCACTGTTAATGATATTGTTCTTTCTACATATTTTCACATGTTGTTAATGATGTTATAATGTTATGGGGTGAATTAAATCTGTAAATGATGAAATGCAATTATCTAGAGCAAAGAACAATATAGCCCTACGAAAAAATAACGTGGAATCAAGTTGAGTTGAAGAAAAGATATTAAGATCACCCCTGAGAAGACACCTTTAATGGAAACAAGAGAAGATGGAGGAGACCTAAAAGAATACTAGGGTTTGATGAATCACATGAGGTTAAGGTTTGAAAGAAACCCTGGAATATGATAAAGGCTTGAGTTTTGCAATTTTAAAACCCTAGCAGGATCAGTGAGAAGTTGTTCTAACACTTGTGATGGGTTTAGTGTAACCCTAGACGGGATAGCCTCAATTAGGCCTAGTTGTTGATGAAGTCGATGAAAATATTGAAGGCAACATTGTTACATGGATAATGTACAATACTAACTCTTGAAGGTTGGTTCAAGAGGGAGATGATCACCTCTCGTTAAAGATAAGTACCCTTTAGATTTATGTTATTTATTTGTGATACTAAACCTTATTGTTTTGGTTGTTGCTTATACTTCCTGCATGTATATTTGAGTATGTGAATACTTTTAACCTCTAGATGAGATGTGAAAAGTACATCCTTCTTGAGGATCATCTAAGGTCCAGGAAAAGAGAGCCAATGCAGGAAGAGAAGAGTTGGTGTTGGAAAAGGAAATAAGTACCTAAGGAAAGTTTTCAAAGTTTTCAAAGAAGCATCCGGAAAATACAAGACGCAAGTACTACAACTGCTAATGACAAACAAATTTTACAAGTTGCAAAGGTATATGAATGCTACAAGGTATGTGTAGTATATTGTTCTAGTGTTATGATTTAGTTGCAAGATTGAAAGGCAAATCAAGTCCTAAGGTATGTTGAATATCACCTTCATGAATGACTCATGCATGCATATGAAAATAAAATTGATTTCTTGTACATATTATATATTGATGCTCTTGATATTTGGCAAGTATCTTACATTTGATTAGACATGGTGGAAAGATTGATTTTGATATATGGCAACTTGGTATTGTTAAAATTTGGATACCAATGGACAAGTGGTTCCCTAAGGCTTTGATCTTTGGCCTAGGGAAAAGTGTCCAAATGTATTTAACTTTTTCTCCTAAAGTGACTTTATAAGTGGTAAAGTCGAATCTAATTTAAAAGTGACTTTATAAGTGATAAAGTTACTAAGTCTAATCTTAAAGTGACTTTATAAAGTCAATGTGAAATTATAAAGTGAAAAGTGACTTTGGAAATAAAAGTCTAAGAAGGTCTTTATTAAAGTGGGGTGAATTAAAAAATAGAAAGTGAGATTTAAATGCACATTTAATCTCAGCCCTAGATCTAAATCTATCTCAGCCATTGGATTTAGGGATTCCCCAAAAGTCACTTAGGGTTAGGTTAAAGGAGGAAAAGAAGAGAAAAGATCATTCAGTCTTTCATGAACAGATTGAGAGAAGAGGAGAAGAGAGTTGGAGAAATTTCTGGGCTTGAGAAAGTGAAGGAAAGGAACAGTTCAGCAAATCCGTACAGCATTAATTAGCACAGTTTTCGAGGCAGCACTTTGTACAGCATTAATTAGCACAATTTTCAATTTTTTCCTAGGAAAAAAGATGATATTGTTCTTTCTACATAATTGCACATGTTGCTAATGATATAAATGTATGGGGTGAATTAAATGTGTAAATGATGAAATGCAATTATCTAAAGCAAAGAACAATATAGCCCTAAGAAAAATTAACACAGGGAAGAGAGTGATGATGAGGATGAACAACGAAAAAGGGTCTTCAAAAGAAAATCTTCGAAAAATAAAAATCTCTACTCCAAAAAGGATAATGATTTCTGAGAAGAAGAAGAATATGATTCTAAGGATGACAGAAGAAAGATCCTATTTTAAACTACATATAAAGAATCCAACATAGACAAATCAAAGGAGAAAAAAGAAAAAGCAGAAGGTATTGAAGGCATTGTGGATCTTGAAGTAGAACTCATCAATTCATTAGAAGAGATTGATAACCCCAAGAAAAGGAACAAAAGGCTATCCAAGGAAATAATCCTCATCAAGACTGAAAAAGAGGAAGCAAAAAGAGTGGAAGAATTGTTGACCAGCCAACTAAAAGAAAAGGAAGAAAACTGTGAAAAGCTTGAAACAGAAATTATCTCATTAAAGTAGTTGAAGAAAAGCTGAAAACTCCAATATCAGCAAGAGCAAGGTCAGAAGTCACGAGAAGTCTGGAAACACTGCTACACCAAAAAGCTACGCTGATGCTCTCAAGAAGTCCAGTCACAATGCAGACAACAATATGATAAAGGTTAGCTGGTCAATTCACTTGCTATGCTAGTTAAGCATCCTTGTAGCTTTGTCCTTGTCATCGTTTCTCGTTCTTAATGTGACTTTCCATCAATCTTTGAAATCAGCTATCAAATTATCAATTATGTCTTCATTTTTTTTAGTTAATTAATTTTCTCTATTAACTCTTTTTATCCTTCCCCCAACTTCATCTACGTCTTTTTAACATTGCCAAGACGATGTCCTATGCTATTGACCTCATCTTCGTATCGATTAACATCTAGAAGTATTTCTTCGTTCCTTCTCTTTGATTCCATTTATTTTTTTAACTTATAAACATACAAGTTTAACTTATAAAAAGTTACTCTTTTTCATTTTTCACTTTTTTTTTTTTTTACAATATATATATATATCCAGTGAGACTCAGTCATACTGGTTTATTTCCGGACACTTATGGCACAACCATCAATCAGAGAACCTTTTATATTCAGTTTCATCAGTTATCGAAAAACTAATATTTTGGATAGTTCTGCTTTTTTGATATTCAGACCAGTGGGGGCTCGCACATCTGATTTGACTACAGTGATTTTTAAAATAAAAGCACAAAAGCAGAGGAAAAATTGACATTCTGGATCTGAGTGAAAACAGTCTCATAATTCATTAGACTTGATTTTTCACAAAGATCAACAAAAAAGTAGTCAAATCAGATGTACGGGCCCATAATGGTCTGAATATCAAAAAAGCAGAACTACCCAAAATATTAGTTTTCCGAAAACTGACGAAGCTGAATATAAAAGGTCCTTTGATCAATGGTTGTTTCATGAAGTGTCTGAAAATAAACCAGTGTGACCGAGTCTCACTGGACCTTAACCTTTCAGTAGCAAGACCAACTACCGGGTTTAACACTCCTATATGTTCCTTCTATTCAAGAAAAATCATTCTAAATTTCCATTGTCTCATTATCCAACTTACATAACATCCTACGTGTTTGTGTCTATGTCTCAAATACATGGAATACTTTGTCCAAACTAGAAGAAAGCATTCCTAGGATCTAGTGACACATCATGATCTAACTCCATGCACAAGACTGGAAAACAAGATCACTAGGCAAACATAATCAGACCAACTCACCTTCAAAAGGATTACAGAAGTAAACATTCTCAGAACTCCAATCCGCAGAAATTGAAAACAAGATTCAAGCAGACTTTTTCCACACCAACTATAAATTGCAGTAAAACAAAAAACAAATGCCAAGATTCTTCAAATTGCAGTTGTATATTTCCCACAATCCAGTTTCTGTTATACTCTTGTATACATGTCTTGTCATATGATGCCAACAACGTATATTCGCCTCCATTTTGACAAAGCCACTTTCGATTTTATGATCTTATAATCTTTTCTAGAGGACAAGGATGCAACCCAGTGCCCACTGCAAAGTGACAAGAGTCATTCTTTTAATCCTTTAGATTTTTGGTTAAAAGACTAGTGGTTTCCCAGCTGTATTTTCACCATGTACAATTTGGATCAACTTTTAGTGGTTTCCCCAATTTAGGGTATCCAAGCATCTGATAAAATATCAAATCTTGGCTCTAGATTTTTATCTTGAGAATTAACTAAAAATTTTTACCATAATTGGATATTGCAGGCTGTATAAACAATATATAAGCCGTGTTTCTAAATTTTATGATATATATTTATACTTAAAAACATCTGCATACTTTTTATCTATATTTAGAGGCAGTACTTTTGGATTGGCACAATTTTGAATGATTATCCTTCAAGCCTTAATAGCATGTATCCATAGACACTTTTCAGTGTCCTAATGTTTAGTATAATTTCAAAGAGACACTTCAACCCCACTGTTGTAGTAATAGGTTCAATCAATAACCAACCAATGATGGCAGTAATCGTCAAAACAGAAATTGCACTAAACTAGAAACAAACTTTCCCAAAACAAAAAGCTTGTGAGTGTTTCAACATAAGATAATTATAAAGCAATATATTACACTACAAAAATCAAAATTGCATATTGATTTTCATTTTAAGGGCCAAGTGCATCAAATATCTGACACTGACTTCTGTTCAAATATAGAAAGAAGCAATACAAATTATATGCATTTTTCATTATCCTAAAATGATATGTATACGGTAAACTAATACGTAAACTTTTCTAAGAATGCAAATCAATAGGACTAAACAGACAAGAAAATGTTGGCTTGCTTTGATAATCACGTACGACAACTATTTACATTTAAAGGAAAAATGAAGCTTGGCAAGAGGAATGCACAATTCAATTCACTTACAAATGGCATCCAATCAGAAGTCCTTCGACGAAGATGTAGTACTGAGAATTCTGTTACAACCACAGTACTTGGTGCATGTCCAACAGTTTTGTTCCACCTTAATCTATGTAACTCAGTCAAAATGCTTGCCCGGTACCTATCCAAGAAACATACACCATTTGCATATAAATGTGCTGTAAAGGACATCTTAATCTTTTGTCTTAAGCCAAGGTATATGAAAGTGAATAGATATGACTGAGAACATTTCTAGTGATAATTTTCAGTTAGACATGTGATGCACACAAGAATTGCAATGAGGGGCAAACAGCCCCAAAGTAATTTGTATTATAAGCAAATCCATTAACTGAAATGTTTTTTTAAGTCACAAAATTTGCCCTCTATATCAGAGCATGTGCCAAATTTGTAGCAGCACAAACCAATAGCCAATACAAAATATATGTGGCAGAAACCAGCATTAGGACACAACAGTACATAATTATCACAATCTGTTTCTAACAATACCACTGCCATAACTTAAATAAACTGCAGAATAAAATATTTGCAGACTGTAAAGTCCATGACTCCATGGCAACAACTCCACAGATTCACCAAGGAAACCAGTTCTAAAAGTTGAAAATATAATTATAGGTTATGTTAGGCTAACTTCTGGGGAGGTGTGATGGAGGGTAGAGGGGAAGAAGATTCCAGAATGGCTGGAGAAACCCTCCCACATTTTATTGGATGACACAGGAAACACCAACAGCAGATCCACCAAACATGATAAAGCACATAAATAGCAATGACCATACACTTAAAAGACAACAGGTATGCCACAAGTTATAGATTGAATACACACACACACACGTATATATATATTGGCTCTGTGTGTATATATCATTTAAATGACATATGAACTCAATGTCCGGCATAATGAACACAGTTGCATTTTGAAATATCATACAAACTGCAAAATATCAACTTGAAGTAACTTTTGGTTTTTACAATATAGTTTTTTTCTTAACTGTTGTCACAATTCCAACAATCTCCACCTTAACAACACTTTACCTGATACCTTGCCCAAGTCCATTCATCATTGCTTCTATAATCCAAGAGAAGCTAAACACCATCGCAGCTTCTTCAACACTAGTGGTTTTGTAAACATTTCTGTACAATTTTCTTGAGGATGGGCTATCTTAAGATCTGCTCCACCTCCATCAACAACTTGTCTTAAAAATGGTATTTCATATCAATATGCTTAGTCTTACTATGATAAGTTGGATTGGTAGCCAAATGAAAAGCGCTTTGATTGTCACAAAAGACATCCGCACTGTTCTGCGTCCTTCCAAACTCCACCCAAAAGCCCCTTCAACCAAATTGCCTCCTTGCATGCATGTGAGACAGCAATATATTCTACCTCAGTAGTGGATAAAGCATTTTTTTTTTCTTGAGGCTTTGACATCCAACTTATAGATCATCCTGCAAGAGTAAAGACATGACCTGAAGTAGATCTCCTCTTGTCCAAATCATCTACAGAATCTAAATCAACATTACCATATAGATAGAATCACTACAACCGTAGGTGATGGAATAATCACTTGGGTCTCTAAGATACCAAAGCTCCCATTTCACTACTTTCCAGTGATCTCTTCTTGGATTTTCCATGTATCTATTGACAACACCAACTGCATGTGAAATATCTAGCCTAGTACATACTATCACATATGGTACACGAGACATATAATCCTTTTAATTCTTCACTATTAGGGCATAAACTTGAAGGAAGCCCAAAATGGAAAGCTAAAGGAATATTTACAGATTTCACATTATTTGTGAAAATTTCTTAATCTAAGAAACCCTACTGCAGTATCTTGATTTACTTCTCCTACTTGAATTAAGTTACAAGTTAGTTTCTGAAATATTCAGTAAATCAGCTAAGTAAATACAACTAGCAGCCTACACATACAGATCAATTACTGAATAGCACGCTCGTATGACAAAGTGACATAGATTTTTCGGACAAATGTCCCCAGAAAAACCCAATGCGGGAAAACCAGTGCAGCTAGCTCTGGAGGGTTTTCATTATTATGCAGAATCTGAGTACACCAATTTCTAGGCACCAAACTAGTTTACCCTACAGAGAAATAATACGACAGCAATACATCTATCCTTGAAGACAGAAAATATGGCTGATTCACACCCTCAAACAGGATTTAAGAACTCGAGCCCTTTCTCGCCCACCGAAAACCCCAGTGCTACTCTTCAACCCTCTGCATCAGCCTCTGCGCTACTCTAGAAGGGCCTGTGTCACCCCTGAAGTGCTTACACTGCCCCTGCGCTACCCTGACTGGGCCTACGTCAACCCGCGTGGCCCCTGCTACCTCTGCTGGACTGCGTAGCCCCTTGTTGCCTCTGCGCTACTCTGGTATGTTGTTTCTCTGTCGTTGTTGTACTCTTGGCCTGGGATCAAACCATCCCCTTACCAATACTGCCCCTCACCGCACTACAAACTACTTCTAAAATTCTTAGCAAACCACACCCTAGAGTTTCAGCTTAGCTTCAGTGCTCTGCCAATGTGTGTTCTCGAACTGACCCCAAGCCCTTCTCTTATACTCTTCTCGTTGAAACATCAACGGTCGTGATCTAATCTCTAATCGATGACTAAGATTAGACGTTGCTTGATCCGCGTCACTTAAGTCATTCTCATCACATGTTTAATTTAATTCACTTTAATCTTTTAATTTTCCTAAATTAGACGTACGGTCCTTAACTAAAAAGATTAATTATTTGAATATCTCTTAAACCTGATGGAATTCTTCTAAACGCTTTCTGGGTCTTGGAGATCTCATGTACTATAGCTCCTCCACAAAATTTGGGAGCTAAAGCACATCCGATGCTACCCCAGAATCTCAACATTATTCACACTAAATTTCAGAAGTCTTTTTTCCACAGAGAACATTCTTCTATTGTGATAACTTGAGCTTATCATTTTTCTTGTCTCTTATTTCTATGCCCAAGATTTGTTTTGTTACTCCTAGATCCTTCATATCAAATGTCCTAGCCAACTGAGCCTTTAACATGTTGATCTCATACATGCTTTTGCTTGCAATAAGCATATTGTCAACTTATAAAACCAAGATAATAAATATACCATTCAAATTTCTGAAGTAAACACAGTGGCCATGCTCACTTCTAGTATAATTTTGGCTCACCATGTTTAATGTTCCAAACATTATTCACACTAAATTTCACAAGTTTTTTCTCCACATTCTTCTATTTTGATAACTTGAGCTTATCGTTTTTCTCATCTCTATGTATTTCTATGCCCAAGATTTGTTTCGTTGCTCCTAGATCCTTCATATCAAATTTCCTAGCCAATTGAGCCTTTAACATGTTGATCTCATACATGCTTTTGCTTGCAATAAGCATATTGTCAACTTATAACACCAAGATAATAAATATACCATTCAAATTTCTAAAGTAAACAGAGTAGTCATGCTCACTTGTACAACTTTGGCTCACCATGTGTAATATTCCAAACTAGAAATTAATGAAAATCAAGAACACGAACTAAGCAATAGCAATTAACAAGGACCATGCAACAAAAACAACCACAAACTAAAAGATACACAACCATCAAAATGCTAGAGAAACTACTCCAAACAGTTGAACCATTTTATTAATGATGATAAATCAGAGTACATAAGCAGGTAGGACCAAGGGAACCTGGGCTTGCTATGCAAGCTATGCAAACCCCTGGTAGTACAACTCTGATCCGGAGGAAACACTGGCCCAAACTGGTACTGCACACTACCCAAAAAATTATTGTTGTTGTTGCTGGAATGGGACAGAAGATTCTACCCTTTAAATGCCTAGATCACCCTGAAACTGCAACCACGGACTCCCCTCCAAAAATCCAGAATTACCAAGAAAAGGTTTGGCCCAACTCCAAGCCAAAACTGAGCCAACTAAGTGATGCAAATTTTTCATCCAACCAACAATACGCCCTATTACAAGAATGAGGATTTCATGCTCGAATATCGCCCAGAAAATTCTGTAAAATTAGCTAGAGACTCTTCTCAATAAACCCACAAAAACCCCGAAAGGGTTTGGGCTGAATCCACCGACCCCCGATGACCCCTAACAAGTGCGAATTGTCCAATTTGGCCAAAAAACGCCCCCACAACATTGATATTATTGAATTAAGCCCAAATCCACCATTTGAAATATCTCCCAACTCTAGTTAAATTCTTCAATAGGAAATACCTCCTATCTCTAGCCCTTATCTCTCCTCGACATCTATTGCACCAACCCCTACGCAAGTCTGCCTAGAGACCCCTGTGCACTTCCAAAAATATAGAATTTCGGCCCCCAAGAATTCCCTCAAACTCAGCCATGCTAATCAACAGAAAATCTTCAGATAAAATGATAGAAAACACCTGCAAATTGTCTAGTGTTCTACTCCTTCATGACTGATCTCCCCACAAGCAATTTGAACCACTTCTGTGCCCCAGAAGAAACACGCACCAGCGGAAATAACACAAATATGCCCGATGGAAACTCTGAAGAGCTCCCCAAATTGCCACATTAGGGAGACACTCGAAGTTGTCTGAAATTAGGTTGGAATTCCCGCTCGAAAATTCCTTGTGCTAAATAGCACGAGTTGTCTTGGTTAAACAACTCAAGAGAACTATTGTTGAATTGTCAAATGATCAAAGGATACCAAATGGAGGCCTCCAAGCTCTATTTATAATTGTTGGCCCTCTCTCCCTTCGTGGTCCCCACCTTCCACTAATTCGCACCCCTTCCTTTCTCTCTCCTTCCTCACTAGTGCAAATTGCCTCTTGGATCGAATTTTTTCTCCTTGTTGATCCCACTCTCCACTAAGACTGTAATTTTCCTTTTTCCTCCTAAGTCCCAATGCAAGAAATGTCTCCCTTTTTCCAAAATTGTCTCTAATGCAGAAAATCAAAATTGGGGATATTATAGTCCTCCCTGCCAAAATTGTTTGTCCTCAAGCAATGCCTGAATAAGCACCCTCTCGATCAACTAACCCAAACAGTTACTGCAACAATATCGGGGTCTCAAATGTGTTATTGAATCATCCTTGATCTCTGCATTGTCCTATCATGGGGAAATCCCTCAATATGAGGATCCCAAGCCATCTGATCAACATGAAGCATCCCTTGCTCCACTCACAGTATAGCCCAGTAAAGGTAGTAGACACCTTCTACATACCGCCACAAAGTAGTGCATCAAAGTAATAGAAAATCCTTATCAACTCCTCGTGAAACCACTCTACTAAGTAGTCCCTCTCGTGCACTTCAGGAGTAGACACCTGAAGATACAATCCAATCCCTGTGGGGTTGAATCCTCATCTGCATGAGTCTTCCCTAATCTCCACCTGCTAATCATCAACAAATCACTAAAATCTAATGGAAGATCTAGACGACCTTCCCTTGTAGAAACCATCTCATCCATAAGGGTAGTTGAACTGCTAAGTCTTGTGATGCCAAGATCCCATGCCCGTCGCAGAATGAACGTATCTTGCTAACACCCCGGTCATGCCCAACTGCCCAGCCTGCTTGTATCGAATCCTCCTCTCCTGTAACTCTCGGCCACTATATTTGTCATGATCGACGCTATGCCCATCCTGCAAGGGCAACTCAACAATGCCAGAGTCCAACATTCCCTGGCTAGCCTTGATCCTAAGCAACAACTTGCCTCCCCATATGATGAAGGTCTCAGCGATTCCCCATGTGTCAACCTGAGAAAGAATCGGATCACTCTCTGTCGTAACCCTTCCCATTGAGAAGTGGAGTGATCCACCGGCCAACCAGATCCTTGGATCCAACAACCACAGTGGGAGGTCACAACTCCCACTCCTCACTAGTTGTTGTTGCGTAGTACTGCTACCGCTAGAGCCCATCCAACCCTCGTCTCTGACCCTTGTATGTATCCAATAGGTAGACCCCAAGCATCAAGAATTTGTCCCAAGGATGCCAATCTACCCTGCTCCTGCCACACCACAAAGTGAAATCTAATATCCCAATTCCTGATGATCCACACATACACTACTTGGAGTCTGGACACCCTTCTGTAAATGAAGTCTACCATCCACTGTCCCTCGTGCTCATGCAATGCCTCAGACTACCTTGCCGGAAGTACATCATGCAGCTCTCTCGTGATTACCTCCCCAAGTGTGAACTCAAGGGCAAAACACATGCTACCTCAGCAGTAGGCCACGCCATCCCTAAGCCTGTAACTCTCAGCCCACGCACAATGTATGTCTCAACTGGAGAGTCTCCCTCCTGCCCATGATACACCATGTCTCACCCAGCTGCCTAGGGTCAACCTCCCTGGAACTATTGTCTGTCCTAAGAACATCGAGTGGCAACAACCCAACCCTTTGCAAATGTAAGCCATACTGGAGACTCGAAAGTGATAGGCGTGTAAGTCCCCAAGGGTATGATCAAGAGTTTGCATGGACACTAAAGGGAAATCCCATGGATTTCCTTCTCTTTGTCTCGGACCTGCTGATAACTCCATCGAAGACCTATCTCTGTTGAACATGGTGTCCCCAGATGCTCATCAGTGTCCTCATCGATCTAGGGTAAGTTGCATCCCATGGTACGCCTAATGTCCTCGTCCATAAGTCTCCTAGGAGGCAACGCTCCAAGAGCCCGTTGTGTCGTGCCATCAGCCACTACATAACACCAAGGATCCCTGCACTTCTCAGTAGGCCATTGTACACTGCAGCCTATCCCTGTACACCACTGGATACCCCTGCCTGTTGTTATATCACCCTATACCATTTGGTGTCCCATATGCACCAATGCATTTGTCACTCCACTAGCAAACTCAATGTGTTGTAACTTGTAAGTTGCTCCCCCCACTCCATGGTGCAAACCAACAAATCATGGCACACCACCAGGCACCTACGTGCTCACCTACAAACCATTGCTCATCGTTGTATACTCCTACACACCACCGGATGCCTTGGTCTAAGGCTGAGATGGTACGTGTCAGTCTACACCCTGTCGATATCACCACCTCCACTACTACATCACCATACCCTTTGATGTCTAGATCTCCCCTCCAAATCCCCCCCGAGAGACCCAAGGGGTGAATTTCTCTATACACCAGTGGCGATGCTACCATTGTGCTGCTCCTCGGTGACCACTATGTCCCAACTAACTGTGAAGAGTCCTTGGCCCCAAAAAAGGCATTGCTTGTTGGCCTTGATGTAGGAACCGGTTGTCCCAATCTGAGATAATGGACTGTGGGATCCCAAAGTGTACCCATACTCATTCAAAGAAGAGTTTGGCAGTGCCTTCTGTCGTGATACTCTTCTTGCAAGCCGCCAAAATGGCCATCTTAAAGAATCGATCGACGACCACGAAAACACAATTGTCGCCATGCCTGGTAGAAGGATCGACATGTAATCCATGGAGATAGATTCCCAGGGCTCGCTAGGAGTAGGCAAAGGAGTGTACAAGCCTTGCTACTTGATTGTAGGTTTGGCAATGGCGCAGGCAATGCAGGATATGATGTACTTCCTAACATCATGTCGAAGGTTCGGCCAATAAAAATATTTTTGCAACACTGCCACTGTCTTCTCTACCACAGAATGTCCAGCGACCCAACTATAGTGCGCCTCCCAAATAATCTTGGCACGCTTGCTTGAAGGAACACCGAGATGTCCCAGGTGGCATAACAGTGTGTCCTAGAGATAAAAATATAGAACTTGCTTACCTTCAGGAGCATTTGGTATGTGGTGTTGAATTTTGGATCACTCTTGTAAAGATGTGGCCATCCCGAAGTCTCGTGTCCACAAGAGTCGAGCACAATGATTAGCGCCATAACTAGCAGTTCGCTGAGGCAATCTGCAACATTATTGGTGTTGCCCTTCTTGTACTTAAAGTTCAAATGGAACTGTTGCAGATATGTGGATTGAATCTGATGGCGATCATTCTGCAACTTTCCTTGTGTTTGTATGAACTGCAAGGTTCGGTGGTTGTGTGGATGATTGTTTCCTTCCCCAAAATGTAATACTTCCATTGTCGATAGGCCTGCACAATGCAATACATCTCCTTGCCATAGGTGGGATACTTTCGGATTGTATCTGAAGCGTCTCACTATGATATGCCATTGGATTCCCCTGTTGGGTAAGAACTGCACCAATAGCATAATCGGAGGCATTTGTCTCAATTTCAAATGGTTGTTGCAGGTCTAGTAATGCGAGCACTAGTGCAGAGCAGAGGCAATGCTTCAACTCAGAAAACGCATTCTGTTGGGATTCTGACCAAAAGAACTTTGGTTTTGCTCCACCCTTGGGGACTTGACTCAAAGGCCAAGTGATATGAGAGAATCCCAACACGAACCTGTGATAGAAATTGGCAAGTACTAGAAAGATGCAGAGCTCTATTAGAGTGGTTGGGGCTAGACAATCCCAAATAACTTGTATCTTGGCTGGGTCTACATGCACACTCCGCTCATCAATTATGTACCCCAGATATTGAACCTGGACCATACCAAAAGTGCATTTCTCCAAATTGGCACACAATTTGCGTTGTCGCAGGGTTTGGAGGACCTGTCGAATATGGTGTATGTGCTCTTCCCAACTCTGGTTGTAGATCAGGATGTCGTCCAAGTACACTACCACGAACGAGTTGGTGAAGGGAGGCAAGATGTCATCCATCAACCGCATGAAGGTTGCGAGGGCATTCGTCAACCCAAAAGACATGACCAACCATTCAAAAAGGCCCTCTTTGGATTTGAAGGCAGGCTTCCACACATCGGAGGGTTCAATTGGTACCTGGTGATAACCAAACTTCAACTCAATCTTGCTGAAATAATTGGCCCCCTTGAGTTGGTCCAAAAAATCATCAATCTGTGGGATTGAATAACTATTTCGGAAAGTGATCTTATTCACCACTCAATAGTCAATACAAAGCCTCCATGATTCGTCCTTCTTCTGTACCAACATAATCGGGCTCCCACAGGGGGATAAACTTGGCCTAATGTGCCTTTTCTACAATAGCTCTTGAATCTGCCTCTTGATTTCATCGTTCTCCAGAACAAAGCATCGGTAGATTGGTCCATTGGGTGGCAGCGCACCCGAAGTCAAATCAATGGAGTGCTTGACCTGACAATGTAGGGTTCCCCTGTGGGTGAGGTGAAGATGTCACTATACTCCACAACCTTGCCCATCTGTTGTTGCTGCGCGGAGGAGCTCTGTCTGGACGCTGTGCATGTGGCCACAACCTTCCTCGTGTTCTTAGGGCGAATAATAAGGAAGACAAATTTCTCGGTCTGAGAAATGATCTTACTGCATTGTTTGGCAGAGATCAAAGATAGGGTGGTCGGCGTTGCTACTTCTGGTATCCTATACAATTTCTGACCCAAAGTAATAACAACAGAACAAGGTCTAGATTCCTATACAGCATGGCGCTTCCATAGGTATGGTTGACCTAATAAACATCACAGACTTCCAGAGGGGCAACATCGCACAATACCTCGTCTGCAAAGGGCTTGATGCTATAAGGCAGGCAGCACTATTGGCTAACACGAAGATCTCGCCCTTGGTGGAGCCACCGATGGTGTACGATTGTGGGTGTGGCATTGTTAGCAACTTCAATATCCTAAAAACCTCGGCTGAGATCAGGTTCTTTTGGCTCCCACTGTCAATGATGAACTACGCTAGCAAACCCTTTACCCACATCTGCGAGTGGAAGAGGTGCTCCCCCTCCTTCGGATCCTCAAGCTTTTCCTTTTGGAGCTTGGTGGTAGCTACCGTCGCAGTGGGTTCGACGTCAATGATCTCCTTTCCCTTGTCAGGTTCCAGCTCAGAGTCAAAGCATGCATCCGTCTTTGAGAATTTTAGCTCGACCACCGGCACCTGCTTCACACGACATTCGTTCATGTTGTGAGTGGAAGCTTTATGGAACTCACACCACTTGTTGGTGTCCTTCGCCTTCCAATTATTCTTGACTTGCTGCTTCGAGGAGTTGTCCTGGGGGGTCGTGGCCTGACTTTGTTCTTTTCTCTATGTCTTGGGGGCGCCTTTACTTTGCTTTAGGTTCACATATCCAAAGTCTCGCTTCTTCTGCTTGAATTTCTTTTCAATATTGGCAACATATTGGTATGCCACACCTAGCGAGGAGATGTCCAGGAACTCCATTTCCTCCTAAATGTATTTGTGCAAACAACTACAGTACTTGAGCACCAAATGTTTCTCAAAATCTTTGATACCCAACTTTGTGCGCAAGGTATGGAAAAGATTAGTCAGCTCATGTACATCTTGATCCCTTTGTTGTCGCAGCGTACTCCATTGTATGCACTTTTCCTCATAGCTCCCAACGGGCTAATATTGTTTCTTAATGGCATCTCAGAAAGAATTCCAAGTGGATGCGGCTGAAAACAACGAGGGTTCTCTCTTGTCCCTATGTTCACAATAGGTTTCCTACCGGTCCCTAACATAGGGGGGTGGCTTTTATTGGCAATATGATGCAATATGTTGTCCTTGATGGCAACCTACTTGATGAAATTGTCCTTGATGGTAACCGACTTGATGAGTTGCCTTTTGATAAGAAACCTACTTGTTAAAGATGTAAAAATGATGTTTCTACAGGTCAGTTCAGCTGTGACAGAGAAAGGAATTCCAGTAAGTGCCAGAAAAATGAAACGGGAAATATTTCTCAATGTACATGCAAGTTTGATGAAGGCAACCTGCGTATGGAGGCAATGTATATACTAATTTTATGAAGGCAACCCGCATATACATCCAGAATTAGTATATACGCAGTTTTTATGAAGAGAACTCGCGTATACATGCGAGTACGAAGAAGAAAAGTCACGTATGTCTTTTGCACTCTAAAATTATGATACCAAGGGGCATTACCATAGTATTAGCCCACAGTATTGAGTGTTATATCGTCTATTTGATTTCGTCCAAAGAATACCATCGACATTTGTGTGGTTTTGGCTCATGGTATTGATAAAGGCTAATCCTATATAAGGAGAGGAAGATCATAGTGCAAGATGGGAATGTGTGAGGGCGGTTACTGAATACTTCTCTCTGAAGTATAGCTGCATGGGATGAACTATGTTTTATTGGTAGATCTGAATCTATGATGCACCCTTGGATACAATGATGGATCAAGATCTCTAGACTTGAAATCATTGTACTTGCATGATCTAAATATGAGATGTTTGGATCTGTGACTTGGCGCATGTTTGCTGAAGTGAAGTGAAGCAATCTGGGTAAGACTATAGATCTGAAACATTCTGCAAAATTAATATTTACAGATCTATAAGCTAGTTCGTCTCTATGAAAGCACGTATATACGCGACTTTGTCTTAGGAAAAGCGCGTATAGAAGTGAGGGTTTTCTAAAGCTTGCTGAAGAGGTTATCTATTTAATGCTGATGTATTTCTGTTGTATTTCTGCTATCTGTTAATGAAGTCTTCATATATATGCTGCTAAATTGATCAATGAGTGAGTAAATATGCTTAATGATGACTCATTGGTTAAGGGTTCTGCAATATTGGAAAGATATCTGACTGAAAGCCTCAGATCTGGTTCTGAGACTGATCATATTCTGTGAATTCAGTATTCTCAGATCTATACGCAGGTTGGCGTGAAGGAAAGCACGTATACACACAGGTTCAGTTAAGTAAAGTAGCGTATGTATTTTAAGATAATGAATGTTCAAGGTTGAGATTGATTCTGAAGTCTAGGTTTATTACTGTGTTCTAGTTATAATGATCTCATTGTTCTGATAAGCTGGGTTAAAGAATGTTTCTAAAAGATTACCTAACAATAAAGTCATCTCAGTATACGCGAGTTTCTGTTAGTGTATCCGTGTATATACGCTAGTTGAATTCATTAAAGTCGCGTATAGAAATTCGGTAAAGAAAAGTAAAAAGTTTACTGCGAGATATCAGGTTGGCGTGAAGGAAAGCACGTATACACGCAAGTTCAGTGAAGTAAAGTAGAGTATGTATTTTAAGATAATGAATGTTCAGGGTTGAGATTGATTCTGAAGTCTAGGTTTATTACTGTGTTCTAGTTATAATGATCTCATTGTTCTGATAAGCTGGGTTAAAGAATGTTTCTAAAAGATTACCTAACAATAAAGTCATCTCAGTATACGCGAGTTTCTGTTAGTGTATCCGCGTATATACGCTAGTTGAATTCATTAAAGTCGCGTATAGAAATTCGGTAAAGAAAAGTAAAAAGTTTACTGCGAGATATAAATACTGATTCAACCCCCCCCCCCCTTCTCAGTATTTTTCCCAACAATTGGTATCAGAGCAGGACCTTTTGAAGAAGCTTAATTGCTAGAAGGAAGATCAACTAAGATGAGCAATGAAGATGGGACCATAGTTTTAAAAACCGGAACCGGTGACCGGACCGATGGACCTAATGAACCGGGTTTCTAACCGAAACCGGTCTAACAGGGAGCGGTCAGATCTCAATGAACCGGTTTAAAAAAAATACATTAAATAATTATTTTTTTAATAAAAAAAAACTATTTTTAAGATTTGCAACCATGATTTCAAGCCAATAGAGACAAAATATGCAAAGTTTGCTCATTTATATACCATGCAAAGGTGAATATATCAAAATGGCACCGAGTGCAATACATATCATCGAAAAATACATAAGAAATGAGGCTCCAAATGGCCCATAAAGTCCAAAAACAATGCTACAAGCTATGAGACCATTGGCCTAATACAAGACTACATATTAGTGATCAACAACATAATCACTCCTCATCATGATCAAAATTATCACCACTACTAGACAAGGGATCATCAACATGAGCTACATAAATAATATGGCTCAAAGTTTGAGGACTCCTAAAACTCCTCTACAACTTTAGTAGTAGTAGTAGTAGCAAAAATAGACATCAAAACTACAAATCACGAAGCAACATGGTCTCTCATGAAACTCATCATTGATTCATCACTACTAGAAATGGGATCATCAACAAGAGATACATAAACATCATCTAGCTCAAAGTCTTCAGACTTGGATTGCTCAACCTTATAACATGATAGAAATTGAAAAAGTTTAACATGCCTAACCAATGATTTTGGTTTGAGTGAAGAGTTCATCTCCTCAACCTTAAAACGCGGTAGAAAAAGATTAGCATGCCTAATCAGTTGTTTTCCTTTGATTGAAGGGTACATCAAGGTTCTTAAAGGACTTCATGCTCTTGATCAAATGCCAATATCATTCCCTTACACATGATAGAATCAAATGGAAACATTGCAAATTCCCAAACCATGAAACCCTGAAAACCATTAAGTCTGCTGAATTTTGAGTGAAACCTAAAATTCTAGTTTCTCCATATGAAATCTAATGAAGTCGAAACCACTCTTAAACATCCTGAGTCATTTCATGGTAATGTTAAAAATTTAAGTAAAAGTTACTTTAAGAATTTAACATTACCATGAAATGTCAATGCTTCCCTTACCTCCACATCAGCCCTAAAACCCATTTCTGGCCGTGCATGGGTCCGCATAGGGAAAGAGTAGCTAAATGAACCCCCCCCCTTATAAATAAATCAGCCCTAAAGCTTAACTACGACCGTGTGTGGGTCCGCGTAGGAGGTTAGCACCTAACCGGCCGGTTTATGCATCAACCGGCCGGTTCCGTTCCTAACCGGCCGATTAGGTCCGGTTTTTTGCAAAAACAGGCGAAATGCCCTCTTCAACCGGGTTGCTTGACCGGTTTCGACCGCTGGGCCATCTGACCGGCCGGTTTGGCCGGTTACCGATTCAAACCGGCCAGTTTTTAAAACTATGGATGGGACAGCATCTATCAGGCCTCCTCTCTTCAACGAAAACAATTTAATCTCCTGGAAGACAAGGACAAGATCCTATCTTCAGTGTCTTGAAGCAGATGTATGGGCTATAGTTGAAGGAGGTTATCAATATTCAGCTTCAGTTCCAATAGATGCAGCAGCAAGAAAAAACTATGAAACCAATGCAAAGGCGGTCAATGCATTATTGGGAAGTTTGACTGAATCAGAATTTGTCAAAGTCATGCAGTTGAATACAGCAAAGGAGATATGGGACAAAATCATTCCAAGCTATGAAGGTGATGCCAAGGTAAAAAGTGCTAAACTCCAAACTCTCAGAATTCAACATAAAAAACTCAGAAAGCATGAGGAAAGCGTTGCCAGTTTCTTTTTACGTCTAGATGATATTGTGAATCGTATGAGAAATCTGGGTGAAACCATAACTGACACTACTATAGTGGAAAAGGTTTTAAGATCTCTAACTCCCAAATTCGAGTCAAAAGTGTTTGCTATTGAAGAGAAGCAGGATCTACAAACTCTTACTATTGTTCAACTTCATGGGATTCTAACTGCATGTGAAATGAGGAAAGGAGGTCCATCTGAAGTCAAAGAAGTTGTCTTTAAGGCTGCTACAAAAGGAAAGGAAGTAGAAGCGCAAGAAGGATCAAGGTATGTTTCAGAAGAAGATGTAATAAATTTTGTAAAGAAGCTACAACTTGGCACTGAAAGGTTTAGCGGTAAGCTTCCTTTTAAATGTTTTGCATGTGGAAGAGTTGGTCATTATGCTGTGAAATGTCCCCATAAAGATAATCATGAAAAGGGAAAGGAAATGGCAAAAGGAAATAAAGAAACAGTTTATCAATAGAAAAAGCTATTATACTCATGAAGATAGTGATGGTCTATCGAATAGTGAAGAAGGAGAATCTGATCAAGATATTAGACTGCTCATGGCTTTTGAAAAAGATTCTAGTGAGGTTAAAGATACTTTTATGGATGCTTTAGAAGAAAATGATTTTCTTGAAGAAATAAATCAACTCAAAATATGTTTGGAAGAAAACAAAATTGCCATAGATACTCTTAAGAATCAGCTTATAGAAAAGGAGAAGCACAATGAGAACTTAGAATGTGAAATAGTAAGTCTAAGAAAGGAAATTGAGAAAGTGAAACTTTAAATCTTAGATTTGCTAGAATCCTCTCATTCTTCAGCACCAAGCTATCTAAATGCAGCGAAAGCCAGCCAGCAACATTTTGTCACTCAGCAAAAGAACAAAGAGACCACCCAGGTAAAGCATGACCACTTCAATTCAAGGAAGAACAATGACAAAAATATCAATTAGCAGGTAAACATAGATAGAAGGTTTCGTGATCGCAGAAATTTCTTCTTTAATGGACAATGTTTCTCATGTCATAACTTTGGTCATAAAGTTATACAATGTGTTGCATACAAAACCATCATGACCAGAGAAGCTAGAAAGCAAAGAAATGAGACTGGAGTAAAGAAGAATACTTATAACAACTTTTCTCCTCTTCAAAGCAAGATTGAATGTTTTTATTGCAATAACTTTGGACATAAAGAATCTGAATGTAGGAGCAGAGTTCAGCCAAAAGAACATATACCCACAAACTCCAAGTTATGGAGAAAAAAGAACTCATAAGTTAAAAGTTGTGGCATAGCGTTATTTGCATAAGGAGAAGAAAATCAATGGTACATTGATAGCGGATGCTCAAAACACGTGACAGGTGATAAAAATAAACTTCTTTCATATAATGCATTAGAGAAAAAAAAGAATGTTACTTTTGGAAATGACACTCCAGCTATCATTAAGGGTAAAGGTTCTGTGTTTCTAAAAGAAAAGGTTAAAGCTAACAATGTTATGTATGTGGATGGGTTAAAGCATAACTTGTTGAGTGTAAGCCAAATGTGTGATCAAGGAAATGAAGTTGTCTTTAGTTCAAAAGAATGTGTAGTACGTGAACTTGATACAGGAAAAACAGTAATAAAAGGAACTAGAACACCAAGCAATCTGTACATATTGAAAAGTGGCCAAGAGCAATGCTACTTAGGTAAATCTGCAGAAAATTGGTTATGGCACAGAAAACTGGGACATTTGAGCTTCTCTCAAATAAGCAAATCTAGCAGACTCAAAGTTGTTCGTGATCTTCCCAGCATCACTCTGTCTAAAAGTACCATATGAAAATCATGTCAATTTGGTAAGCAAACCAGGATGCAATTCAATGCCAAAGAAGGATCAACAAGTAAGCCTCTTGAACTTATACAAACTAATCTATGTGGCCCTGTAAGGAAAAAGTCACCTCGTGGAGAACAATACTATATTTTTTTTATTGATGACTTCTCTAGAATGTGTTGGATTGGTTTACTAAAACATAAAGATGAATCATTTGAAAAATTTAAGATCTTCAAAGCTTTGGTTGAAAATGAATAGATTTAAAAATCAAATGTCTTAGATCTGACCGAGGAGGAGAATATATATCAGATGAATTCTTTGACCTCTGTGAACATCATGGCATAAAAAAGATAGTTTTCTATCGCTGGAACCCCACAACAAAATGTCGTGGCAGAAAGAATGAATAGAACAGTTCAACAGATGGCTCGTGCTATGCTTGATGAATCTAGAACTCCGGATACCTTTTGGGGATTAGCAACACATACTGCAGTAAATATTCTTAACAAGGCTCATGTTCGTGTGAACAGTGATAAAAATCCTTATGAGCTCTGGTTTGGTAATCTTCCCACTGTAAAGCATTTTAGAGTTTTTGGAAGCAAATGTTTTATCAAGAACAATGATGAAAAACTTGGTAAGTTTGAGCCTACAGCAGATGAAGGAATATTTCTTGGTTACTCTTCTAGAAGTAAAGCATATAAATGTTACAATAAAAGACTTTGGAAGACTGTTGAATGTATTGATGTTGTATTTGATGAGTCTCTCACAGCGCCTAAAAGGGACCAACAAATGAAGATGATGATGATGATGTATATTTTCCCTCATCAAATACCAACAATATAGAAGGAGAACCCAATGAAGCACCAGAAGAAGATATATCTAAAAACACTCCATCCAAGTATGTTCAAAAGAATCATCCAGAATCTCAAATTCTTGGAGAAAAGGGATCAGGTGTACAAACAAGAAGAACTCTTGTAGGGTCCCCTAGCTATCTGGCATTCTTATCCACTATTGAACCACAGAATGTTAATCAAGCTAGTAAAGATGAATGTTGGATTCAAGCCATGAATGAAGAACTTGATCAGATTGAAAAGAATCATACTTGGGAATTGGTTCAAAGACCTCATGATAAAAATGTTATTGGAACAAAATGGATATTCAAAAAAAAGTTAAATAAATGGAGATGTTATTAGAAACAAAGCTAGACTTGTTTGTAAAAGGTATGCTCAACAAGAAGGTATAGACTTTGAAGAAACATTTGCTCCTGTAGCCAAACTTGAAGCCATAAGAATGTTTCTTGCTTTTTCAAGTTTTCAACAATTCAAAGTTTACCAAATGGATGTAAAATATGCTTTCCTCAATGGTGATTTAGAAGAAGTTTATATAGAACAACCAAAAGGATTCATTCTGCGAAATGATGAAAAACTTGTTTGCAAACTTGAAAAGGCTTTATATGGTCTCAAACAAGCTCCTCAAGCATGGTACTATCTTCTTAACAAATATCTTCAACAATAAGGTTTCACAAAAGGATCTGCTGACAGTAACTTATACACAAAAATTGAGAATGATAAATTATTGATTATTGTTGTGTATGTTGATGACATCATTTTTGGAAATAATGAAGAATCCATGAGTCATAAATTTGCTTCTGTTATGCAACAAGAATTTGAAATGTCATTACTTGGGGAACTAACATATTTTCTTGGCTTACAAGTGCAACAAGCAATAGATGGCATATTTCTATCACAAGCAAAATATCTCAAGCAAATTCTAAAAAAGTATGGGATGGAAGATTGCAAACCTATGAGTACTCCAATGGTAACTGGATGTAACCTCAGTTCTTATGATGATTCTCCCATGGTGAATCAACCAAAGTATAGATCCATGATTGGAAGTCTGTTTTATCTAACCGGGACAAGAATAGACATTATGCATGTTGTTGGGATTGTTGGACGATTCCAAGCTAACCCAAAATAGTCTCATCTTCAGGCTGTGAAAACTTAAAAGAATATTCAAATATCTACAAGGGACTCAAGACTTTGGTCTATGGTATCCAAAGAATGTTGATCTCACTCTTCATGCTTACACAGATGCGGATTGGGTTGGAAATGTTGATGATCGAAAAAGCACTAGTGGTGGTGCATTCTATATGGGGCCCCGATTAGTATCTTGGTTCAGCAAGAAACAAAGTTCTATTGCCTTATCTACAGCTGAAGCAGAATATGTGGCTGCCGCATCATGTTGCACACAACTTCTTTGGATGATGCAGACATTACAAGTTATTCAAATCAAATGTTCACCTCCCATCTCCATTCTATGTCATAATACAAGTGCCATTAGTATCTCGAAAAATCCTGTTATGCACTCCAAGACCAAGCACATTCCTATCAAGTATCACTTCCTACGTGAGCAAGTGCTTGAACAAAAGGTTAAATTGGAGTATGTTCCCTCCAAAGAACAAGTTGCAAATATATTTACTAAACCTCTTCCCAGGGAAGCATTTGAATATCTCAGACAGAAGCTGGGAGTTGTCTCTACCTCTCTTACCAAATCTGCTTAATTTCAAAATATTATTTTTGGTACGCTGGTTTCATAAAGGCGAATCGCGTATATATGCAAGTTTCTGTGCATAAAACCGCATATGGTTTTTGCTGACAGAAATTCTCTGGGTCAGCTTTCAGAACAGTCTATGGTATTGTTGAGTAATCTCTGTTGTTGTTCCAGCATTCATCTTACTGTACCTTTCTTTGATATTTATCTCCTTGATGAATATGCTTTGATGAATTGGTTGTTGAAGGTGTTCAGGATGCATAAGCTTAGGGGGAGCACCTGCTTTGTTGAAAAAGATGCATTGTTGGCATTCTAATTGATTTTTGATTTAAGATCTCTCTTTTGAGATCTTTTGGTCCTGGATATAAAAAATAATATCTGTAATTTGATGAAAAGGTCATGTTGAGACCTATGATGTAAAATTGTTATATTCAGTCATGTAATGACTTGAGTCAAAATTTGTTAACCCACTTGGTTGGGAAGTTGAGTCAAATATGTAATTTCACTTGGTTGGATCATTGATGTAAGTATGAGTCCTCGGTGATAGGACAGGTCATAATCGGTTGAGTTATAGAGTGATGTACTTCATTGAAAAATATGTCTGAAAATTTAACATAAACTCAGGGGGAGCATGGTAAATTCAATGCACATCATATCTACAGAGCTCTTCTTTCTACAAGGAAAGAGAAACCTTGTTTTAGTATTGATCCGCCCTTTGCCCTTGATGTCAAAGGGGGAGAGTATTTTGGCATTTCAATTATGGTTATGATTAATGTATCTATTTGTTGTAATCAAACACCATCATGGTTGCCATCAAATCCAAAGGGAGAGATTGTTGGCAACATGATGCAATATGTTGTCCTTGATGGCAACCTACTTGATGAAATTGTCCTTGATGGAAACCTACTTGATGAGTTGCCTTTTGATAAGCAACCTACTTGTTAAAGATGTAAAAATGATGTTTCTACAGGTCAGTTCAAATGTGACAGAGAAAGAAATTCCAGTAAGTGCCAGAAAAATGAAACAGGAAATATTTCTCAATGTATACGCAAGTTTGATGAAGGCAACCCGCATATGGAGGCAATGTATATGCTACTTTTATGAAGGCAACCCATGTATACATCCAGAATTAGTATATATGCAATTTTTAAGAAGAGAAGTCACGTATACACGCGGGTACGAAGAAGCAAAGTCGCATATGTCTTTTGCGCTCTAAAATTATGATACCAAGGGGCATTACCATGGTATTAGCCCATAGTATTGAGCGCTATATCGTCTATTTGATTTCATCTGGTTTTGGCTCATGGTATTGATAAAGGCTAATCCTATATAAGGAGAGGAAGATCATAGTGCAAGATGGGAATGTGTAAGGGCAATTACTGAATACTTCTCTCTGAAGTATATTTGCATGGGATGAGCTCTGTTTTGTTGGTAGATCTGAATCTATGATGCACCCTTGGATACAATGATGAATCAGGATCTCTAGACCTGAAATGACTATGTACTTGCATGATCTAATGATGAGATGTTTGGATCTGTGACCTGGCGCATATTTGTTTAAGTGAAGTGAAGAAATCTGGGTAAGACTATAGATCTGAAACATTCTGCAAAATTAATATTTACAGATCTATACACTAGTTTGTCTCCGTGAAAGCACGTATATACGCGGCTTTGTCTTAGGAAAAGTGCGTACGGAAGTGAGGGTTTTCTGAAGCTTGCTGAAGAGGTTATCTGTTTAATGTTTTTGTATTTCTGTTGTATTTCTGTTGTCTGTCAATGAAGTCTTCATATAGATCTGGGTTGTTTGAATATTGTATATGCTGCTAAATTGATCAATGAGTGAGTAAATATGCTTAATGATGACTCACTGGTTAAGGCTTCTGCAATATTGGAAAGATAACTCACTCAAAGCCTCAGATCTGCTTTTGAGACTAATCATATTCAGTGAATTCAGTATTCTCAGATCTATACGCAGGTTGGCGTGAAGGAAAGCGCGTATACACGTGGGTTCAATGAAGTAAAGTAGCGTATGTATTTTATGATAATGAATGTTCAAGGTTGAGATTGATTCTGCATACTGATTTTGAAGTCTGGATTTATTACTGTGTTCTGGTTACAGTGATCTCTCTGTTCTGATAAGTTGGGTTAAAGAATGTTTCTGAAAGATTACTTAACAGTAAAGTAATCTCAATATACGCGAGTTTCTGTTAGTGTATCCGCGTATATACGCTAGTTGAATTCATTAAAGTCACGTATAGAAATTCAGTAAAGAAAAGTAAAAAGTTTACTGCAAGATATTAATATTGATTCACCCCCCCTCTTAGTATTTTTCCCAACAGCTTTGAGTGCAAAAGTAATCTTTTCCCGATTGGAAAATTCATGAACCAAAAAATATCCTTCCAACATATTTAGCCATCTATCTATGGCGTTTGCATCTATCTGGCCTTCAAATATGGGAATGTTAGTTGATATGTACCTTGAAGGGAGTGGCACCTCCAGAGAGGCTATCGGATGAAGATGCGTTGCCTGTGGACGTCCACTGAAGGATTTGGGCAAATTTATCCATCATCGCATTCCTCTGTCGCTCGAGGGCTTCTTCAAGCAATATTTTGGAAGGATCATCTCTTGCTCCCTCGTCTTTCTTTTCGTTCGCCATGGGAGGCTGTCGGAGTTTGCGAGGGTGGTCTTCCAAATGTTCAACCAGTTTGAGCCCTAACTCCTTATACCCCGACCTTGTTTGGGACATGCAAAGAAAAATAGAGAAAGAGCAAAGCGCTCTGATACCATTGATCCAAACTTATGCAGGAACGCAACAGAATACAGACATAAACATAAACACAGAGATGCAGCAAAAATAAATCTTCATTTCATTAATATCAAAGAACTGAAAGATGCTTACATACAAAATGGAAATAAAATAGCTCGGGTAATGGTAGCTTATCTTTGAGAAGATATGTAGCAGCTACATGCCTCTAAATTGTGTTACAATGAGGCTCAAGGGCCTTTTTATTAATGAACAACAAAAGGGAAACCCTAAACAACCAAAACCCTAACCCTAGGAGATGGAATGCCAAGAGTTTGTGGACCCCGTTGGGGTTAGTTGGGCAGCCAACTTCTCGAGGTTGTAACTTGGCCATATGATCTTCGTTTTCCGTGTACAATACCTCATTAGAAAGGTCTCTCTGAGTACTACAGGATTCGCAGCAGCAAGGTGGGGACCTCAAAAAACGTCGTTTAGGGGGTCAAAACAGCTCTGGAAGCTCAGGACTTGAAAAACTACTAAAAATAGCAAATGCTGCTATAATCAAGGAAACTAATGAAACCCACTAGAGGTCTAGGTGGAATAGGCAGGTGGCCACCAATATCCACCTAGACCAGGCCTATTAATGCCACCTCTGACAAACTCCTTTCAAAGAGTGTTGTTCATCTGGTGATCCCAAGTACGACCAACACACCTAGATAACTCATGGAGTTTACCTACTCCCCTGTTAATCCAACCTATCACTAATGATGTCAGAGATTTGAAAATGTGTGGACTCTCGATCGTTGGATCCATAACACTGCTAATACCCTCACCACCCAAGCTCATGTTATGGCTAGGAATCCCAACTGGATCCCAACAAAAGTCTAGTCCTCGAAAACCTCTGGTATCCCACGGCCCCTGCTGGACAATACTCCTGGCCATGGATATACCCAGGCAGCTAGCCGACTCCATCGAATACCAATTCAATATCTCCCGCCATCCAACCCCAAGAGAGGGATCGAATGCACAAACTCCCGTACACGAAATAACTCCCACCTGCAAACGTTGCGCCCTACGCAACTCATTTCGCCTCATCTCACAATCCTGATCAACACATGAGATATGTCTAGGTAACTTTGCCTCTCTCCAATGTCCAGAGGTAACCTAAAAGTGCTATCATCCCCACCTATGTGTGCCTGAGGAGGGTTGCTCCAACACTCCAATGTGTACTCCTCTAGTTGTACCATTGGGGAATCCAACCGTTCCCCAACGCAAGTCAGCTTGGACATTGACTCGCCACAAACCGCTCTCATGCCATCTAGCTCCTCCTTTTGCTACAAAATGGTCTCTTGAACTATCGTGGCATTCTTTTTCAATGCTAGAAGGTTGGCCTGGAGCTGATGAAACTGTTGTCGGCAGCTAACATCAGTAAACTTGGGCACAGCTCTAGGTACCTTTGTGCCTATGAGCACCTCATCAATTCATTGTGGGTTGCTATCACCTGACAACTCGGACACAGCCCTAGACACCTCATCAGTGTGGATACCAAATCAACAGATGGCCCCACTGGTGTATGCTCTATGCTCTCCACCAAGGTCTAAGTCGAAGCTATAGAAGGGATCTCCAACAAGGGTGACTCTTGTGTCACACTAGGTAGATCTACATGCTCCTCATAATCCTATGTGTCCTCTACCTCATGCTCAACTTCCCCCTCTGGCTCCTAATATCTAAAGCCAAATCTCCACCAGTAGAAGCGCCTCTTGGTCTCACCTTCTAACTACCCTTGTTCTCTCCACTTTTTTTGAGGAGGTCTGATGCCTTGATTCTGTCGACTTTTCCAACATGGTGTAAATGGTTGCACCCCCATGGCCTACACACCTCTAATGTCTTTGTTGTAAGGATGAGGATGGGTTTGGTCCATCACCTTTCTCAACTGGGCTAACTCTCATCATTTCAGCGAATTCCAACCCAGAATTCCTACATGTTGAATTTTCCTTGAGCCATGGGTTTGGTTATGGTTTCACTCGTCAATGTGCATCCATGCCCAAATCTTCCATGATGTTGCTAACTACCCCACAGCTGACAAAGATCATGCTTTGATACCATTGTAATGTTCCAAACTAGGAATTAACAGTGAAAATCAAGAGCACAAACCAAGCAATTAATAGGGACCATACAAGAAATACAACCACAAACTGAAAGATACACATAACCATCAAAATGTCAAAGAATCTACTCTAAACAGTTGAGCCATTTTATTAATAATGATAAATCAAAGTAAATAAGCAAGTAGGAACGAGGGAACTTGGGCTTACTATGCAATCTATGCAAACCCCGAGTAGTACTATTTTGATCAGGAGGAAATACTGGCCCAAACTGATACCACGCACTACCCAGAAAATTACTATTATTGATGTTTGAATGGGCTGAAGATTCAGCCCTGAAAAATGCCAGGATCACCCTGAAATTGTAGCCATTGACACCCCTCCCAAAACCCAAAATTACCCAAAAAGGGTTTGGACCAACTCCAAGCCAAAACTGAGCCCACCAAGTGATACAAATTTCTCAGCCAACCAACAATATGCCCTGCAATAAGGATTTCAGGCCCAAATATCACCCGAAAAATTTTGTAAAATTTCATGGAGACTCCTCTCAATAAACCCACAAAAACCCAGAAAGGGTTTGGGTTGAATCCACCGACCCCCAGTGACCCCCAACAAGTGTGAATTGCCCAATTTAGCCAAAAAACACCCCACAATATTGATACTGCTAAATTAAGCCCAAATCTACCACTTGAAATCTCTCCCATCTCTGGCTAAATTCTCCATTAAGAAATACCTCCTATCTCCAGCCCTTATCTCTCCTCAACCTCTATTCCTCCAGCCCCTGTGCAAGCTTGCCTAGAGACCCCTGTGCACTTCCAAAATATAGAATTTCCGCCCCAAGAATTCCCTCAAACTCGGCCCTGCTAATCACCACAAAATCTCCAGATAAAATGATGGAAAACACCTGCAAATTCTTCGGTGTTCTACTCCTTTGTAATCGATCTCCCCACAAGAAATTCGAACCACTTTTGTGCCTCGGAAGAAACACGCACTAGCAGAAATAACCTGCAAATATGCCCAATTGAGCTCCCCAAATTACCTCACTAAGGAGACACTCGAAGTTCTCCGAAAAGAGGGTGGCATTCTTGCTCGAAAATTCTTTGTGCTAAACAGCGCAGGTTGTCTTGGCTAAACAACTCAAGAGAACTAATGTTGAATTGTCAAATGATCAAAGGATACCAAATGGAGGCCTCCAATCTCTATTTATAATTGTTGGCCCTCTCTCCCTTGGTATTCCCCACCTTCCCACTAATTTGCACCCCTTCCTTTCTCTCTCCCTTCTCACTAGGGTCAAATTTTCTCTCCTTGTTGAACCCACTCCCCACTAAGGCTGTAATTTTCATTTTTCCTCATAAGTCCCAATGCAAGAAATGTCTCCCTTTTTCCAAAATTGTCTCTAATGCGGAAAATCAAAATTGGGGATATTACACCATGAAGGAATCAAACCTCTTGTGTCATTGCCTAGGAGACTGTGCCAAGCCATATAGTGACTTCTTTTGCTTACAAATAAGCCTTCTTTTGCAATGTTGAACAAATCTTCCTAACTGTTCCACGTATATTTCCTCATCGAAATCTCTGTGTTTAAATATTGTTTTAACATCTAACTACTCTTGACTCTTGATCAAGTAAAGCAATTAGTGCTAATACAATATGAACATAAACACGCTTAACAACTAACGAAAAGATCTCATGGAAATCAATACCTTCATCTGAAAATACTTATTTGCTTCTAGTTTAGCATAATATCTTTTGACTTTACCATCAACACCCTTCTTCAATTTGTAGACCCACTTACACCCAACAAATTTTCTATCTTTTGGAAGTTCTAACAAGTCCCAAGTTTTGTTTTTCTCCAAGACATCCATCTCTTCTTTCATTGCCATCTTCCATTTAGCATTATGAAAATCATATATTGCTTCCTAATAACAAGAAGGTTCCCCATCATTAGTAATAAAAGTAATAGATCAAACAAAATCAGTATACTAATTAGGAGGATTTGTGTAGATCTTCTCAGTGTTGATTGTGGAATTTCCACATTTTCTTGAATATCTTTTGCATCCATAGCATCTTTATCATCGGAAGCTTCTTCTTGATTATGTAGATGGTTGAGTCTCCAATTGAATTTATTTATTTCGTGGTATTTATTCCTTGGGATTCCTAGGCATCTTCGAGCAATTGTTCATAGGTTGTATGAAGAGGTGAAAGTCAAAATCAGAACTCTGAAAGTTTTAGGAGTGATATCAAGGTCAAGCAAGGGTGTCCATTGTCCCCAACCCTTTTTGGTTTATATGTTGACAAACTTGAAAAGTGGATAAACTCACAAGGTGGTGATGGTGTCCAATTGGGCGGGTTTGTTATAAGGCTTCTTTTGTATGGAAATGACCTTATTTTGACCTTGTTTTGAAATACAGCAAAGACAATTATGTAAATATCCTAACAGCTAGCTCTTGGGATAACTTATTCAACAAGGGCACTGTTGAGAAATTGGGAACTCTCATTATCAAGTTGCATAGGAAAAGGGTTAAATGCAGAAATCAAATGGCGAAGCGGTCTGTCCCGTAGGCTATATTTAGCCTCACCGACATTAATATTCCTTGTTCTTCTTCTTCCTATTTCAAATCAACTTCTACAATGTTTGATTTTTTTAGGGGAGAATTCATTACGTACTGATGATGATAATGATGATGATGATGGTTAACGTCCACTGAGACCAATCTTTGGTCTATCGGACCTAAAGAAAAGAGTTATTTAGTTTGATTTAAGATTTTATTCCTATGCTCAAAAAGCTTGGAGAGAAGCCTCCCGAGCTCACTATAATTTTGACATCTTAAAAGGCTAGGAAGGTCAGTATTGCAACAAAGATTATGAAATTGAGCTCTAATGTGGTTGTATGTGGGGCACTCTAAGAGAAAGTGATTTTCATCCTCGATGTTCATATTCTCACAGAGATGGCAGATCCTTTCCATCCATGGTGTTTTAGAAACTGTCCAACGACCTGTTTCACGATGGAGCTCATGAGAGTTCGTTCTAATCTTGGCTATATTAATTTTCTTCTTTGAGCTAGTTAAAACAGAGAGATACTTTTGATCTTCTAGGGTGGGGTTGATGACCTCCTTATAATATCTTAATTTTCTTTTAGCTGCTAGATCTTTCTCGCACCACATTTTTTCTTTGAACTTAGAAGTAACAATTTTTTTAATGTTATTAATATTTTGCAATGCAACATTCTCGTTGATCTCCCAATGGTTTAACCAGGCCCTGGTGTCTTTTTACCAACCTCGTTTAAGCCTTAGGTGGTTTTGGCTGGAATTTAAAGCTAGCTTAGCAAGTCTATGGTCTCCTATGCTATTGAGCTTGTGCTTGTACAAGGAAAGCCTAGTCATAGCTAGGCACTCGATAGGGGAAAGACCCATTTCTATAAGGAGAATAGGATAGGGTGTATTGCTTTTAATTTTAAGGTTATACGTTATAAAACGCTTCTGGATTTGCTCAATCTTTCTCCAGGATTCTCTAGAGATGCTGCAACCCCAAACCTCACATCCATATAAGATAACAAGCGTGACTAAAGTTTCAAAGAGGAACTTCTTTCTATCCCACATTACGAGGTTTGTTGTTTTACAATTATTTTCAAGACCAAAATAAGCTTTCCACCCCACATTAATCCTTTTCTGAATGCTATAGTTCCAGTTGAGCTTGTGATAAATATCAATTCCTAGGTACTTGTAAGAAGACACCTCCTCCAAGTTACTATTGTCATACATAAAATTAGTGTAAGTGTCCTTCTTGGATTTGATAATCATAACTTTTATTTTCTCAGTGTTAACAGACATACCCATGGTAGAGCAAAAATCCTTAAGAAGTCTAAGTTGCTTATCAAGATCAGATGGGCACCTTGCGAGAAGAACAATATCGTGAGCATAGAGAAGAAGGATGATGACTACATTTCTACTAATGATGATTTTATGGGCAATGGGATCTCATAATTTGTATCCCTTTATTACATCATCATAACCAACAAAGACATACTTCTTTGATCTAGGGTCTAACTTAAAACATTGGTTTTTAAGAGTAAGAGCATAAGCTTCACAACAACAACAACAAATTGAGTAATCATAAGGATGACATGTCCATACTTCTTCAAAAAATTTACAATCTTGCAACTGAGGGTGGTTGATTTACTCGATAACAAGCAATAGTGATTACCTCTGCCCACAACTCTTGTTGCAAATTGGCATTGTTGAGCATGCTCCTTGCTCTTTCTAGAAGAATCATGTTCATGTGTTTTGCCACGTCATTTCTCTACGGATGTATACTATAGTTTTGTGCCTTCGGCTTCTTTGCAATATTTTTTAATTTCTAAAGATGTGAACTCACCTTCATTATCTGTTCTTAACATTTGATTTTCCTACCAATTCTCTTTTCAACTATAGCTCTAAATTGTTTAAATATATTAAACACAACAACTTTTCCCTTTAGGGCATAGACCCATACCTTTCTAGAGAAATCATTTATAAATATTACAAAATATGACGATCCTCAAAAGGAAACTATAGGGTATGGCCCCAGACATATGAACAAATATAATCTAGACTTCCTAGTATGACTTCCTAGACTTACTAGTGTGACTTCCTGCTCTAAAATTCTACCTACACTACTTTACAAAAGTACAATGTTTGCAAAAATTCAAATTCAAAGATTTTAAATTTAGAAATAATTTGCAGTTTATTAGTATCTAGAGCCCTTTCTTGTTGATATGACGTAGTCGCTAATGCCATAAATGAGTAGATTCATTTGCCTCCTCAAATACCATTGTTGCTTCATTTATTTGAGTACTCCCTTCCAGCGTATAAAGGCTTCCAAGTCTTGTAGCCATCGTAACCATCAAAGTGCTCTTGGCAACTTCAAAGCTCCACCTCGACCTAGAAATTTATATCTCTAGAATCCAAAACTCCCAAATAAATTGTTGATTTTTAATGTACCTTGGACAAGTGGTTTCCCATGGGTTAGTCTCTACCTAGGGAAAAGTGTCCAAAATAATTATTTTCCTAAGTGTGACTTTATAAAGTGAAAGTGACTTTATAAGTGGTAAAGCCAATATTAAATTATAAAGTGAAAAGTGACTTTAGACATAAAGTACAATGTGGTTACTTTATTTAATGAGTGAGTTAAAAAATGGAAAGTGAGAATTAAATGCACATGTATTCTCATCCCTTGATCTAAATGAATCTAAGCCATTAGATCTTAGGGTTGCCCAAAAGTCATTTAGAGAAACAAAATGGGGAAAATAAAAGAGAGACTGCATTCATTCTTCATGAGCAGATTGGAGAAAGTAGGCTTAGGGCTGGAAAAAAGTTCTAAAGGAGAAATTTGTTGCAGCAAGCTGAAGGAGTGATTTCTAGGCAAAGTTGGGCACGGAAAACAAGCCCTAGAAGACAATATAAGGTATAGTACAAACATCATTTAATGTTGTGAGTTGCACGTCGTTCGAGAGAAGTTTTTGAAAGAAAACAAAATTTTAAAAATTCGTACAATCCGTACAGCAGTACAGAAATCCGTACAGAATCTGTACAGTACAGTCAGTATACGTACAATACAGTCAATATACGTACAATACATATTTTCAGCTTCAAGTGGGCATGGAAATCGAGGCAAAGTGGGCACAGTTTTCAAGGAGTTTTGGGTTGAAGAGATAAGTTGTATTATGTTGTTTTGTTTTGTATACAAATGCATTTTTCCTGAACTTGAAAGATAAATAAATTTGAAGAGCTCTCTAACAGGTTTTCCCCAGAGAATATTGAAGGGATTTGCCCGGGTCTAAGTTGACCAAAATCTGTGTATTTTTTTGTGTGTTCCTAGTCTGTTTATGTCCATATTTATTTTCAACATGTGTTGACAGTCCCATGTGTTTTAATCTGAAAATTTCATTTCCAGAATTCTATATGTTGAATGTATGTTTATGTGAAAGGGCATTTAGCTGAATGGGAGTGATAAGGTGAAATTAAAATCAAGTTGGGATTGTAGGAAACTTTTTAGTCATCAAATTTCAACATGCTATCAGAGCTACAAGCTAAAAATTGCAGTTTGAATAGCAAGCAGTAGTTTGGGACAACAAACAATGGTTTGGACAATGTTGAGATTTTGGGTAGCATCGGATGTGCTCTAGCTCTGAAACTTTGTGGAGGGGCTAGGACACATGAGATCTGCAAGACCCAGAAATCGTTTGGAGAAATTCCACCAGGTGTGAAAGTTATTCAATAAATTAATTATTTTAATGGAGACACTAAGTCTAACTTAGGGAAATAAAATAATTAAAGGGAATTAATTTAAACATGTGGGTGAGAATGTTCTAAGCAACATGGATCAATTCTTTTCTAATCTTAGCCGTTGATTAGAGATTAGATCACAGTCGTTGATTTCTCAACGAGAAAAGTATTAAAGGAAGGCTTGGGGTCAGTTGGAGAAGACACACAGAACGGTAGCACTTGAGCTAAGTCGAAATTTTGGGGCGCGGTTTGCTAAGAATTTTCAAGTGAGCTTGCAGTGCTTGTGAGGGCAGATCGGCAAGGGATTATTCTGATCCGAGGTCGGGAATACTAAGGCAGAGAGGCAGATCCGTACTAGGCAGTGCAAAGACCAGCAAGAGGAACACAGCCCAGCCAGGCTCACTCAAAGGCAACGCAGAGGTTGACGCAGGCAGGGCCTTCAGGGTGACGGAGAGGCAACACTGAGCCCAGAAAGGTGATCCGGGAGCAGCCTGTGTTGCGCAATGACTATGCTAGGGAGGAGAAGCTAACGCAAAGGTTGGAGGAGCAATGTTGGGGTTCCAGTGGGCCAAAAGGGCTTGTATTCAGCATTATCAGAGGAGTGCTTTCTCGGCTGAATCAGCCATATTTTCTGTCTCCAAGTGATAGGTACATCTACCGTGAATTCTTTGTTGGGCAAACCATTATTGGTGCCCTTGATTGTATTCATATATTCTGCTTAATAAACAAACCCTGTAGGAGTTGCTGCACCGGTTTCTCGCATTGGGTTTTTCCAGAGACATTGTCCAAAAAATACTGTGTCCTTTGTCATGTGTGCATTATGCTTCAGTAAATGATCTGTATGTATGTGTAGGCTGCAGTTGTGTTTGCTTTGATATTTTACTAAATATTTCATAAAATAGCTTGATAATTAATCAAACAAGTAGGAGAAGTAAATCAAGATACTGCAGTAGGGTTTCTATATTCAAAAAATTTCACATGGTATTAGAGCAATTGCAGATCAAGCTGAAGCCATCAGCATAGAGCTGAAGATTTTTTTGCTGCAAGAAGGCAGCTGAAGCTGCACAGATTCAGATAGAGGCAGCACAACATAAGAGGGGCAGCGCAAAGGCCCTGTAGGGGTGACGCAAAGCTGACGCGGGCCCAAAAGGGTGACGTAGTCCAAGACGGAGTGACGCTATGCCAGTTGTTGTGGCTGGAAGTGCAATTTTCTAATCTTCGAAGTTACTAATGGGGCATTGTTTCTGTCAGTGCAGAACAGTGCCTAGCAGGGTTGACAAAGTAAGGGGAAACAGTTCCTCAATAGATTTTCTAGCCAAGAAATTTGAGATTCAATCAAGTGGAATGATCATAGAGGGTTGATTCAACAGAATTGGTGAAGGATTTCCGAGAGGGAAATCATTTTTCAGAGGGAGCATATTCTCTAGAAGGTTTCTATCGCCAAGAAACCCAGATTCAGTCTTTTGCTGAGTGTAGCAGCAGTAGAAGGGAGAAGAGCACTTGCTTAGGCAGTTTGAGCAGAGATGGCCCCGTCTGGACTGAGAGATCAGGATAGGTTAGACGGTGTGTCTAACTTTGCCATCTGGAAAGCCAAAATCCTAACAATCCTTGATGAATATGGCATCAAAGACCATGCCGAGAACGTCCTCGTTGTGCCGACCGATGTTGATCCTCTAAAGAAGTTTAATGAAAATCAAGCGCAGGCTAAACGCTTGATCATGGATGGAGTGAAAGATCACATGGTTCTGCATATTGCCAAGAAGAAGACGACAAACGAGGTGTGGACGACATTAACCACGTTGTATCAAGGTAGCTTCGTCCAGAGGAAGATGCTTCTGGAGAATCAGATGCGGTTGTTCTAGATGCACAAGGGAGAGGAAATCGATCCTTACCTCTTTATATTACAAACTATCCAAAACCAACTGATCGCCATGGGGGCAACTCCTGATAATGGACTCATGGTGAGGATTGCCCTGAATGCAGTCATCGATGATTGGGAGAATTTTGTCCAAAGCATCTTGGGCAGAGCACAACTTCCAAAATGGGGGGACATGTGGGCAATACTTCGACAAGAGGAGATTAGGAGAATAACCAAGAGGGAATTCAACAACAGAGGAGTCAAGATTAAGAAAGAGGAGGAAGATGCAGTCCTAGCATCTAAGGGACAGAGGCAACAAGGGAAGAAGAAGGACCTATCCAAGGTCTGGTACTTCAGATGTGGCGAATTGGGACTCTTCACCAATACTTGTCCTAAGAAGAAGGGCAAGGAAGATTCGAATTCCAAGGCAGCAGCAGCGAAAGGGGATGACGGCAGTGATGATGATGTGGCCATGACTGCTCATGTACCTCGAGAGAAGAGGTGGGGCGACATAGATCTGTAGATTGAGATACTGTTAAAATTGGACAACTAGGTCCAAACTCCATGTTGTGATGCTCAGATGAAGATACCGATATTTTTATTGGATTCCTCTTTCAGAGAGGTGTAAGATCCATATAAAATTTATCTTAATCCGATGAGCAGAACATTTATTTTGAATTTATTATTTATAATAAATTATATGTGCAAGTCGGCCTTAAGGTTTTACACCCCCAGCAGATGTGTCACACACCTCAATGATGGATATAAATATAGTCAAAGTTGGAGAGCATTTCACACTCACTCATCACACATCTTCTTCTCTTCTCTGATTTAGTACGAGCTCCTTGGAGGACGAATTCAGCTCACACGTGGGAAAAAGGATGAGTTTGTACAGCCAAGAAGAAGGACGCAGATTGCTGCAACTAGGGTTTCCAAGGAAGTTTGACCAGCGTTGACTTTGGTCAACGCATGGTCCAAAGAGGTTGAAATTTATTGGAGACTTCGATTTTAGGAGGCCGTACACATTGGCACAAGAACCGAGGTCAAAAGGTTGACCGAAGTTGGAGCTGCGTTGACTTTTATGTTGCTGCCCTGCGTTGACTTTTCTGGACAGCGTTGACTTTTCTGGAGTTGACTTGAGTTGACTGGGTGACTGATTTGAGGATTGTTGTGACACATTCTGGGTTGGCTGATCAAGGAGACTTTGCTGGTTGAAGCATCTTGTTGACCGCCGTAACGCACCTTCACATTCTCCTGTTTCTGGTTTGTCTTCTATAGATCCACTGGTATGTTCTATCAGCATTTTACTTAACTGTTTGGGTGATTGTTGTAATAAAAGTAAAGTTGCATCAAGCATAGAACATCTACAAAAATTTACATCGTATCAGAGCTGAGGTGAAGACAAGCCCTAACTTATAGCAATCACCATCTAAGAAAAATGGGTTCCACAAGTTATGACTTCAAGGAGAATGACAAGCTGACTGGAAGGGATGACTTCCATGCCTGGAAGATGATATTAGATCTCAAATTGGAAGACCATGATCTCATGGACCATGTACTGGGTAAGATACAAGAACCTCCATCCAATGCTACTGCTGCTACTAAAACCAAGTATAAGAAGGGAGAGATCAAAGCAAAGCTGATGATCAGGGAATCCATTCATAAAAGCCTGGTGGCCTACATCTCTGAGTTGGGTACATCTAAAGAGATGTATGATAAATTGATCCTAATGTTCAAGGTAAACAATGTAAACCAAGTGCTATTCTTCAAGAATCAATTGAAGAATCTAAAGAAAGGCAGGGATGAGTCTGTCCAAACATACTTTTTGAAATTGACCGAGATTAGGAACAATCTGCTAGCTATTGGGGAGACAATAGCCGATCGTGAGATCGTACTCACCGCACTTGGAGGACTCCCATATGAATGGCAAGTATTCAACACTACCATTCTCAATAATAGTACAATTCCTAACTTTGACGAGCTACTGTCTAGATGCATGCAAGAAGAGACAAAAATGAAGGAATATGAAAATGATAGAAATGCTGCCTATGCTGCTCATTCTAGAAAGAAGAACTCTGGTGGCTCTAAGAACAAAGGAAGAACAAGGGCCCAAGGAAAGAAGGGCAAGTGTTTCACTTGTCATAGGCCTGGTCACTATGCCAGAGAATGTCCTTTCAAAAAGGATTCTCCCGATAGTGATGACAACAACAATAACCGGAGGAATGGAAATCAAAGAAACAACAGGTCCAAAGGAAAGAGGAAGGCTCCCTCTGATGCAAACAATCAACCTTTCAAAAGGTCTAGAAACTCCAGGTATGAAGAGTCAAATGTTGTTGATAAAAGAAATGAATACATTCTTGTATCTGCTCTCTCTACTGCATCCCCGCCCGACACTATGGATGTCTGGCTGATAGATAGTGGTGCCTCAAGACACATCACTGGGTTCAAGGAAGCACTCTTTGACATGGTTGAGAAGGATACTAATCTGGAAATTATCCTTGGAGATAATGCCACATATCCCGTAAAAGGGACAGGGACTGTGACCCTCCACTTGTCTCAAGGACAAGTCCTACATTTGCTAGATGTACTCTATGTACCAAAATTGAAGAAGAACCTTGTGTCTATATCAGCGATTGAAGACAAAGGCTTCAATGTGGCATTCATTGATGGAAAAGTGCGCATGTGGAAGAAGAATCTCAAGGAAGCTATCGTGATTGGTTTTAGAGTTGGAACACTCTACCAAGTTGAAGGAAGTCCTCTAGGAGCTATGACATGTGATACTATCCGACAAACTGAACTATGGCACTGAAGGTTTGGACACCTTCATTACAAGGCCCTTCCCGAAGCAAGGAAGGTGGTGACAGGGATGCCCGACTTTGGAAATAATCATGAAGGTGTATGTAAGGGTTGTGTCGAAGGAAAGCATACAAGGGGACCTTTCCCCTCAAGTGTCACAAAGACATCTGATATTTTGCAACTGGTCCATTCTGATCTATCTGGTATGCTACCCGTGACATCCCGGGGAGGATGTTCTTACTATATGACATTCACTGATGACTTCTCCCGCAAAACCTGGATATACTTCTTGAAGAAGAAGGATGAGGCTTTCATGTGGTTTTGTACCTTCAAAGCCTTGGTGGAAAACATGACAGGGAAGAAGATCAAGATTTTGAGGACCGACAATGGCACTGAATATGAGTCAAATGAGTTCAAGGACTTTTGCAGAGAAGCCGGCATTAAGAGGGAGACTACTACTGCCTATACTCCTGAGCAGAATGGTGTTGCTGAACGAAAGAACAGGACTATTGTGGAAGCCGCCCGTGCCATGCTATGTGACCAGGGTCTACCGAAGTTTCTGTGGGGAGAAGCTGCAAATACTGCTGTATACATTCAAAACTGATGCCCTCATTCCGCTCTGGACTCCAAAACTCCGAATATATGTTTTCACCGCAAGAAACCCATGTCTCACATTTTAGACTTTTTGGATGTCCAAATTATTTCTATGTGCTGCATACAGAAAAGAGAAGTAAGCCGGATTGCTTCCTGAAAGAAAGGAATGTTTCAGGGCTACACAACTCTTCTATGGCTTTACAGTAGTCTATGTACTCTGGTCAAAGGAAGTAGGAGATATGCCAAGATGTCACTTTTAACAAGATGCCATCCTCGAAGAGCAGTAGATCTTCCAAGATCTCGAGAAAATCAGAAGCAAGGCCTGAACCGCAGGATGAGACAATGCCCGATGTTGAAGGACCAATGGACCCAATCGATCCATCTCCTTCACTGAGAAAGAGACCATCATGGCTCAGGGACACTCTCGAAGATGCCGAGGGACATGCTGCCCCAAGGGGGACATTCCGAGAAAGCAAGAAGCCGTGTAGATACCAAGGGTATCTGGCTGCCATGAGTACCATTGTACAAAATGAACCCGGATCTTTTGAGGAAGCCGTAAAGCATCAAGTCTGGAAGGATGCTATGCACGAAGAATATGAGTCCATAATGAAGAATGATGTCTGGGATGTGGTTCCAAGACCGAAGGACAAATCAGTTGTCACAACGAAATGGCTCTACAAGATCAAGCATGGTTCTGACGGAAGTGCTGAAAAGTTCAAGGCAAGATTTGTTGCCCGTGGCTTCTCTCAAAAGGAAGGAGTAGATTATGATGACATATTTGCAACTGTGGCACGATATACCACCATTCGATCAATCATAGCCCTTGCTGCTACGCAAGGATGGAGTCTTCATCAGATGGATGTCAAGACCGCCTTTCTGCATGGTACAATAAAAGAAGAGGTGTATGTAGAACAACCTCTGGGATTTGAAGTTCAGGATCAAGACACTCATGTCTGCAGGTTGAAGAAAGCCCTCTATGGGTTAAAGCAAGCACCCAGAGCTTGGTACGAGAGGATGGATAGTTACTTGATGAAGATGGGCTTCACTCGAAGTAATGCTGATCCGAACCTTTACTTCAAGGTTGTGTAGGGGAAGCCTCTCATTCTAGTGCTGTATGTGGACGACCTCTTCCTGACAGGTGCTGACCCTCTCATTCATCAATGTAAGAGGGAGCTCGCTGCTGAGTTCGAGATGAAGGACCTAGGATTGATGCACTACTTCCTAGGCCTGGAGGTCTGGTAGAGACCTGGAGAGATTTTCCTTTCTCAAGGAAAATATATTGTGAAACTTCTGGAAAGATTTGGTATGGTGGATTGCAAGTCCGTGTCAACACCAATGGAACTCAACTTCAAGAAGTTGAGTGGCAGCGCTGCTGGGCCCGTATTGGCAAATCCTACTGAGTATCGTCAACTCGTAGGGGCTCTAATGTTCTTAGTGAACACCCGTCCAGATATATGTTTTGCAGTGAACACTTTGAGTCAACAGATGGTTGAGCCTCATCACTTTCACTGGGTTGGTGCCAAGAATCTTCTGAGATATCTTCGGGGCACGATAAACCATGGGCTGAGATACACTGCCGGGAGTGTGACACTCCGTGGATATACCGATGCCGATTGGGCTGGCAGTGTGGTGGATCGTAAGAGCACATCGGGATGCTGCTTCAATCTTGGTTCTGCTTCGATCTCATGGATGAGCAGGAAGCAGAAGTCGGTGGCTTTGAGCACCGCTGAGGCCGAATACATTGCAGCAAGTATGGCCTGTTGTGAAGCAGTTTGGTTGCGAAAGCTCTTTAGTGAGTTGTTTGGACATGTGCTAGATACCACTGTGATACTCTGTGATAATCAGAGTGGGATTCGTATGACTGAGAATCCTGTGTTCCACGACCGATCCAAGCATATTGATATCGGGTACCACTTTATCCGGGATATGGTACAGCGAGGCGCCGTAAGGCTCGATCATATACGCGATATGGTGTCGAGGCATGCTGCTGCTCGATCATAGAACCGATGAGAAAGTCGCGATATTCTCGCTAAGCTTCGGTCGAAGTTCTCGAACCTTCTGGCGAGAATCTTGGTATCGTGGAACGACCCTGCCGAGATGTGGTATCCCAGTGACCTATGAGCCTGGGAGCCTGGGGGCTTTAAAGATAGTCGAGCTTACAAGCATCACCAAATAGCTTATCAACCTTGTGGTGCTTCCGCCCCACCGTTGTGATTTTGAGTTGGTTCACCTCTCATTATCTACGCCCCATATGCATCCTACCCATTGAGTTCAAGGCTCATGGGAAGTACCTGTCATTTGGCCAATGAGATGGGGAAAAGCAGAGACTAGTAGCAAAGACCGATGGACGTACCGCAGATTGTCGTACTTTGCCTAGGATGGCACGGTCTAACCACTTGACCGTATCAAGTATGTTGAGTGTTTTTGACCTCCGCCCCCGATCAAAGTCGATGAACCACCGGTTGCTGGAGACCAGAGTCCTGGTAGAGTAAGTCAGACCTCTCGCTCTAACTTGTCACCGGGATGATGTTCAGGACCGACTCCATCGTTCGAACAAAGAAGCCAGCAGCGGTTACGGCGGGATGACGCACGATGTTTGGTTGCACTGATGGATGGAGTTCTCCCTAGTTGAGAGGGAGTGTTAAAATTGGACAACTAGGTCCAAACTCCATGTTGTGATGCTCAGATGAAGATACCGATATTTTTATTGGATTCCTCTTTCAGAGAGTTGTAAGATCCATATAAAATTTATCTTAATCCGATGGGCAGAACATTTATTTTGAATTTATTATTTATAATAAATTATATGTGTAGGTCGGCCTTAAGGTTTTACACCCCCAGCAGATGTGTCACACACCTCAATGATGTATATAAATACAGTCAACTTTGGAGAGCATTTCACAATCACTCATCACATCATCTTCTTCTCTTCTGATCTAGTATGAGCTACTTGGAGGACAATTTCGATCCACACGTGGGAAGAAGGACGAATTACTGCAGCCAAGGAGAAGGACGAAATTGCTGCAGCTAGGGTTTCCACGAAGGTTTGACCAGCGTTGACTTTGGTCAACGCATGGTCCAAAGAGGCTGAAATTTATTCGAGACTTCGATTTTGGGAGGCCGTACACATTGGCACAAGAACCAAGGTCAAAAGGTTGACCGAATTTGGAGCTGCGTTGACTTTGATGTTGCTGCCCTGCATTGACTTTTTTGGACAGCGTTGACTTTTCTGGAGTTGGCTTGAGTTGACTGGGTGACTGATTTGAGGATTGTTGTGACACATTCTGGGTTGGCTGATCAAGGAGACTTTGCTAGTTGAAGCATCCTGTTGACCGACGTAACGCACCTTCACATTCTCCTGTTTCTGGTTTGTCTTCTATAGATCCACTGGTATGTTCTATCAGCATTTTACTTAACTGTTTGGGTGATTGTTGTAATAAAAGTAAAGTTGCATCAAGCATAGAACATCTACAAAAATTTACAGATACAGATGGTGACAGCAGGAACCTTGAAGTGCCCAAACTCTTGGATCACATACGAGCTACGGGAGCCGTAAAAGACAGTAACAGGATGATTGGAGTCAGTGGATGCAGAGGATCATGGAAAGGCACAAGCCAGTGCTTGAACATTGAAGATTGGAGCAGCTCAGTGCAGTGGCGGTAGCAGCAGTGCAGTGGCAGTAGCAACAGCGCAGAGGCTAATGGGACTTCAGCAGCGCAGAGGGCCAGTGCAGAGCAGCAACAGCGCAGAGGCTCTAGAGAGACAGCACAGAGCAGCACCAGAGGGTGCTTCAGTGATGAGATACGGCCAAACTAACTTGTCAGTCAGTTGTTGGGTGATGTCCTTCAGTTGGCTTACTTCTCAGCAACTGAGTTGCAATGCAGCAGTTAGCAGTGGCAGTGCTATAAGTTGCATGATGCAGCAATTTGAGAGGGAGTTGTAGTACAGATGTGGCAGTGACTGTGGCAGAGTCAAGGGCAGCAGTACAGAAAGAAGCAGCGCATTGGATGGAGGGCAGCAAGCCAAGCATCAGTAGCGCAGGGGACCGATGCCAGAGACCAGAGTAACACTTCTGGAGTGAAGTGTTGCTAGAGCACATTCCTCGCTAAGAGGGAGTGTTGATATTTTGGGTAGCATCAGATGTGCTCTAGCTCTGAAACTTTGTGGAGGGGCTAGGACACATGAGATCTCCAAGACCCATAAATCGTTTGGAGAAATCCCACCCGGTGTGAAACTCATTCAATAAAGTAATTATTTTAATGGAGACCCTGAGTCTAACTTACGGAAATAAAATATTTAAATGGAATTAATTTAAACATGTGGGTGAGAATGTTCTAAGTAACATGGATCAAGTCTTTTCTAATCTTAGTCGTTGATTAGAGATTAGATCACCGCAGTTGATTTCTCGACGAGAAAAGTATTAAAGGAAGGCTTGAGATCAGTTGGAGAAGACACACAGAGCGGTAGCACTTGAGCTAAGTCGAAATTCTGGGGCACAGTTGCCGAGAATTTTCAAGTGAGCTTGCAGAACTTGTGAGGGGCAAATTGGCGAGGGATTATTCTGATCCAAGGCCATGAATACTAAGGCAGAGAGGCAGATTTGTACTAGGCAGCACAGAGACTAGCAGGAGGGATGCAGCCCAGCCAAGCTCACACAAAGGCAGTGCAGAGGCTGATGGAGGGCCTTCAGGGTGATGCAGAGGCAGCGCTAAGCCCAGAAGAGTGACGCAAGAGCAGCCGGTGTTGCATAGAGGTTACGCAATGACTACGCTGGGCAAGAGAAGCTGACGCAGAGGCTGGAGAAGCAACGTTGGGGTTCTAGTGGGCCAGAAAGGGCTCATATTCAACATTATTCAGAGGACTCCTTCCTCGGTTGAATTGGCCATATTTTCTGTCTCTGAGTGATAGGTACATCTGTCGTGAATTCTCTGTTGGGCAAACCATTACTGGTGCCCTTGATTGCATTCAGATAGTCTGCTTAATAAACAAACCCTCTAAGAGTTGATGCACCGGTTTTCCCGCATTGGGTTTTTCCAGGGACATTGTCCAAAAAATATTGTGTCGTTTGTCATGTGTGCATTATGCTTCAGTGAATGAGTTGTATGTATGTGTAGGTTGCAGTTGTGTTTGCTTTGATATTTTACTGAATATTTCAGAAGAAAACTTGTTAATTAATCAAACAAGTAGGAGAAGTAAATCAAGATACTGCAGTAGGGTTTCTATATTCAGAAATTTTCACAGACAACAAACTAAATTTTTGGACAGCAAACTGATATTTTGGGACAGCAAGTTGAAATTTCACACAGACTGAACTTTTGGGACAGCAAGGTGTGCTGGAAAGTTCATTTCTCCATTTTCTTGTTTTTGTAAATTTTGGACAATAGTCATGGCCATGTTCTTAAGGTTAGAAGACAGACTGGATGGGATATCCAACTAAGCCATTTGGAAGGACATAATTCAGACATTATTTGAGGAGGCCGTAGTTTGGGACATAGTGCGGCAAGAGGTTGTACCTCCTACTATTGCAAATGAACTTGTTGAATTCACAAAAAATAATGCAAAGGCAAAAAGGATTTTGATGGACAGTATGAAGAATCATTTGGTTCCTCAAGTGAGAGGAAACACATATGCATATTAGATGTGGATAGCTCTAATCATTCTCTATCAGAGTACCAATTAGAGCAAGAAGATGGTACTCAAAGAACAATTAAAGAACATCAGGATGACAAAGGCTGAAAGTGTAGTTCATTATCTTGGCAGGGTAAAACAAGTACATGATGATTTGACTGCTATTGGGGAGGCAGTTGCACCCACAAAGTTAGTCAGGATAGTTGTAGCGAGACTTCCTAAGTCTTGGGAGGTCTTTTTAGATGATGTGAGATGATGTTACCTCTACGGAGAATCTTCCCAATACAAAAGACTAGCAATGGTGGGGTGAAGATAGCAGATGGGGAGGATATGGTGAAGAACAAAGGGAAGGCCAAGAAAGGGGCCTCATTAGATGGGGCAAAGGGAAGGGAGAAGAAGAAGAAGAAAGATACAGATATGTCCAAAGTCAAATGTTGGGCATGTCAGAAGATGGGACACTATGTTGCTATGTGTCCTGAGAGAAAAAACAAGGGGAAGAAGGGTACTGCAGCTTCAACAGAGGTGGAGCAATTTGCTTCACAGTTTGACAGGGACTTTGCATTTATTACTTCTACATCTAGTAGGAGTACATCATCCGATGTGTAGTAGATAGACAGCGAGGCTTCCTGCCATATGAAGGGTGCACGAGAGTTCTTTTTAGAGCTTGCAGAGAGGGCACTTGATATTGAGATTGTACTAAGAGATGACCGCACTGTGAGAGTTGTTGGTGTGGGGACTGTGACCTTTGAGAGGGAGTCTTTGCCTCCTTTGAAGGTCATGGATGTTTTGTATGTTCCGGGGATGAAGAAGAACTTGATTTCAATGTCTGCTATGGAGGAGAATGGGTTTGACGTCACTTTCTCAGGAGGGCAGGTACTGATGCATCCCAGGGGAGCTTCCATCACTTTGGCCAAAGTGATTGGAGTCTGCTCTGGGAAACTATACAGGTTCAATTTTTAGTCGGCAAGGGCATTGGTGAGTAGCACATCTGGTAGCACTCACACTAGTACCACCAACAGTAGAGACTTGTGCGAGTTATGGCACCATAGAATGGCGCATATGCATCATGGAGCTTTGAGAGTTTTGAGGGAGATCACTACTGGAGTTCTTGATTTCAGTGTCAAGCATTACGAGGTTTGCAAAGGGTGTGCTTTGGGCAAGTACACCAAGTTACCATTCCCAGCGAGCGACAGCAGATCTACAGGTATACTAGACTTTATTCATATTGATGTTAGTGGTCATATGTCTCATGTGTCTTTGGGTGGTTATGAGTATTATGTTATATTCATTAATGACTACTCTAGGAGGACTTGGATATATTTCCTGAAGACCAAGGGTGAGGTCTTCAGTCGCTTTAAAGAGTTCAAAGCTCTTGTGGAAAAGCAGACATGTAGGAAGATTCAGGTCTTGAGGTCAGACAATGGTGGTGAGTACACTGATGGTGGGTTTTCTGACTTTTGTGCACATGAGGGCATTAGGAAAGAGTTCACGGTTCCTTACAACCCCCAACAGAATGGGGTGTCTGAAAGGAAAAACAAAGCTATTGTTGGGGCTGTTAGAGCGATGATTCATGATCAGGGGTTGCCTTTGTTTTAGTGGGATGAGGCCTGCAATACTGTTGTTTATCTTCAGAACAGGAGTCCTCGCAGAGGATTGGGGAATATGACTCCAGAGGAGGCTTTCACTGGAGAGAAGCCTCATGTGGTACATCTTCGTATCTTTGGATGTCTCACATATTCTTATATCCCTAAGGAGAAGAGAACGAAGTTGGAACCCATGGCAAAGAAGGGTATCTTTATGGGTTGCAACGAGGCTTCGAAGGCCTATCGGATCTTCATTCCTTCTAAACATAGAGTGGTGATTAGGAGGGATGTGAAGTTCGAGGAGGAGAGGGCCTATCAGAGATCACAAGAGTATGCTGAGAGAGAGTCACTGACTTCTCCTCAGCAGGGAGGTTAGGTATAGGGAGCAAGACCTCAGGTTTCTGGATCGACTTGTACAGGAGGTACTTCAGTGTCAGTGACATCTGGGGCACCAGTGGCAAGTTCACCGAGCACTTCTTTAGGGAGTCCACTGGTACAGAGTTCACATGGCACTTCAGCTGACACAGGCACAGGTGCCGGTACAGGTGCTGGTACAAGCACACCAGGACTAGTTGGCAGACCTTCAAGTTCACCAAACTGGGGGGCAGAGGATGAGGTTCCCTATGGGGAAGCTTCTTCAAGGAAGAGGAGGCTCAAGTGGCTTCAAGACACCTTGAAGGAAGCAGAGTTCGTTGGTCCTCCGAAGAGGGTGTACAGGGAGAGTGTGCCACCTGAGGGGTTTTGCAGTTATGTATCCAACACTACCAGCATTGTTGACTCTAAGCCTACTAGATATGAGGAGGCTGCCAGCCAAAAGGTATGGAGAGAGGTTGTGGTGGAGGAGTATGCCTCTATCATTAAGAACAATGTCTGGGAGGTGGTACCTAGGCCTGAAGGCAAGTCAATTGTGACTTCCAGGTGGCTCTACAAGATCAAGCATGCTGCAGATGGCATCATTGAGGGTTCTCAAGGCGAGGTATGTGGCTAGAGGGTTCTCACAGATAGAGGGAGTTGACTATGATAAGACCTTCACTCCCGTAGCTCGGTACACTTCTATCTGGTCCCTTATTTCTATTGTTGCAAAAGTAGGTTGGCGATCCATTGGATGGATGTGAAGACCACATTTCTGAACGGAGTTATAAAGGAGGTGTATGTTGAGCAGCCGCAGGGCTTTGAGGTACTTGGGCGGGAGACCCATGTATGTTGGTTGAGGCGAGCACTCTACGGACTTAAGCAAGCTCCGAGAGCTTAGTATTCGAGGATTGATACTTACTTGCAGCAAATGGGTTTCACGAAGAGTGATGCAAATCCGAACCGATACTACATTGTTGTAGGGGATGATCTGCTCATTCTTGTGCTATATGTTGATGATTTGTTCATTACTGGGGTAGAGAGACTGATTAATGGTGGCAAGAAGGATCTTGCTATGGAGTTTGAGATGAAGGACATTGGGCTGATACATTACTTTTTGGGTCGTGAGGTGTGGCAGGAGGAGGGGCATATCTGTAAAGTTTTGTAGATGTTCTATGCTAGGAGCAATTTTACTTTTCTCACAGCAATCATACAAAATAGTTAAGTAAAATGCAGATAGAACATATAAGTGGATCTTACAGAAGACAAATCAAAAACAGGAAAAATGTGGTGGTTCGTTACGGCGGTCAACAGGATGCTTCAACCAGCAAAGTCTCCTTGGTCAGCCAACCCAGCATGTGTCACAACAGTCCTCCAATCAGCAAACGAGTCAACCCAAGTCAACTCCAAAAAGTCAACGTTGTCCTGAAAAAGTCAACGCAGGGCAGCAAGCTAAAAGTCAACGCAGCAGCAGATTGGTCAACCCTTTGACCTCGATTTCTGTGCCAAATAGTACGGCCTTCCAAAATCGAACTTCCCACAAATTTTCAGCCCAGTTGGACCATGCGTTGACCAAAGTCAACGCTGGTCAAACTTTATGCAAAACCCTAACTGCAGAAAATCGTCCTTCAACTCAGTCGTACTGTTTTGTCCTTCTTCTCCTTCACACGTGTGGCCGAACTCGTCCTCCAAGGAGCTCGTACTAAATCAGATGAGAGAAGATGTTGTGAGTTGTGTTGTGATGAAATGCTCTCCAACTTTGCCTGTATTTATATCCATCATTGGGGCATGTGACACATCTGCTGGGGGTGTGAAACCTTAAGGCCGACCTGCACATATAATTTATTATGAATAATAAATTCAAAAATAAATGTTCTGCTCATCGGATTAAGACATATTATATATGGATTTTACACCTCTCCGAAAGAGGAATCCAACAAAAATATTAGCCTCTTAATCTGAGCATCATAACATGGAGTTTGGACCCAGTTGTCCAAATTTAACACTCCCTCTCAACTAGGGAGAACTCCATCCATCAGTGCAATCAAACATCGTGCGTCATCCCGCCGTAACTTGCTTTGCTGGCCTCTTTATTTCAGAACAGAAGTGGGTCAGCCACAAAGACATCATCCCCCGACTGACATAATCAGTCCAGAGGTTCAAAACCTCTATCAAACTCATGAAGAGTATCCAACCAACCCAAAGTTGGTTCATCTGACCCGAAGTCAGGCAGAGGTCCCAGACCTCACTAAACTTGATCCCAGATCAAGTGGTTGGACCGTGTCATTCTAGATAGAGAGTACGGCAATCTCTGATGCGTCCATCAGTCTTTGCTAATAGTCTCTAGCTTTTCCCACCTCATTGGCCAAATGAGAGGTACTTCCCATGAGCCCCGAACTCAATGGGTAGGATGCATACGGGGCACAGATAAATGAGAGGCGAACCAGCTCAATAATCACAAGGGTGGGGCAGAAGCATTATGAGTGCTTATAGCTCCGAGAAGCTATCCCCAAAGCCCCCCAGAGCTCCCAGAGCTCATCGTCCAACAGGACCCACATCATAGGGTCGTTCCACGACACCAAGACTCTCACGAAAGGTTAGGAACTTGACCTTCCCTAGGGGCTTAGTGAGAATATCCGCGACCTGCTCATCAGTTCCTATATGATCGAGCCTTACGGCGCCTCGCTGTACCATATCCCGGATAAAGTGGTACCTGATATCAATATGCTTGGATCGGCCGTGGAACACAGGATTCTCAGTCATACGAATCCCACTCTGGTTATCACAGAGTATCACAGTGGTATCTAGCACATGTCCAAACAACTCACTAAAGAGCTTTCGCAACCAAACTGCTTCACAACAGGCCATACTTGCTGCAATGTATTCGGCCTCAGCAGTGCTCAAAGCCACCGACTTCGCTCCCGCTCATCCATGATCGCTGTAATCCCAAAGATTGAAGCAAGATCCCGATGTGCTCTTGATCCACCACACCGCCACCCAATTCCGCATCAGTATATCCACGGAGTATCACACTCCCGGCAGTGTATCTCAGCCCATGGTTTTATCGAGCCCCGAAGATATCTCAGAAGATTCTTGGCACCAACCCAGTGAAAATGATGAGGCTCAACCATCTGTTGACTCAAAGTGTTCACTGCAAAACATATATCCGGTCGGGTGTTCACTAAGAACATCAAAACTCCTATGAGTTGACGATACTCAGTAGGATTGGCCAAGATAGGCCCAGCAGCGCTGCCACTCAACTTCTTAAAGTTGAGTTCCATCGGTGTCGACACGGACTTACAGTCCACCATCCCAAATCTCTCTAGAAGCTACACAATGTATTTTCCTTGAGAAAGGAAAATCTCTCCAGGTCTCTGCCAGACCTCCAGGCCTAGGAAGTAGTGCATCAATCCTAGGTCCTTCATCTCGAACTCAGCAGCGAGCTCCCTCTTACATTGATGAATGAGAGGGTCAGCACCTGTCAAGAAGAGGTCGTCCACATACAGCACTAGAATGAGAGGCTTCTCCTGCACAACCTTGAAGTAAAGGTTCGGATCAGCATTACTTCGAGTGAAGCCCAGCTTCATCAAGTAACTATCCATCCTCTCGTACCAAGCTCTGGGTGCTTGCTTTAACCCATAGAGGGCTTTCTTCAACCCGCAGACATGAGTGTCTCGATTCTGAACTTCAAATCCCAGAGGTTGTTCCACATACACCTCTTCCTTTATTGCACCATGCAGAAAAGCGGTCTTGACATCCATCTGATGAAGACTCCATCCTTGCGTAGCAGCAAGGGCTATGATTGATCGAATGGTGGTATATCTTGCCACAAGTGCAAATATGTCATCATAGTCAATTCCTTCCTTTTGAGAGAAGCCACGGGCAACAAACCTTGCCTTAAACTTTTCAGCACTCCCATCAGATCCATGTTTGATCTTGTAGAGCCATTTTGCGGTGACAACAGATTTGTCCTTCGGTCTCGGGACCACATCCCAGACATCACTCTTCATAATGGACTCATATTCTTCGTGCATAGCATCCTTCCAAACTTGATGCTTTACGGCTTCCTCAAAAGATCCAGGTTCAGATTGTACAATAGTACTCATGGCAGCTAGATACCCTTGGTATCTACATGGCTTCTTGCTTTCTTGGAATGTCCCCCTTGGGGCAGCATGACCCTCAGCATCTTCGAGGGTGTCCCTGAGCCATGATGGTCTCTTTCCCAGTGAAGGAGATGGATCGATAGGGTCCATTGGTCCTTCAATATCAGGCATTGTCTCATCCTGCGGTTCTTCCAGATTTCCAAGCCTTTCTTCATGATTTTCTCCAGATCTTGGAAGATCTACCACTTTCTTCAGGGAAGCATCTTCGTCAAAAGTGACATCATGGCTTATCTCTACTTCCCTTTGACCAGGTACATAGACTCTATATGCCTTAGAAGTCTCACCGTAGCCCACAAACATTCCTTTCTTCCCAGTAGCATCCAGCTTACTTCTCTTTTCTTTCGGCACATGAAAATAGACAGGACATCCAAAAATTCTCAAATGTGAGACATCAGGTTTCTTACCAGAGAAAACCTCTTCGGGAGTTTTGGAGTCCAAAGCGGAATGAGGGCATCGGTTTTGAATGTACACAGCAGTATTTGCAGCTTCTCCCCACAGAAACTTTGGTAGACCCTAGTCACATAGCATGGCACGGGCAGCTTCCACAATAGTCCTATTCTTGCGTTCAGCAACACCATTCTGCTCAGGAGTATATGCAGTGGTAGTCTCCCTCTTAATGTCAGCTTCTCTGCAAAAGTCTTTGAACTCATTTGACTCATATTCAGTGCCATTGTCAGTCTTCAAAATCTTGATCTTCTTTCCGGTCATATTTTCCACCAAGGCTTTGAAGGTACGAAACCACATGAAAGCCTCAATCTTTCTGGGGCAGGGGCAGTATGTTGTGGATGTGTTGAGCAGATTTCACAAGGCAAACTGTAGACCCATGTCTACACCTATGATCACCAACTGGAAGAAGCTTCATGCTTCAGATTCTACTTTGGTGGATCCCACAATGTATAGGCAGCTTATTGGGTTCTTGATGTATCTGGTCAACACTAGGCCAGATATATGCTTTGCAGTGAACACAATTAGCCAGTTCATGGTTGAGCCCAAGAGGGTGCACTAGGTAGTTGCAAAGCACATTCTTCACTACGTATAGGGCACTGTTGATTATGGTCTAGACTATAGGCGGGGAGATGGAGTGACGTTGGCAAGTTACACAGATTCAGATTGGGCAGGGTGTGCTTCTGACAAGAAAAGCACTTCAGGGTGTTGCTTCAGATTGGGTTCGATAGTTGTGTCATGGTTCAATCAAAAGCAAAAGTCAATTTCTTTGAGCTCTTCTGAGGCTGAGTATATGGTCACTAGCCAGGCTAGTTGTGAGGCCATTTGGCTTTGCAAGTTGTTGTATGGCCTATTTGATCACGGGTTGAGACCGACGGTTATTCGCTGTGATAATCAGAGTTGCATTAAACTCATGGCGAATCTAGTGTTTCAAGACAGGTCAAAACACATTGACATCAGATATCATTTCATCAAGAACCATGTTCAGAAGGGGGCAGTGAAGCTGGAGTATATATTGACAGATGAGCAGGTGGTCGATGTTCTCACGGAGTCCTTGCCAAGAGGCAACCATGTCCATTTCAGGGACAAGATGGGTGTGGTGAGAAACACATTCCTCAGTAAGAGGGAGTGTTGATTTTTAATGTACCTTGGACAAGTGGTTTCCCATGGGTTAGTCTCTACCTAGGGAAAAGTGTCTAAAATAATTATTTTCCTAAGTGTGACTTTATAAGTGGTAAAGTCAATATTAAATTATAAAGTGAAAAGTGACTTTGGACATAAAGTACAATGTGGGTACTTTATTTAATGGGTGAGTTAAAAAATAGAAAGTGAGAATTAAATGCACATTTATTCTCATCCCTTGCTCTAAATGAATCTCAGCCATTAGATCTTAGGGTTGCCCAAAAGTCATTTAGGGAAACAAAAGGGGGAAAAGAAAAGAGAGACTGCACTCGTTCTTCATGAGCAGATTGGAGAAAGGAGGCTAAGGGCTGGAGAAAAGTTCTGAAGGAGAAATTTGTTGCAGCAAGTTGAAGGAGTGATTTCTAGGCAAACCTGGGCACGGAAATCAAGGCATAGAAGACAGCAGAAGGTACAGTACGAACATTATTTAATGTTGTGAGTTGCATGCAGTTCGAGAGAAGTTTTTGAAAAAAAAAATTCTTACGAAATTTGGAGGTTTCTAAACTGGATTTCCTCCACGCCTCCTCAAACAACAATGCTCCCACAACAAAATCATAGCCAAGAGTACCAATTGTTCTAAAGCTAATGAAAGTGACCAAGTGTTCCCAAAATTCAAGGAACTAACACAATAACGTTAACTACCTTATCTTGCTCATTAATTTTTACATCCATACTAGCTAATTGGCATATAAGAATACTAAATACATTTTAATGTTTAACATTTTCATAACGTCTATCATTCGTAGACTATATAGTTGCCTCTTCAAGTAGATTCAGTGTGTCAAGGATTTCATCATAAAGGCTCTCCATTTTGCTCCACAAGCCTACTATTGTTTCCTCTCCAACAATATTGAAAATAACATCATCTACCAAACATAACCAAATGGTGTTGAGAGCTCCTCTATCCAAATCTTCCCATTCCTCATTAGTCGTACTCACAAGTTTCTTCCCCTTGCCATCGAATGCCTTATGCACTCCTTGCTACACCAAAAAATCTTGCATCTTGAGCTTCCATAATTCGAAGTTACTCTTTTCATTGAATTTCTTCACCTCAAACTTTGCATTTGTTATCTTCACCAACAAACCAAACTTTGTGGCTTCCTCCAAACTCGATCTCTACCAAAAATTGGGTAAACCTCCACAAAATCGAAAGATGTGTGTGTGTGTTATATCTCCAAAAAAGCAGCTCCACATCCTCCACTAAATCGTGCGCCAACACAAACCAAATCTCTGCCTCTAATAAGTCGTACACCAACACAAACCAACCTCCACAACATTCAACACGAGTAACCTCTACAAGCTAGACTCCTTCAACGTGGTATGCAGGACACACCTCTGCATGCAAGATAAAAATGGATCCCAACGAAACTCCTTAACACTAGACAAACTTAGCCCTTCCTTGACGAATGCATTCACGACGAAACATAAATACATGGCAAAAACAACCCAATACATGGTCAATACTCCGCCCTTCCTTAATAGATGTATTCAACGCTCAATACATGACCTTCACTAACAAGGGTAAATGCATCCAACAAATGTGGTCTTTATTAAAAAACATTTGCGGCAATATCACAACCAACGAACAACAAAATTATTAAACAAACTTCTTTCAAATCATTTGTACATGGCCAGTACTCCACCCTGCCTTGACAAATGCATTCAAGGCTCAATACATGACCTTCACTAACAAGGGTAAATGTGCCCGAAAGATGTGGTCTTTATAAAAAAACATTTGCGGCAATCTCACAACCAATGAACCAAATAATTATTAAACCATTTTTTTTCAAATCCTTTGTGGTAGTATGGCCCGCACAATCTCAACAGATGCAATATTCCTCCTCTAAATGAGTTTGTAATAATCCGTCATCTTGGTGCCCAACAAATGCAATCAGCCCACTCTTCCTCTACACGCAGGTCTCCAAATCACAGGACAAAACTCAACCCCCTTTCACCTTGCCTCTGATACCACTTGTTGGTAATTATGAGTTTGAATAAAATATTAATTGTTGCGAAATAATAACACAAAGATGACAATGAAACACTCAATGAAGCATTTTTTTTTTTTTTACAGGAACAAGTAGTGATTTTATATTAAAGCCATGGCGAAAATTGCCACAAAACAAATTACATAATTCAAATTCAAATCCCAGCATTCTTCTCTTGCTTGGAGCTCGTTGACCCAGAAGGTTAAGAGTCGGGGATTCTTACAATTAGCAATTAAGTCAATCTCCACAATATTCCCTAACTTGTGGATACAAACAAATTGGTTCAGCAGAATGCGATAAAACATGATTACTTTGATTTAGGGAATGGGATCCCAGTCTTCAACCCAGTCTCTTAAGAGAGAGCCAGCAGAGAGATGGACAGCTTTATTTGCTTCCGAATCTGCATCCTTGTTGTTCTCCCTCAACACATGAAAGAAGTTTATACTCTGAAAGGACTTGGCCAGAGTTTTAATTCTAGCCACCACTCTAGCCAATCTGAAATCAGTAGGTACTAAGTTTTCCACCATTGTTTTTATGATGGTCTGCGAGTCACATATTACAGTTACTTCTTTGATACCTAAGTCCTTGGTTTGCTTGAGGCCTTGGAACAGGGCTAATGCTTCTGCTTGCATGCTTGTGTTGTGGCCCAATCCCCTGGCGAAATTGTGTTGATTCTGCCTTCAATGTTCTTGATTACTCCTCCAGCACCAGCTAGACCAGGGTTGCCTTTGGCTGCCCCATCAAAGAAAAGAGTAGGTCTAGCTTGCTTGCTGGACCAAATTGAGAAGTCCTTCTCATTGCTTCTAATTTGCCATTCAATGGATGGCTTGCTTTGCCTAACAATTTCTGAGAATTTGGGTCCCATCATGGCGCCCCAATCCAACTCTTTTTGACTTAAATTAGAATCTTCAAGCTGATCCCCCAAACTTTCTTTCAATTGACATGTAATCTTGACTATGATGATTTTTACATCTTGCCCTTTATCTCTAAAAATTCTTTGATTTCTCTCCAGCCAAATTTGCCAGCAAATGATCTTGGGCAAGGTGAGCCAGGCAACTTTGAAGCTTTCACTCTTTGGAAAATCTCCTAGATACATATGAAGCCAATTAGCAAATAACTCACTGATGGTGGAGGGGAAATTCATTTTATTTTTCCAGGGGCTCAGAATGTCTTGCCAGATTTCCTCTGCGAATTTGCAACTCAACAGTACATGACCTGCGTTTTCTTCTTCTTCATTGCATAAACGACATTTAGAAGGCCCCTGAAAACCTCTAATCTTCAACCTATCCTCTGTCAGAATTCTGTTGTGGAAAGATAGCCAAGAGAAAAAATCAATTTTTGGGATGGATTTGCGTCTCCATAGCCCCTTCCACGTTGCTGGGTTTGGAGGGACGTAGGGAAGTTCCTTCAATTTTCTATATCCCAGCGCCACAGAATACTAGCCCGAATGATGCCCCCAGCCATGCTTGTCAGCTCTCCTTTCGTGGATCAGTGCCAATCCATTGAGCCGCTTCAGCAAATCCTCCCAATCACGATTTAACTCCAATGGAACTTGAATCTGCTTCCAACAAAGCTAGTGGTTGTCCTTCCAGCTCAAAATGTCCCAGAGCATAGTGAGGCCAGCGTTAGTCATCCAAGTCTTCGACGCTTAAGGGAGATTGACTCAGCAAGGAGCGGATTGTCCATTATACTATCCTCCCAGATTTTTGTATGTTTGCCATTAACCAGGATCCAGTATGCATTCAGATTAATCAAAGGGGTGGCTTTAACCCAAAGCTTGGTTAATTACAAACCAATCTTTATGCAAGGATTGTTGAGACAGCGTTTTATGGGTCCATGGAAGTATTTCTTCCACAATGCCTTTTGAGCCCAGCCAGGCTTTGGAGCAATGAGGCGCCAAATGACTTTAGCTCCCATGGCCACATTTTGGGTACATAGATCTTTTAAACTCAGGCCTCCTTGCATCCAAGGCTCGGTGACTTTGTCCCAACTTATTAAAGGAATTCTGTTTTCATTATGTTTTCCACCTTTCCAGAAAAACTTTCAAATAAATTCCTCCATTTTTCGGAGGATACATGAGGGAGCCAACATAACGGAGAATTGAAAAAAAGGTAGGCCGCTAAGAACTGCTTTGATAAGAATAGACTTACCTGCAATGTTGAACCAAGAGAAACCTCAAGCCTGGATCTTGAGCTCGAATTTTTCGAGCAGAGGGAGCCAGTCTTTGCTGAAGGCACTTCTTTGGATGATTGGGAGGCCCAGGTACTTGAACGAAGACCAGCTTGACGACACTGCAAAGGCCATACATCTTGAGATGGCATTGAGGACGCTGGCAGAAGTGTTCCAGCAGTAAATGTGACATTTACCCTTGTTAAGGATGCTGCCAACAGCTTCACAGAAGTCCTCCAACACCACTTTGAACCTTGATGTCATAAGGACAGAGGCAGCCCCCAGCAAGATAGAAACGTCGGCAAATAGAGCATGATTTATGTTTTTGACCCCTCTTGCAATGTTAAGGCCCAAAATCTCTTGATCTGCCTGCTTCTTGTCCAAATAGAAACTAAGGACTGAGGCTTGGATTACAAAGAGGAGGGGGGAGAGAGGACACCCCTGACAAAGCCCTCTTGTCGCTTTGAAGAATTCAGCTGCTCTTTCGTTCACCAGAGGAGCAATCCAAGGCTCAGAAATACAAGCCCAAATCCAATTAATAAAGTTGGACCCAAACCCAAATTTGTGCATTACTTCCAAGAGAAAGTTGTGTCTGACACGATCAAAAGGCATTTGCTAGATCTAATTTGATAACCATGCCCTTTTCTTTAAGTTGCAGGCTTGAATGGATCGCCTCTTGAACTAAGATGAAATTATCCACAAGATGCCTCCCTTGGACAAATCTACCTTGGTTCTCTGGGATGATGGTGGAAAGAATGCTTTTCAATCTATTTGCTATCACCTTGGTAATCAACTTATAGCCAATGTTACACAAAGAAATAGGGTGGAATCTGCTGAAGACATTGGCACCCTTTTCCTTGGGGATGAGAGCCAGGAAGGCAGAATTGGCACTGCCCCCAATTTTCTGACAGGCTTGGGATTTCAAGACCATTTTATGAAGGACCTTTTCAACAATCTGCCAACAGACTTGCATAAATCTAGCAGTGAAATCGTCCGGTCCGAGAGTTTTGTCAGGCTCCATGGCGAAAAGGGCCACCTTTATTTCTTGTTTAGTGACCTTAGCTTCAAGGAATTGGTTCATCCTGTCTGTGATCTTTGAAGGAATCTCATCTAGAAAGTTGGAGTTGCAGTTCCTCCCCCCATCTTCACTGAAGAGACTTTTAAAATAGGTATGCGCTGCTCTTTTTATGTTATTGAAGTCCTTATGGATTGTGTCCTCTTCTTTGATTTCTGAGATGGAGTTGAAGCCTCTTCTTGCTTGGGCTTGTTTGTGGAAGGAGGAATTTCTATCACCCGCTTTTAGCCAAAGACTACAAGATTTTTGGCACCAGTATTCTTCCTCCGACAGAGATGCCTTATGAAACTTGTGTTGTAATTCTGCCTCCTTGTTTAGGACTTCTTTAGTAATTCCAGATTCTTCCGTTTGAGAAAGATGGAGTTCGAGATTGCTTTGAGCCTGTTTTCTCTCGGTGGCCGGATTTTGAAGGGATTTGGCCCAACATTTAAGAACGGCCTTGACTCTTCTAAGTTTTTCTTCCCAAGCGAAGAAAGGGAAGCCCTTGACCGACATCTTCCAACAATCTTTGATCTTATTCAGGAATTTCGAGTCCTTGATCCAAAGAGGGCTGAATCTGAATGGAATAGGGCCAAGGTCCTTTTGGGACAGCAACTCTAGTTTGATAGGCTTATGATCAGATACACTACAAGGGAGAATATGCATTCTTGCTTCAAGTCCTAAAAGGAGAAATGAGCTATGAACCAAAAATCTATCGAGCCTAGCAGCAATGTGTCCCGGACCGACTTTTTGTTTGACCAAGTAAACTTACCAGAAGAGGGCTTGATGTCTAGCAAATCCCAATCCTGCGTGAGGTCCTCCACCCATTCCCTAGCCGGATCCCTGATGATGCTGCCTCCTCGCTTTTCTGACAGTTGCAGAGTGAGATTTAGATCGCCAACAACGATGATGTTTTCCAAGTTCACTGAGTTTGCCAGGTTTCTAATAGAATCCCAGCAAGCCTTCTTTTCTCCTGCGTTCACAGGGACATACACGTTGAAGAGAGAGATGACCTCCTTAGTGTCGAGATGCTGAAGTTTCAGGAATAGCCAATGAGTATTAAGGATCTCAAAGACCATCGAGAACTTGCTGCTATTCCAGAGAGAGCCCAAACCTCCCGAGGCTGCTCGAGCAAAGACTTCCTGTCCACTCCCTTTATTCCAAAGATACTCGCTTATTTGGAGGAAGTCTTTGTCCTCCATTTTTGTCTCCTGGATTAGAAGAATATTTGGAGTTTCTATCCTTCGAATACTTCTAAGGGCTTCTTCTTTCACTTTGCTCCCCATACCTCTGCAGTTCCAGAAGACAATCTTCATCACTTACTTTTTTGAGAGTGAGGGGCTACCTTGGAGCCCTGGGTCTGGTTTCTAGTCATCTTCGGAGTTTTAGCTAAAAGTTTCTCAAGGATGGGTTGGCTTCCCTAGAGCTTATCCTTGTAGGTTTCCTGCTCTCTTTTTTCCCGAGCTGACTTTCGACCTCTTGTTGATCTTCTAGCTGAAATTTGGGACTCCCCTATTTCCCCTTCCTCCTCTGACTCCTCCGAGTCTTGTTCTTCTTCTTCGACTTCTGCATGTTTTTCTTTAGGTTTTCCTGAGGCATTCTCTCCTTGCCTCGAGCCTGATGTAGTTCCTTTATCGGGGGAGGCTATCTTTTGCGTTTCAACCAACTGTATTTCCTCTAATGCTGCGCTTAAGGATGTGAACTTGTTTTCATGTCCGTTCGGAGGAGAAACATGAGGGACAGTAGCCGGTAGGGGACCTTCCCATTAGGGACTCCAGATTTGGGGGCTCTATGGGAGGTCTTAGACCGCTTGACCTGATTCCAGCCCTCCTCCTTGCCTTTCTCGAAATCTACATTGCTCGGGCAGTCCCTGGCGAAATGACCATAAACATGGCATTTCCAACATTTGAAGGGAAGTTGCTCATAATCTAGCTTCTACACATGTGTCCAACTGTCGACCTTAATTTTTATTGCCTCCGGCAGTCCCACTTCTAGATCCACCTCAACGCATATCCGGGCACAGTCATATCGATCTTTGTTATTTGCCCAATCAATAAATTTTTCCAGGGTGTTACCAATGTGCTTCAGAGAATCCCAATTCCAGTAGTGCACTGGGAGATTCGGCAACCTGACCCACACAGGGACTGTCGTTGGGGCATCCACTTCTGGATCGAAATTCGGAGTCCATTTGTCGAGGTACAAGCCCTGGGGTCCCATGAAATAGGGTCCATTTTGAAAGATCAACTCCTTGTCCTCTTTGGTGATGAATTCGAATAAGAAATAACCCCTGCCCAGAAAATATGAGGTTACGCTCTTCTTGATCAGGGGCGTCCAATTTTTTACAACCCAGCTCTCCGTCGTTTTTGGAGAGGGCCAGAGACCCATAAACTGTCCAACAAGGGCCTGATCAGCAAGGGACAGAGTGACCTGGATCGAACCTTCTGGAGGGAGAGAGATTTCAGGAATATCTTCCAATTTTTTCACAAATTTGGCAGTCTCTGGTTTCTTCTTCTTCAGCATCATGGCCAGCAATGAGTTGAAGGCCTCTTCAGCAGACGGTGGAGGGGGAGGCGGAGGAGCCTAGGGTGAGCCCAAGGACTCCATGGCAACGGGAGAGGAACCCTAGCTGCGCGTAGGCTCAAGCACGAGCACAGCAGCTAGCGAACGCAGCGAAAAAACTGTAAAATGCCACTAGCAGCATTTGTTGAAAACAATAGATCCTTGAATTTCAAGAATTTTAGCATTCAACCCGCATTAATCTTGTGCCATTTGATTTATTTATGTTCAAGGATTCCTTCGAGAGCAGTTTTGTTTATAAGAGAAATTGTCAAAGACATCGTCCCTTGCTCAACAATGAAAGGTATTGGAACAACAGTGAAAGGTATTGGAATTCGAATTTCAATTTATGCTTTTAAATAGACTTTTGATATGTCACTAGGAGAAAAAAAAAGTACTCTGCAAAACAATAGGGGTATATCAGAAAGCATTTCAAAATATTTTCGTTTGCAGGTTTTGAAATCCAAGGTCAATTGGTATTTGATGCCAAGTAAACTAGTGAAGAGGGAACTAAATCTTCGCATACCCTGAGCATTTTATGTCTACTTTGTAAACTATAGTGTGAAGCAAATAACCCCTTTCACCTATTATAAGTCGTTTGGACTGAAATAATTTATCCAACAGTCTTACAATGCTTTTAAAATGTTCCTCTATTAAGTATGGTTGATTTTTGCTATTCGATTCCATCAATAATTTTAAATGAAGCTATACACAGTCAGTTGTCATAAGTGTATGGCTGCTGGAAACCTGTCGAAGAAACCTATAATGGAATGAAATGAAAGCTGCAAAATGGTTATTAATCCTCGTGCAAATCACTAAAAGCAAATGGGCACCAATGAACAACACATTCATTCATTCAATTGCTTTATATTTTCAGGCATAGAAGGAAGTAAATTGTCTTCGTAAATGAATGATTATCGCAATTGAGGAGCAACTAACCTGGAGGAAAATTTCATAGGCTTGAACTTGCCGCGGCCGTCGGTCCGGACACTGATCGTAAACTCGTTCGCATTGTCGTCTCGGCCAAAGAAGGGCGCAGCTCCCTCGAAATCGTTAAGCACGTCATAGGAATTTGTAACATTTAAGGTCGCAGGATCGAGAGTGACAATGGACACCTGCGAAATGCAGAGAATCCTTTTATACCGCCCTCGCCACGAGTGTTTCGTCACCAGGTAACGCGCAAGGTAATCCAACTCCTCCGCCGGAACATCGCCGGAAGAAGACGACGGTTGATCATGGGACGATGAAGATGCGTGTCTACTCACGAAATCCATGTGTGGAAGTAACTGAAGGCAGCGGGTTCGCGTCGCATTCGGGCGGAGGAGCCACCAACCCTGCCACTTAATCGCTGTGCTGCCTCCGCCCTTCGACTGATTCGCCCCCAGCTCTCCCTATTTGAAGCCCTAAAGAAAGGTAGATCACGACGATCGACCGATCGGATCTTAATTTGTCACGAATTCTCTCAAACCCTCCATCGTTTTATCACTCCAAGGAAGCATATTCATCAGCAGCCTCTGATTGTACCATGCGCAATTGCGATTGTCATGAATCCAATCCAAACCTGCCTTCCCAGTGATCGATCCGATTAGCCTTTAATTATTAGTCAATTCGCTCGAATTCTTTTATTTACAAAATAGACTCCACCTCCATTCCATTAACTCTCCTCCACCTTTTTCTTCACCTGTGGTGCTGTATGGGTATAGCTGGTAATCTTCACCTGTGGTGCCGTGTGTTGGTATATAGCTAGTGGGGGGTAGAAGGATTGAGTACATACAACTACACTATAATAGAGGAGGCAAGCAAAAGCCCAAATCTACGGTCTTCTTGTCTCAAGAGTGAGAAACAGGGGAAACCGCCCGTTATTAGCGACTTTATATAGAAAAGTACCCTATGATTATCCCTTCCCGGGAAAAGAGAAGGTCCCTTCATCCCATTCTTCATTCTTCTCATGCTGCCTCCCGTCTAAGAATATAGAGGAATGGGCACAATGTTCTAAACCATTCTTATTTATTTCTGAGATGTCAATTTGCCATGACACATCTAATGTCTTTCACTTCTTTTTTAAGCGGAGTGAGATATATTTCCCCAAAAAAATGGAATTTTTATATTTTATATTTTTAACTATATATTGATTTATCGTATGATATTTTAATTTGGGATTCTTTTTCTTTCTTTTTTTTCTTTTTAGGATAGGTATGTTAACTTTTTGTATTTCTGAAATGAAAAGTTTTCATAATTTAGTAAGAAAATTAAAAGTATATATATTGGATTAGATTTATTTTATTTTTTAATTTATTGAGTTTTTAGAGGTATTATTTTTTTGCCTAAAATTTTAATAAAGCTTTGATTGTGATGGATTCAAATTAGTTTATTATAAATATTATTATGTTTTAATTTTAAAATTGTAAATAATTATGACTTATCAAAAATATAATTTTGGAATGTTATTTTGTTTTTTTTTAAGTTGGGCGGGTTCTTTTTCATTCATTCAAATTAAAAGCAGGTTACATTCATATAAAAGACGTTTGGTGACCTCAACTTGCCCTATGGGAAACCAGGTTTGTTGGCCATCGAAACGCATTATAGGCCAACCAAAATCTGAAAGTTTTATGTCTGTCCATCAAGGCTTTATAAGCCGATAAGTCTGACCAACAGTGTCTACATATATACCTACATAATTCTATAGTAACAGACATATATAACTGTAAAAAAACTAGCAAAATTCCAACACAAGTGAACATGAAAATATCATCTAATTATAAGAGTCCATTGGAGTTGGGTCTTGTGCACTCGAACATGGCAACTCTAACTGAGGGAGGCACGAAATGTACTCTTCAATGCGTCCAAGGTGCTTGTTTTGATGTTGAATCTAAACTTGGATCAATTGTAGCTCTCTTTGAATTTCCTGCAATCCTAGATCTGGTTCCCCGGCATGCCCTTGAGGGTCATTATGGCTCTTGCCACCAAGCTTTTCATAATCCAGTATATGTGCATTGTGTGCTTGTACTGAGTGATGTGTCCCCAGGTGTTGCTCGAATCCGGGACAAGATCTTGCCAATCCTCCACCTTGACTTTCATGGTTGCACGGAGGTTCAGATATGTTTCCTAGGTTTTAATCAAATGTTTGACCTCCGCAGGCATGACCGAATCGTAGGCCTGCGTCACCTCCTTGAGTCTCTGAGCATCGGTGCGTCGATCACTCTTTCTCGGTTTACTACCTGAGGGTGCTACTTTTTCCCTCTTCTTCTTGTACCTACTGTTATTTCCATGGCCTCCGGCCCCCATTGTTTTTGTACCCCGAACCATCTTATCACGTACTCTGTCACGTTGAATGCAGTTGGGTCGGTCTAGAAACCCCACCACCATCCTGAGCCAAGAAGTATTCACATTGTCACATAATACACTTATATTACCAATACCTCCTATATAATCATTAGCGAACACAAGAATATAATCAAGAGTTGAGCTATGCCACCAAAATAGAGTCACGTCGCTCCATCGTTTAGCAATTCAATGAAACACCCAGTGAACGAGAAGGCGATTGAGACATCTTCTATTCACGCTACAACGACTTTGAATGTTATCACCGCTAAGGAGATCCTCGACATTCAGAGGCCTCACCCAAACCATACCAGAAGACGTAGACAACCATAACAGACCCTTACCCCACAAAATAAAATAAAATAAAAAATAATAATATCGATTAAAGATCACGTTGGCTTTTTCAGACCACATATAACCTAACCTTCCTCGACCCCCACAAACAAAGAGAAACATTCCCATACCCTGACCCCTGCAAACAGAGAGAAACATTCTTATACGTTGACTCCCACAAACAGAGAGAAACATTCCCATGCGGGAAAGCATAATTCCAAACATGACTAAGACAGGGATAGAAATAGAAAAATTGATATATATGACTTCATGCCATGAAATCCCATATAGACGGATATCATACCAAGTCGGACCAGGCCAGCTCACTACCCTTACATTTTCATGACTGCGACATGCATTCTCCAGGCCCATAGGGGAGGTAAGAGAAGAAACATACCTATAAGTGTTTTCCATTCGTTTTGGTTACAGTAACAGTTCCGGCGAGTAGCTCCTCCACCACGAAATCACCACCGCAGAACACCAACGCCACAAAACGATCCAACTGAACTTTCCTGAGGTAAAAATGCCCATGAAATTAGGAGTTGGCCACCAAAACGACTAGGCAAGGTACCACCTCCCGCATGTGGCCCTTCAAATTGTAAACCGCATGTCCGTCACCATAACTCCACACCGATCTCGCATGCAAGGACTGACAGATGGCTGCCTCCCGGCCTTACCTCTGAATGTCCCTCCCATTACCCAAGTCCCAAAGTGGATTACTATGACGTCTCTCACCCCGATCGAGGGAACTTTGGAATGTTAATTTTATATGAAAACAAATTTTTTTAAATCAAAGATAGTACATTTAAATAAGGTAATGTGTGTATTGTTAATTAATTTTATCTTAGGTGGTTGGGAGGAACTATTGTTATCCCTTTGATACGTTTCAATTCTTGCAAATGACGTGATGAGATTTGTTATATCTGCTTTAAATCTTGTTGAATTTGAATAGTCTCTCTAGAATTGAAATACATATATATCATATATAAAATATAAAAATATTTCTCATGAAACAAAAAAAAAAAAATCTAATAAAATTAATTGAAATTTTTTTAAATATATATGATAGATTTTGTATTTTACTTATAAACAATAAATATAGTTAAATTTGAAAGATGTATATGAAAAAAAAATTAATATGATAATAACTAAAAACCAATCCATTGTAATATTAATTAAAAATATTAAAACAAACAATATAATTTAATTATATGCAAATTTATTTTAATTTAAATTAAAACAATAAAAGTGGATATTTTTTAAATAAATAATTTTCTTTTCTTCTTTAATTTATTTACGAATTGTCATAGTTGCATCTAATATTGGTCATCTTTTAGAAATTGCAAATGGCACACATGGAATCGTCCCCTTGATTCCATATTATTGATCTGGTCTAAACCTTTGGTCACCCAAAAGAAAATCAAAATTAAGAATGGTCATTGAGCCTTGTCCACTTTTAAGTTGATCGTTCACCTTAGGATGTTATCATTTAATAGGGAGTTGAGATTCGTTTGGCTAAACAGTGGCTCCCATTGTCACCTCTCATCAATTTACGGTGCATTACTCTCTTTTGTCGTGTAATTTCTAGCTGCAACCATGTAGTATTTTCGACTCCATTAGCCATTTCCCTCCATATTGATGAAATTGCCTCCAAACCTCCCTATGCACATGATGTTGTCAATGATGACAACAAGTGTCATTGATGTTAAAGGGGATGTACAAAGTAGCAACAATTCCATTCATGAATCAAAGGAAGTATTATGATCGTTGGATCTCTTGCATGCCCTCATCGAGAGAAGCCAAAAATACATGAATTTTATTGAGTTTTTCACAAGATTGCGATGTCCCAGTGAACATATGGATAGTATGGCTGGACATTCCTCGTCGAAACCTTTCCAATGGTGTATCGCACTCTGAAAAACTCCTCCCATATGAGAAGTTAAGGCCATTTGAAGATTAGCATTAGTTAAAAGCCTAAACTATAGGGCCAAACCCACAAACACCAAATTTGTTAAACAAATTACATCTTGTGGGTGGATTCATGGTTCAATGTTTCAACCTACGGTAGATCATGGCCAAACTTGCAAGAAGTTTAATTTGTTAAAGGTAGAGCATCTTTCTGCACCTGATATGATCCAATGATGGAAAAATGTTTAGAGCAACGACTCATATTAGGTATTGAACGCACAACTGCACAAGGGTTAACAACTAGTCTAGCACTCGATAAGATCTGATAGGGAAGGTCGATTACATCTGACAACTCAAATCAAATCAGGTAAACAACATGCATGGAGTTTAAGGAAAGTTTCTAGCCCAATGGACACGATGACAGGATGACATGGTAGCCAAAATGATGTGACACAACTCGGTTGGATGAGGTGGCGCCCACGGGATGACATGGCAGTGCTAGGGATTGCCACATGGTAAGACCAAATGGCAGTTTTCGATTGGTCAAATGATCTGAAAAAGGGTGACAATTGGCACCCCTTACGAGATGCCATGTGGCATGATGACATTATCATGTGAGCAACCATGGACCCCATGATAGAGTCACATTGCCTGAGGAAAGGGGTTGAGCGCTAATCTCAAGGTCACGTGTTTATGATCTCATGAAAAGGTTAAGCCCTAGATTACGAGTGACTATATACTGTGTTGGTGAAAGGTCCTATGAAGGACCGATATCATTTTTTGGTCTCAGGCATCGTGACTTGAATATGTAAAATATGTCTCCTCCACAAGTCACGACTCAGTAGGTAGTGAGTTAGTTATATGGTATGGTTTGTTTAGTGAATGCCATGGGTTCGAGTCCAAACAAACTCAACCAATTTTTAGATGGGGGTTATTGGCATGTTGGATTTAACTTTTCCATTGAATAGTTAGTCATTTTGTAGAAGTCGTAAACTATTATTTTGTAGAATTTGTAGAAATTTATGAATCTTAATTCCTATGCAGAAATTACTACTGTTAATCCGGTTAAGCTCCTCCTACTTATATAAGTTATCAACTAAATAAATTCAAGTTAACATTGAAGCAAAACACATAACAGATCTCTACCAATTCAGATCTAGAATAAGCACATGCACACATTGAAAAAGTGATACAGTTATTTATGGACAAACTATCCTCGGAAAAATCCAATGTAGGAAAACCGGTCTCTGGATGCTGGAGGGTTCTATTATTAAGAATATTTCTTAACACACAACTTATGGGTTCCAGATCTAGAAAACCCGACAGAGAAAACTCCAACTCCTGGCTGATTTAGGGCCAAAAATACTAACTGATCCACACCCTCAAACAGGATTTACATAACTCACCAGATCTAGGCCTAGAAACCCCAACATTGCCCCTAAAAGGCTCTGCGTCAGCCTTTGAAGGTCCTGAAAGCCTTTGCGTCAGCCTTGGATGGCCTCCAAACCCTCAGCGTTGCTCCGGAAGGGACTGCGTTACCCCAGAATGGGTGACGCAGTCACTGCGCTGCCCCTAAGGGTCTCTGCGCAACCCTTGAAGGGATTTCTATAAAATGACGTTGTCCCTGTTGCTGCTGCTGCCTTCCTCTTTTCTATCCTTGAACTGATCTCTTCTTTGTCTCGTGTATTCTAGACCCTGGGATCAGATCACCCCCTTGGTCTAAATTCCCCTCTCTACAACTGAAACACTTCTGAGTATTCTTAGCAACCCCACCCTAGAATCTTAGCTTGGCTTCAGTGCTCTGCCTCTGTGTGTCTTACAAATGACTCCAAGCCTTTCCTTTATACTTTTCTCTTTGACAAATCAACGGCCATGATCAGATCTTGAATCAATGGCTAAGATTAAAAGAAAGCTTAATCCATGTGACTTAAGACAGTTTCATCACATGTTTAATCAAATTCACTTTAATTATTCAAGTTCCCTAAGTTTTAACTTAGGAAATACACTTAAAATAATTAATTAATTTAATATCTCCTAAACCAGATGAAATTTCCCAAATCCATTTATGGGTCTTGTAAATCAAGTGTACTCTGGTCCCTCCACATACTTTGGGAGCTAGAGCACAACTGATGCTACCCCAAATACACAAAATCTCAATACTCCCTCTTAGCATCAAGGATGTGCTCTAGCAATACATCACACTTATGCATTACATGATTTTGGGCACTGGTTCTGTGCTGCTGAAGCTTGGCCTCCTGCCACTCAACTCTGCACTACTACTACCATTCTGTACTTTTTCCCATGACTCTGCCACTACCACTGCAACCATTGTATTGCAGCTCCCTCTTAATATGATGCATCTGTGCTGCTCATAGCACTGCCATTATTGTTCTGTTGCACTGCAACTTCAGTTGTTGAGAGAAACAACTGAATTTCCTGCCCAATCTTTGAAAAACAAGTCAGATGGGCTGCATCCTCATTATTGAAGCTCCATAGGCTATAAATCTGTGCTCGCATCTAAAGAACGATGCATAGCTACAGATCTGCATGCGTAATCGAACTCCCTCTGCACTATTGAAGTCACATCAGCTCCTTGTGCTGAAATCTATCACGATGTTGCTGCACTGCGTTGTCCCTCTGAAGCTCTTTGTGCTTCTGCAATAGTGCTCTGCGCTGCTGAAGTCACATCAGCCTCTGCACTACTGCTTCTACGTTGTTGTTGTTTTTGCTCTGCACTGCTCCTCCCAGCTTTCAGATCTGCCTCTACTTCTGCTTCATCTATGATCTATGCACCCACTGCTCCACTTTTCCCGCTATTGTCTTAAGGCTGTCGTAGCTCTCTTGTTGATCCAAGAGATGAGCTGCTCAAGGATCCTGCCTTTCTTTCATGTAGCTTCTCTACATGTCCATGTCACCCCACCTCCGTGGTTCATGAGCACTCATGGCTACATCATCTCCTAACCCATCATCTGCCACCGCTGCTTTGGAAGAAGATGCTTCCTTGTCCTTTTTCTTTTCTGGACAATGGTTGGCAAAATGTCCCATTTTTCCACACTGGAAGCACTTGATCTTTGAAAGATCCTTCTTCTTCTCCGACTGCTTCTTCGATGCCAAGGCTGCATCTTTCTCGTATTCCTTCTTTACTTTTCTCAACCCAGGGTTATGTTGCTTCTTGGTGAATCTGCGTAGTTCTTCTTGTTGCAGGATTGACCACAAGCTGTCCCAATTTGGGAGGTCTAATCTGCCCAAGATACTTTGGACAAAGGTTTCCCATTCATCTGTGACTGCATTGAGGGCAATCCTGACTATCACTGCATCATCTATGGTTGCACCCGTTGCAGTCAGCTGATCCCTGATTGACTACAATCGGAAGAGGAAATGTTCGATGTCTTCTCCCTTGGTCATCGTGAATGACCTCATTTGGGCCTCCAACATCATCTTTCTTTGGATAGACTTTCCCTCATACAAGGAAGTCAAGGCCTTCCACATCTCATTAGTTGTCATCTTCTCAGCTATGTGTGGTACAATATGGTCCTTGATATTGTCCATTATCAGCCGCTTGGCATGCCCAACAACTTCCTTATGCTTCCGTAGGAGATCTGCATCTGTCGATGTGGCCAAAGTCTGCTCTGCATGGTCTCTTAGACCATATGCCTCAAGGACAATCAGGATCCTTGCTTTCCACACCAAAAAGTTTGAGAGGCCCTCTAGCCTATCCTGATCACGCAGTCCATGAGGAGCCATCTTCTTAGAACATGTCAAAGCTCCTCCTCTCTATACTATAGATCTAGATATAGGGTCCTTTACGAACTGGGCACCCTCTGCTCCCTCTGAAACTTGATTTCCCTCCTTGGAAATCTACCAAATCAACTATGATTTAGCTTCTTCTTTGATCCTCTGATCAAATTGCAAGTTTCCTTTGGCAAGAAAATCTCTGAGAAGCTGATATCCTCTCAATATTTGTCACTTGTGCTAAGGCTAAACATCTGAAAACTTCAGAAATTTAACCCCACCAACTCTTCTGAATTTCTGTAGCTTTTCTACAGTCTTTTCTGGATCTGACAGATTCAGATCTGAATCACACTGGTTGGCTTCAAACCCAACCAGTGTTGTTTTTGCGCTGCCTCTGCACAGTAATTGCATGGGCTTGCTAGGACACAGCGTTGGACATCATCACCCTTCCCTCTACGTGAATCTGCTCCTGGAAATTGCATTGTCCCTTCAGATCTGCTTCTCTGATGCTTTTCTAGTTGCTTTTGGCAGCTAGATCCTTCACATTTTCCTGTTGGTGACCCTTCTAGATTTACAATTGCTCCAATACCATGTAGAAATGTTTAAATCTTAATTCTTATGCATAAATTATTATTGTTAATCTGGTTAAGCTCCTCCTACTTATATAAGTTATCAACTGAATAAATTCAAGTTAACATTGAAGCAAAACACATAACATATCTCTACCAATTCAGATTTAGAATAATCACATGCACACATTGACAAAGTGACACAATTATTTATGGAAAAACTGTCCTCGGAGAAACCAAATGTGGGAAAACCGGTCCCTAGCTGCTGGAGGGTTCTATTATTAAGAATATTTCTGAATACACAACTTCTAGGTTCCAGATCTGGAAACCCGATAAAGAAAACTCTAGATCTACAACTCCTAGCTGATATAGGGTCAAAAATACTAACTGATCCACACCCTCAAACGGGATTTACAGAACTCAACTAGATCTAGGCCTAGAAACCCCAGCACTGCCCCTGAAAGGCTCCGTGTCAGCCTCTGAAACCCCTGAAAGCCTCTGCGTCAGCCTTGGATGGCCTCCAAACCCTCAGCGTTGCTCCGAAAGGGAGTTATCCCATAATGGGTAACGCAGTCACTGCGTTGCCCCTAAGGGTCTCTACACAACCCTTGAAGGGTTTCCTGAAAATGACATTGTCCCTACTGCTGCTACTGCTACTACCTTCCTCTGCGTTGTCCTTGAGTTGATCTCTTCTCTGTATCTTGTGTATTCTAGACCCTGGGATCATATCATCCCCTTGGTCTAAATTCCCCTCTATGCATCTGAAACACTTATGAGTATTCTTAGCAACCCCGCCCTAGAATCTTAGCTTAGCTTCAGTGCTCTGCCTCTATGTGTCTTACAAATGACCCCAAGCCTTTCCTTTATACTTTTCTCATTGAAAAATCAATGACCATGATCAGATCTTGAGACAGTGGCTAAGATTTAAAGAAAGCTCGATCCATGTGACTTAAGACAATTTCATCACATGTTTAATTAAATTCACTTTAATTATTTAAGTTCCCTAAGTTTTAACTTAGGAAATACACTTAAAATAATTAATTAATTTAATATCTCCTAAACCATATGAAATTTCCCAAATCCATTTATGGGTCTTGTAGATCAAGTGTACTCTAGTCCCTCCACAAAGTTTGGGAGCTAGAGCACAACTGATGCTACCCAAAATACACAAAATCTCAATAGAATTCACCCAAATTATGCCATTTTGTAGATTGATTAATTTTTGTATAGCTTTTATATAGTTATATGTGTTTTTTGGAGGTTTTTGGGCTCCTTTTAAGACAAAATTGGATTCTGAAAGAAGCGTGATGATCATATTTCAATGGAAATCAGTCCTAGAGGCATGAAAAGTCTTGATGATGTATTTTTTATGTTCAAAATCAATGTTATGTGTTTTGGGAGCTTATTAGAAAGTTGCAATCGATGTTAGGTATATAATAAGAATAAGTTTTGAGAAGGGTTTTTGTGACCAAATTGATGAACGAGTTGGAACAAAGTATGGATAGGGTATGACAGGTTGATGACAACATTATAACTACAACAATATGATCAGTTTGAAGACTTATAATGATTGAAGAACATGTGGATCCAATTTGAAATATTATGAAAAGAGGTACACACGAAGTTGAAGAAGGAGGTGGGTGCCTCCACTCAGGTTGGTGCACCAATAAGGTTGAAGCCTACAACAAGTCGAAGCTTTCTCGTATCTGAGGTTGGCACCTCAATCAATTTGTAGCCTATAGCGAATAGTTGCTTGCACATTTCTGAGGTTGGTGACTCAATCAGGTTGCAACCTACCACAAGTAGTTGCTTGCATATATTGGGGGTGGGTTCCCTCGGTAGTTTGGTGCCTGCAAATTTGTGTAATTGAATTAAAGAAAAAAAAGAAGAATTTGTGGTTTTCTCCTGTATGGGTTTCCACATAAAAGCTTGTGTCCTCTCGTGTTGATGTGATGATGGCTTCTTGATGCATTGTTTTAATTATTTTTATGTTGAAAACAATTATGATATGTTTCTCCATATTTTCTCATCAATAATAATAATAATAATAAATTGAAATGTTAAAATTGTTGCCACACTAATTCACCCCCCCTTATCAATGTGATATTTGTTCTAACAAGTGGTATCAAAGCAAGTGCCTTCAAGAATGTTTAATTATTAGAAGGTTGATTTCAAGAAATGATGGCCACGATCAAAGCAACGGGTAAGCCTCCTATATTTGATTGATCTAACTATGATTTTTCAAAGATATGGATGGAGACATATCTCATTTCCTTGGTAGATGATGTTTGGGAAATAGTATAAATTGAATATAAAGTTCATCGTAATACTCTGACATATACAGCTCGCAAGGCACTTTATACATCCATTGCACAAGCTAAGCATGTTATCTTGAGTGGTTTGACAAATTTAGAAATTTTCAAAGTAATGTAATCTAGATATCCTCGTGATGTATGGAACAAGGTTAAAACTTGTTATGAAGGGGACGCAAAGGTAAAAGAAGCTAGGCTACAATATTTCACGGCACAATTTGAAAATGTAAAGATGGAAGAAGATGAGGATATCACTTCATATTTTCTTCAAGTATATAGGATTTTCAACTCTATTTCAGGCATTGGAGAATAAATCAAAGATGGTGTTGTTGTTCGAAAAGTATTGATATTTCTTTCATCAAGATTCAATCCGAAAGTATCATCCCTTAAATAATTGATGAATGTAGATAAATTAACCATAGATGTACTTAATGGAAGACTCTCGGCATAAAACTAATAATAAAGGAGGACAAATCGGGAATCAAGGAAGCAACATTCGAAGCAGCCAAAGAAGGGGAAAAGCATGAAAATCAGGTACAATCTGATTTTGATGAAGAAGAAGCCAAGTTTGTCCAGAAGCTCAAAATAGGAATCATAAAGTTCAAGGGTAAGCTTCCTTTCAAGTGCTTGGAATGCAAAAGAATAGTTCATTATGCTTCTATATGTCCTTATGAAAAATGAATGATATTTATGATGAACCAAGATTCGAGTCTAAGAATAAATAAAAAAGCGAGGTGACAATAAGAATAAATTCTACACAAAGGAAGAAAGCGGTTTAGAAAGCAATGAAAGTGTTACTAATGATGAAACACGTGAAATATTGTTCATCCTTGAAACAAAAGAACTAGAAGTAGAAATAGATTATGAAAGAGAACTTAAAAGTGCCTTGAAAGAAATAGGAACTCTTAGAAAGAGGGAAATTCAATTAATGCAGCAACTTCAAGACAAAGTTCTAAATGAGGAGACCATCCTTTCCCTCAAGGTTGAACTAAAGGAAGCTAAAAGGATAAAGGAGTTTTTGTCAGAACAATTGAATGAGAAGGAACAACTCTGTGAAATATTAGAAGAAGAAGTTGTACTTTTGAAAGAAGAATTGGAGCAGATCAAACACAATGTAAAGCTTCACAAAGGGACTGAATCTCTAGATCACATTCTCAACATGCAAAGGTATCCTCTCATTAAAATAGGTCTTGTTTATCACGGAAGTTGTGAGACATCAAAGAATAAAGGTCTCCCAAACACATCAAATGAAGGCCATTTCAAGAAGCTCAATTAAACATTCATTGCATCCAACAACAACTATCTTGATGGTCCTAAGAAAATGATGAATCAACCGAAGCATGTTCATTTCAATGATTCTCAGGATGATGTTGGGAATCATTAAGGTACATTTAATTCAAAAAGGAAAGGAACCAGAATGAAAGAAGGGAATCCCCCCCGTGACAGAAAATCTTCGTAAAGGATCCTGAAAAAAATGAAGAAAATATTGGAAATTAGTGAATGAATGAAGCGCCTCCAAGGAACAATTTCATAAAATCAAGATCACTTTATACCTCCAAATATCAAAATAAGTTCTTTGGTTATTATTTTTCATGTAGAAAATTTGGCCACAAAGGATAGGATTGCAGAACATCTAATACGATCAAGTATAGAGGTTATGAATAAGTACCTAGAATGAGGCATATGGATCAAGTTAGAAGAACACATCATCCATTTCTACAAATACCGAAGCATAATATTGTTTGTTATATATGTCATAATGAAGGACACACAACACATGATTGTAGACTCAACTTGAGATGGCACAAGAGAGAAGGACTCACTTTTAATCCAAGAAACAACACGATGAGATGGAGGATGAGACGAAAATAACCAAGGTTAGAACCAAGGTAAAGGATTCTGCAAGGTCATAACATGTAAAATTAAACCTTGAAGAATCAATTCTATGCAAACATAATGATCACTTTGATATGAGAAAATCACATGAACATTGATAAGGGGAGATTCCATTTGCATTGGAAAATATGACTCAATGATGATATTTGAGACGTAAAGTAGTGCAAGGACAGATGAAGATATATATTAGCAGATGAAACCATATTGACAAGGGGATATGTTATTCATTAGGAAGCATTGTTGGGTCTGTTGTTGTTCCTAGAGACAACCTTGAGTTGTGAAAGACCAATGCCTAGGACATCTTATATTAGCAAGGAGCATATGGTATAACAGAGGAAGCTATCAATAAAAAGCTCTCATGCTATTTTCTGAAAAATAAGGAATATTAATTTGAATGGGACAAAGACCCTCAAAAACTGACACAGAGAAAGGAATACTGCAGAGGCAACATGCAAAACTCCAGTATAAAAGCAACAGACAATTCAGAGACAACTTACTATAAAGAGCGCCAATTCAGAAATACCTCACAGAAATAAATTATCAGAAGGTGTATGTAGTGAATGAAATATTGAGAGAATATTAGTTGTCATTGAGCTGATATCCAGATACACAATATCACCATGTAATGGGCTTACCAATTTAAGAATCCATTCATGACAATAGTGTTTTAAAAACACCCTCCCAAAGAAACTAATATAGCAGAAATACGGTTTAGATGAATAGTGAAACAGAATGTCATGCCTGAGCCATATTTAAAGCGCTTGACTAATCCGAGCATGGGTATCAACTATGATCAATCCATACCAAAAATCAGTGCGCCACTCGCATTCCAGAAACATGATACAAGAAAGATGGATGAAATGAAATGATCTATTAAAATAACACATATAAGAGAAAGTTACAAACTGTGAAATACCAAAGACCAGAATCCTCTTTTAAAGTATATGTGTAATACCAGACCCCACATTTGCCCGGATACCTGATAAGATCTTTTACAAAATGAATACCAAAATTCTCTTACTGCATAATTTTCTGATAAAATCTGGAACCCTAAATCATCTGTTCTTCGGGAGCTTTATAAGAGAAAAAGAAAGCCCGAAAAGGGAGTAGGTGATGAACATTTAATTTGCCGAATTAAGACAAGATGCGGAAACGTGCACACCCATACTGCTTGATGACTCTGTAATGCTGTTTGTACCCTGTGGCCTGTTTACTGAAATAAATTCACTGGGTAGAAGTCTCTTCAGGAGCACGGCAAAAAAGTAAAATCACATAGACATTATGTCCTTTCCTGAAAGAAAATGGTGTTGAAAAGAAAACTTTAGGGTATTGTTTTCTGCGAATGGTACCCTCTTCCTTCTAAACCCGGAATTAAGGTTTAAGATCTTCAATGCTGAACGTTAAATTCCTCGATCATTCACTGATATTTCTCAGCTGCTCCATTAATGTCTCCATCTGCTCAATCTGTGCTTTGAATGACTCTGGAGGGTTTGACATATTTTAACCCTGCTTCTTTAATGGAAGTCCTGTCGACATACCTTCCCAGGCCTCTCTCCATAATTACAGCCTCTGAAAAATGGTACTTTGATGTGCTCTCTATTACAGCAATAGAGACTGTAAATCATGGCAGTTTTCCGTCGCTGTAATCCTGCAAAACCCAAAAACGTGTTAAGAAAACTATGCATGGGAAGGATGGATGCATTGATGGTTGTTGGACTGGTGATGAGACTGTGGAGAGATGGTGAAAATTGCAGCGGAAGGCATTGTGGAATGGTGATGCAGCATGGCGGACATAGTGAGAAATGAACGTGAAAATGCGGAAAAACGAAGAAATGAACCAATTATGGACCCGGGGTGGCAGAGAGCACGTGATGAAAAACCAGGGGACAGGTGGCGCGATACCGGGAAAATGGGAAACAGATGATGTGGAGTGCTGACGGTGGATCGGGGGTACGATTTCCTCAGGTTATCTTCCGCGCAATTTCGTGGAGCGACTACCGTCGGATGAATCACCCCAGATCGGACGGCTCTCGTGGATATCGCGTCGTGTCTACGGACGAACGATAACGCGCGATGGAGGGCGGTTTTTGAGCCGTACGCGGGGACACGTGGCAAACAATGTATGGAATCGCTCCGAAAAATAAAATATTGCCTACCGCCCGAAGGCAGTGCAATAGAAACCAACCGGGTTTTGCACAGTGCACGGCGCGGGGACCACCAGGGTGGGTGTACCGTGAGCCGTTGATATACGGTTTAAACGGACGACGGACAAGCGATTTGGGTGATGAACGGAGTGGGCCACGGGTGCGATGACGACTTGCGAATGCCGTCAGATCGGTATAGATCGACGGTTATAAACGCGCCCGATGTGTGTGTGTGTGTGTGTGTGTGAGATAACGCCTTCATGGCTAGCACTTGGTTTTGACCTCTGGTCATGTGAAGAAAAAGGTGCCGGGGCCAGGGCCGAAAGGTGCTAGGCCTTAAATATGTTATAATGTGGGATTTCGACCCATTTATGCAGTTTTGAGGCTGGGAGAAGGTAACGATGAGCAGAAAACAAATTTCTCATGGGAAGAAGAGGGGGTTTGAAAGGTTTAAGCGAGATTGCTTGTCAAAATTTTAATAAAGTGCTGACATGTTCAACATTGGCTCCACCTGGGGACGACACGTTCATCCCTGAGCGTGTCGAGAACTTCGCAGACCACCTGATGATCTTCTGTGTGAACTTTTCTCTTCAACGCTTCTACTTTTATTTTCAAAATTCACCACGACACCCACATTATTCAAAGAAGGGAGAAAACAGGAAACTAATAGAAAGTATAGTACATCAGGCTATCTCTGCCTGAATTAGAACTGGAAGTAGGGCTTAAGAAACTGACCATTTACAGGGGCGTCAAGCAAGTCTCCCTATAAATTTTCCAACTTGAAAGTATTGTTACCTCCTTGTTCCACAATTTTGAAAGGACCGAACCAGAGTGGGTCGAATTTTCCATGTTTTCCTTTTTTAGCTCTCCGAATATCCCACCTGAGCACTAAATCACCAATCTGCAAATTCCTATCTTTGGCATGCTGATCAAAAAGGTATTTCATCTTCTCCTGATATTCAGTCAGCCTTTGACTTACCCAGTTCCGTGTTTCTTCCAATTCCACCAATTGATTTATTCTCCTGGTCATATCATTAGGCTCCTCTTGACTTTCTTGCATAAATCGGGCTACTGGTAGGGCTAACTGAATAGGGAATACTGTTGCCCTCCCATATACCAATTCATATGGGGATTTTCAAGTTGCTCTCTTGCTGGTAAGTCTATTGGCCCACAGACCAAACTTCAACTGGGAATCCCAATTTTTCTGATTTTCATTTATAGCCTTCTTCAGTGCCCTTACCAGGGATTTACTGGAAGACTTTTCCAAGCCATTTCCCTGTGGATAATAAGCTATAGAGTGACTTAGTGTGATGTTATACTACTGACAAAAACTCACAAACTTTGCAGACTTGAAGGCCTGGGCATTATCAATTACTATTCTGGCAGGACAGCCAAACCTGGATATGATGTTTTCTTCCATGAATTTTATTATCACAGTATCTGTTGCATTCCTTGCAGGTATGGCTTCCACCCATTTTGTGAAATAATCCGTGGCAGTTAAAATCCACTTATGCTGACTACTCGATGGAGGATATATTTCACCTATAAAATCAATTCCCCATTGTCGGAATGGTTCATCCACGTGCACGAGAATCATGGGAAGAGGTGCCAACTTCTGTCTTTCAGCAAATTTCTGACACTTCTCGCAAGTTCTAACTCAGGCAAAAACATCTCCAAAAATCTTGGGCCAATAGAAACCAGCCTTCAGGATTTTGTGAGTAGTGGCCCTCCAGCTGTAATGACCCCCACATATTCCTTCATGAAATTTGGCTATAATACTCTCTACCTCATCCTCTGTGAGACACAGGAGTAGGACGCTTGAGGGATCTCGCCAGTATAGCCGGCCATTGGCGACTATGTACTTCTGTGATTTCAATCTCAGCGTTCTGTATTTAGCTTTATCACAGGTTGGAGGGAAGCTGAGTGTGAGGAGATATTTTACTATCTCTTTGTACCACTGACTGGTAAAGTACTTTATATGTGTTTCCGGATTGGCTACCCCAATTCCCTGTCTCTCTTCTTTCTCCTCAGACTCCTCACTTGCTATTATGGAAAAATTTATACCCAGAGCCTGATAGTTTGATTCAGATAATAATTTGGCAAGCCCTTTTCCTTTGATCAGCTTAGTAGGGCGGATGTCTAATTCATACTCCTGTATTTTGGCAATCCACTTCCCCCTTTTTCCTTCACTATCCCCTTGGATAAGAATATCTTTTACAACAATTATAGGCACAAATGCAGTGATATGGGACTGCAAGATATACATGCGGAATGCTTTGAGGGATTTTACTAGGGCGTATGCTTGCTTTTCCAATATGTTATATTTCAATTCTGCATCACGGAGCACCTGACTGAAGAAGGCAATGGGCTGCTCGTACCCTTCCTCATTTTTCTGCAATAAAACTCCTGCTATTGTATGAGGTGATGCAAAAGAAAAGATCATGAAAGGTTTAGCATAATCTGGTCCAGCTAGTACAGGGGCTTCTGCAAAATCATTTTTTATCCTGATAAAGGCCTCTTGTGATTCCTGGGACCATTTAACTTCATTATCTTTCTTCAGCATGTCGGTTATATGTCTAACGATTTCAGAATAGTTAAGAAATAAACCTTCTCAGGAAATTAATACGCCCTAGGAACACCTGTACCTCCTTCTTATTTCTGGGAAGAGCAATACCATTTATAACCTCTACCCTCTTAGGATCTATCCTCACCCCATCTTTAGTCACAATGTGTCCCAAAAGTTTACCCTCTTCTAATGCAAATAAATACTTTTGAGGATTTAGAGAGAGACCATACCTTTTGCATTTCTCAAAGGTTCTACGCAAATGCTCAATGTGCTCAGCATCATTCTTGGAAAATACAGTGATATCATCGAGGTAGACTACCAAAAATTTATCTTGCTCCCCAACAAAAGCAATGTCCATGGCCCTCTGAAAAGTGGTCCCTGCATTGATCAACCCAAAAGGCATCCTGGCATACATAAATGTACCCCATGGTGTAGTGAAAGAAGTTTTCTTTTGATCTTCTGGAAGTACAACTACCTAATTATAACCAGAGAATCCATCCATCATTGACATCCTAGAAGCTCCAACCACTTTCTGCAGGATGTAATCCATCTTAGGCAGTGGATAATTATCCTTTAAGGATGCTCTGTTCAAATTTCGGAAATCTACACACAGCCTTATTTCTCTGTTCTTCTTTCGGACAGGGACTAGGTTTGCCACCCATTCAGAGTACCTCAATGGCACAATTATTTTGGCCTTTAACAGCTTCTTAATTTCCTTCTCAATAGAAGGAAGCAACATGGGATTTATTTGTTTGAGCTTCTGCTTATGAGGCTTTGCATCCCCCTTTAGTGGCATTTTGTGCTGCATTATACTGATATCAAAAGTTTTCAAGTCCTGATAGGACCATGCAAACACATATTTGTAGGACTGAAATAATTTTTGATATAGCTTTTTATACTCTTCTGGGATCTTCTTGGATAATTTTACAATTTTGGGGTCAGCATCAGTACCAAGATTCAGGTCTTCTACCTGATTTTCTTCTACCACTTTGCTTGGCTGCAGTGGGACATCATTCTTGTCAAATAATATTTCCAGAGGCATCAGCCCTCTAGGTATAATGTTTCCCTCCAATTGTAACACTTAATTACCTGCCATTTTCTTCTCCCAGTTTCCGTCTGAAGTGTCTTTAGTCTCTTCTTCTTCATCAGCATCAATCTCCATATTGGAGAATTCTCCTACTATTTCCAGGAATTTCTTCATCTGTTCTTCGTCCTCAAATACCTGCCAGTGCTTTATGTTATCTGGGATTGGTGGCCGGTAACGTACCTCAATTTCATATCTTAAAAGAGGGTTCTGAGGTGGATGAAATTTACTAGCAGCCACAGCAAGGGAATCATCCATCCTATTGTGTTCTCGGGGCATGAACTGGATGTTGAATGCCAAGAAGAAATTTTCCACCATGTCCCAAACTTCATTCCTATAAGCCTTGAGCCGAGGATGTTTGGTTTGACAATGATTCCTGACTTGTCTAACCACCAGTTCTGAATCTCCCAGAACTTTTAAACTTTGTATGTTCATGCTCCTGGTTGTATGCAATCCTAACATAAGTGCTTCATATTCCATCTTGAAAGACAATGAGACCCATTTCCCTGTAGGATAAATCAATAATATTCCAGCTCCATTACCTTCTCTTGAATTTTCTCCATCAAAATGAAGTGTCCAGATTCCTGCTTCATGGCTCTCTGAGGGCTGCTCAGTCTTGATCTGGCAGAAGGATGGTGCATTAGCATAATCTTGATCTTCTTCCAGCATCAAGCATGAGAAATATCCTTCTTTATTGTAGACTGGTGAATTAACAGAGTTGTCAGCCTTAGTCACCATCTTGACAAATCTAGTCTCCCTGTACAACCTCCTCTCCTGTCCACCAAAAACTGGGATAATGGGATACGTTAGATCCAACTTAATTGACCCACCAATTTTTGTTCCCCAGGACCTTGACAGCAACATGCCAAAGCGAGCTGGGATGTCAGCCACCACGATTTGCATTACTACACTTCTTGCTGGGATTTGAGCCAAATTGACCACCAAATCTTGGATCATCCCCAGACATTTGACTCTTTTGGAATCAAATGAATAGAGGTCCTTGTATGGACGGGTGATTTGTAATCCTAGTTGTTCCATGGTTGATAGAGGCAGTAGATTATGGGAAGCTCCAGAACCTAACATACAATTATGTAATAGCACGTCATGAATCACTAGAGACACATAGAAAGGAGGAGTAGAAGCATCAAATTCCTCAACATGTGGGCCAAATACAACCATGGGCCTTTCTTCTTGAAGGTTGAGACTATCTGGGGTGAGTGCTGCTTTTGGAGGGATCATAAAAGAGGTGACTTGGGATTGATATGCAGGTTGCTTCAATAGTTCAGTCAAGGGAACTGGAATTTTGACCTTCTTAAGTTCTTTTTGCAGACTGAAAGCAGGAGAGGACTTTTCTAATACAACCTCCTTTGAATCTTTATTTTCAGCTGAGGGTTTAACCTCTTTTGGCACAGACTTGGTATTAGGGGGAATGACTACTTTTGAAGAAGAAGGAATTTGATCATTAGATTGCAAAGTTTTGTTTAGAGGGCCCTTACCTTTATATGTGACTTTCTACATTCTTGATTCCTTCTTAGCAGGTGCTTCTTTCTGGGGTAGCTCTTCTTCTTGATCTTGAGTACGAGTCCTCTTCCTAGAAGATCTGAGATCATATCTTCTATTGAATTGTGCTTGCATGAAATTAGCAAATTGTTTACAATAATGATCAATTTCTGCGTCTTCTGTGTCTCTGGCCTTTTCTTCTTCTTGTAATGAGCACTCGGTTCCATCATTTCCTCGCAAGGGGCATTCTTCTCCATCGCTATTTGAAAAATCAAGATTTGCATCCTCCAGTCCATAGGCAGTGTCTTCAGTAGGATCATCTACTGGACCTTCCAAGTACAATGGGTGTGGTACCTGATCTTATTGTTCTTTTAGTTCCCTTGGAAATATTTGCAGGGGTGGTTTCCTATACTGAGGATTGTAACCTCTGTTTGGAGCATTGTGAAAATTCTTGGAGGCTAAGTTCTTGGCCTCCAATTCAAGCTTGACCAATTTACCAGAAAGGTTCTTAATCATTTTTCTCATTTCTTCAATTCTGTCATTAGCTGAGTCTCTGTCTTGGTAGGAGGTAGATACCTCCTCTTTGCCCCTTCTTATAGTATCTTGTTCAGATTTTCCCTTTGATTTGCCAGTGGAGGCAAAGTTTGCTTCCAACTCTAGTGCATCTGTCTGAGCATCATCCAGAGTAGTAGGCTTTCTTTCTCTGAGAGAGAAACCAAATTCTGAATCAAAAGCTGCTACAAAAACAACTTTAGCAGCAGTTTGATGAGGTTTCATATCAGCAGGAAGACTCAAATACAATTGATTAAATCTCTTGATAAATTCTGACACTCCTTCATTATGTCTTTTATTGAGTGTATTGAACTCAGTAAGACAATTTCCATGGTCTTTCTTCTCTCCCCATTTTCTGAGAAAAGTATCTTCCATTATTTCCCAAGTGGTAATAGAACAACCTGCCAATGTATTAAACCATTTTCGAGCTTCACCATCAAGAGATTGGACAAACAGCCTTAAGACCACATCTAAATGTTCCACATTAAAATTCTCTGCAAAAGCACAAAATATGTCAAGATGTTTTTGAGCATCAATCTTGTTTTCCCCATTGAATCGAGGTAAAATATTCAAATAATCCTGTGGCAATCATTCAACACTTGGGGTAATGCCAGAGGGGCATATTTATTTAGCAAGAAGCCTGGAACATTGGCCATTGGAGGGGGTGGAGGTAGTGCAATAGTTTGATGAGTAATAGGAGTAGGAAGTGGAAGTGGGGTATGAATGACAATAGGAATGTAATGAACAACAACTTGAGGTGTTGAGGGGAATAACGGCCTGTTAATAGCAGATACTTCAGTAACTTCCTTGACCTCTTCGACCTCAGGAGTAGGGTGAAAATTATCTTTATTTCTGGCACCTCCTCGGGGTGGAATATCTGAATAATAATCGATATCTCCCACAGTGGAGTCAGGAACTAGCACTTGAGCTACTTGCGAAGAAGAGGATGGAAAGTTTTCTATAGACAATTCAGGGATTTCAGAGTGGACTGATTTTCTTTCCCTCCAATTTCTTCTGTGTATGATCTTTTCAGGGTCAGACACTGAAGGTGTCTTTGGCTGAGACGTATCTGACCTCAGGTGCGGCTTACGAGGAGCCAGGGCTGCAAGTAAATTTATCTAATAAACAAATGTGGAGTCGCCAAGGTGAGGGATCTACAACTCTCAACTCTCCATACTCACCTACTTGGAGAGTGAAATAGATTTTGTGGAGGCCCAGGGATTTAAAATTTCTCAACTTCATTCCCCGACAATGGCGCGAGAAAGATGTTGTCGTTCCTAGAGACAACCTTGAGTTGTAAAAGACCAGTGCCTAGGACATCTTATATTAACAAGGAGCATATGGTATGGCAGAGGAAGTTATTAATAAAAAGCTCTCATGCTATTTCCTGAAAAACAAGGAATATTAATTTGAATGGGACCAAGACCTTCAGAAACTGACACAGAGAAAGGAATAGTGCAGAGGCAACATGCAAAACTCCAATATAAAAGCAACAGACAATTCAGAGACAACTTACTGTAAAGAGGGCCAATTCATAAATACCTCACAAAAATAAATTATCAGAAGGTGTATGTAGTGAATGAAATATTGAGATTAGTTGTCATTGAGCTTATATCCAGATACACAATATCACCATGTAATGGGCTTACCAATTTAAGAATCCATTCATGACAATAGCGTTTTAAAAACACCCTCTCAAAGAAACTAATATAGCAGAAGTATGGTTTAGATGAATAGTGGAACAGAGTATCATGCCTGAGCCATATTTAAAGTGCTTGACTAATCCGAGCATGGGTATCAACTAGGATAAATCCATATCAAAAATCAGTGAGCCACTCACATTCCAGAAACATGATACAGGAAAGATGGATGAAATGAAATGATCTATTAAAATAACACATAAAAGGGAAAGTTACACACTGTGAGAAATCAAAGACCAAAATCCTCTTTAAAGATGGAACTCCTCCTCACTGAGACCCCACGGGATCTGTACATTCATATAAGAGCTTTTACAAAATGCATACCAAAATTATCTTACTGCATAATTTTCTGATAAAATCTGGAACCCTAAATCATCTGTTCTTCGGGAGCTTTATAGGAGAAAAAGAAAGCCCGAAAAGGGAGTAGGTGATGAACATTTAATTTGCCTCATTAAGACAAGATGGCGGAAACATGCACACCCATACTTCTTGATGACTCTGTAGTGTTGTTTGTACCCTGTGGCCTGCTTACTGAAATAAATTCACTAGGTAGAAGTCTCTTCAGGAGTACAACAAAAAAGTAAAATCACATAGACATTTCGTCCTTTCCTGAAAGAAAATGGTGCTGAAAAGAAAAATTTAGGGTATTGTTTTCTACGAATGGTACCCTCTGCCTTCTAAACCTGGAATTAAGGTTTAAGATCTTCAATGTTGAACGTTAAATTCCTCGATCATTCACTGATATTTCTCAGTTGCTCCATTAATGTCTCCATCTGTGCAATCTGTGCTTTGAATGACTTTGGAGGGTTTGATAGATTTTAACCCTGCTTCTTTAATGGAAGTCATGTCGACATACCTTCCCACGCCTCTCTCCATAATTACAGCCTCTGAAAAATGGTACTTTAATGTGCTCTCTATTACCGCAATAGAGACTGTAAATCATGGCAGTTTTCTGCCGCTGTAATCCTACAAAACCCGAAAACGTGTTAAGAAAACTATGCACGGAAGGATGGATGCATTGATGGTTGTCGGACTGGTGATGGGACTGTGGAGAGATGGTGAAAAGTACAACGGAAGGCGTTGCTGAATGGTGATGCAGCATGGCGGACACAGTGAGAAATGAACGTGAAATTGCGGAAAAACGAAGAAATGAACCAATTATGGACCCGGGGTGGCAGAGAGCACGTGATGAAAAACTGGGGGACAGGTGGTGCGATACCGGGAAAATGGGAAATGAATGACGTGGAGTGCTGACGGTGGACCGGGGGTACGATTTCCTCATGTTATCTTCCGCGCAGTTTCGTGGAGCGACTACCGTCGGATGAATCACCCCAGATCGGACGCCTCTCGTGGATATCGCGCCATGTCTACGGACGAACGATAACACGCGATGGAGGGCGGTTTTTGAGCCGTACGCGGGGACACGTGGCAAACAATGTATGGAATCACTCCGAAAAATAAAATACTGCCTACCGCCCGAAGGCGGTGTGATAGAAACCAAACGGGTTTTGCACAATGCACGACACGGGGACCACCGGGGCGAGTGTACCGTGAGCCGTTGATCTGCGGTTTAAATGGACAGAGGATAGGCGATTTGGGCGATGAACGGAGTGGGCCACGGGCGCGATGACGACTTGCGAATGCCGTCAGATCGGTACAGATCGACAGTTATAAACGCCTTAGATATATATATATATATATATATATATATATATATATATATATATATATATATATATATATATATATATATATATATATATATATATATATCTGTGTGTGTGTGTGTGTGAGAGAGAGATAAGCGCCTTCATGGCTAGCACTCAATTTTGACCTCCGGTCATGTGAATAAAAAGGTGCCAGGGCCAGGGCCGAAAGGTGCTAGGCCTTAAATATGTTATAATGTGGGATTTCGGCCCGTTTATGCAGTTTTGAGGCTGGGAGAAGGTAACGATGAGTAGAAAACAAATTTCTCAGGGGAAGAAGAGGGGGTTTGAAAGTGTTAAGTAAGATTTCTTGTCAAAATTTTAATAGAGTGCCGACATGGTCAATAGGGTCCTTTGTTTTTTAAGGAATAACAGTTGCGAAGGACATTTTGGACAAAACTGTCATAAACATAGCATCAGAAAATCAAAGAGGCAGTGAATTTTTTTGGAACTCATGCAACATAAAATAAGGGAGCGTGTCGAAGAACTAGGAGCTGATTTTGATGCAATCAATAGAGAACCAAAGTAATTACCCTAGGTATCGGAAAACCATGGATCAAGTGAGTGAGGTATCAAAGACTAGATCAAGTGAGCGTGGCTATAAAAGAACACATAAGGCAACAAGAAGCAAGTTTAGACTATGTTTCAAAGTTTAGATCAAGCTAGGAGTATAGACAATGCCTATATGTGTTGGGATTGTGTTGTAATGTTTATTGTTATGCAATTTATGAGATGTGAGCTTGAAATGTTTTTCTTATGTATTATATGTGGGTTTTGATTCCGCCCTCAAGCTTGTAACTGTTGCAAGCTGTAATGGTGATGATGTAATGTAATTAAACTATGCTACTTAATAATATGAGGAGGATGGGAATTCTAATATTCTGTTGTGAATTTTATGGGCCCTTTAAAAAAAATTATGCACATGTTTATTTTCTATTATGTGTATGAATTGAATGGTTGGGAATGGATGTGGTAATTGTTGTGAAATATGCCTAATTAAACAGATCTAGATCCCTTACATCCTTTCATGGTTGTGGCCCGCCTCAGGTGAGACGCTCCTTTGTTCCAGAGGAGTGAAAATTTCGGCAAAGTGCTAGACTATGTGGGCCTTTTATTGGTACCCTGAGTCAAACTCAAATTAAATTTGTCTACCAACAAATGGTTCCGTTGTTGGGACCTCGAGTTTCTTGAGGGGGTTTAGATCATGTGTCCATGGTATATTCATTGGAATATCCAAAAATGGTGGCATGAGAGAGTTTATTACTTTATTTTATAGCAGGCAAAGCTGAGACAAAAGGATTTGAATTAGGTCAAAGAAGAAATGTTGTATGTTGAGCCTGCTTGTGATCAGTACGAGATCTTTTGGTGTGAATTCCTCGAGAAGTTAGAGAATTGGATTACTTGATTTCACCATAAATCGAGGGTTGGGGTACAACCGAGTTTGTGTAGGAACTGAACCACAGCCAATTTGACCGATATTCATCGGTTGGATACAAAACTAACGAGAGTCATCGACTTTTGGCTTAACATGACTCTTGAAGGCTATATCATTGAATTTGCAACTGAAAAGCATCGATCATTCTCCCGCGTAAAAGTCATATTCAAACTTGGAATATGAGGACGATTGTTGAAGGAAATTATGTTTTGGATTAAGGTATTGTTGGTCGAAGACAACTTGTTGGAGTTTCAACCAGGTCAAATGGAAACTTAAGTTACTTGTACTAGGGGAATGGATTGGGGGAGAGGAATGTCGTGTTGCTACGGGAGGATGAAGGAGTTACTATAATGAATCAAGAAGGGTTGCAGAAGGTGAGAGACTTCAGAGCATTGGGGAGGAAAAGAATAGTTGAAGAGTGGCGTAAGAAGAAGTTGTGGGAACTCAAGGGTCGAAGAAGGGAACTACAACACATAGGCGACACAGTAAGGAGTTCAACACTACGCAAGAGAGAAATGGAGACTCCAGAGTTGCAGAATGGGAGTGAGGGAGAAAGTTAATTTTCTGGCACAATGGGAGCGGCCAATGGAAGTGGAAGTGGAAGTGGAATGGAGGGATTAGAAGCAGTTACTCTGATGCATGAGGATTTAGAAGGGTTTCAGATGCCTGAGCCAGATGTCAAATTGACTGAGATATGAGATGATCATACGCCGGTAGATGATGATTTACATTTTGTGATGAGGCGATTCTTCTTTGAAGATGATTGAACACTGCAAAATAAAACCCCGTAGCACGAATCTTCCTCCTCCCCTGACCTTCCCCTGGTGCCATATCAAAGTCTGGATTTTCTCGTATCGAAGGTACACAAGTTTATTAAAGTTCAGTTATTGCTTAAAGGTAAAAGTAGTTATAGTGGTGTTAGTCAACCAAGTTCAGCTAGTTGTTCTCAACCGTGTTCCCGAGGGTTCATTATTTTTTGTACAACGCAACAAACCATGGTTAGAGTCGCAAATGGTTCACTTACCATATACCCTTGGTTCGCAGGTGTTACACGGATAAATCCTTCTTGTGGACAAGAATGATCTCCCTAGTATCCTAAGGATATCTAGAAACAAACAACCAAATGTAAACCATTTTCTCTAGACCATTATGATTCAGAATTATTAATTAACTAAGTAAGAGGAGATGTTCCTACCTAAAGTCCAACGCTTGTTGTAATCTTCAATCCAGTCGCTCCAAAAGAGGTCAATTCAACATGTAAGACCTGTAATCAAAGACATTAAAAAGGACTAAAGCAAGTGTTGGACTTTAGGTAGGAGCATCTCCTCTTACTTGGTTAATTAATAATTTTGAATCATAATGGTCTAGATAAAATGGTTTACATTTGGTTGTTTGTTTCTAAATATCCTTAGGATACTAGGGAGATTGTTCTTGTCCGCAAGAAGGATTTATCCGTGTAACAAAATGGCGACTCCGCTGGGGAATATATGAACTTAGTTTTCCTTTCTGATTTTCAGTTTGACTTTTGAAAGAGTTTTTTATGCTTTTGATTAGTCTAAAACTGGGTTGGGTAGATAACTTATTAGAATCCCTAAAAGGCATACTGTTTTTTTTTGTTTTTGTTTTTTTTTTTTTTTTTGTTTTTTGTTTTTTTTTGTTTTTTGTTTTTTTTTTTTTGTTTTTTTTTGTTTTTTTGTTTTTTTTTGTTTTATTTTATTTTTTATTTTTTATTTTTTTTTCTGTATTTTTTATTGTGTGTTTCACGGCCTCACTTAGTTTTTCATTTAACAGTGTGGTAACCTCAACGAGTAAATCAGATTCGGAAACAGTTCGGTACTGCTCTGTTCTCCATTAGAACCTGCGGACCTGTGGAAAAAGTTTGAAAAAGTTAAAATTCTATTTTCAGGAGCCAAATTACCAGATTCTCTGTGTTTGCCCCAATTTGTCTTAAGTGTCAAAATATTATGTGTGAATTTCGTTTCAGCAACTTTTACAGTCTCTCCAGTCTCTATTAAGTTAATTGGGTGTTTTGAATATTCTTTTTTGAGAAATTCTTATTTTGATTTCCTTTGGTCATTACTACAAGATTTATCTCAGTCTCTTAACAATTTTGCATCTTTTTACTTTTGTTTTTGCAACAAAAAAATCCCCCTCATAATTTTTTTTGAGTGTTAATCGTCTTTGAGTGTTTTATTTTTTGACCTTTGGAATTCTCACCCAATTTTCTTTACTTACACTTGATTGGTTCTTAGATTACATTAGAATAATCTTGTGTCTGAGAATTCTCTTGCATAGACCACATTTGCATAATTAGAAGTCTCATTTTCAGAATATGAATGAAAAATGTGCATAGATTACATTTGCATAGTTTACATTCTGAAAAAGCATTAGTTTTTCTTCATAAAATTAGTGCATTAGAGAATTTGTTATATTTTCTCTTATTTATCAATCTTTGCATTGTTGGAAGTGAATGGAACCTCTTTCCTTACTTTAATTAGGATTCATCGAATTGAAAATATTACATTATCATATTCGATTGTATTTAGTTTTGGTTCAGGTCATAACACCATTGGTTTCATATCCATTTACCCTTTGAGTAATAACATCACAAATAACACAGCGCTTAATTAAATTTTATCTAGAAACTTTTACATTTTCTAGGGCTGTTTTCACCAATATAGGTTAGGCTAGTGCTTTGGAATAGGTTGTAGTTAACTTTACAAAGCAACTAAACAAACAAGTAGCATCTTGCGGTAAGGAAAAATTCCAATTGTTGCAATTGTGCTCTGGGAAGCTCTTCTTAAAAGAGTCAAGCATGATATCATGTCTAAACCAGTGAGGTAATTGTACCTATCTCATTGGGAAATATAACAGATGCGCATTTACTAAAAATGGTAAACCTCAGATGGACCATTGTCGAGGAGCCTAGGGTCACTTGTTGGTAAACCCTGGATTATATCAAGGAGCCTTCAAGGGGATTGAGCTTGTTACTCTGCCCTTGCGTGTATATCGGATCGTAGACTGTTCCCCCAGGTATAATTGTCTCAATTGGTGACCTTAGTGTCCATAATCTTTAGAATTTTTCCCAAGGTGACGGTGGAGGGAAGTTCCCACTGTACCTGGAGCAGACGTTGACTAGACTCACTTGGAATTTCTGGAGCGTGCACTTCACTTCGAGATGGCATAGTGGAGGTACTTGCACTGGTCTGTTTCATTAAGTAGGTTGTTAGGGTAACTGTTCCAACCGCCAGTTTTCCACATTAATTTATGCGACATTGGATTTCATCACCAACTAGTATTTTTTTTGTGGAAACATACTGTTTGTGTGTGGTTTGACTCCTAGATTTGATAGTGCATGTTCATTTGTTTTTTTTTTTTACTTTTTAGAGACCTTCGGTATGAATTGTGAATTGTGAATATTTTAAAATTATTAATAAAAAATTTTGAAGTTGAATATAATGGAAACTATTCCAGAATTTACCAACCAAGGAATCCCTCTTAACGAGAATCCTAGTACTTTTCCTTGCTTTGGAAATGTTGGTCCTCATCATATGGCTACATTGCCATTACCTGGATTTACCATAGGTTTACCGGTATGGTTGTTTTCAACTTCGTTGGCCTCGAATACTCAAATTGTTCCACCTCAACCGGATGCTTCACCTCAACAGAGCTCACCATCTCAACATCACCAACCTCATGTTGACCCTTTACCTTCTTCTCCCAACATGTCTTCCTCCCTTTCTTCCTCTTCGCTTGGTAAAAGCCTTGACGCAAGTAACCAGGTGGCTAAGAAGCAAGATAAGAAAGAAGTCAAGCAACCAACCATGGCTGTAAGTCTTAGTAGTGTTGAGGAAACCTCCAACATGCATCGTAAACCCAAATACCCTTGCAAACTTTGTAAGGGTGACCACTTCCTTATCAATTTTCCTGGTATTCCTAAGGTGTTGAAAGTATGGTCAGAAAAATCTCATCAACTTACCGTTGATCTATCAACCAGTGATTGTTAGGTTCCTGGGGAAAAGGGTAAAGTTAGGTTTCCTTGTAAGTTATGCAAAGGGAGTCATCAAACTCACATTTTCCCTCGCATGGATGAAGCCTCAAAATTGTTGGAAAACCTTACTGTTCCACAACAACGACTTCCAACTGGTTACCGTAAACTTTCTCCCAACGTACCGTCAATTGACGTAGTGATTGATCTAATTCCAAGTACAGTTAATCCCACTTTTCCAATGGAGAGTGAAAATCATATCACTCAGGTTAATGTTCCATTAGTTGATCAAGTGGTCGACTTGGTTTCACATCCAGTCGATCCCACTCTCCCTCTAGAGAGTGAAATTCATACCGGTCAGGGTCTTCTTGTTACATCAGATTCTTCTACGCCAGGGGGCATTTCACCTGTTCCTACAGAACCCTCTCCATGTACTAAGGTATTTTCCTTTGATTGGAATCGACTGATAGAACCTCATCTTCCTTCCTCCATACCCTTCCAAATCATTGTGAAGGTTTGTGGTAAGAATGCGTGTCGTACAAATATAAATGAAGGTGCTTCTGTTAGTATTTTACCCTCAACTGCTTGGCAAGCTTTGGGTTCCCCTCAGCTTGTTCCTGTTACACAAAATTTGTCAGCTTTTAACAGAACCATTAGTGAACCTTTAGGGATCCTTCCTAAGTTTCCTATTACCTTGGAAGGTAAAATTGTCTGTATTGATCTTATGGTATTTTGAGGCCCCTTGGATTTCAATTTACTCCTTGGGTGAGACTATGTCTATGCAATGAAAGCTGTCGTATCAACACTCTTTCGCGTGATGTCTTTCCCTCACAATGGAAAAATTGTGACTGTTAACCAGCTTTCATTCGTTAGTCTTGATTCGCCTACCAATAATCCGACATCCCTGAATTTTCCTTCTATGGAAGTGGTATCTACCCCGCCATTGGTTAATTATGTGGTAAATAGTCCCATGTTTCAGTTACCGATGCAAGTGAGCCTCTCACTGTTTGCGCAAATTCCTTTGGCTTAGATTCGGTAAATGACATGGCAAACCCTATGGGGGTATTTGAACGCAAAGTTCTTATCCCTATTGAGTCCCTTGACATGTGTTCCTTCCAGAGAACTGTTTTTCCATCCGATGAAGACCTCTTGGAAGCCATGATTGAGGAGTGTTCCTTGACATGTGTTTCTTCCAGTTGGAAGCCATGAATAGGTTCCCATGAGGATGGTTCTTTTCCTGTGTCAACCTCGTTAAAAAATGAAACAGGTCGCCATGAGGATAATTCTTTTCCTGTGCCAAACTCGTTAAAAATTTAAATAGGTCACCTTGAGGATAGTTCTTTTTACTATGTCAACCTCGTTAAAAAATGAATTAGGCAATGAGCATAATTCTTTTCCTGTGTCAAGCTCATTAAAAAATGAAACAAATCCTCTCCTAATCAAGTCAAGTCTTTCATCCGATCTCATAAATGAACCTTCATTCCATCCACCTATTAGTAACCAGTAGTCCACTTAGGTGAATGAAATGAAGCTTGGGGGGCATATGCTCTTGTAGGTTACACTTGGGGGGCATTGAAACTTATCTCAAGTATGATTTTTTTTTTACTTTGTTTCAAGCTTGTGTAAAAATGAAACAAACCGCTCTCAAGCACAGTTTTCCTACGTTTCAAGCTTGTGTAAAAATGAAACCACTTTCAAGAATGAATGAATTTTTTTGTTTGTTTTTGTTTTTGTTTAAGCTTGTGTAAAAATGAAACAAACCACTCTCAAGCACAGGTGTAAAAATGAAACTACTTTCAAGCATGATTTTTCTTTTGTTTCAAGCTTGTGTAAAAATGAAACAAACCTATCTGAAGCATAGTTTTCTTTGTTTCACGCTTGTATAAAAATGAAACCTATCTTGAGTCCATTTCGGTTATTATTTTCAAGACTCGTTAAACTCATGAAAATCCTAAGCTTCTTTTGCTATTATTTTCATGCTTGTAAAACGTACATGAAAATGTCGAGTTCTTTCCATATTTTCTTGCTTGTTAATTAAATTGAAAGTCGTCCATTGAGTATAATTTTTATCACTTTTTAGAACTCATTAAAACTTACGAAAAACGAAACCATCGAGTATACTTTTATCAATTTTTCGGGCTCTGTAAAATATGAAAAAGCGAAACCATGGAGTTCTCTTTTAATCCCTTTTTAGACTCTCTAAATATGAAAATATTGTCGAGTACTTGACTATTCAAACTCATTAAAGGAAAGGAATGGTCGTTCTTTCAATATAATTTTACCCCTTTTCCGGACTGAAATGGACTATTTATGAAAAAGGTATACGTTGACTAATCATGGTCAACAGAGTTCTCTCCTGTATTATTTTATCCTTTTTCGGGCTTGAGAGACTAAATTTACGAAAAAGTACACCCACAGATTTTTCTTAAGTTTTTATTTTGACTTCCTAAAACTGAAAAACAACGAGTTTCTCCTATACTTGACTCGTTGAAGCTTAACATTAAAGGACCTGTCGATTACAAACAGGGAAAACCATGTTGAAATTTGGTATCGGAGGACAGGTGGTTCCCTAAGGCTTTGATCTTTGGCCTAGGGAAAAGTGTCCAAAAGAATTTAATTTTTCTCCTAAAGTGACTTTATAAAGTTATAAAGTCAAATCTAATTTAAAAGTGACTTTAAGTGATAAAGTTACTAAAGTTTAATTTTAAAGTGACTTTAATAAAGTCAATGTAAAATTAGAAAAGGAAAAAGTGACTTTGGAAATAAATGACTAAGTGGGTCTTTATTAAAGTGGGGTGAATTAAAAAATAGAAAGTGAGATTTAAATGAGCATTTAATCTCAGCCCTAGATCTCAATCTATCTCAGCCATTGGATTTAGGGATTCCCCAAAAGTCACTTAGGGTTAGGTTAAAGGAGGAAAAGGAGGAAAAAGTCATTCATTTCTTTCATGAGCAGATTGGGAGAAGGAGAGCAAGAGAGCAAGGGAGATTTCTGGGCAGTGAGGAGAAGGAGACAACAGCTTGGCACACATTCCAAGGCAGCAGTTCAGCAAGTCCGTACAGCAGAGTTTGGCACACATTCCAAGGCAGATTTTGGCACGATTTTCTAGAAGGTCGTACAGCAGCTTTTTGGCACGATTTCCAAGAAGCGAATCTACAGCCCGATTCCCGGCCACGATTTGAGGCAACAAGGGCTTTTTTTATTTAGCCACGAATTTCTGGCGGTAGGCTCTGTGATGGCTATACCCTTACACGGAAATCGAGCATATTAGTACAACAAGTTTTCGTGTCTTTTGGCACAATTTGATCCGTACGACATCATTTATTTATGTTTTGGCACAAATTTGAGGTAGCCATACATACGCATTTGTGCAGATTTTAGACACGAACCCTTTCATAATAGTACGGCGGTTATTGTTGTTGCGTTTCTTTGTTTGCACATTTTCACGGCGGTGGTTAAGCACGGAAAACGAGATAAGTTGTAAAAGTTTACTTTGTGATTTTTCTTTGAATATTTCTCTCACAGCAAAAGCATTTTCCGCGAGAAATAAAAGAGAAGCTTTCAGACTGGTTTCCCCAAGAGTTGTAGGGGGTTTTTCCAGGGTCATGTTGACCAAAAATATCAGTGTTTAAATGTGTTGAATGGCTGTTTTAAGCTTGCTGATTTTTATTTCTGCATTTTCCAGCATTCTGTAAATTTTCCAGAATTTGTGTTTTTAGCAAAAAATTACTTTTCTGTTGTTGAATGTAAGGATATTGGAAAGGGCATTTGCTATTTGGAGTAATAAGGTGGCGAAAGGCTCGGTGAGAGCTATAAATTTCTACATGGTATCGGGCTTGGGTGCAGAAAGTGCGGTTTGGAATGACAAGGAGCAAGGTGACCTATTTGATTTTTTCAGAGATAATTCAGGCAAGTGATTTTCTGCAAACAACGGTTTTACCTTTACTACACGTAATTTTTTTTTTTTCGATTTAGGACAACAGGATGTCTTTGGGACTGAGGGTGGAGGATAGGTTGGATGGTATCAAAGCATTGGTATCAAAGCATTGTTGATTGAATATTTAAATTGTGAAGTGAGTTTGTGCTGGTGGACAATTCGAATTTGCTATAGAAGATTCTTGGTGCAGAAATCGAGTATACATTGAAATGTCTTTCAACGGGTTGAGATTGGAGTATGCCCTTGATGGGAGCTCGAATTACATAGCCTGGAAGGACAGGATGGAGGCAGTGTTGGAGGATAATGGGCTGAAGGAGTTCATCGATAGCGATGTTCCTAAGCCAGGATCTAGCGATGCTGCATTACTTGATGCATGGCAAAAGAAGACTGCAAAGACGAGGAGGATTCTGTTGGAAGGTGTGAAGGACCATATTGTGTCCAGCCTTCACGGGAAATCCACTCCATTCTTAATGTGGAAGGCTTTGACAGACTTGTTCCAAAGCAGAAGTGACTAGAGGAAGTTGGCGCTTAAAGACAAGCTCAAAAAAATAAAAATGGAGAAAGGCGACAGTATTCCAAAATACCTCACGAAGTTTGTCCACTGCAAGGATGAGCTGGGAAGTGTGGGGGTTACTGTTGATGAAGAATACTTGGTGAGCTTGGCTCTCCTTGGGCTTCCGAAGAGTTGGCATAGCTACGAAGACTCTGTCAATGGACGGGAGAAACTGCCAGGATGGGAGCGACTTTGGTCGGATCTTGTGCAGGAGGAGATAAGGCGGGGTACCAGGGATGGATCTTCATTGAATAATGAAGATGAAGAGAATTGCACTTTGGCTACCAAATAAAGGAAAGGGAAGGGGAAGAAAAATCCTTCTAAATCCGGTGCGAAAGGCAAGAAGCAGGACTTGTCCAAAGTGAAGTGTTTTCACTGTCACGAGCATGGAAATTTCGCCACTAACTGTCCACAGAAGAAGAAGAATAAGCAGGCTGCTGGATCTGCAGCTGGAGAGGCCTTAGCCTCTCAATTTGAGCTGGATTTTTCCTTGATCGCATGCTTCGTTTCAAGCTGCATGGGATCAGTTTGGTATCTTGACAGTGGTGCGTATTTCCATATGACGGGAGACAAAGAGTTGTTTAGTGACTTCGAGGAGAAGGACCTCCATATGCATATAGAGATGGGCGATGATGGTCAGTACAGTGCGACAGGCATTGGGACCATTACCTTTGAGAGGGAGTTCGTTAATCCATTCTTATTGAATAATTTCATGCATGTTCCAGGTTTGAAGAAGAACTTGGTCTCAGTCACAATGCTGGAAGACAAGGGTTATGATGTTGTTTTCAGTGAGGGAAAATCTTTCCTTCGACATAAAACAACGGGTCAAACCAAGAAGATAGGGGTTTGAATTAAGAATCTCTACAAGCTAGAGGTAGATGGTTGTGCTGCAATGGTGGGCAAAGCAGAAGAAGTGGTGAGCTGGGATGAGGGCGAGTTATGGCACAGGAGATTGGGCCATCTTCTGTAGAAATTTGAATTACTGCGACAAATTTCTTTGGGCTTCCCAAAGAATTGCTCTTAGCATGATCAGAGATCAGTGCAAAGGATGTACAATGGGTAAGTTTGTGAAGACCACCTTTCATGAGAAAGGAAGCAGGTAACGGTGATCTTGGAGAGAATTTCACGCAGACGTGTGTAGACCATTCTCGGAGTTTGGCACAACAACAAAACACAGGTATTATGTGTGATATTTTTTGATGAATTTTCTCGTAGATGTTGGATCTTCTTCATGCGAAGAAGAAGTGAAAGCGTTCTCAAAGTTCTGTGAGTTCAAAGCATTGGTGGAGAAGGAGTCGGGGAAGCAAGTGAAAGCTCTACAGAGCGATAATGGTGGTGAATACATCTCGAGCGAATTCAAATAATTTTGTAAAAGAGAAGGAATTCGAAAAAAAATCATAGCGCCTCATAACCCACAACAGAATAGAGTCACGGAGAGGAAGAAAAGAGCATTCTTGGTTGCTACATGAGCGATGATGCATGACCAGGGCCTACCGATGCACTTGTGAGTGGAAGCATGCAACATTGCGGTTTATGTGCAAAAATGTTGTCCTCATAGAGTACTTGGCATGAGTACACCTGAAGAAGCTTTTACTGGTAAGAATCCTGATATTTCTCATTTGAAGATTTTTGGCTCATATGTTTACATTCATGTGACAAAGGATGCCGGAAGAAGTTGGTGAGTACTTGAAGTTGGGATATTTGTGGGGTACACAGAAACACCCCATAACTATCGTGTGTATTTTCCAAACAGTCGGATGACTGTTATGCGACGGGATATAAAATTCAATGAGGTGAAAGCCATGAAGTTGTCACTTGAGAGGGAGCTGATGGAAGCGTCGAGAAGTATAAGGCAAGATTTGTTGCCAGGGGCTTCTCACAGATCGAGGGGATTGACTATGAAGAAAACTTTGCACTTGTCGCACGGTATTCTTCCATATGGACCATCCTTGCTCTCTCAACGCAGATGGGTTGGTACATTCATCAGATGGATGTGAAGACTGCTTCCTTAATGGGATCATTGAGGAAGAGGTGTACATTGAGCAGCTTGAAGGATTTGATATCTTTAGTAGCGAGTCGCATGTGTGCAGGCTCAAAAGAGCGCTGTATGGGCTGAAACAAGTACCCTGTGCTTGTTACACTCAGATCGACAGATATTTCACTGGCTTCAGCAAGAGTGAGGCAGATGCAAACCTATACCAGATTGTGGTTGAGGGTAAGATTTTGATCATTTTACTTTATGTTGATGATTTGATACTAATAGGTGATGAGAAGTTGATACACTCATGCAAGGCTAATCTTGCAAAGGAGTTTGAGATGAAGGATTTGGGCCTCCTTCATTATTTCCTTGGATTGGAAATATGGGAGCGGGAAGGTGAAATGTTTGTGTCTCAAGGCAAGTATGCCGGAGAGATACTGGAGAAGTTTCACATGCAAGGCTACAAGCCTATCGACACTCCTCTTCCAGTAAATTAGAAGAAAGAGGATGCTACATGGGTAGAGGTAGTGGATGCCACTGTTTATCGACAGTTGGTGGGTTCACTCATGTATTTAGTCAATACAAGATTGGACATATGTTATGCGGTGAACCAGCTTTCACAAGCGATGGTTAAGCCTACCAAGCTCTTTTGGAAGGCGGGAAAGCATGTCCTGAGATATCTCAGGGGCACATCTGAGTATGGTTTATGGTACAGAAAAACAGATGAGGTGAAGTTGCATGGCTTCACGGATACAGATTGGGCAGGAAGTCCAACAGACAGAAAGAGCACATCAGGAGGGATTTTTAGTATCGGATCTACGACAGTTTCTTGGTACAGCAGGAAACAAAGATCTGTGGCACTCAGTTCAGCGGAAGCAAAATACATGGCAGCAAGTTTAGCTACATGTGAGGCTATCTAGATGAGGAAGATTCTGGTTGGTTTGTTCGGTTCACATTTAGATCCCACAGTGATTCATTGTGATAATCAGAGTTGCATTTCAGTATCTTGCATAAAGTTAAATGGTGTGAGATCAGGTGGATCTTGGACATATGCATGCTTAGTGCATATAATTTCTACATGGTATCAAAGCATTGTTGATTGAAGATTGAAATTGTGAAGTGAGTTTGTGCTGGTGGACAATTCGAATTTGCTACAGAAGATTCTTGGTGTAGAAATCGAGTATACATTGAAATGTCTTTCAACGGGTTGAGATTGGAGTATGCCCTTGATTGGAGCTCGAATTACATAGCCTGGAAGGACAGGATGGAGGTGGTGCTGGAGGATAATGGGTTGAAGGAGTTCATTGATAGTGATGTTCCTAAGCCGGGATCTAGCGATGCTGCATTACTCGACGCATGGCAAAAGAAGGTAGCAAAGAAAAGAAGAATTTTATTGGAAGGTGTGAAGGACCATATTATGTCCAACCTTCATGGGAAATCCACTCCATTTGCAATGTGGAAGGCTTTGACATATTTTTTCCAAAGCAGCAGTGACCAGAGGAAGCTGGCACTGAAAGATAAGCTCAGAAAAATAAAAATGGAGAAGGGCGAAAGTATTCCAAAATATCTCACGAAGTTTGTCCACTATATGGATGAACTGGGAAGTGTGGGGTTTACTTTTGATTATGATGACTTGGTGAGTTTGGCTCTCCTTGGGCTTCCAAAGAGTTGGCATAGCTACAAAGACTCACAATGGACGTAGAGAAACTGCCAGATGGGAGGGACTTTGGTCGGATCTTGTGCAGGAGGAGATAAGGCGGGGTACCAGGGATAGATCTTCATTGATGAAAGAAGATGAAGAGAATTGCGCTTTGGCTACCAAAGAAAGGAAAGGGAAGGGGAAGAAAAATCCTTCTAAATTTGGTGCGAAAGGCAAGAAGCAGGACTTGTCCAAAGTGAAGTGTTTTCACTATCACGAGCATGGACATTTCACCACTAACTATCCACAGAAGAAGAAGAATAAGTAGGCTGCTAGATCTGCAGCTGAAGAGGCCTTAGCCTCACAATTTGAGCTGTATTTTTCCTTGATCGCATGCTTGGTTTCAAGCTACATGGGATCGGTGTGGTATCTTGATAGTGGTGCGTCTTTCCATATGACGGGAGACAAAGAGTTATTCAGTGACTTGGAGAAGAAGGACCTCCAGATGCATATAGAGATGGGCGATGATGGTCGGTACAGTGCGACTTGCATTGGGACCATTACCTTTGAGAGGGAGTCCAGTAATCCATTCTTGTTGAAGAATGTCATGCATGTTCCAGGCCTGAAGAAGAACTTGGTCTCAGTCGCAATGCTGGAAGACAGGGGTTATGATGTTGTTTTCAGTGAGGGAAAAGCTTTCCTTCAACATAAAACAATGGGTCAAACCAAGAAGATAGGGGTTCGAATTAAGAATATCTACAAGCTAGAGGTAGATGGCTGCATTGTAATGGTAGGAAAAGCAGAAGAAGTGGTGAGCCGGGATGAGGGCGGATTATGGCACAGGAGATTGGGCCATCTTCACCATGGCGCTTTGAAAATTTTGCAGCAAATTTCTACTGGACTTCCCAAGGGTACTTCAGGTCGCGATCGGGCGCAGGATGTAACAATGGGTATGATCTTGTGTGCACTCACCTTTTCAATTAAGGAGAACTGTGTTCGTGATCCCGCGGGAGAGAATTCACACAGACGTGTGTGGACCATTCTCAGTTGCTTGCGAAACACAGGTATTATGTGATATTTTTTGATGAATTTTCTCGTAGATGTTGGATCTTCTTCATGCATAAGAAGAGTGAAACATGCTCAAAGTTCTGTGAGTTCAAGGCATTGGTGGAGAAGGAGTCGGGGAAGCAGGTGAAAGCTCTAAGGAGCAATAATGGTGGTGAATACATCTCAGGCGAATTCAAAGACTTATGTAGCAAAGAAGGAATTTGAAGAGAACTCATAGCGCCTCATAACCCACAGCAGAATGGGGTCACGGAGAGAAAGAACAGAACGATCGTGGATGATGCACGAGCGATGCTGCATGACCAGGGCCTACCGATGCACTTGTGGGTGGAAGCATGAAACACTGTGGTTTATGTGCAAAACCGTTGACCTCATAGAGTACTTGGCATGAGTACACCCGAGGAAGCTTTCACTGGTAAGAAGCCTGATATTTCTCATTTGAAGATTTTTGGCTCACCTGTTTACATTCATGTGATGAAGGATGCCAGGAAGAAGTTGGAGCCGACTGCAGAAGTTGGGATATTTGTGGGGTACACAGAAACACCCCATAACTATCATGTGTATTTTCCAAACAGTCGGATGACTGTTATGCGACGGGATATAAAATTCAATGAGGTGAAAGCCATGAAGTTGTCACTTGAGAGGGAGCTACACTTGCATGTGGAGGAGGAACTTCTTGTTCCCAAAGATGAGCCTCTGGATGTGGATCAGCCACAGGAGGAGATTCATGGAGTGGAGGAGTCCACTCATGCAGAACCAAACATCAGATAAGGCAGAAAGCGTACCACAAAAGCTAAGAGATTGAAGCTTGATGCAGCACAGAATGTAGGAGTTCCTACATCACAGTGCAGACAAAGAAAGTCACCTAACCGATTTACTGGATACATGGCTCTTATGAGCAAGTGTATTGTGACAGAGCCATATTATTTCGAAGTAGTGCAGGAGCCCACATGGGTAGATGCCATGGTGGAGGAGTATGACTCCATTGTCAGAAACAGTGCTTGGGAGATTGTTCCAAGGCTGGTGGGAAAATCATTTGTAGGATCAAGATGGATCTACAAGGTAAAGCAAGCTACTGATGGGAGCTTTGAGAAGTATAAGGCAAGATTTGTTTCCCAGGGCTTCTCACAGATTGAGGGGATTGACTATGAAGAAACCTTTGCACCTATCGCACGGTATTCTTCCATACGGACCATCCTTGCTCTCTCAGCGCAGATGGGTTGGCACATTCATCAGATGGATGTGAAGACTGTGTTCCTTAATGGGATCATTGAGGAAGAGGTGTACATTGAGCAGCCTGAAGGATTTGAGATCTTCAATAGCGAGTCGCATATGCGCATGCTCAAAAGAGCATTGTATGGGCTGAAACAAGCACCCCGTGCTTGGTACACTCATATCGATAGCTATTTCACTAGAATTGACTTCACCAAGAGTGAGGCGGATGCAAACCTGTACCAGATTGTGGTTGAGGATAAGCTTTTAATCATTGTACTTTATGTTGATGATTTAATACTAATAGGTGATGAGCAATTGATACATTCATGCAAGGCAGATCTTGCAAAGGAGTTTGAGATGAAGGATTTGGGCCTCCTTCATTATTTCCTTGGATTGGAAATATGGCAGCAGGAAGGTGAACCGTTTGTAGGTTCCCCCGATGCAAGTATGTCCTGGGAGATACCGGAGAATTTTCACATGCAAGGCTACAAGCCTATCGACTCCTCTTCCAGGAAATTGGAAGAAAGAGGATGCTGCATCTGCAGAGGTAGTGGATGCCACTGTTTATCGACAGTTGGTGGGTTTGCTCATGTATTTAGTCAATACAAGATCGGACATATGCTATGCGGTGAACCAGCTTTCACAAGCGATGGTTAAGCCTACCAAGCTCTTTTGGAAGGTGAGCAAGCATGTCCTGAGATATCTCAGGGGCACATCTGAGTATGGTTTGTGGTACAAACAGATGGATGAGGTGAAGTTGCATAGCTTCACGGATGCAGATTGGGAAGGAAGCCCAACAGACAGAAAGAGCACATCAAGAGGGATTTTTAGTATCGTATCTACAGTAGTTTCTTGGTACAGCAGGAAACAAAGATCTGTGGTACTCAGTTCAGCAGAAGTAGAATACATGGCAGAAATTTTAGCTACATGTGAGGCTATCTGGATGAGAAATATTCTGGTTGGTTTGTTCAGTTCACATTTAGATCCCACGGTGATTCATTGTGATAATCAGAGTTGCATTAAACTCTTAGTTAATCCTATGTTTCATGATAGATCTAAACATATTGATATCCGGTATCATCATATCAGAGATTGTGTGTAGCGGAAGATCATGTTTCTTCAGTACATTCCCACGGAGGATCAGGATGCAGATATTTTGACGAAGGCACTCACCAGGAGAAAATTCGAATACCATAGAGGCAGGATCAGGGTGAAGGATAATCCCTATCTTGTTGAGAGGGAGTGTTGAGATTCAACAAGATGATGAGCTTAGTGAAAATCAGCCACCTTCACTAAGTGGGCCCGCAGGATAATTTTGGCGCAAGTCTATTTTTAATCCCCTCGATCATATTTCAGAAGTTGCAGGATGCTATTTATGGATGGTTGATCAAGTTGGAAAAATAGATGAAATTCTATTTTTAGAATATTGGGCAAAGTCTATTTAGATCGTCAATCTAAAAATAGATGCATGTCGATTATTATTAGCTCTTAATAATAATCAAACTCTAAACAACAACTTATTCTCTTGGAGCACTGTACAGATGTGGAACAACAGATGACAGAAGGAATTACACTATTCCTAAGTGTTTACTGGAGCTATTGCATGGAGGACTTAGTTAGAACTCAAGTGGCAGAGTTATGACACAGTTGGAAGAAGTAGTTATGGAGTTGTATTCAGTTTAACTCAGTTAGACTCAGTTGAGCTTGTTGTATCTAGTCTAACTGATTGATACACTAGTGAGAGTGGAGTGAATTAATTAGTTAATTAATTCACAAATAATAACTCATTAATCAACTGAACAATACAACAGTTAACTACAGTGCATGGCAGTTTCAGTGGAGACCAGTGGAGAGATAGGTGAAAGGGCAAGATAGACTATTTGTTGTGACTATTAGTGATGCATTGATTGCATCCAACACATAGTGGAGATGCCAATGAGGATTGCACAGTCAATCCAAGAGGAATTCAAATTCATTCAGAGCTATTCTTCAGCAGAGATTGCGTAGTGGAGGCAGGCTAGCAGGTGGCATAGATCAGTGCATGGATTTGCAAGATTGGGCTTGATTAGTGTATGACGATTGTACTGTACTGAGAGCTTGTGATAAGCTTTGTATGTTTGTACGAGATTGTCATATGATCTCCATGTTACATAATATATAGTTGGGGTTTCAAGCTTCAGGCTTTCCCGGTTAAAAAAAACTGTGTTATGTGCGATTCAATATTTTTGTTTATGCTTCACATGTGTGTGCAATTAATTTTTCCACAAAAGATTAACAAGTGGAATAGATTCAGTATCTTGCATAAAGTTAAATAGTGTGAGATCAGGTGGATCTTGGACATATGCATGCTTAGTGCATATAATTTCTACACATCCCGCACGTTCTTCTTACTAAAACTGCGGACCCCCGCAAAAGGTAAAATAAAATAAAAGTAAGTTCTAGAAGCCCAGCTGGTTGAATATTCTCCCAGCTGGAGGCTTATAGAAGCGTAATCAGGTCGAGCTTCGCCCCTTCATTCATGAACCTCTATCCCTTCATTAATGGAGATTATCCCTTGGTATTTGGACCTGAAATCCCTTTATGAGAGGACTTTATTCCCCTTTCTATGGAACTGAAACCTCGTTCATTCTCCTATAAATTGAACTCATATTTCAGTCTCAATGGTACTTCTTAAATTGAAGAAGAGGTTTCTTAACATATATTAGAAAATTTCTGAAGAAATCATACTCTCTATTCTTGGCATCATTGGTATGAGAACGATCACATACTCATATCCATAGTTTTATGCTAGTTCAGAGAGGAGAAGGCTTGTCAAACCGAAGGAAAACGACTGTTCAGGACCCCGGAAGAACCTCTATGACGTCAAGGCGACAAGGTTGTAAGGTTACTTCTTATTATACAAGTTAACACAAATGAATTCTATTTTCTCATTAAGTTGTTAATGTATCTCTTTGAGTAATTTAATTCTTGGATTCCTTGATCATTGAGATAGATTAGTGTTTTTGGATTATTATATCTTGCAGGTGCTTTTAATCCTTTTTCCTGTCTTTGATTACGGGTCTTACATGCTGAATTGACCTCTTTTTGAGCGACTGGATTGAATATTACAACAAGCGTTGGACTTTAGGTAGGAGCATCTCCTCTTACTTAGTTAATTAATAATTCTGAATCATAATGGTCTAGAGAAAATGGCTACATTTGGTTGTTTGTTTCTAGATATCCTTACGATACTAGGGAGATCGTTCTTGTCCGCAAGAAGAATTTATTCGTGTAACAAAATGGCAACTCATACAGGTTCTTCCGGGGTCCTAAAAAACCATTTTCCTTCAGTTTGACAAACCTTCTCCTCTCCAAAACAGCATAAAACTATAGATATGAGTATGTGATCGGTCTCATACCAATGATGCCAAGTATAGAGAGTATGATTTCTTCAGCGATTTTCTAATCCACCAAAGTCTACCAATCTACCCTTGAGACTAAAACATGAGTTCAATTTATAGGAGAATGAAGGAGGTTTCAGTTTCATAAATAGGGGGATAAAGTCCTCTCATAAAGGGATTTTAGCTCCAAATACCTAGGGATAGTCTCCATTAATGAAGGGATAGAGGTTCATGAATGAAGGGGTGAAGCTCGACCTGATTACGCTTCTAGAAGCCTCCACCTGGGAGAATATTCGATGACTTGGGCTTCTAGAACTTAATTTTTCTTTTATTTTACCTTTTACGGGGGTCCGAAATTTTAATAAGTAGAACATGCGGGATGTGCCGCAGTTTGTAGAGCAAGAAACCGTGGTACCGCAGGTAAGAACTAGGGAAAGTGTGGAGTTAGGATTTTTAGGGTTTTAATGAGCTTTTCTCCAATTCCAAGACTTGCTTTAGGAACTTTATGATTTTGGACCCCTAAGGGAGCATAATATAGGTAATGATGAACCCATATAGACAGCTAAATGTCATGGTGACAAATTTTAGTGTAGCAACAGGAAAGGGGGGTGAGGATGTTGAGCAACATTGGTATTTGTGTGAAGTTGTTTAGAGAGCTCGTCAGACCCTTGATGCTACTAATCTCATTGAGTTTCAAACCACGTTGTGAGATAGAGAATTGACGTGGTTCATAAAATGGATCGATGTTAGCCCCAACGCTGGTATAGATCTGGTTAAGAAAGAATCTATTCAGGAGTTTAAGTTACCACAATCAAATCAGCAAGGATTGGCTGAATTTTGGGACATTTTCCAACGAGAGGGGGAATCTACTTGGTAATGCATGCAATGATTCAAAGATTATATTAGTAAATTATCTTACCCTATTGATCCCCATCACTATAGATATTGTTTTATCAAGGTAGTGTTTCCAATTACTCATATTCCACTATCTCAACAGAAGGTTAACACACTTTAAGATGCCTTGGAGCAAGTAATGCAAATAGAGGCTATGGTTGGTTTTCCACAGGATTGTAGAGTCGATGGGCCTTCGACATATCCTGCTATTATGGGCCTCCAAAACCAGATTGTGACATTGACAAAAAGGCTAAAAGATTTAGCACCTTCACGTCCCGTGAGGCCTCATGTTTGGTGTACCCACTATTAGGTTGAAGGACATCATGTTACAAAGGGCCCGTGAATGAGAGGGCCAGGATCATGTAGTACTCCTATGGGATCTCCATCACTGCAGTCTCCTGGAGTTACGCAAATATCATATACACTTCCCTATTAGGGTCATAGTGAGTTCCAGTCATTTCCCAGTCCATCAGGTATGTTTGCAAATGATTACTATAAGATATGTTGAAGCTTTGGCCACCTACCTTGTTTGTGTAATATTTTACATAAGCATTCAAATGTTCCAAATAATTTTTTTTGTGAGTTTTACGGATCACCCAATCACCGTACGGATCAATTTCGGTCCTTAGATGCTCTAGAAGACCACCTTGATCGTTCTGCTTTCCGTGTCAATTAGACTCCTCAAGGGCGAGGAGGAGGAGATCCAAGGGGAGGAAGGACAGGTGGAAGAGGCCTAATTAGATGCTATAAATGTGATCAAGAAGGCCATATGGCGAAAGGATGTCCTTTGCCGTGGAGACCATGGTGTTCATATTTTTCAAGTAAATACACATGCAATTGAAGATTGTTGTGAACTTATTACTCGATGGGAGGAGCGAAACTGGATGAAAGGAGCTAATTTAGTCTGTGTAGAGCCTCAGGATCCTAGTCCTTCAATGCATCCCAATATCAATGTTGTCACGAGAGGAGGAAAGATGACAGGAGCTAATATTGGAAATCCAGATCAACTAGCTGTTATAAGACCTGTATCTCCAAAGAAATCATATGATCCAAACCAACAAAAGAAGTATTATAGGGATGTAGCCGAAATTTTCCGTCAGTTAATGTCTTCATAAGGATCACGCAGTGAACTGCAGGATAAATTAAAGTGTCATGAGGAGAAACATTTCACAGAACCTTCCCAACTTATAATGGATTGGTTGAAGTTATTCTTACATATTATGAATGATGAGCAACTCACTGGCTAGTTGTGGAGGAGGTTGAAGACTATTGCTAAGGACGATGTGTTCTTCGAGGAACTGATTTATACAAATCTACCTGAGAGGCATTCCAAACAGGCATAGAGGAACAAGAAGAGAACTGGAAGGGAGTTTCGAGTAGATGCACAGATTGTAGGGTTTCAAATCAAGGAATCCATGTTGGATTTTGGGTCGAATGTTAATATGTTTTTCTGAGAAAATCTTGGGAATCTCTCAGAAAACCTAAGTTGGTCTATTCCCCTATTCAATTTCGGATTGCAAACCAATATTGCATTATTCCTGTTGGTAGACTAGAAGACGTTGAGGTTGATATAGTCGGTGTTAAAACTTACGCAGATTTCAAGGTTATTGATATTATCGGGGATAAAGATCGACATTCGACTTTGTTGGGCATTGGATGGGATTTTGAGAATTATGAATTCATTGATTTAAAGCGAGAGACTATGAATTTTGAAGTGGATGGTATGCGTGTTATATAGCCTCTTGATCCCTATCAGGGTCCGATATTTACATAAACTGTGGATGATGTTGAATCCCCTAATTTAGTGGACTAGTTATATCAATTGATTGTTGGGAAACGAGAAGATCACATTAACCCCACAACAGCTAGATCTATCAGTTGGTAGAGTATTCAATGTAATGAAGTAGGCTCTGATGCTGCAATGGAAGATTTAAAACAAGGTGCTCATGAACTCCACTCTCGACATTGTGCTACTGTTCGATGTATCCGCTGGATTGGTACTGAGGTACGCGAGTATCCTCTTTTTAATGGTACTAATTATGTTCTAAAATTTATTAGAAAAATTGACTGTTGCATAAAATAAAGTTATAAGATCCATGTAATGAGTGTTTCTTTGGAAGCAACTCCCGCAAGCTGGTGGGAAACACACCGAGATCAACTACAAGAATGGAGCACTGTTAAGGTTGTTTTGTTATATCGATTTGCTCCACCGAACGAGATTTTGAGCAAAATTCCTAGTTATAATGGTCGTACTTCTCTGCAAGACCATGTTGCACATTGTTCTTATGTATGGAAGGCTGATGGCCTGACAATTGTAATCTTTCCACATATATTTATTCATTCTTTAGGAAATATTTCGGGTTCATTGAGCTATTATAGGTGTGTTGTTTTTGGATGAGGATGCACTAATAGAATGCAACAAGTATGGAGACTTTGCGCACTAGTATGACTCAGGGTTTTATGAAGTTATTGTTTGTGGTAAAGTTAAAAAATATCGAGATGACGATTTAGAAGATTTAAATCACATATCTTTCAAAAGTCTGAAGGGGAGTGAAAAATTAAGGAGGATCCAATATGCAATGTTCCGCATCTGCAACTGCTTAATTTGAAGAAGATGAATATTAGGACTGTAGAGAAACCAAAGCTTGCTTTTATTAGGGACTACTAGGATGATCATACCACATAAGAAATCTTCGAAATGCAAAAAGAGTACGAGGATTTGTTCCCCTGTTCCGTATCATAATTAAAGGGAATTAAAGGTGATCTGGGAGAAATGGAAATAACATTGAAACCAAATGAAAAACCCGTTAAACACCGACCTTACAGGTTGAATCCATGAGTCGAGGAGAAAATCAAGAATGAAATTGATAAAATGTTAGTCGTAAGTCTCATATTCCCTGTTGATGAAGCTGAATGGATAAGCCCCATTGTCATACAAGATAAGAAGGATTCAGATGAAATCTGGGTGTGTGTTGATTATCGTAATGTCGATAATCCATGTGTGCATGATCCATTTCCAACCCCTTTCAACGATGAAATCTTCGACAATGTTGGGGGAAAGGAACCACATTCCTTTAGTGATGGTTTTTTGGGAGATCATCAAGTATGTATTTCAGAATAAGATAATAAGACCAGATTCACCACTAAATGGGGGTCATATGCATATTATGTTATGCCTTTTTTGGTTGAAGAATGATCCAGTTGTATTCTTCCGTATTGTTATTGTTGCTTTCCGTGAATATATACAAAAGTTCCCAGAAGTTTACATGGATGATTGGATTGTTTATAGTTTTCTCAAGAATCACCCTAGCTTGTTGAGGGTTATGTTTGACATGTGAATGAAACTCCAAATATCATTGAACCTAAAGAAGTGTCGTTCAGTTGTGCATTTTGGAACATTATTGGGGCCCATTGTTTGCAAGGAGGGAGCTTGTGTGGATCATGCTAAATTTGCGGTGATACTGAATATGTCTCCACCCACCTCGGTTTGTCAGTTGTGTTTCACTCTGGGACATACGGGTTATTATCACAAATTCATATGAAATTATGCTTCCATTACGACTCCTCTTGAGAAGCTCCTTAAGAAATATGAGCGCTTTATGTGGTCCACCGAATATGATGTTGCATTTGATACATTGAGGGAGAAGCTTGCAAGCGCATTGATTTTAGTCTATATTGATTGGAATAAGTAGTTCCATGTCCATGTTGATGCATATAAGATCACTTTGGGTGTTATATTAACGCAACCAGGTGAAGGAAACTTGGACCATCCTATTTATTTCACAAGCAAAACAGTTTCCAATGCGGAGAAGAAATATACTACCACATAACAAAAAGTTTTTACGATTGTGTATTCTCTCCAGAAGTCCTGACATTACCTTCTGGGAGGCCAGTTCATGTTTTTTCACAGACCACTCGATGAAGAAGTACTTAGTTAATAATCTTGTGCTTGAAGGAAGAATTTGTCGGTGATTGCTATTGTTTCATGAATTCACGTTTGAAGTCATTGCCAAGCAAGGAAGGAAAAATGTGGGGCCAGATCATCTATCCAGGTTAGAGTTAGGAGAGTCAAGAGGAACAATTGATGATGAGTTTCCAGATTCTCATTTATTTCACATTGAAGCAGTCCTTGAATATTTAGAGGCTATTTCGACCTTTCTTGCTACAAGTTAGCACCCTTATGATTACAGTACAGTGCAAAAAAATCATTTAGTTGTTAAAGGAGCATATGATATGAATGGAGGAGTATTAGTAAATGCTATGCTAAGTACCTCTTTCAGATTTTAAACATGATTGCTTCTTATGTGCATAGATTTGAGCTTAACAACAGGTTACTTCAATGGTTTATTTTAAGTGTCTTTCAATAGTGTAACTCTATGAACAAATTGTAAAGCATGAAATCATCAAACACTTGAAAAGAAATATGCATCAAACCACAAGAAAAAAACCATTGATGAAGGAGTTCATCCCTCCTGGGCCACATCTCCAAGCCTGCCAACATGACTAGAACACTCTTATATTCGGTGTCAAAAGTACATATAAGTTTGCTGCCAATAACATGTGGCTATTTGTTACGCGGATTAATCCCTCTTGCGGACAAGAGCGATCTCCCTAGTACTCAACGAGTAGCTAGAAACAAACATCCATTTGGAAACCTTTTTCTTTATATTAATTGCATTTAAAAATTATTATAACAAAGTAGAGAGGACACACCCCTACCTTGAAATCTAAACGTTTGATGTAGTCTTTTATCCCGTCTCTCTAAGTGACTTCTCTAATAAGTAGAACCTACAATCAAAGACAAGACAAAAGAATCAAAGCATCTGCAACATATAATAATCAAGAAAAGCTAATCCAACTTAGCGATCAAGGAGTCTAAGTATTGATTTTATTTCAATAAGCATAAGAAAAACTCAATGAGAAAAAGAGATCCATATGTATTATCTTGAATAAAAAGATTAATCTTACAACCTGATGCCTTGATGTCGTACAGATTTCTCCCGGGGTCCTGAACAATCGTTTCTCCTTCAGTTTGATAAGCCTTCCTCTCTGAATAACAACATGGAGTTATGGACATAAGGGTGTGATCATTCTCATGCCAACAACAATTCACTAGTGTAGAAAGTATGCACTCTTGGGAATTATCTTCAGCAATTACATTTACAATCTACCCTTCAACCTGAAACTTGAGCTCAATTTATAGGGAAATGAAGGTAGTTTTAGTTCCATGAAGAGGGGGATGGATTCCTCTCATGAAGGGATTTGAGCTCCATGGACCAAGGGATAAGCTCCATGAGTGGAGAGATAAAGCTCAAACTGATCGCGACTCTAGAAGCTTCTAGTTGGGAGAATATTCGACCAACTAGGCTTCTAGAATTTACTTTTTCTTTTATTTTGCTTTTCACGAGGGTCACAGGTAATAGTAGCAAAACATGCAGGGGTTGCTGCAGTTTATAGACCAAACAACAGCGCAAGCACAGGAGAAGGCTAGAAAAAGTGCGTAGGTAGACTTTTAAGGGTTTTACAGAGCTTTTCTCCAATCCCAAGACTTGATTTAGGAACATTAAGGTTTTTGACTTGTAAGGGAACATGATATAGGTGGTGATATACCCATATGGAAAGTCAAATGTCATGGTGAAAAAATTATGTGTAACATACTTTCCCCTAAAGTGCGAAGTCTGAGGTTATTTTGAGGAGTGAAGTGCTTTATCATTTTGAGGATTAGATTGGAGACACTGGTCGAAAACTTGTAAAAACATTCAATGCACACACACACACACACACACACACACACACATATATATCATCGCTGAGGTAGGAATTCCCATACTCAGATCAAAACTAATTAAATGTTTTGGTACATATATGGTGTTAGCCATCATTAAATTTTTGTTAGAGCAAATGATGGCTAAAAATATGTCCTAAGCCTTCAAGAGATTGTTTTCATGAAAAAACTACTCATTCTTCAAGTCTTCTTGTGTTGTTTGAACTTAGCAAGTAATCTTCACTGTTGTTTCATTAAAAGAAAACCACCAATTTAAACCTGCTACCCCCTTCAAAATTGTTCCCTAAACAACCCCTTTTCATCATTTCATTCACTCATTTTTGCTCTTTTTACCCCCCATTTACCTCTGAAAAATCTCCTTTTATTTTTGATATTTTCCCTCCCTTCCCCTAAAAAAACCTTCAAAAAAACCTTCAAATCATAGAACTCCTCGTTTATGGTTTAAAAACCCTTATTTTCCCTCTATCGGAACTAGAAAAACCCTTAAAAACCCCTCTTTCTGCCTAAGAAATGCCCTTTTATATAAACATGGGTTTTAGCCCCCGAGGGATTTAAAATCTTTGATCCTTCTCCTCCATGCGTCCGAGCGATATAGCCAAGCGCTTTAACAAAAACCCCTCTAACCCTATCGCATCGGCTTTTTCTCTAAATACCGCATTTTCGAGGTAAAATTTCCCCCGATGCGATAAGCCCCTCTTCCCCTTGGCCCCGGTTCTGTGTTCTCCCATAGAACCCTGCATTTCCCTTCCTCCCTTTCTCTTTCTCCTTATCCCTGCCTTGTCGCTTTACGAAGTAATCCCAACCATTGATATTTAAATATCAACGGATATGGTGCCTCCTTTTTTACCTTTCCTCCGTCCAAATCTTGCCATCTATTCACCTTCGCCGAAGAATCTCCTTCGTTGATCCTTTTGATCTGACGGTCCTCATCTACCTCGATGACACATCTTCACCGGGGCCTACCATCCACCACATACAACGCCTGCCCAATCTTACGATGACACCTGTTCTCCACTTAAACAACTCACCACGCAGTTTCTTCATCGCGCTCGATCCGCACCGTCGGATCTCATCCCCCTCATCCAATGGTTGTGGCGTCATATCACATAATTTTTGCACCCGAGGTTTAACACTCCAAAGTAGTGCGATATCGGCGGTATCGAAAAAGCCACGTGGTGAGCGATCAATGGAATCGCATTGCCTCCGGGCAAAACCACTTATTGCCCGAGGGTTGTGTGATAACCCCCTATGGTATTTCGAAAACCACTTTTGTCCAGTTCGTGCTAAATACAATTTGAACTGGATTTTCGCCTGTTTTTCTCAATAAGCCTCCTCCACCTGCATAATCACCCCCTCTGCATCGCTCCTCCGCTCCGTCAGCCTACTAAGAAATCAAACCCCCCATCGCAGGTTTTTTGTAATGATTTTTGTGGTTTGTTGCAGGTTTTTACCATAGTTTTTGGAGTAGAAACCTTGTCCAGAATTCGCAAAAGGACATAGACAAAATCTTCCATGTTTGAAGGCTAAAAACATGAAGGTAGAAGGTTGCCTGGTTTCATCCAAGGGTTTGGACCGTGCTGTGTAAATATTGGTCATACCCTTAGAACTCTCCACCGCACTAAGAACCCCTGGTCCACAGTGATTAAGAAAAAGAAAATAAAGGTCGAAGATTTAAAGATTGAAGAAATTCCGGTGTGAAGAATCGAATGATTAAAAGAGTTAAACCCTGTTGTGTTAAGATTAAAACACAATGCAAAGATCAACACAGTCAACAAGTCAGGATTAAAGGCTCCGAGATGATTACGAGGGCATAAAGCATAATCACAACTATAATAGTGTTTAAAAGCCACCAGATCAGCACAAAAACAGTGAAGGAGCCTTCGAATGCTACATCATCGAGGCTATTACTCCTCAAAATGCCACCTGCAGATTTATTTTCTCAAAGGAATACACAATAAATGCACAGTCATAGATCTTTTGCCAAAGACAACTCATAATTTATGACTAGCCTACCAAAGCCCCCAAAGTCAACAAGAGCAATTAAAGTTGATGAAATTTAATGAAAATCATTAAAACAGAGATGAGCACTTGAAATATTTTTCTTAGGCCTCCCAAAGGTCAAGAAACCATTAATCTGTATTAAATGAACGAATGAAACCTGCTTACACTCCACCTCCTCATTCTTCTATAAATACTTCCGTAGAAGACAGTGAAGGGGTTGGTCTCTGGATATCTGTTGCATGTAAATAAATTTTGAAGTTGTTGTAGCTCTGTTTGTAATTGAAGACACATAAGCTGAGATGAGAAGTTTGAAGCTGTAGAGGCCCATTGGACTTGAAGATTGTAACTGGTTTGAACATCAAATACAAATAATTGATTTATGGGATCCCGGTCTATGTCAATGGTGATGTGTTTCTCACTGTAAATTGTTATTTTTTGTTTCCATTCTGTCCACTTTTCTCTGATAAAGAACAACAAATATAGATTAGGATTTACTTCTGAAGTACCCTAAATCTCGCTGAAAGTCTTTATCCTTTATGTTTTTTGCTGATTGTTAATTTGGAGGTAATTCAATAGAGTATAACCAGTGAAGTGTTGGTAAGCCCATATTTCCTTAGTACAACTTGAGATGTTGTCTTTGAATGTTCTTGATAAGTCTACTAATTGAAGATTGAGTTAGAGAAGTCTATGGTTAGCCCTGTCCTCTAGTTCCTTCTCCAACAGTTGCTTTGAAAATTTCCCTTAAGAGTATGTTGAAAGCAGGCTAGTTTCAAAGTACTTACCTGATCTTAGACTACTTTTTGTGTTTATCATGAATGTTTTCCCTTTAAATATGCTGAAAGCAGGCTAAGTTAAAAGTCTTTACTTGATCTTAAGCTATTCTATGTTTCTAAATGTTTTCTCTTGAAAGTACATCAAAAGCAGGCTAGTTTCAAAGTACTTACCTGATCTTAGATTACTTTTGTGTGTCTCCCTTAAGTGCATGCCAAAATCAAGATAGTTTCAAAGTACTTACTTGATCTTAGGCTGTTCTTTGTTTCTTCATGTGTTTTATTTCTTTCACTTCATTTCTTATTGTTTCATTCCATAAAATCAACTTAAAGAGATCCTTTGACATAGATGACTTGCCCCATGGACCACTCTTGAACCTTGCCGTCCGATTAAATCCTATTATGACTCCATAGCCCAATGGATTGATGCTACTCCTTGCCTATCTTATCAGCTGAACCATTATTTCACCTACTTACACCTTCACCCTTCATATAGACTTCCTTCACCTTCATTATATCCTTGCCCAACCAAAAAAAACAAAAACTCTGTTCTTCATAACTAGCCTAATATCATATCATAAAAATTAAAGGTCATATCTTTGGACTCATATATAGAGAGATCCCTCTCTGAATCTAGGATGGCCAGGTCCTTAGATTCCAAAGCGGTTTTGATGTAGGCTCTGCAGTGTTTGTACTTGCCAATCTTGCAAACTACGAAGACTTAACGTACTGGCGACCATATTGGGGAACTTCTGAGTAAATCCTTGAAAAAAAAATACTCGGCATCCACCCAAGTAAAATTAAAACAATGATCATGATAAGATGTGTCTGAATCAGTGACAAACTAAGTAACCTTAGGATTCTAGCATACCCTCATCAAGACCTTGGAGAAATTAGCTAATTAGCCACAGAGTTAACTCTATTTGTCTCATCACCGTAGCTAAGTGTTGAAACATATTTAGGACACTCTCATAACCCACAGGTCTATTAAAAACTCAGAAAACCCAAAACATTTCAGATTGGTATTTAGATAAATTACTGGTGGTGGACCATAAAACATTTTACCTTCCAAAGCTAAAAATTTCCACCTGGCGACTCCACACTTCTGAATTGACCTAAAAACTCCACTGGGAAACCCATTTCTATGATAACATCATACAAACTCAATTAAGGAAACTTTGAGGATTGAGTTTTCTTGTTAAAAGATCAGTTAGCCTACTAAATATTGTCATACATGGTTAAACTTTTCTTATTATTGGGTCTGAAAACACCACATAGTGGCTTCTAAAAGAATTCATACTAGAGCCTATCCTGACCCAAATCCTCCTGAGATAGTTGATAATCCAGAAAGCATACTTAGGAAGTCTCCTAAGTCTAACATTTCAACTGTTGTCAGACCAATCCATAGAGCTAATTATGTTCCCGAAAACCTTACAGCTCTACAAGATTTACAATTTGACTTAAGAAACCCACTCAGAACTAGGTCACTTGATGATATTGATCAGATAGACTTTGAGCCTTCACAGTCACCCCAACATAGTGGTGAGAAAACAGTTAGCAGAGAAACTACCCCACCTAATTTGCATTTCCTTCATAATTTTGGTTTCTCTCATCCAAGATCTGCTCAACAGTCTCTTACTGATCCATCCACTTCTATTTTTTGTACACCCACTATACAATCCACTCCATTTCACCAACCCCCTCCCATCTTACATCCTCCACCTGTAAATCCCCCATTTTTTTCACAACTTCCTATCATGGCAACATCATATGCTCCCCTAGTCCTTCCTTTACCTTTAGTCAATCTGCCACAGGACTATCAGTCCAAGATTCCACTATATGATGCCAGTGGTGTTACTACTGCTTCACATCATGTGGACAAGATGAATGACTATTTTGATAGAAATGATATTGATGATGAAACTATCAAACTCAGATTGTTTACTCAAAGCTTAGGGGGAGAAGCGAGAAAATGGTTCAAAGGCTTAACCCCTCACAGTATTAATGATCTTCAAGCTCTCCATCAATCATTCCTAAACAAGTGGGAAGTTAGAAAAAAACCCTCTCCAAATACTTTCAGACTACAACAACCTCAAAAGAAACACTGGGGAAAGTGTTCAAAATTATTGCACTAGGTTCAATAGTGTTTATAATGCACTACCTCCAGACTTGAAACCTCCTCAAGGCTCAGCCTTGGCCAAATTTCCTGAAGGATTTGATCCTAAAATGGCCTATCAGCTAAGAGAAAGAGACCCCTTGACTTTAGAAGACATGCAGAAAGGAGCTCTTGTTGTGGAAGTTAATCTGATTGAGAAAAGAGCTAGGATGAGGAATGAAAAGAAAGTATCATTTAGGGAGGAAACCGCACCCTCCACATATAGCTCAAAAATGGAAAGAATTATGGAGGAAATGATGAAGAAAATGAGCACACTTGAGAGCACAATCCAGAGAAAATAAATCAGCTCCCCAAAATAGAAATCAATCTCAAAATCAAAATCAGAACTTTAGGAGAAATCAACCTCAAAACAGACAAAGAGAGGATGATCAACATATTAGACCTCCATTCCAAGAAAATTATGTGAATGAGGATGAAGAAACAAATGAGCAAACATAGGATGACCGCATGAATATGTTGGGAGTAAGCAATGAGGATTCTGATTTTCTCCATGAAAGGAAACAAGGTCTATATACACCTCATGATGACAGAAGACCGCAAACAGATTATTATGAACAATTCTCTAAAAATGCCATCATAGGGTCGCCTAAACAATATGACCTCAGAAGCAAAAGGAATCAAGAAACTCCCAAGAACAAAACCTCTGATAAATCTGCTAAAAACAGCCCTGAAAATACACCCAAAAAGACAGTTGAAAATCACAAAACAGTGGCTAAAGATTCTGATTTAAACAAAGGGAAAAATGCTCAAACCAATGAAAAATAGAATTTTAACCCCAGTAGCACTAGCACCTCAGCTAATTCTCCTTAAAAAACCATTCTAACTGCTGTAAATAATAAAAATCAGCAAGCTGATTTTGTTGATGAAATAGTGACTAAGAAGGCTGAATTAAAAATGTTAAAAAACCAGATTCTTTCAGCTTAGAGAATGAAATTTCTAAAATAAAAATCTCTGTCCCACTCACTGAATTAGTTACTCAAAATGTATATAGAGGTCAGATTTTGAAAGCTTTGAACATAGAAGATGTTCATGACACAGTTAACTTAAATGATGATACCCCAGAGCTCATTTTTGGACCAAAAATTGAAGGAAAATTTCAAGAAGGAACCACCCCTCCATTCTACATCAGCTTAAAAATTCATGACAATATTTTTCACAATGCTATGCTTGATTCAGGAGCATCACACAACCTCATGCCTAAGGTGATTATGGAAAGATTAGGCTTAGAGGTAACTAGACCCTACAAAGATTTATATTCTTTCGATTCAAGTAGGGTGAGATTCCTAGGCTTAATAAAAGACCTCTATGTTAACTTAGCCCAAATACCAGCCAAGAGTTTAGTGATGGACATTGTAGTGGTTGATATACCTCCCAAATATGGCATGCTCCTTTCAAGGTCATGGGGTGCTAAGTTACAAGGCACAATGCAAATGGATATGACTTATGCCACCATTCTTGTCTTCAGTCAACCTAGAAGACTCTATAGGGAAACACACATGAAATATATGGTGAGTAACCAAGAAAGACCAAAGAATTCTCCTCTCTATTCCTTCCACACTAACCTTGACTCTTTCATTCTTTTTAATGATGATATTCCAAAAGAGAAAGAGCTAATTAGTGAAAAAACATCAAATGCTGTGATCACTTCACTTTCAAACATAGCTACAGCCATTGATAAAGAGGAAAACAAAGAAGAATTTAAAAAATAGTTTGCTAATTCAGAAATTTACAGCAAACAGAGTAAAGGTCTTGAGGTCTAGAAAATTCATAAGCATAACATAGATCATGAGAATCAAGGAGTAAAACCCGAAAACACTGAAAAGTTTGAGGAACTAAACATGGAAAAATGTAGCTCAGACCCTTGTATAGAACAGAATAATGAAGAAAACAGAGAAGACAACCATGAAATAAATCACAAATCTGAAAACAGTCCTCTTTGGAACATGAATTTTGATGGGTCTTGCACTAACAATGATGCAGGAGTAGGCATATGGATACACAACACTGAAAACAATCATGCTGAGGGGCATTCCTATAGATTAAATTTTCAATGTACAAATAATTTAGCTGAGTATAAAGCTCTCCTTTTAGGTCTGCATTTATTTAAAAAATTAGGGGCCAAAAGGATAAAAGTTCAGGGGGACTCAGAGTTGATTATTAGGCAAGTAAATGGGGAATATAGTGCCAAACATCCCAGACTTAGAGCCTATAGAGATGATGCCATGGACTTGCTAAAAACATTTGATGAATTTCAACTTATCTTTGTCCCAAGAAACCAAAATGTCCTTGCCAATGGTTTAGCCTTTGCTGCTAGAACTTGTCTCACACCTCATGAAACCAAGCAATGCACCACCCAAATCAAGTTTAGACCAGCTGTCCCAGATAATGAAAAATACTGGCAAGTTTTTGATGGAGATAAACAAATAGAAGACTTCTTACAGTCCAAAAATGGATTTGAAACGCCACACTCAGATTCAGATTATGATAAAGACTGTCCTATTGAAGAAAACCCACTTACTGAAGAAGAAAAGCCTCCCGAGATTGCAAAAATAAAGCTGTTAACAAATGAATTCCAACATATGACAGAAATTAGCACATAATTAGAAAATGAAGACTTAGAAGTGCTGCAATCTAAAGACCAAAGCTTGCTGAAAGGATTGGTCCCTTTAGAGGAATTATTTGACTTGAATGATGTGGCCAAAAAACCAAAACTTGAACCCATAGAATCTGAAGTAGAAGAATGCAACATAGGTAGTAAGGAAAAGCCCAAAATAATCAAACTGTCTATAACACTGCCAGCACATATCAAACTGAAATACATTGAGCTCTTTAAAGAATTTTTTGATGTTTTTGCATGGAGCTATGAAGATCTGAAATCATATGATACATAAATAATTCAGCATAAGATACCCCTCAAAGAAAACCAGAAACCTTTTAAACAGAAATTGCGCAGATCAACCCTGTTCAATTACCTCTGGTAGAAAAAGAATTCAGAAAAATGTATGAGGCTGGAATTACTGTCCCTGTTAGATACTCAGAGTGGGTGTCTAATCTTGTATCAGTTAGGAAGAAAACAAGAGAGATAAGGCTTTGTATTGATTTTAGAAACTTAAACAAAGCCTCACTGAAGGACAACTATCCTTTGCCCAAAATGGATCATATTTTACAAAAGGTAGTTGGTTCCAAAAGAATTTCTTTGCTAGATGGCTTCTCAGGTTACAATCAAATCTTGGTACATCCTGATGATCAACTTAAAACAACCTTTACTACACCTTGGGGCACTTTCATGTATTTGAAAATGCCTTTTGGTTTAATGAATGTTGGTACCACATTTCAGAGAGCCATGGATATTGCATTTTTAGAAGAAATAGGTTACTTCATTGTGATTTACCTGGATGGTATAACTGTTTATTCTAAAACAGATGAAGAACACCTAATACACTTAAGTAAAGTCTTTGAAAAATGCAGAAAATTTGGAATGTCCTTGAATCCAAAGAAGACTTTGTTTGGTCTCCAAGAAGGTAAACTTCTTGGGCATATCATATCAGAAGAAGGAATAATGATAGATCCAAAAAGAATTGATGCTATTTTGCAAATCAGCCATCCCAGAAACATTAAGGAACTTCAATCCTTCGTTGGAAAGATTAATTTCTTGAGAAGGTTCATACGCAATTTAGCTGAACTCCTTAGAAACATAACAAACATGCTTAAAAAGGAAAAAGGAGTTAAATGGACCTTAGAAGCAAAGAAGTCATTTGAACTGGTAAAACAAGCACTCTCCAAAACACTAGTTCTTATCAGTCCTGAATTTTCCAAAGATTTCTTCATTTTTTCATTTGCATCAGAACACACTATAGTTGCTGTCCTATTACAGAAAAACTTGAATGGACAAGAGCAGCCCATTGCATTTTTTAGCAAGGCATTGAGAGATGCACCTCTGAAATACACCATAATGGAAAACAAGCCTTTGCCTTGGTCAAAGCCTTAAAAGACTTCAGAGTTTACATTTTACATTCCCACATCATAGCATTTGTGCCTGACTCAGTCGTGAAAGACATATTGACCCAAGATCCAGATAAAAAAAGAGGAAAGTGGATTTCTGTAATTTTAGAGTATGACTTAGAAATCAAGCCCACTAAGCTCATAAAAGGTCAAGGACTAGCAAAACTTATGGCTGAATCTAACTTTCAAGCTCTTGATATAAACATGTTTAACGCATTATATGAACAGGAGTAGTGTTCAACTCCAACCATTGAATATCATTTTCTAAATTCATCTTGGTATGCTGATATTTTATATGTTTTTTCTCAATCTTAATGTCCCTCCTGGTTTGTCTAAAACAAAGGCAAGATTTTTAAAGTTAAAAGCTGTAAATTATTTCATTTTGAATAAATGTTTATATTGGAAAAATGCTAGTGGATTATTGCTTAAATGTTTGCTTGAGAATGATGCAGATAAGATTAAGCATGAGTTCCATGAAGGAGAATGTGGAGGCCACCTCTACTGCAAGTCAACTGCTAATAAAATCCTTAGAGCTGGTTACTACTGGCCCACTCTCTTTCAAGATGTCCACAAAAATATTATTGTCTGTCACAAATGTCAAATATTTGAAGGCAAAAGAAAACTTCTTCCCTTACCTCTGCAACCATTCACTGTTGAAGCTCCTTTTCAGCAGTGGGGTCTAGACTTCATTGGGGAAATCCATCCTCCCTCATCTGCCCAGCATAGATGGATCCTCACAGCAACTGACTATTTTACCGAGTGGATAGAAGCCATCCCCTCTAGGAATTCCACAGACTCAGTCATCATCTCATTCCGTGAAAACCATATATTTTCCAGATTTGGTTGTCCTAGAAAAATCATAACTGACAATGCTACTGCATTTGATTCTAAAAAGATGGTAGAATTATGTCATAAGTATCAGATCATATTGGGTCATTCCACAACTTATTGCCCTTAAGGTAATGGGCTGGCAGAGTCCTCAAATAAAATTTTGGTAAACATTATCAAGAAGTTGCTGGAAGATAACAAGAAGTCATGGTACAATAAGCTAGTACATGCTTTATGGGTAGACATACTAACCATTAAAAAATCCATTGGAATGTCCCCCTATCAGCTAGTTTATGGAACTGATGCAATATTTGCAACCAGTTTAAGAGTGCCATTAATGAAGCTGATCCAGGAAGTACAGTCTGAAGATAATGAGGTACAAGAAGAATAAACCAGACTATACATTTACAACAAACCAGAGAGGAAGTATACATTAGAGCACATCAAATACAAGAAAACATCAAGAAACTATTTGACAAAAGAACCAAGGCAAGTGATTTCAAAATTGGTGATAAAGTTTTGAAATGGGATTCAAGAAGAGAAGATAAGGGCAAACATGGAAAATTTGATAACTTATGGCAGGGCCCTTATTTTATCCAATCTACTATTGGAAACAATGCATTTTTTTTGCAAGAGTTGGATGGAGCTGAATACTTTGGAGGTCCTGTTAATGGCAGGGTTCTCAAACATTATTTCTGCTGATTGATATTTTACTTTCAAAGATTTTTATTCATTGTATATAACACTGTTTTTCAATTTGAAGAAAGAGAAAAGACAAAAACAATAGAAAAAGAAAAAGAGGGCAAAAATAAAACAAGAAAGGTACAACCCCATACCAAAAATAAAAGAAAATATGAAAGTGTGCAAGTTTAAATGCTACTCCGTAAGAAAAATCTGCTATTTTAGTCATACATCTCAATCAGGACTAAGATAGATTTCAATTTCCTGTTGATAAGATAGTAAAGAAGATTTGCCAAACTGTTCAATCTTGGCTTATCAATAGATTAGATTAGGATAGAAAACAATGGTTCAAATAGACTGAAAATCTGAACTTGTAAGATTGATGAAAGATTGGTTCTAATATGCTATAAATCTGAACCAAGAGAAAGGAAAATTAGCTCCAAAAAGATTGAAATCCGAGCTGCAAAAAGGATGAAGGATGTTTAAATTGTCAGATTTCAAGCCTTCATAGTTTTGTTTTAAATTTTCTGCAAATAAAATCTGTGTGCAACTTGTACATACAACCATAGACATCATGGAAAATCAAACAGCCTAACCCTGGCTTGACTATGTTTAAATTTATGTTTTATAAGAATAGAGAATAAAATCTGCCAGACAGTCTAATCCTGGCAAATAGTAGCTTAGGTAGAGAATTTATGCGTTCAACAGACTAATCTTAACTCATGGAAGAAATAAGGGTAGACTTAGATTATTTTTTCCTGTTTTCAAAAAGAATAAAATGTTGATGTTCAAGGTCTGCAAGTCCAAATGCACCTATTGAAGAAAAAATGTTAGGAAGTAGGCTGTGTAGGAAGTTGTTTGGGAAATAAATCTGTTTGATATAAATACTTATCATCTTTTCTAAAGCAACATGATCAATGAAGAAGAGTTTGTTATGGATTAAGGCACTGGCCTGCAATCTAGAGATCAAAATTTGAAGTTCTTGACACCTCCAAGGAGCTGCCATTCCTAAGTGGAGCCACTGTTAGCCATCAGTAAATTTTTTTCAGAGCAAATGATGGCTAAAAATAAGTCCTAAGCCTTCAAGAGATTGTTTTCATGAAAAAACTGCTCATTCTTGAAGTCTTCTTGTACTGTTTGAACTTAGCAAGTAATCTTCACTGTTTTTCATTAAAAGAAAACCACCAAGTTAAACCTGTTGCCCCCTTCAAAATTGTTCCCTAAACAACCCCTTTTCATCATTTCATTCACTCATTTTTGCTCTTTTTACCCCCCATTTACCTCTGAAAAAGCTCCTTTTCTTTTTGACATTTTCCCTCCCTTCCCCTCAAAAAACCTTCAAAAATCCCTTAAAATCATAGAACTCCTCGTTTATGGTTGAAAAACCCTTATTTTCCCTCTATCAGAACTGGGAAAACCCTTAAAAACCCCTCTTTCTGCTTAAGAAATGCCCTTTTATATAAACACGGGTTTTAGCCCTCGAGGGCTTTAAAATCTTTGATCCTTCTCCTCCATGCGTCCGAGTGCTCTAACCAAGCGCTTTAAAAAAAACCCTTCTAACCCTATCGCATCGGCTTTTTCCCCGAATACCGCATTTTCGTTGTAAAATTTCCCCCAATGCGATAAGCCCCTCTTCCCCTTGGCCCCGGTTCCGTGTTCTCCCATAGAACCTCACCTTTCCCTTCCTCCCTTTCTCTTTCTCCTTATCCCCGCCTTGTTGCTTTATGAAGTAATCCCAACCATTGATCTTTAAAGATCAACGGCTATCGTGCCTCCTTTCTTACCTTTCCTCCGTCCAAATCTTGCCATCTATTCACCTTAGCTGAAGAATCTCCTCCGTCGATCCTTTTGATATGACGGTCCTCATCTAACTCGATGACCCAACTTCACCAGGGCTTACCATCCACCACAAACAATGCCTGCCCAATCTTACGATGACACCTAGCGTCCACTTAAACAACTCATCGCACTGTTTCTTCATTGCGCTCGATTCACACCATTGGATCTCATCCCCCTCATCCGATGGTTGTGGCGTCATATCGCATAATTTTTGCGCCCGAGGTTTAACACTCCAAAGTAGTGTGATACCGGCATTATCGAAAAAGCCACGTGGTGAGCGATAAATGGAATCGCATTGCCTCCGGGCAAAATCACTTACAGCCCGAGGGTCGCGCGATAACCCCCCTGTGGTATTTCGAAAACCATTTTTGTCCAATTCGCGCCAAATACAGTTTGAACTGGATTTTCGCCTGTTTTTCTCCATAAGCCTCCTCCGCCTTCATAATCACTCCCTCTACATCGCTCCTTCACTCCGTCAGCCTCCTAAGCAATCAAACCCCCCATTGCAGGTTTTTTGTAACGATTTTTTCTGGTTTGTTGCAGGTTTTTACCATAGTTTTTGGAGCGGAAACCTTGTCCAGAATTCGCAAAAGGACAGAGCCAAAGTCTTCCATGTTTGAAGGCTAAAAACATGAAGGCAGAAGGTTGTCTAGTTTCATCCAAGGGTTTGGACCGTGCTGTGTAAATACTGGTCATACCCTTATAACTCTCCACCGCACTAAGAACCCATGGTCCACATTGATAAAGAAAAAGACAATAAAGGCCGAAGATTTAAAGACTGAAGAAATTCCAGCGCGAAGGATCGAAGGATTAAAAGAGTTAAACCCTGTTGTGTTAAGATTAAAACATAGTGCAAAGATCAACACAGTCAGCAGGTCAAGATTAAAGGCTCCGAGATGATTATGAGGGCATAAATCAGAATCACAACTATAATAGTGTTTAAAAGCCACCATATCAACACAAAAAAAGTGAAGGAGCCTCTGAATGCCACATCATCGAGGCTATTACTCCTCAAAATGCCACCTGCAGTTTTATTTTCTCAAAGGAATACACAATAAATGCACAGTCAGAGATCTTTTGCCAAAGACAACTCAGAATTTATGACTAGCCTACCAAAGCCCCCAAAGTCAACAAGAGCAACTAAAGTTGATGAAATTTAATGAAAATCATTAAAACAGAGATGAGCACTTGAAATATTTTTCTTAGGTCTCCCAAAGGTCAAGAAACCATTACTCTGTATTAAATGAACGAATGAAACCTGCTTACACTTCACTTCCTCATTCTTCTATAAATACTTCTGTAGAAGACAGTGAAGGGGTTGGTCTCTAGATATCTGTTGCATGTAAATAGCTTTTGAAGCTACTGTAGCTCTGTTTGTAATTGAAGATACATAAGATGAGATGAGAAGTTTGAAGCTGTAGAGGCCCATTGGACTTGAAGATTGTAACTGGTTTGAAAAACAAATACAAATTGCTGATTTATGGGATCCTAGTCTATGTCAATGGTGATGTGTTTCTCACTGTAAATTGTTATTTTTTGTTTTGTTTCCATTCTATCCACTTTTCTCTGATAAAGAACAACAAATATAGATTAGGATTTACTTTTGAAGTACCCTAAATCTCACTGAAAATCTTTATCCTTTATGTTTTCTGCTGATTGTTATTTTGGAGGTAATTCAATAGAGTATAACCAGTGAAGTGTTGGTAAGCCCATATTTCTTTAGTAAAACTTGAGATATTGTCTTTGAATGTTCTTGAACATCTACTAATTGAAGATCGAGTTAGAGAAGACTATGGTTAGCCCTGTCCTCTAGTTCCTTCTCCAACAATTGCTTTGAAAAGTTCCCTTAAGAGTATGTTGAAAGTAGGCTAGTTTCAAAGTACTTACCTAATCTTAGACTACTTTTTGTGTTTATCATGAATGTTTTCCCTTTGAATATGCTGAAAGCAGGCTAAGTTAAAAGTCTTTACTTGATCTTAAGCTATTCTATGTTTCTAAATGTTTTCTCTTGAAAGTACATCAAAAGCAGGCTAGTTTCAAAGTACTTACCTGATCTTAGATTACTTTTGTGTGTCTCCCTTAAGTGCATGCCAAAAGCAGGATAGTTTCAAAGTACTTACTTGATCTTAGGATGTTCTTTGTTTCTTCATGTGTTTTATTTCTTTCACTTCATTTCTTATCGTTTCATTCCATAAAATCAACTTAAAGAGATCCTTTGACATAGATGACTTGCCCCATGGACCACTGTTGAACCTTGTTGTTTGATTAAATCCTATTATGACTCCATAGCCCAATGGATTGATGCTGCTCCTTGCCTATCTTATCAGCTGAACCATTATTTCACCTACTTACACCTTCACCCTTCATATAGACTTCCTTCACCTTCATTATATCCTTGCCCAACCAAAACAAACAAAAACTTTGTTCTTCATAACTAGCCTAATATCATATCATAAAACTTAAAGGTCATATCTTTGGACTCATATATAGAGAGATCCCTCTCTGAATCTAGGATGGCTAGGTCCTTAGATTCCAAAGCGGTTTTGCTGTAGGCTCTGCAGCATTTGTACTTGCCAATCTTGCAAACTACAGAGACTTAACATATGGTTTTAATATTACATCAAAAGTAGACACAATATGGGCACAACCATCTGTCATGAGTAGTCTACTGTATCATGAATAATAAAACTCTTGGCAGCCTGGATGGTGGAAACTAGATCCAGGGTCTTGATTTCCACTTCCCGAACTAGTATGATTCTATCCATGGGATTTATTGTGTGGAAGTCGAACATGGCAGAAACCACTTGGTTACCGGTCAATGATGTGAACCGTTTTAACAAGTTTGAGAGAAACCACCAATAATGACAATGGCTCTCAAAGTACTCTAGTACAATATATGAAGTGTGAATGAATGATTTGTAGTTGAACACTCATAGAATCGTTCGATCAAAGGTCAATGATGCAACCTGTTGGTGAAGGCTAGAAACCTGCCCTTAGGGCATGCAGATCCCTAAGTACTGATAGGATTCTAGATCAACTTTCTAGATGATGAGCTGACGTCGATAGAAAGTGATCCGTTGTAGGAAAGCCCACGACACAAAACCATTAGATAAAGTTTTGAATAAATAATTGCAAGGAGTGACACGGGGATGGTCAACGTGAATAGAGACAAATGTTTGCAATGAATGGTTTATTTGAACTCTCTCTTGAACACATAACGAGACTGTAGATGGATTTGCAGCATTTGACCTGAAGCTAATACCCAGAAACCGGCTGAAGACTTTCAATGTGGGTCGATTAATTGTTAGACAAGGGATTTCCCAACCCAGTTACAAGTGTGACAAAGTGTCAGGTTCAAGAGTGGCATGCTGCTTTCTAAAAAAGGGTGACAATTGGATTCTTTTTCTCTCTTCCCCCCCCCCCCAACCATTACTGGCAAGTACCTCTTTATTTTTAACAAGCTTGAGGAGGATAACATTTGCTTGTTTGTGTAAGCTCATCCTTCGGATGAGTCCATCTTAGTATTAAAATCGAACCCTAAGAAGGAGTGGTTCAGTCCTATTTGTAATCGACAGGTCCTTTACTGTTAAATTTTAATGAGTCCAGTATAGGAGAAACTCATCATTTTTTAGTTTTAGGGAGTCATAAGAAAAAAATAAGTAAACTCCATGGTTGTTCTTTTTCATAAATTTAGTCACCCAAGCCCAAAAAAGGATAAAATAATGTAGGAGAGAATTCTATTGACCATGATTAGTCAATGTATACCTTTTTCTTAATTAGTCCATTTCAGTCCGGAAAAGGGGTAAACTTATACTGAAAGGACGATTGCTCATTTACTTTAATGAGTTCGAATAGTCAAGTACTCAGAAATCTTTTCATATTTCAAGAGTCTGAAAAGGGTTTAAAATAGAACTCCAGAGTTTCATTTTTTCGTAATTTTAAAGAGCCTGAAAAAGTGATAAAAGTATACTCAGTGTCGAAATAATTATTTTCACCAAAAATCCTGTATCCTGCAAAAAAACTCAAAAGATTACACATACTTGTTTCCAAAAAGTAAAAATATTTAAAAAATGACCTTTTAAAGTGAAAAATAAATAAAATAATAATATTTTATTCATTGAAAAACTATAAAAAGAGGTTAAAACAAATCATTTTCACCTTTTGTGTTCAGAGCAGTGCATTTGATAACTTTTGGCTAACAACTTCCGGAGTAGATATTGGGAGAACCAATCGTCCATTTCTTGAATCGTCAGAATCAGGTAATCCACATCATCCTTATCTTCATTTATATCCATTTCATTTTTCATTTTGAGCCTTTATTTCATTTTTTAAGAGGATTTAATGTTTTAAAATGCGCTCTCGGGGGTCCACGGGCAATGCATATGATAACTGTGGACCCCAATCATTTTTAAAAGTAATAATTATCGGGCTGCCGCGGGTTCTACGTGGAGTGCACGTCTACACTGTCTGCACACAGAGCCCGTGGAGGCACTGTGAACGTTTTAAAAATCCAAATTTCTCTTAAAAAATGGTTCAAATTCTCTTCCAAATGGTTTTAACTATTAAATGTATTGATTTGTAGGTTGTTTCACCATGTTGGAGTGGCCAGAACTTGATCATGAGATTATAGATAATGAAGCTATGGATGACAATACAACCATGACAACATTGAAGAATTGTGGTTTATATAAATTATGGGCTATCCAAGGAATTAAGGCACAAGTGGAGTTAATGGTTTGGCTTGTAAATACGTGGGATGTTCAAGACCAATGCTTCATAATCAGTGACCACCGACTCGAAATCGAGCTAGAAGACATTTATTTCCTTACTGGATTGTCCCGGAGAGGAAGAAGCATATCCTTTTTTGGGGCCAGATAGGGAGGTCTTCCCACTTCCAATTACAAAGGGAAATATTGTAGCAATGAGGAAGATTTGAACGATGGTCACATAGATATTAAAACTATCTTGTGATTGGATCTCAAAGTGATGGCATTTACAGTAACTAGATTGTGCGGGAGTGCAGCGTCGCATGTGGCTACTAAGTCACAGATGAAAACAACAATTGATTGTCTTGGAGGAACCATATTTAACTGGTGCAAAGGATTATTGACCAACATAAAAGGCCAATTAACTAGAGAAAATAATGCGAAGTTGTAAGACTTTGGATATGGCGCCATTCTCATTTCATTTGCTTTAGAGCAAATTATGCTTCTTACTCCGCAGTTGATTCCAGTAGATAGTGGGGTCCTCAGGAACCTCAGATGGTGCGATGGGTGGAACTAATGGCTCGCCATGGTGGCGAGGGTGGCTCAGTAGTTTAGTTTACTCCATAATACTTCATGTGGCTTAGGAACCAAGTCTTCATCATTGAATACTTTCCTTCTATAGGAATGGATTACAAGGGTGATCCTAAAACATCTTTACCCCTAGGGGCACAGTGTTTTAAGAAAGGCAAGTGAATCATTTTTATGTTTTTTAATTTAACTTTTATTTGATTTTTATCGTCCAATGCTGACAAAAATATTTAAATGCAGATGTCGGTCCACAAAGACCAGCAACACTTCGCCGCTTTGATAGGCGGGAAGCACAACCTGTAGCACCTCCACAGGACCAGGCAACAGAGATCCTAGCAGACATGGAGCACTACCTTGAGAGGTTGACCATATACATTCCTGAGACAGGAACAAATGATATCCCTCTCAGGCTTTAGAGACACATGACATGTGTTCCAGGTCCATTTAGGAGATTTCTGCGTAAGGTGGCGCGTGCAATAGTTTATTACGATGATCATCATCACGGATAGTGGACGATCATTGTAGATCGAAATTTTTTCTTTTTGTATTAGTACCTATTATATCATAAGTTGTTTGAACCTATGATCATAGATGATGTAATACTTTTTGAACACAAACCTATCTATGCTAATGATATTACTACTTTCTTTGAGTATCTTGTTCAACATGGATTGAATGTTGTTTTGGTTTACTTTGTTAATGTTTCAAATGTCTATTTAGAACACAATTAGCCGATGCATCGGCCAATGTGTTTAAATTTATTGAAATATGTTGATATTCAATATAATCAAATTGTCGTTCCAAGAGACAAACCTTCAAAAATAATCTTAATAACACTAGATTTCTAATTCCATAAACTCTATTTAAATGTAATACAATGAGTTGTGAATCCAACCTAATGATCAAATGTCGACTACCAAATGAAATGGAATCAGATAATAACTCAATGACTACGCTATATTCTGCAATATTGTTCTTTGTTTGACCAAGGCATATCCCATGAATAGAAACTAACTCATCGGTGGGTGAATAAATAACCCAAGCCGTGGAAGAGATATTCCATGTACTACGACTGGCACCATCAACAAAACCAATGTATGTTTGAAGGGATGTAGACATATGCAATATCACGAGTAATCAATATAAGCAATGATAGTAGTAACATCAAAACTAATCTAGGCACACTTGTCTAATCTAAGGCACACTATTCTAAAAAGTAACTATTGTACAAGATATATCTTCACACGAAAGTCAAGCATAATATCTCTTAAGATAAAGATCATTTCTGGGTTTATCTAAAGAGACCCCATCATAATCAATTAATTCATAGGCTCCTTTTGCAAGCACACGCTTGTCAATATAGGGACCATGCCACATCGGTTCGAATTTTCTAGCACCTAGCTTATAGTTAGCTTGATCGTATACTAAAACTAGGTCACCTTCTGAATAAACACGAGGGTTAACACTTTGATCATACTGATATTTCACACGTTTCTTATGAGCTTTGGTAGCCAATGCAGCAGTGCGTCGAGTCTCATCTAATTGTCCTAAGTATAGAAAGCGTTTTTCCTCTTCAAAGGTAGCTAGTAACAACTCAATGGCTAATTTGAGTGACGATATTTCACATTAAATGGGTAACATAGCTTCTAAACCATAGAAAAGTTGAAAAGGAGTGAACCCTATAGCAGTTTTTGCAGAGGTTCGGTATGCCCATAGTGCCGAAAAAATAATGGTGTGCCAATTTGATTTATGAGTTCCGATAATCCATTTAATCATGATGGTTAAAACTTTGTTGACGGCTTCAACTCGACCCTTAGTCTATGGGTAATACGGAGTAGAATTATCATGGCGTAGGCCAAGTTGATCAAAAAGTTCGGTCATCATAATATTTCAAAAATGACTCCCATGGTCTGTGATAATAGCTTGAGGCACACCAAAATGAGCAATCACATGATTGAATACGAAAGTAGCTACAATTTTTCCATCTGTCGCGAATGTAGGCATTTCCTCGGCCCATTTGGTAAAGTAATCTACATCGAGAATAATATACCTGTGCCCCCTGGTCGAGTGAGGGTTACATGTAATGAAATCAATGCCCCATTTCACAAAAGGACTGACAACAATGATTGGGTGAAGAGGAGCTGGAGGTGCACGCATCTTTCGATAAAAAATTTGGCAGTTGTGGTATTTTCGGACCGCAATGATACAATCGTTGAATAATGATGGCCAAAAATAACTAGCGCCAATATATTTTGGGCTATGGAAAACACAGACATATGACCATCACACGCTCTAGAGTGGCAATCATTCAAAACTGTTTAAGCCTCTTTGTGATTTATACAACATCGAAAAACAAAATCTGCACCACACGATAAAGAGTGTCCCTAACAATATTGTACTGATATTGGCTTCTCCGTCGATCTAAACGTGAAATCTTTGGGTGAAAAGTTTGGGTTTGAAGATATAGAATGATATCTCCATACCATGGGTCTAATGTACTTATGAGAAACAGAGATTCATCGGCGATGGGATTCTCTACCACAGTTTCTATCTCAGTATTGGGAAAGTCACACATAAGCTCAACAAACACTAGTGATTTCTTTGATTTAGATTTCTTGAATTCCAAATCAAACTCTTGTAGGATGACAATCCATTTGGATTATTTGCCCCCGAGTAATTGTTTTGTCAAGATATACATCATCGGGTTGCAATTAGATATCACAGTTGTTTTACGTAACAGTATATAGTGACAGAATCGTTGGACAACTTGGACTGCTGCTAAGGCCAATTTCTCCACATGCGAATATTTGATTTTCGTGGGATTGAGATTCCGACTTAGATAATAGATCACATGTTCATTGTGAGATTCATCCTCCTGAACCAAGACCATTCCAATGGTGGAATCAGAGGAAACTAAGTATAAAAAGTAATCCTGGTGGTAATTGGGTGGATACAGTAAAGGTGCATGGGTCAACGCGTTTTTTAGTGCATCAAAATATCTATCAGCAATCTCATCCCAAATAAAAGGAACACTTTGTTTCAAAAACCAGGTAAAACCTTTTGTTAACTCAACATAGTGCGGGATAAACCTATGTAAAAAAATTTCTTTCCCTTGCAAAATTTGTAGTTGGCGAAGAGTGGAAGGAGGAGGTAAATTGATGATGGCCTCAACCTTTGATGGGTCGACATGAATGCCATCTTTCGAAATGATGAATGTAAGTAATCTTCTAGATTGTACACAAAAAACACATTTGTGTGGGTTCAAACGAATTTTTTAATGCCTGCATCTCATGAAAATAGCTCGTAAATGTGTAGGATGATCGTCTCTGCGTAAATAATGAGCAGGTAAGTCATCCAGATAAGGATGTACAATATGTTTGGTATCATGAAAATAATAAGACATATCTCTTTGAAAATTTGCGCCAACATTTTTTAATCCGAAAGGTAATTTTCAATAAGAAAATGTCCCCCAAGGACATATAAACATTGTTTTTAGTTGATCAACAGGGAGTATGTTGATTTGATTATAACCAGAAAATCCATCCATAAATGAGAAAATTTCATTTCCGCCACAATCATCAATAATTTGGTCGATATAGGGTGTTGGATAATTGCCTTTTGGACATGCTTTATTAATGTCCCTATAATCGACGCATACTCTTATAGTCCCTTGTTTCTTAGTAACGGGAACTGTGTTAGATATCCAATTTGTCAATGGAATTGGATAAATAAATCCTGCTCGTAATAGCTTCTCAACTTCAGATTTAATAACAAAAACTTTCCGCGGATGTATTGGACGCAATCTTTGTCTAATAGGCTTGGAATTCGGGTACGTCTTAATTTCATGAATTATAATCTTAGGATCGATTCCTGACATCTCTTCAAAGACCAAGAAAAAATGTCTTAGAATTCTTAAAATAGGGCTTTGTAAGTGTTAATCTCTTCCATCGTACAAAAAGCACTTATATGAATGTTTTCAATAGTTCCAGGTTTAAATGATATGTCGATAAGAACTGTTGTAGAAATATTTCCCAAATTAGTCTCAGAATCCGAATGTGTAATCAAGATGGAATTCTGCGGTTCCTTGACATAATCAATTGTAAAAATAGACGAAAAATAATTTTCAAACTTATCAAGATCAGGTAAAAATGAAGATCTATGATGTAGATCATCCCAGGGTAATTCATCTAATGACAAAAATTCTTGATTACTGTCATCAGTGTGAAACACATTTTGAAAGGGATCAGAAAATGATGTCAAGTCTGAGCTTGATAGAGAAGATGATTCTTCGGTGATCACATTAATTTGAAGAGGAGTTGTTGAAAGTGTGTCAGAATATGACTGGACTGATACATATGCCTTTTCAAAAGGACTCAAAGGCATCCTGCCATTGAAAGAGTCCAATTCTGATTCTGAAGGCACTACCCAAGTGTCATCAAATGGTATAGTGCTTGATGAGATCATATTGATGTTGGAAATTGTGCGCGGTACGTTGGGTGGAGGTATGGAGAAAGTTCCCATGAGAGTGGAATCCTTTACTAGTCCTACACCAAAATATTGATATGGGATAGTCGTTTTTCCAACATGCTGGATACTGTCTGTAGAAGAAGGGTCGGATGAATAGTATAATAACTAATCGATTTTCACAATCTTTCCTTTATGAGGAAACATGATTACCCGAAAGACTTATGAAACGACATCAATCATGGCATAAGACCAACTTTGACCCAAAAGAAGGTTGTAATCAAGAGGGGCATCAACAACTTCCATGTCTAGATTAACAATTTTGCCTTCTACTTCTATAGGTAGATCTTGGAGTTTCCGTATGGATGAAATCCTCTTCCATCAAAGGCTTTAAGGATTGTCGGCGATTGGTTGAGTGTTGGAGAACCAAGAGTTTTCCAACAGTTTAACGAAATTATACACATGGATGCCCCCTAATAAATAACAGTACGAAAAACTTGTTTGGATTTGATTAATACTGGAATTTGAAAATCCATCTGATGAGGGAGTCTCGATGTAAAATTTTCGAGATCAAAGACCATGAGGTTCGAATCCTGAGGATCAATAGCTCCAATATCCGATAATAGTAATTTACTTTGTGCTAGACATGATTGTAGCACTTCTAAGGCCGACATTGTTGAAGGGGATATCGCCAAATCTTCAACAATGTTGTAATTCTGAGCAGCTCTCGCATGTGGATTGAAAGCTGAATTTCGAAGTACACCTTTAGCATGCAGTTTAATCACTAGATTAGGATTAGCTTTCTTGATTTGAAGTGGTTCGGAAACTGAAGGAGGTATAGCTAGTGTTTGACTATAATTTTCTGTCTCTTTACCAGTTACAGGATTTTTAGTTCCATAGCCTTGAGATCGTGTCACAACCATGACCTGAGACATCATTATAATATTTGCCGATGAATTTGAAGAAGATCCTATCATTTTACTATCTTGAGTGGGAAACAGATCCTTCAAGACAACGGGTGTGGGTGAAATTTTGATAAATTTGGAGACCTCAGACCGATGTGGGCACACTTTGGTATAGTGATCCTCGTCACAGATAAGACAAGGATAACAAGGTTTCCATTTTTCATTAGCTGGTTCATTATTTTCGGTTTTCTCTTTGGGAGATGTAGTTTGTTTGTTTTTATTCTTTCCTTTCTTCTTATTACCGATTTTAGATTTAGTTGTGGATGAGTCTACAACATGAATGTCAGCAGAAGTTTCAAGGGAAGAATCTCCTTTCGGTGAATCTGGTAAAGTGATGATGGGAGAAGTAGATTTGGATGACTTCTTCTTACTCTTGTTAGTGCTAATTGAACCAATTACACCGTCTCCAGCATGAGAACCTAAAGGATTTGCAGTTATTTGACCTGGACGTGGAAAGTCATGAATTTTTTCGTATAAAGTACTAGACTGTGTATATACAAGGTCTAAGTACTATGCTTGAGCTATGACCTGTTCTTCTGTAACAACACCTCCCTTAGGTACATCTTCAGTAATCTTTGAAAGTAATGATTTGATAAACCATTCTGCCAATATTTGATCTGGAATGAAAACTTTCACTAAACGTCATCTACGTCTCCATTCATGTATGTGATCTGAAATGTATGTGGACGTACTTTGTTTCAATGAAGTTAAGAGTTACGTGCCATTGTCGTAACGGACTGGCAACTGAAAGTGTGTTAAGAAATTTGTTGCTAACACATTGAAATTGTTGAATGAGCCATGTGGTAGTTCAATATACCACTCTGTAGCTAAACCCATCAATATTCTTTGAAACAGTCTCAATCGAATGGAATCATCGATTAAAGAGTTGGATGCACACCATAGATGGTAAGTCATGACATGGTTTGAGGGGTATTCTCCTGATTTACCTTCGAACTTAGGAATATCACTTGGAAACTTATTCGGCATTGGCACCCAAAACGAAAGATAATAAATCAGATCGTTCATGAGGCGCGACAAATATGGCAAGTCCAAAGTTGCAATGAATGGTAACCAATGGTTAGGGTCCTGTTGAGAAAACTGATAACCTTGAGGAACGATACCAATACCAGGAGGAGGATATCTAGGATAGCCTAGAATAGCCTGTGTGGTTGGGATTGGAATGCCTCCGGGATAACCAGGGTTAGCCGTACCAAACAGAGGTTGAGCTGGTATCTGATATGTGTAACTAGAGTATGGTTGATTTTGGTATACTGGATTTTGTCCTACAGGTCCATATTGATATTGCCCTTGATACGGTTGATAAACAAACTGACCTGTATAAGGTTGTCTTGTTACAATTGTATATGTAACAGGTTTTGCTGCAGATGTTTGAACAATAGTCTAAACTGTAGGTCTATGTTGATGAGCAGTGACTTGAGGGATTGGTTGTCATACAGTTGCCATCGTTACTTGAGGGGTTGTAGAAACTCCAGGAATTGGTGTACTAGGATGTTGAACAGAAGTTGATGTAGTAGTTTGGACAAGAGTTCTAGGTGTAGTCAGACCAGGTTGTTGAACACTACTAGGTGCATATACTAGAGGTATAACTTGAAGCATAGGTTGGACAGGTTGTTGGATTTGGGTATAACCAATTGGCTGACTAGGCAGATTATAAGGTACTTGCACGGTAGGTTGCAATTTATTTTGATTCAATGACGGATTCCACACTGTGTTTACTCCAGGATAAGGAGCTCCCATTGAAGGTTGTGATGCGTAAGATGGACCATAACCAGGTTGATAATTTGAAACGTAAGTTTGATAATTTTCTAGATAATTTCCACTAAAAGGTTGACATCCTTGAAATAATTGTTATTCTTGATAAAAATGCTGCCCCAAAGGAGGCTGTTGTCCTTGGAAAGGTTGTTTCCCTGGCATAGGGTATTGTCCTTGAAGAGGTTGTGGCCCTGGAATAGAGTACTACCCTTGAGGTTGATATTGTCCTTGAGGTATGTACTGCCCTTGAGGTTGATATTGTGCTTGAGGTATGTACTGCCCTTGAGGTTGTCCCCTAGGCGGTAAATTTCTACCTGGAGGATGCCCCCCAGGCGGTAAATTACTACCTTGAGGGTCAGGGTTAGGAAATTTTCCAGACATCATGTAGACTTGTTCCGTTTTCAAAGTTTCGGTATGAGATTCATTGGGACTAGGTGATTGTACAAGTTTTTCGGGAGAGGGAGATGCTCCCGAGGAAGTACCAGAAAGCGACTGGTATCCTGAAGGAACAGATGGACCACCATACAAAAAAGTTTTTGGCGATGAAGAAAACATGGATGAATCACTAGACATGTTTAATGAAGGTCTGTAATTACCTCTGGGTATGGTGTAAAAAGGAATATGGGGTGGTGAATAATTGAGACTAGAATTATATAGAAAGACGGTTAAATAAGAATACCAAGGATCTTGTTTGAAAGGGCTATAATAGTAAATTGATTCACTTTGCCTTAGATCTAAAGATTCTTGATGTGAAGGAAGTATAACCTCTTATTCTGTGTCAGTAATCTCTTCGATACTTATGAGGCCAAGAGGAAGGTTATCAATGATGCGAAGCTTCACTCGAGGTGAATGAGGACAACCAGGGGTTTGGGTTATGAAATCCGAAGCAAGCTTAGATGTAGATGATTCAGTTTCAGGTTCAGTAGCTGATAATTCACTAGTTGTAGATGCAACTTCAACTAGTTCAGAATTTTCTAGTTGAATTTGGTAACATTTTGCTGTTTGAGGTTGATCTACTTCGTAATCAGGATGTATTATTATAGATGTTTCCTCTTTTTCAGTTGATCCGGTCCCTAATGGTTGGCCTGTTTCAAATTTAAGATTTTCTAATTGACTTGGTGTGTACTCAGGGGGTTTCCCCTGCATTCTACGGGAGTATCTCGGTAATTCAGACACGGTTAAATGTTTAACATACGAAAAAAAAAAATGTCAACAAAACAGACCTAAATTCACTAAGGAAATAATCAAATTGAACACATGCCTACAAAATATGATAGACAATCCATGAATAAATAGTATGTTTCCACGCTAAAAACATTAGTTGGTGATGAAATCCAACGTCGTAGAATTCTAATGTGGAAAACTTGGCGGTTAGCATAGTTACCCTGAAAACGTGTTTAATGAAACAGTCTAGTGCAAATCCCTCCACTTATGCCATCTCGAAGTGAAGAGTACCCTCCAGAAAGTCCAAGTGAGTCTAGTCAACGTCTGTTCCAAGTACAGTGGGACCTTCCATCCACCGTCACCTTGGGAAAACCTTGAAGATTATGGTCACTAAGGTCACCAACGGGAACAAATGTACTTGGGGGACAATCTAAGATTCGATATACATGCAAGGGAAGAGTATCAAGCTCAATCCCCTTGAAAGCTCCTTGATATGGTAAATCCAAGGTTTGCCAACAAGTGACCCCATGCTCCCCGACAATGGTTAATCCGAGGTTTACCGTTTGTATTACGTGCACATATTCTATATTTCCTAATGACATAGGTACGATTACCTCACTGGATCCGACATGATCTCATGCTTAACTCTTTTAAGAAGAGCTTCCCAGAGCACAAATGCTACAATTGGATTTTCCTACCACAAGATTCTACTTGTTTCTTTAAACTCTTTTGGAATGTTCATTACAACCTGTTCCAAAACACTAGCCTAAGCTGTGTTGGTGGAATGAGCCCTAGAAAATGTAAAATATCTAGATTGATTTTATTAACACGTTGTATTAATTTGGCTGTTGCTTAAGACAAAAGGTATGGAGTTGAAACTTTAATGATGTTCGTGACCCGACTCAAAAATATTCTAAATGAGAAGTGCAACTCTTTCTTTTCAATGAATCTTATTTAAGGGAAAGATTGAGAGATTTAACAATTTCCAAAGCACCAATTCTTTCATTCATAAACAAAATCCTGGAAAAGAAGACAAATTCATAGAGAACTCAATTTGCAAGAATGATCAATTACTCTTTTGAAATGAAATTCCTCGAACAATCAAATAAAAAACTACAATTCAATAAACAAACCATTTCCAAAAGAAAACAATTTCTAAAAACTCTAAAAACATAAATTTCAAAATCAAGGAAAAAAATAATTTTGAAGTCTATCCAGAATGTTTGGGGATGCTTTCTCCTAGCTTGTGATCAGACTAAGAAAAATTTCTACTTATCTCAGCAGAAATGAAAACATCCAAAAATGATTTGGTGTTATATGAGGCTTTAGTGAGCTAAAATCTATTCCAAATTTGTAAATGAAAAAGGAATCAATTTTCATAACAGTAGGGTTTGCAAAGATCCTTATAGATCAAAAAGATAATGTCATCATACTAGTAAGTTGAGGTCAATGAAAGTATCTTGTATAGAGCAGCAATAAAGTAGGGAAAAATCTCACTTATAAAATGCAAATAGGATGATAAATCACACAAACGCAAAGTTGCTGAAAAGAAATCCTCACACAATATTTGACAGCTAAGATAGATCGGGGAAAACACAAAGAATCAGGTGATCTAACTCTAAAAAAAAAAAATTTAATTTTTTCAAAAAATTTCCTGAGGTGCGCAGTTTCTAATGGAAGACATAGCACATGCGCACTGTTCTGAACTAAAACCTGCACAGGTTACTGCACTATTTTCTGCTGAAAACCGCAGAGGCAAGGAAAAACTTTGAAAAAATTAACAATCAACTTTATTTTTTAGGGATTCTTAAAAGTTATCTACCCAACCTGAGTCAGATCAGTCAAAATCAGAAAACTCTAAAATTAAAACTGAAAATAAATAAAGAAAACTAAGCTCTATAATCCCCAACGGAGTTGCCATTTTGTTACGTGGATTAATCCCTCTTGCGGACAAGAGCGATCTCCCTAGTACTCAGCGAGTAGCTAGAAACAAAAATCCATTTGGAAACCTTTTTCTCTATATTAATTTCATTTCAGAATTATTATAAGAAAGTAGAGAGGACATTCCCCTACCTTGAAATCCAAATGTTTGATGTAGTCTTTTGTCCCGTCGTTCTAAATTGGCTTCTCCAATAAGTAGAACCTGCAATCAAAGACAAGACAAAAGAATCAAAGCATCTGCAACATATATTAATCAAGAAAAGATAATCCAACTTAGTGATCAAGGAGTCTAAGTATTGATGTTATTTCAATAAGCATAGGAAAAACTCAATGAGAAAAAGAGGTCCATATGTATTATCTTGAATAAAAAGAGTAATCTTACAACCTGGTGCCTTGATGTCGTACAAATTTCTCCTGAGGTCCTCAACAATCGTTTCTCCTTCAGTTTTATAAGCCTTCCTCTCTGAATACCAGCATGGAGTTATGGACATAAGGGCGTGATCATTCTCATGCCAACAACAACTCACTAGTGTAGAAAGTATGCACTCTTGGGAATTCTCTTCCACAATTACATTTACAATCTACCCTTCAACTTGAAACTTGAGCTCAATTTATAGGGAAATGGAGGTAGTTCCAGTTCCATGAAGAGGAGGATGGACTCCTCTCATGAATGGATTTGAGCTCCATGGACCAAGGGATAATCTCCATTAGTGGAGGGATAAATCTTGAACTGATCGCGACTCTAGAAGCTTCCAATTGGGAGAATATTCGACCAGTTAGGCTTCTAGAATTTACTTTTTCTTTTATTTTGCTTTTCATGGGGGTGTGAAGGTAATAGTAGCAAAACATGTGGGGGTTTCCACAGTTTATAGACCAAACAATGGCGCATGCACAGGAAAAGGCTACAAAAAGTGCGTAGGTAGACTTTTAAGGGTTTTACAGAGCTATTCTCCAATTCCAAGACTTGATTCAGGAACATTAAGGTTTTTGACTTCTAAGGGAACATGATATAGGTGGTGATAGACCCATATGGACAGTCAAATTTCATGGTGACAAAATGACATGTAACACTATTACCCCTTCAAGGTAATGTTCTCCTTGAAAAAGCTCTCACAATATCAACAACACAACTCATCTCCTACAGATATGACATACTTTCACCGGTGAGAGCTAGAAACCCCTCACATACACCCTTCAATTCCACATTGAAGAATACAATAAAAAATTTCATGAATAAATAAGTCAAACCAAAGCTGAACCATGTTGGTAAAAAATGCTGCAAAAATCTTTTTGGAGGTTGGAAAACCCCTACAAGGTCTCCTCCATGCTCAAAAACTTCCAAAATTGCTTCAAACATCTGATTGATCCATATACCTTACTTGTAAAACCTGCAATATGACCCTAAAAATGTGCTCAAATCAGTAAATAAAGGTTACCAATTGATTCACAGCATCCAAAAACCCCTTAGTAGCCTCTTCTGGCTCTTCAATTGGTCTTCAGGTGAAGCAGATATGGCCTCCTCTTCTGGTGGCCATGGGCATATTTAATCTTCAAGTTGGAAAAATCCCTTCCAGAAGTGCTCCTTTGCCTCTGAAACCTACACGAATGAGTTAGAAATGCTTAAAAATGGCTACCTGGCCTCTTCTTGTGCTTAATTTGGTCGAAAATTCCCAAGTTATGACTTCTTCCAGTTTCTCCTAGGAAAACTCCGCTAAATTTGGCAAACTGGAGTTAACCAGGGTTAAATTGGCTCTTCTACCATTTTAGTCAGACTCCGCCAATTAATGATAAGTGGAGATTAATTGTTAATTAAGCACAGTTAAGGCGCTAACTGTGCACTTAACTTAATCCACATTAACATTTGGATTAGTGCTAACAAAACTTGCTTAAGGTTAAACAAATCACAATTAAGGTTTAAACTCTGCTTATCTGTTTAGCCTGTCGGCGGTCATAGCTCCAAGGTCGCATGGAGTGGGGCTGGCCCCATTTTCTTCTGCCATATCATAATGTATAAGTTAAATGGAAGCCGCGACCATAGTCTACTAAGACTGATGGCTCTGGTGTAGTGGTAATGTTTGCGCGTAGTGTGGGGGACGTCGTGGGGTCGAGCCTTGACCTCTGCCCAAACTTCACCATAATGTAATCCAATAAGTGGGGCATGTGGCAACCCCATTCTGCACCACGTATCCCCACCTGGTTGGTCCTTTAACCTCCAATAAAACGTTGACAATGAACCAAAAATTTCAACCAACCACCAGTTGACACTTGTTAGCTCCTCATTCGACGGGAGAAAAAGTCAACTTGATAAAAATTTGACCCTGCATGGTTAGATGCCACATCAGCAGTACAGATTGCTGACTGGGCATCTGACCGTCTTTTTTTTTTTTTTTTTTTTTTTTTTTTTTTTTTTTTTTAAAATTATAAATTTACTTGTTTGGCAAAGTGGACAAAAGTCTTTTATGGGAGCATATGACAAACATTTTTTGTGAAACAAAGTGTGATAGATTCATAACAGCGAGCACTACGTGTTCGTTTAGGTTCCGAGCGATTCCGAGAACTTTGATTTTTGAGATTAAATTTGAGCTCTTGATCATATCTCCCCACTAAAAGAATTTTGGTCTCCAAAAATTCATTTTCATCTGTTTATCAATTGAAGGTACATTTCCTTCATTCTTCTAAAATCGACCCAATCAAAGTTTGAAGTGCCCCGATGGCTCTTTTTCATGCTGAACTTGAACTATAGCTTGACCAAAGGTTTCAAGTTGGTTTTTCTTCTCGACTTTTCCATATCACTATGACCATGCATAACAACATCCTCCCCAAGAAGAATTCAATGGCGTTTATCTGCAAAAATCCTTACCGAGGGTAAAATCCAAAATACGTAAAATAAAACAATACAAGTTGCACATGGAAAATACTTGTAGAAATTGAGTGCTGAACACATTTGTACATACATAATATGCTGTCACTATTCATACAACAGTTTTCAAAAATTCTTTCTGACATAATCAAAGAGAAATGCATTTGACAACATGGATAAACTAGACACCGAAATTTTCCATTTCAATTGACTAACAACCAAGCCAAACTAGCATAAACATGCTAAAGAAAACACTGTTGCATGTAAGTGATTTACTCATGAATTATCACTTTTAAAAATTACCCACTATGGGGATATGCAACTAGTGCAAACAAATACTTACAATCTTCAACTAGAAAAATAGTTCGAATAGTTCTTACCCAATATGGTAATTGAACCCTGTATTTGAAATTTTCCTTCTTTTGAAGGTGCTTCATGAATGGTCGCATCTTGCGCCACTTTTGATTTTGTTGCTTCCTCTTCCGATGCTTGCATGACTTGCTTTCCCTTACCAGGATGAATTTTTGGAAGAAATTTCCAACACTTCTCGACCCAATGCCCACTAATATTGCAATGAGTGCAAAATTTCCTTTGATATCTTCTTAGCTTACATGCCTTTTTCTTTGATTAAGTTATCCTCTTCTTGTTCTCAATCTCAAGAGACATAAACATGTTCTTGATGATGGATTTTATTTTTTCACACTCATCTACACAATGGTTAGAAGAAATGCAAAAAGTGCATGGAGACATTCTCCTCAACATGTCACTCAAATTAGTAGGTTGTTTTCCTTTAGGAGAAGCATTTGAATGAACAAGAAGAGTATACCTTTTCTTGGTGTCATTTGGATTATTATTCCTAGATGATGAACTTGCATGAAAAGAAGAACTTGAATCAACTTCTTCTTCAACTTTTTCATCTCCCTCTAGTGATACCTTCAAGTCTCTTTTATATTTGGAGAACCAAGCAGGTACTAATTTCGGATGCAAAGTCCAACACCTTGCCTTCTCATGTCCTATTTTGTAACATAAGGTACATGATACACCATAGTTGTCATCAGAAGACTATTCTTCTGGTGCAACATAACCCAAGCCTTCATAATTAGGTCTCCCTTTTACCTCTATTGGGTTCTCGATGCCTTGTTGATTCACACCAAGACCTAAGCCTTCCTTATAACCCATATTTTCCAAGATCTTGGACCCAATGCCTATGTTATGTCTTTCAAAGACTGAAAAATAATTTACATTAACATATGCATGTAAATAAGGAGCATATGCATGCTCACCATTTGTCTCATCTCTTGAATGAGGCACAAAGATGGTTTCATACTCCTTTCTGATTTTGAAGGTGTCCTCTTGGACTCTTTCGTTCTCTTCTTTCATCTCCTTAACATGAGGTGTTGATTGAACCTCATCCTCCAGATCATGTGGACAAAAGACACAAACATGTCCATCTTCCATCTTGGAAGGACTTTTTACATTAGCATTTTGCATCAACGTTGTAGAAAAATATGATGTTTGTGGAGAAAATGGTGGTTTATCACCATTCTTTTTACCTTCTTCGTTTGTTGGAGAAACTTCTCCTATTGAGGATCTAGAGCCTTCACCTTGCAGTTCTGAGTTCCTCTCTTCATAGAGGACCTTCAACATCTCTGACATGTCCCATAAATCCTTCTTGAAGCTTTCATCTTTTGTGAGGCTTGTAGGCTCTCCTCCTTGATACATGCTTACTGAAACCTTAGAAATCTCTAGAGGTGAAACTTGAGGTGCAACTCTGGCCTCCTTCTCCTTTTTCAAATTAAGAATCTGCACCAACAAGTTTTCTTTCTACTCTTTGGAACTTTAACCTTGTAAGCATTTTCACCCTGCAAATGGTCAAACCCTCTTTGTACAAGCAACACAAGCTTACAATAAAACTGTAGCTCTGATACCAACTTATCTGAATGGAGGATTATTAGTAAATGTTATACTAAGTGCCTATTTCATATTTTAAACATGCTTTCTTCTTATGTGCATCGATTTGAGCTGAGCAACAAGTTACTTCAATGGTTTCTTTTAAGTGTCTTTCAACAGTGCAATTCCATGAACAAATTGTAAAGCATGAAATCATCAAACACTTGAAAAGAAATATGCATGAAAATACAAGACAAAAACCATTGATGAAGGAGTTCACCCCTCCTGGGATACATCTCTGAGCCTGTGAACATGACTAGACCACTCTCGTATTCAGTGGTAAAAGTACATATCAGTTTGTTGCCAAGGACATGTACCTATTACCCCTTAAAGGTAATGTTCTGGTGCAAAGAACTCTCACAATATCAACAATACAACATATATCCTATAGAGATGAAATACTTTCACCAGTGAAAGCTAGAAACCACTCACATACACCCTTCTATTCCACACTCAAGAATGCAATAGACAACTTCATGAATAAATAAGTCAAACTAGATTTGAACCATGCTGGTTACAGCTACTGCAAAAAGCTTTATGGAGTTGGGAAAACCCCTACAAGGTCTCCTCCATGCTCAACAGCTTCCAAAACTGATTCAAACATCTGATTGATCCATACACCTTACTTGTAAAACATGCAATATGACCCTGAATATGTGCAGAAATCAATAAACAAAGGTTACCAATGGATTCACAGCATCAAAAAACCCTTAGAGTAGCCTCTTTTGGCTCTTCAATTGGTCTTGAGGTGAAGCAGATATGGCCTCCTCTTCTAGTGGCCCTAGGAATATTTAATATTCAAGCTAGAAAAATCCCTTCCATAAGTACTCCTCTACCTCTGAAACCTGCACCAATGAGTTAGGAATTCTTGAAAATGCCTACCTAGCCTCTTCCAATGTGCTTAATTTTGGTAGTGTCGCAATGTGTCCTTTGGTTGATCTGATGTAATGGAGGGATTTTCATGAAAACAAAGCCTAAAATAATTGCAGAAATGGAAGTGTTGCTTTGAAAAGAAATTAATCCTAGGAAAGAACAACAATTTGTAATTGAAATCCTAAGAGCACGATTTTAAATAAAAAGACCTAATATAATTAATGAAAATGAATGTCCTAAGTGGTGTTTATTCTTCCTCAATCATGTATTTAGATCCTAGGTGTCATGATTCAAGCCTAAGAGAAAAAAACCAACCTTTGGGAGCAAATCTGGTCAAGTTTACACATGCTACAAGAGTGTTACATGCAACTCTGTTTTTGCTACAAGCAAGTCTGTTTTGGAAATAACTCACCGAATGACTAAGTAAATCAAATGAAAATGGGATTGGACAATTTTTTTATTAGTAATTATGATGTCTTAGGTCTCCATTCCAAGTGGAATCACTCCAAAATACCCCTGTTCACATGTGCTAAAAAATAATATAAAATTACTACTCTAAAATCCAGAAATTCAAGAACTAGTGAGCTAGTTAATCTATCAAATGCCTAACCTAATCAAGTGAAAATGCAATGGGGTAAATTTTTCTATAAAATTTAACGTTATTATGACCTAATACAAGTGGAATCAAGTCAAATGGATCTCATTAACCCCTCCTAAAAAATAGCAAATATTTACTACTATTTTTCTACAAGGCATTTCCATAAATCTTATATTCGTGAACTAGTAACCAAATCCAAGTAGCTTAATGATTAAGATGACTTTCAAAAATTATTATAAGGATGAATTTTTTTTTTGAACCTATAAACAAACTACAAAAGAACTCACTTACATCATCTAACTCAATCCTACAACGAGAAATGAAACAATACTAAATACATAAATAAGAGATGCTTGTGAATAAGAAGGGAAAATAACATAAAGAAATTGTGCAAGAGGGCTCTGAGGCTCCTGGGATGGCCAAGCCCAAGGAGCACTTTGAGTCCTTTGGAAGAAACCAAGCCTTAGAAGCTAAAAATGACACCAATATTCATTATTGAATCTCTCCAAGTACATCCCTACAAGAAAAGAAAGTGGAGCTGCGAGAAAACTAATTTTCTCCACAATAAGACTAAACAATACATGAACCTAGAGGCCAATTTGAATTGGTACATATAAAAAATGATGAGGAAGCATTCTCATTGAAAGGAGGAAGCTTTCCCCTCTATAATCCATCAAATAGTGGATCTAGTTCCCAACACTAGGAGTTTGCAGTAAATGACAGGCAACACATTCCTAGATTTTCTCAATCATCGGAGTTCTAGAATCTCTCAAGAATTTCTCAATAATTTCATGATATTTTGTTCATTTATTATGCAATATTGATCCTCTAGTAGTAGGGAGAAAGTCCCTAAATTATCTCCTTCTCCAAGTCTTCATAATCTGCCCAATATTCTCACAATTTTCTACAAAAATAAATAATATTAGGCACAAATATAAAATTATCTCTAAATATTCCTAAGAAAATATTAAAGCATAAAAAACATTATTAAGTGCAAAAGGAGGGATTTAATATATCTTTTATGTGCTTAAGAAAGGTTATATGGGCCTTAATTTATGTATAATTTAGAGGCCCATCAACCCATTCATCCCAATCATCTCGATTTGTGTAACATATCTTAGTAAGTCCCTCCTCCAAGATTTTATTAAATGCTTCAACAGTCCCATTGGCTTGCACATTTTAAGGAGTGCTTTCATGATGTTGTATCATGAAATTTTGAAACAAACTATGAACTATTTCATTAATAAAATGGAAGCCTTGATCACTCACCAAGCTACGAGGACAACCAACCCTAGTAATGATATTCTCAAAGATAAATCTAGTTATCGTATAAGCAGTGTAGTCTTTGACCGGAGTAGCCTCCACCCAACAATTCAAATAGTATGTTGCGGTCACTAGTACATATGGTTATTTTTCTAACAATTTAGTTCCAACACTTTTGACGTATTATTGAAAAGTTCTCAATTTTTTCTAAAAAAATTTAATCCTGCCAACAAGAATCGCTCTAGGGACGTTTATGGAGTATTGTTGGAATATCGACGTTAAAGGGTTTCGTCGAAATAGCGACATTTCAGGACAACGTGTCAGAATTTCAATGTTTAGGAACAATTCGTTGAAATTGCGACATTTAGGAAGAATGTGTCGAAAGTGCGATGTTTAGGGGTATCGTCGGAATAGCGACATTTCAGGACAATGCGTCGGAAGTGCGACGTTTCGGAACAATGTGTCAGAAGTGCGACGTTTAGGCGGGTCGGGTCAGGTCGGGTCATGTGACAGCGCCCAAGGAACGCGTCCGGTTGGGTCAGGTCATGTGAGGGCACCCAAGGAAATGCGTTTGGGCGGGTCCGGTCCGGTTGGGTCGGGTCATGTAAGGGCGCCCAGGGAAACACGTTCAGGTGGGTCGAGTCGTGTGAGGGTGCCCAGGGAAACACATTTGGGCAGGTCGGTTCGGGTCGAGTCAGGTCATGTGAGGGTGCCCATATTAAAAATGCTAAGTTGTGATTTCCCATGTGCCTTGTACTGCACGTTCGTGTGACCCATTTTCCGTTTGATCCCTCGTGCCTTCGACATTTAGGCAGGTTGGGTTGGGTCGTGTGAAGGTGGTCGTATAAAAAATCCTAAGTTGCGATTGCCCGTGTTGTATCGGGTCTGGTCTGGTCGTGTCGTGTGAGGCCGCCCAAGGAAACGCGTTCTGGTCGGTTGGGTCGGGTCGGGTTGTGTCATGTGAGGGTGCCCAGGAAAACGTGTTCGAGTGGATCAGGTCGGGTCATGCCGTGTGAGGTTGCCCAAGGAAACACATTCGTATGGGTCAGGTCAAGTCGTGTGATAGTGCCCAAGGAAACGTGTTCGAGTGGGTTGGGTCGGGTTAGGTCGAGTCGAGTCCAGTCATGTGAGGGCACCTAGGGAAACACGTTCGGGCTGGTCGGGTCTGGTCATGTGATGGTGGTCGTATAAAAAATGCTAAGTGTTGACTTCTTGTGTGCCTTGTACTGCACGTTCGTGTGACTTGTTTTCCATTTTCTCCCTCGTGCCTTCGATGTTCGAGCTGGTCGGGTCATGTGATGGTGCCCAAGGAAATGCGTTCAGGTCGGGTTGGGTTGGGTCGGCTCGTGCCGCACTGTGAGGACACCCAAGGAAATGTGTTCGGGTCGGGTCAGGTCATGTGAGGGCGCCAAAGGAACGCGTCCGGCTAGGTCGGGTTGTGTAGGGTCGTGTGAGGGTGCCCAAGGAAACGCCTTCGGGTGGGTTGGGTCAGGTTGGGTTAGGTCGTGTTAGGGCACCCAGGGAAACGTGTTCGGGCGGGTTGAGTCAGGTTGGGTCGTGTGAGGGCACCCAGGGAAATGTGTTCGGGTGGGTCGAGTTGGGTCGGGTAGTGTGAGGGTGGCCATATCAAAAATGCTAAGTTGTGACCGCCCATGTGCCTTGTACTGCATGTTCGTGTAACCCGTTTTTCGTTTGATCCCTCGTGCCTTCGACGTTCAGGCGGGTTGGATCGGGTCAAGTTGGGTACTCGTGTGACGGTGCTTAAGGAAACACATTCGGGTTAGGTCGGGTTGTGTCGTACTATGAGGGCACTGAAGGAAACGTGTTCAGGCGGGTTGGGTTGGGTCGAGTCATGTTTGCGTACCCAAGGAACGCGTCTGGCTAGGTCCGGTCATGTTGGGTCGTGTGAGGGCGCCCAAGAAAATGCGTTCGGGCAGGCTCGGTCAAGTCCGGTCGGGTGGGGTCATGTAAGGGCGCCCAAGGAAACGCGTTCGAGCGGGTCGAGTCGGGTTAGGTCGTGTGAGGGCACCCAGGGAAATGCATTTGGGCGGGTTGTGTAAGGGTGCCCATATAAAAAATTCTAAGTTGTGACTGCCCATGTGCCTTGTACTACATGTTCATGTGAACCATTTTCTGTTTGATCCCTCGTGCCTTTGACGTTCGGGCGGGTCGGGTTGGGTCGTGTTAGGGTGGTCGTATAAAAAAATGCTAAGTTATGGCCGCATGTATCGTGTCGTGTGAGGCCGCCCAAGGAAACGTGTTCGGGCGGGTGGGGTGGGGTGGGGTCATGTCGTGTGAGGGCGCCCAGGAAAATGTATTCGGGCAGGTCGGGTGGGGTCGGGTGGGGTCATGTCATGTGAGGCTGCCCAAGGAAACGCGTTCGTATGGGTTAGGTCGATTCATGTGATGGCGCCCAAGGAAACATGTTCGGGCGGATCGGGTCGGGTATGGTTGGGTCATGTGGGGGCGCCTAGGGAAATGCTTTCGGTTGGGTCAGGTTAGGTCGGGTCATGTGAGGGCGCCCAAGGAAACGCGTTCGGGTAGGTCGGGTCGGGTTGTGTGAGGGGGGCTGTATAAAAAATGCTAAGTTGTGACCGCTCGCGTGCCTTGTATTGCACGTCCATGCGACTCGTTTTCTGTTTGCTCCCTCGTGCCTTCGATGTTGGGTCGGGTCGGGTCGTGTGATGGCGCCCAAGGTAACGCGTTCGGGTTGGGTTGGGTCAGGTTGTGCCTTACTATGAGGGCGCCCAAAAAAACACGTTCGGGCGGCTTGAGTCGGGTCGGGTCGAGTCATGTGAGGGCACCCAAGGAACGCATTTGGTTGGGTTGGGTCATGTCAGGTTGTGTGAGGGCGCCCAAGGAAACGTGTTTGAGCGGGTCCGGTCGGGTCGTGTGAGGACACCCAGGGAAACACGTTCAGGCGGGTTGAGTTGGGTCGGGTCATGTGAGGGCACACAGGGAAACATATTCGGGTGGGTCAGGTCGGGTCAGGTTGAGTCGGGTCGTGTGAAGATGGTCGTATAAAAAATGCTAAGTTGTGACCGTTTGTGTGCCTTGTACTACACGTTCGTGTGACCCATTTTCTGTTTGACCCCTCGTGCCTTCAACGTTCGGGTGGGTTGGGTCGTGTGATGGCGCCCAAGTTACACGTCTAGTCGGGTCGGGTCATGTCGGGTCGTGTGAGGGTGCCCAAGGAAATGCGTTGGGAAAGTCTGGTCGGGTCGTGTGAGGACGCCTAAGGAAATGCGTTCGGGCGGGTCATGTGAGGGCACCCAGGGAAACGTGTTCAGGCGGGTTGGGTCAGGTCGGGTTGGGTCGGGTCGTATACAAAATGCTAAGTTGTTACCGCTCATGTGCCTTGTACTGCACGTTCGTGCGACCCGTTTTCAGTTTTCTCCCTCGTGCCCTCGATGTTCGGGCGGGTTGGGTCATCTGATGGCGCCCAAGGAAACGTGTTCCGGTCGGGTCAGGTCGGGTCATGCTATACTGTGAGGGTGCCCAAGGAAATGCGTTCGGGCGGTTCGGGTTAGGTCACGTGAGGGTGCCCAAGGAACGCGTCCGGATCAGTCGGGTCGTGTGAGGGCGCCCAAGGAAACGCGTTTGGGCGGGTTCGATAGGGTCATGTGAGGGAGCCCAAGGAAACGCGTTCGGGTAGGTCGAGTCAGGTCAGGTCATGTGAGGATGCCCAAGGAAACGCGCTGAGGCGGGTCGGGTCGGGTCGTGTGAGGGTGGTCTTATAAAAAATGCTAAGTTGTGACCACCCATGTGCCTTGTACTGCACATTCGTGCAACCCGTTTTCCATTTGATCCCTCGTGCCTTTGACGTTCGGGCAGGTTGGGTCGAGTTAGGTCGGGTTGGGTTGTGTGAGGGTGGTCGTATAAAAAATGCTAAGTTGTGACTGCCCGTGTCATTTCAGCTCGAGTTTGGTCATGTCATGTGAGTCCGCCAAAGGAAACGCGTTCGGGCGGGTCAGGTCAAGTCGGGTTGTGTGATGTGAGGGTGCCCAGGAAAATGCGTTCGGGCGGGTCAGGTTGGGTCGTGTGAGGGCGCCCAAGGAAACATGTTCATTCGGGTCAGGTTGGGTTGTGTGATGGCACCTAAGGAAATGCATTTGTGTGGTTTAGGTTGGGTCGTGCCATGTGAGGGCACCCATGGAAACACGTTTGGGCGGGTTGAGCTGGGTCGGGTCATGTGAGGCCGCCCAAGGAAATGCGTTTGGTCGGGTCGGGTCGGGTCGGGTCATGTGAGGGTGGCCGTATAAAAAATTCTAAGTTGTGACAGTTTGTGTGCCTTGTACTACACATTCGTATGACCCATTTTTTGTTTTCTCCCTCGTGCCTTTGATGTTCGGACGGGTCAGGTCAAGTCGAGTCGTGTGATGGCGCCCAAGGAAACACATTCGGGTCAGGTCATGCCATACTGTGAGGGTGCCCAAGGAAATGAGTTCGGGCGGATACGGTCAGGTCGGGTCGTGTGAGGGTGCCCAAGGAACAGGTCCTGGTCGGGTCGTGTCGGGTCGTGTGAGGGCTCCCAAGGAAACACGTTCGGGCGCGTCTGGTCGGGTCAGGGCATGCCATGTGAGGCCTCCCAAGGAAACTCGTTCGGGCGGGTCAGGCCGAGTCGTGTGAGGGTGGTCGTATCAAGAATGCTAATTTGTGACCGCTCGTGTTCCTTGTGCACGTTTGTGTGATCCATTTTCTGTTTGCTCCCTCGTGCGCCCTATGTTCGGGCGGGTCGGGTCGTGTCGTGTGAGGGCGCCACAGGAAACATGTTCGGATCGGATTGTGTTAGGGAGGTTGTATAAAAAATGCTAAGTTGTTACCGCCTGTGTGCCTTATGCACATTTGTGCGACCCATTTTCCATTTTCTCCCTCATGCCTCCAACATTTGGGCGTGCTTGGTCGCGTGAAGGTGCCCAAGGTAACGCGTTTGGGTCGGGTCATGTCGTACTAGGAGGGCACCCAAGGAAATGCATTCGGGCAAGTCGGGTCGGGTTGGGTCATCTGAGGGCGTGCAAGGAACACATCTGGATCGGGTCATGTGAGGGTAGGTCGGGGCGGGTTGGGTCGTGTGAGGGCAGTTGTATAAAAAATTATAAGTTGTGACCGCCCATGTTCCTTGTGCACATTTGTGCGATCCGTTTTCTGTTTTCTCCCTCGTGCCTTCGTTTGGGCGGGTCAGGTCTTGCCATGTGAGGGCGCCACAGGAAACACGTTTGGGTCAGACTGTCATGTGAGGGTGGTCATATAAAAAATGCTAAGTTGTGACTGCCCGTGTGCCTTGTGTACGTTCGTGTGACCTTTTTATTGTTTGCTCCCTCGTGCCATACTGACCATTTACAAATGGAGTATGTTGACATAAATTGAAGATTCCTTGATGTGAGTTCATGAAATGGAAATTTAGTACAACAAAAATTGGAATATGACAGACTCAAGGATTTCCTTGGGCGCCCTCACACGACATGACTTGTATGGTGATTCAGATGATGATGGTGGAGATAATGATAGTGTTTATGATGTACTTCTGATTGAAACGTCAAATGAATGACTTTTTAAACACTCAAATGCAACTCTTCTCTTTGCTACATTGTTGCTGGTGAACTTAAAGGTTATGAATAATTTTTCAAACAAATGTATGACACTGATCCTAAGGTATGCAATATGTATACATGATCACATATATGTAAATGTTGATTATTTTCCCTTTTTTTTTAGTTGTAATAAATGTGTAAAATAATAATTCAGTACTTATATATGATTAATAATGTTTACATTAACTAGTTTTTGTTTATGTTGTAGATTGTTGGCTGAATTTTTGTTACCATGGCCATATACTTTATGCCGCACATATCGAGATTTACGAGCTATGATGAAAGACTTTGGAATGGAATATAACACTATAGATGCATGTCCTAAATATGATATTATATATTACGGGGAACATGCGATGAAAACAAAATGTCCGAAATGTGGTACCAGTATATATCGAATTGATCAACTAACCAAAAAGGTGCCTCAAAAGGTTCTTCATCATATTTCCATAATTCCATGTTTGCAGCGAATGTTTAGGTGTAAGAGCATAGCACAGTTTATGGATTACCATTCAAAGAATAGAAGTGGAGATGGTGTTCTTCGAATGCCTGCAGATGGTTCTGCATTTAGGGAAATCAAAGAAAAATATGTAGATTTTAAAAATGAACCTCGTAATGTCAGGCTTTCATTGGAAACTGACGGTGTTAATCCATTCAGAGAGCTTAGGTCTACTTACTCAGTGTGGCCTATTTTCATTATCAACAATAACATTCCTCCTTGGATGTCAATAAAGAGGGAGAACATAATGTTGACTATTATTATTCCAGGTATTTGATACATTATTTTTTCGAATGTAACATTTTAATTTCTCTCGTTGTTTGCATAATATATTTTATTTATTTACTTACTTATATATACATATATAATGGTAGTAATTATGTACCCTAATTTTGAACAATTAGGTAAGTATACCAGGTCAAAGATATGAATGTATATATCGAGCCTCTTATCGATGCGCTAATAAAGTTATGGCATGGCATCACTATGCATGACATCACTAAAACAATAAAGCAGAAGAGATTTCAATGTTGTGGAATGCTTGTATGGACAATTCATGATGCCCTAGGACTAACACATTTTTGTGGTATGTAATATTTCGTTGCACTTTAATATAATATATAATTATTTAAATTAGATATACCATATTTCATGTTTTTAAAATGATGTCATTGTATAATTGTCATTGATCCATCTATTGCACGTCTTCAAACAAAGGGTAGATTTTCATGTCTAGTTTGCGGCCCTAAGATGAAGTATCGTCATTCGCTAGACTTAGGAAATATGGTGTTTGATGAGTTTAGGTACTTCCTCTCTAGGAACCATAAGTATCCTACTACAGAAAAACATCTTTTCAATGATAAAGAAGAAACTGGATTAAAACCACAAAGAATTACACCTCGGTTGTGGAAGTTGGAATATAACATAATTAATAATCGTGAAGCTACGTAATTTGTCTATATATGTATAATATATATTAATTGTTTATATAATGTTTTGAATTTTTGTTTTAATTATTGAATTTATTTTATTATATTTGATAAGTATTGTTCTGATTTATTTTATTTTTTAATATAAATGTCGTCGTCGTGAAAGTACTGATATTGCACTTCCACTTGGAATGAAATGTTATCCTTCTTAATTCACAAGGTTGCCCTACTATATTTGGGAATGCATCTTTTTCATGTTTGGCATATTGCAGTTGAAATACCAGTCGTAAATTTCGCATCAAACAGTTGGATGATAACATGAAAACTTTTGATAGAGGGATAATTGCAGTGTTCCAGGTCACTAATGTTTCCTCTAGGAGTGACAAACATCCTCGAGAATCTGAAAATAGATATTATGGGTTTTTAGATGATATAGTTGATAATATCAATAAAGTGTAAGAAGACCTCAACTGTCCATTCGTCACGGTCAGGCCATTTATCTTTAGAAAAAGCTTTAAGGACAATTGTGATCTCCTTTAGGGAACTAGATTTGTCAATATCCAAAACCTCTTCCTTCAACAACATTTGTGGGAAGGAATTGATAAAATCCAACTGATTATCAACGTCAACGTTCTCCCTTGCTATAAAGAATCCCCCAAAATATCACACAAACTCCTATTGGATATCCTTAGTGGTCATTAAATTTTCCCCATATTCAAGTACAACCTCCCAAATAGCGTTCTTGTCCCTGCACATTGTAGCATACCTCTAGAAAAAACGAGTGTTTCGTCCCCCGAATTTAACCATATAACATGGATTTTTAGTCGACATGTTTCCTCCTGTAGTCTAAGTGTGTATCATTTATGGGCTTCCAACTCCCGTACCTCGTCAATTTGTGATCATGAAAGAAATCCGACATCGAGTAGAGTAGTTTATGTGAACCATATTTGCCTTAATCTCCTCCAGCTCTTTTCCGATGTGCAACCATTTTTTCTCGCTCCCATCTCTTTACCACCCTCTTGAGGATGTGAAGCTTCAAGGAAACTACCTCCTTCCAAGATAATCCAACATCCATAGATAACTGTGACCATGATTCACGAACTATATTGCAAAAATCCTCATTGGCTAGCCGGGTTTTGTTGAACTTGAAGAGCAATCCTTTCCACATCCTATTTCCCTTCCACTGTAATATGATCAGAGCATTCTAAAAAAGAGAGTTGTAGGAAAGACCGAGGATCGCATGTACCCCATCCTGTCCAGGAGATTTGCATTAACTAAAAATTGTTCCAACCTTTTTGCAATGTGTTTGATATGAGCCTTGTCGTTCCTCCATGTCAATACAACGAGTCTTGGAAATATATCCACCATAAAGTTTGTATATATAATTTATGCTATGAATATCACATTAAAAGATTAAATTAAAACAAATTATAAAATATATCAAAGAGAATATAATTTTTATTATATATATAACAATATGTGTTATAAATGTTTTAATAAAATTCAACTAAAAGTACTGACGAGCAGGTGCGCCTCTTCCTCTATGTTATATCCAGCTAAGATGATGCATATGTTAGGGTTTCGAACCCCCAAGGGGTCGGGTAAGCAGAAAGAAGTAGATATCTCTCCAGAAAGTCCTTTGACTCCCATGGTCGTGGCTCCAACTGTCCCAACCAGGCCCCCGAGGTTGCTCTACTGTGATGATAAGGGAAAGTTTAGAATGGACCCCGAGGTTGTCGCCACTCTGCAGCTCGTGAAAGGGCCCATCAGTGTTGTTTCCGTTTGCTGCCGAGCGTGTCAAGGGAAGAGCTTCATTTTAAATTAGGTTGGTCGTGAAAATATTTTATGGAAGATCTTTGTTTCTTCGCTTGAAAAGACATAGTAATATCTTTCATTAAATTTGAAAAATAATAGTGTGTTTACTGTGGCATACTATGTAGAGAAATAATAGGCTATGGTGTAGAAGCTAGGGCATTTGAGATTGACTATAGTTGATGCAAGCTAAAATCCATTTCTGATTTAATGCTCGAAGGCAAAGCCATCGTGGCTCTGAACCTGGTCTCTTCAAAGGGTTGTGAAACCTCTGGGGGACTTCTTTATATCCTGCTCCAACTAACTGTCGGGGGAATCAACCCACACTAACAATAGCCCCGTAAAAAAAGTAAAGTAAACCGTATGCCATTCCAACCACTGTGTATTGTTAAGAAAAGTTTTTGGGGATGTGTTCCTCTATCGATCTTGCTTTGAAGTAGTAAAATAAAAGAAATTTCGATCAAGTTCATCCTGTCTCTTGGTCAAAATCATGCACACGACCATTGAAGGAAATGTATCCCTGCCCAACTATAACTTGCGGGGTATAATTTAACAGAGAAAATAAAAGGGCCTCTGCGCTATAGGGAAACACATTTCAGAAACACAAATATGCACAGAAAAACTGAATTGAACCTTCAAGGGATGCACAAGATACACATAACACACAAACGAGACAAGCTCCTTCACAAGATTCCATACTGGACCCGTCGATGCTCTAAGTGAGCTACGAAGGTAATTTTATTTCCACTTTCACAATAACAGGGAAATAACAATAGTTTTAGGCACATATACTAAAAACATGGATCTGTTCACCAACTTCACTAATAGAAGCTAATTTAAGCCTTGTTCTGTTCATTAACATGGGCTAATAAGAAAAAGGCCATTAATTAATACTAATAAATATATAAATGGCCAATCAGGCCTTATTACATGACATATCCATTAGAATGCCTAATCTGAAAAGAATTATCATGAGGGTCCTATATCCAACCCCTCTAGTAAAGTTTGACTACATGGTCCTTTGAAATGAGCAATACTCCTGCATCATGCTCCTGAGGCTGAAAATTGTTCATGGCTCCTGACATGAGTTCGTTAATGGACTTGCCACTTTTATGTATAAGTGTGGTAGTCATCCAAGTCGCATCCTCCATTGGATGGTCCATCCACTTCACTAAGTACTCATAATACTTATTTCCTTTGGTTTCCTTAATGAGCCTCTTATCTAAGAATTTTTCAGGTTGCAAAAGCTTTGGTGAAGGCAACTGGTCTTCCCAATTCATGGCTGACTGCTGTTGTTGTTGACTGTTGCTTAATGTTGATGCTAAATTTTCCAAATTTATTTATAGAGGTATGAAACATTAAACATAGGGGAAATTCCCAATCTTGGAGGTAGTTCTAATTCATATGCATTATTAGAAAATTTCCTCAAAATCTTGCAGGGTCCAATATTTTCCCATTTTAGTTTGTTGTATTCACCTTTTGGAAATATTTCATTCCTGAGGTGAGCTAGTAACATGTGCCCAACCTAAAAAATCTACTCCTTTTTCCCCAAATATTCATGGCCTTTTTACTTCATGGTGTTTTCCTGCAGTTTATGCTTGACTTGCTTGTGAATTTCCTGTATTGCTATTGCAAACTCTTCCCATGTTGCACTTGTTTGTTCTGCTCTCCCTACATGCCTGAGTTCAAAAATTCCTTAGGATTCATGCCATACACAATTTGAAAAGGGCCTATAATTTTATTAAAATATTCATTATAGGTAAAGTATGCATGTGCTAGGACCTAATCCCATTGCTTTGGGTGGTCTCCTGCCAACCTTCATAAGATATTACCAAGAATGTTGTTCACTACCTTGATCTATCCATCAGTTTGTGGATGGTAGGATGAGCTGAAAGCCAACTCCGTCCCAAGATTCTTCCACAAGGTCCTCCAAAAATGGCCTAAGAATCTTGTATCTCAGTATGAAACAATGCTTCTCAGGATGCCATGCAACCTAACCACTTCTTTAAAAAAAAATTAACAATATGAGAAGCTTCACTTATCTTGAAACATGGAATAAAATGGGCCATTTTGGAAAATCTATCAACTACAACAAAACTGGAATCATTTCCCTTTTGAGTCTTTGGTAATCCAAGCACAAAATCCATGCTAATAACATCCCATGGCCTTTCAGGAATAGACAAAGGAGTGTATAAACTAGTGTTTTGACTCTTACCTTTGGAAAGTTGACAAATTCTTCAATTATTAACAATTTTTTGTACCTCTTATTTCATCTTTGGCCAGTAGTAGAAATTCTTTAATTGCTCAAATGTCTTGTCATGGCCAAAGTGACCAGCAAGACCCTCACTATGTTTCTCCTTTATCAGGTTTTCTCTCATAGAGAATTTGGGTATACAAAGCTGGTTATTCTTAAAGGGCAGTCCATCCTACAACATAAATTCCAGCCATGGGCTTCTATCTTGCAAGGTAGAATTCTTGCAAGCCTGGTAAGGCTCTCTGAAATCAACATCTTCTCCATGAAATTATTTCATAAAATCAAACCCCATTACCTATAATTGACTTTCTCGCCTGATCAGAAATATTCTACTTAAAGCATCATCAATTCTATTTTCTTGGCCACTATTGTGCTTCAGGACAAAAGTAAAGCTTTGGAGGTATTATATCCATTTTACATGCTTCTGATTTAGTTTAGGCTGGTGAATAATGAACTGTATAGTGCAAAGCATGGTTATCAGTAAAAAAAATAAATTCTTTGGACAACAAGTAATGTCTGCATTTCTTTAACGCCTGGACTACTGCATAAAATTCCTTATCATAAGAGGAATATTTCATACGTGCTTCATTTAGTTTTTCACTAAAATAGGTAATTGACTTGCCCTCTCGAGTCAAGACAGACCCAATGGCATCTCCACTTGCATCAGAACTTACTTTAAATGGCTTACCAAAGTCTGGCAGTCCTAAAATAGGCTGCTCTGTGAGTTTCTTCTCTAATACTTGAAGACTGCTTCCTGATTCAACAGTCCACTTAAATGGCTTGTTGAATTTCTACTTGCATGGGGATTAAAGAAAATAATTTATAAACTATTACATTCGATTAAATTTGAGAGAAAATGATGGAATTTACTATTAATCTTGAACTTAGGGCATCTGAGATGCGATGGAAATGACTTTAAATTTTAACGTGAAGCTCTGAGCATTTTTGATAAAAACTATGTAAATGAAGTCCTAAGTCGCTTTAATATGCTCCTTTGAGAGAGTATCAAAACTCATTCCTCTGTGTTGGTGAAATTAATCTATTCTGTTATGTCGAATCATATTCATAAAATCTAAGGCTTGTGTGTGGCTTGGTGAAAATAAACCACTAACTCATGCTAAATTTGAAATTAAATGGTGGATTTTACTGTTAGATATTAAGGCATAAAATCTGTAATGTGACCGAGATAAATTCCAACTTAGGATGTCTGATAGATTTCAAATTAGTTAGGGCATCTGAGATGCAAATAAGATAAATTTCAACTTAATTAGGGTATCCAAGATGCAACTGAGATAAATTTCCAGCTTAGTCAGGGTACATAGTTGCGATCGAGATAAATTTCAACTTTAATTTGTGAATCTCCAAGCATTTTTTGATGAAAAGGTTTTAAAAGAAGTTTCTATGTTTCAAAATGGTCATACAAGTAAGTGGGATAATTTTGGTTTGGGCATGGCCCTGTCAGTGTCAGGGATCCACAGTAAGTTTCATGGCCCTATGATGAGATATGTCCCATTCTTATGTGCATTCATATAAGGGTTTATGTATAAGTGAAAGGAGTTTGTGGAGATAAAATGACAGCTGATGATTGACAGTTTCATGTTGGCAATGACTAGGCATATCAAATCACATGGATGCATGCATAGAATGATGTCATGTGTTGGCCTTTCATGTATTTTTGTTCCTCACTTTGCCATTGAAGATTGATGAAAAGGAGGGAAAGTGTTTTTTCCTTAGTCATAGTTATAAGTAAACACATTCAAAACATGGGAATGACAAAATTAACTCCAAAAAGGGTAAAATTCAGTTCATGGTAGAGCAAAGGAAAGTGTGGAAATATCGACAAAAAGAAATGAAATATGGTTTGGAGAAGCCATCAAAATGCAAAGAGAAATATAGTATGGAAAAACACAATTATAAATTTAGTTCTAATAATAATAAATCTATTAAACTACAAATTCTTTCTTCTCTCTCTTCTCTCTCTTCCCTCTGTTTTTGGTGGGCAGGGGTATATATTTTGAGGATCCAGGTATACAGTGCATAATGATCCGATTTAAGTGTATTTAGTTCTCTCATTGGCTTTTGTGTGATAGTTGGAGGAATAAATTTCTTTCCCATTATTCTAATTCAAGCATGTCATAGTTGTTGAAATGCAAAAATTTTATTCCTTGCCCAAACCAAGTGCCTTTTCAATGTTTTTATTTTTGCAAACATAATTTGAATAGTCACTCTCAGTTTTGATATTGCCTTTTTTTGTTTTAGCTATCTTTTGTTAGGATTGGATATGCTCTATTTCAGACTTGTTAACATTTCTACTTTTATTGCTTGCCCAATTTTCCTTTTGAGGTAGTATATCATGCTTACTTTCTTGACCTTTATATAGTTTCTCTTTTAAGTAGCCCACTTCATATGAGATGGTATTACGCATTGCATTTAACATTGCTAAAAATGTCTTTGTTTATGGCCAAATGCTTGATTCTAATGTATTGCTCTTTGGTTCTAAACAATCATGTGTTATGCATGCTTTCTGTTTAATATTAACAATATTCTACTTCATGGTCCATTTGTTGCTTTCAATCAAGTGTAGATTGGATTTGTTACTTATGTCATGTGTTGCCTGGAGTTCCTTCATATGAGAGTTGTGTCCTTGGGAACTTTTGGCCTTAGAGAATGGATTCTTTCATCTCTTTTAACTCATTGATAATGATATGCCCATACATGACCTTTTGTTGCTATTGTTGAACCCTTAGTTAAACTGAGAGGGGGGGGGTGAATCAGTTTAATGCATTCATGGAATTTTAAACTTTATTTTATACTTATTTACACCTTCATTTCATAATCAGCTTAATGTATAATGGAACAACAATCTTAATAAGTGATCAGTAGGTATTAAGCAGAATAAATACAGAATATCAACACATAATCATCATGCACATAGACAACAGATATAAGTCGAAACCCATAAAGGAGAAAACCACATCTTATTATTGTTGTGATGAAAAAGCAAGCTCCAACTCCCTCTCACCATTTTTTTTCTATAGGCTCCAACCTACAAGAGACTACTATCTCAATTCTGCAAGCTACAACTTGCAAGGAAGCTCCAACTCCCATCTATTTTCTACAGGCTACAACCCACATGAGGCTCCTACCTCAGTCAGCTACAACTGGACATCTATCAAGCTACAACTTGATATGGAAGCACCAACTTCCTCACAGTACAATGAAAACACATGCTGATTTACCTGGATATAAGCTCTGTTCTACTCCTTCTTCACTGTTGTCCTCCAACCTTCATATCTGCCTTATATCATATCTGGAACTACACAAATTATCTATCTGCTCTTTCTTCTTCTTATTCTTCCAGTCTCTAACCTCTCTATGCATATGAAAATAACATAATTTATAGAGATCACCTCATAGTTTTTTGCATTCCATATGGGAATATGAAATGAACAGGTATGACTCTTTGCCTTCCACCTTCTCATTTTCTTACCCAACACATTCAGAATAATATAACAGTATGTACAAATTTCAGTATTACAGTGGAGTTTTGCTTTGCCTACAAAGACTTGCCTTTGCATCACAAACAATATAAAAATAAATAATACGTTTTCAGTTACAATCACATATTTACTCAACACTTTCATCTTCTCCGCTTTGCTGTGCGTTTGTCATTTTCTGCTTGTTATCTTGTGTCTTTTCTGTTTCTGCCATTATATTTCACCTTTGCTGTATAACTGGCCTTTTCTTTTGTGTTCAACCTTTTCATCTACCTGTGCTGCCACACCACTATTCTGCCCATGTTCCTCGTCCTTTGAATCGCGTTCAGATTATTCCTTTGTGACCTATGGGATATGGCCCACTTACAACTCCCTTTATACCCACGGCGGATTACAAATCCAGGATTTAATCAACACACATATGTTTAAATGATCAAAAACACATATATATATTTAAACATACATACAATTATCAGTCAACAACATAAACTTTACACTATGGCGCAATAACATACACGGAACAAAGACTATTGGGTCCCACAATGCTTGACCAATCATATCTCATCTCAAATCCTTTCCCACAGTTTTCCCACTCTACCATTAGTGATAAACCTTAAACCTTGCGATTTGCGCTCGTGCGCGGTGCTGCCATGTGGATTCCCTCCATTTCGCATCACAGAATATTTAACTTAACTTATGGTCACCTTATTGCTATCCTTTAAGAGCTGCGATGTGTGGTATGTGGGCGAGGTCCATGTGACCCTGCCATGTCACCTCCACGTCATCGTCACGTCACCGCTACTTCATCTTTACATCATTTCCACGTCATCATCCGTACTTTGCAGTTCACAACTTATAACTATTTAACCTAGTGGTTAATTCTTATTTTGTGCGATATGAGATATTTTGCTGTGCCGCCGCGTGTCCCTTCTTCACTTAACATCACAACTGATTTAACTTACCTTCTGATGCATTAACACTTACCCGCTATACTTTTCCATTTGTGCTTTTGATCTCCACTGTTCTGATCATCACCATTGATCTGCCCAGATCTACGCTGCTTGTTGCTGCTTGCAATTCGATTGTATTTCTGTCCCGCTTATCTTAGGATGAATCATATCCGTCCATTTCTTACCTTTGCTGTTGTGATCTAATTGTGACCATCCGTTTACCTCACTTGGAATTCTTCAAAGACTTCTTTGCCTTAGTCTATTTTTTGTTTGTTTACGTTGTCCCGCTCTGTAACTCCGGTTTCTGCACGTTGTTCCTCCTGTGCTTGTCTTGGTTGCTGCGTTGCTGCGTTGCTGCATCTCTGCTACCTTTGCTACATTTTCTGCCTCTGCTGCATTCGCTGTTTTGTTGCCTCTGTTGCCTTGCTGCCTTTGGTGCCTTCTTAGCTGCATTCACTACCTCTTTGCTGCATTTGCTGCCTCTGCTTTAGGTTATACTTCTATTGATGCTCCTTTGCCTCTCTTCTGCACAATGCCTAATCTGCTCCTTTACCTTATAACAAATAATTTTGGTGTTGCTCCTATCTGTATCTTTGCCATCAATGACAATATTTCCAACGATCCCCCCCTTTGGCATTGATGGCAATACTCCAATACTTCCTCCATGATTTCCTCCCCTTCTCATTCTGAGAGGTGTATTTTCTTCCTCTGCTTGATTTTCCTCCCCCTTTGACATCAATGGCAAAGGGTTTCACATTTCCCAGTGTGGTTTCTATATTTTCATAATACTCTGATCTTGAGGACCTGTTCCATGCACTGCTCCATTTCTCTAGCTCTTTTGTGACAACTTTTATTGAATTCTCCCCCCCTGGAATGATGCTTTCTTGTATGATATTGACTATCACTTGTCTATTGCACTAATCTCGTTCCTTGTATGCAGCCTTTGCTGGTGTATTTCCAACAGTCTCCCTCTAATACCATTATATATATATATATATATATATATATATATATATATATATATATTATTTATTTTATTATTTCTGATCATATCAGAGAGTAACATCTGCAGACACTACCCCTAGTTTGTCTCTTAGATATTCGAATGGTTCTTTAGCAAGAGGTTTTGTGAATATGTCTGCTGTTTGTTCCTTTATTGGTACATATTCTAGCTTCACTATTTTCTGTGTTACTTGTTCTTTGAGGAAGTGGTACGTTATTGGGATGTGCTTTGTTTTTTAATAAAGTACATGATTTTTTGATATACTTATTGCACTAGTATTGTCACAGTTTATAGAAATGGGTTCATCAATGCTTACCTTCATGTCTTGGAGAGTTTGTTTCATCCACATTATTTGTGTGCAACAAGTTGCTACTGCTATGTATTCTGCTTCTACTGTAGATAGAGAGATAGAAGTTTACTTCTTGCTTAGCCATGCCACCAGACTTTCTCCCAAATAAAATGAACCTCCACTTGTGCTTTTCCTGTCATCCACACAGCTTGCCCAATATGCATATGTGTATGCTGTTAATGTGAAGTTTTTTCCTTTTGGATACCATAGGTCATAATGTGAAATTCCATGCAGATATCTGAATGTCCTCTTGATTTCTAGCAAGTGATTTTGTTTTGGTGCTATTTGATATCTTGCCACAAGTCCTATTGCCAACATAATGTCCAGTCTAGAGGAAGTTATGTATAGCAGAATTCCTATCATGGATCTGTAAAGTATTTGATCTACATCTGTAGATCCATTATCAACACATAGTTTGCATCCAGTGATCATGGGAGTTGAAACATGTTTTTAGTCTTCCAATTGGAACCTTTTCAACATCTCTCTTAAGTATTTTTCTTGTGAAATGAATATTCCTATGTTCTTTTGTAGAATTTGAATTCGTAAATAGAAGGTGAGCTCTCCAATCATAGACATCTCAAATTCAGATTTCATCTCTTCTGCAAATCCTTTTGCTAACTCATCTTTGTTGCTACCAAACATGATGTCATCTACATATACTACTATAATTAAGAGTTCATTTTCATCAGCCTTTATGTACAAATTGCTGTCTACTCCTCCTTTATTAAACCCTTGTTTTTGTAAGTATTTGTCTAGCCTTGAATACCATGCATAAGGAGCTTGTTTCAGACCATATAAGGCTTTCTTTAATCTGCACACATAGTCATGTTTATCTATTAAGGAGAATCCTTCGGGTTGTTCCATGTAGACTTCTTCCTCTAAATCTCCGTTCAGGAAGGCAGACTTCACATCCATTTGGTATACCCTGAAATCATGATAGCATTCAAATGCCAAATACATTTTGATTGCTTCCAGTCTGGCTACAGGGGCAAAGGTTTCATCATAATCAAGTCCTTCGATTTGAGAATATCCCTTGCATACAAGTCTGGCGTTATTTCTGATTACCTGCCCTTGTTCATTCATCTTATTCTTGAATATCCATTTTGTGCCAATGACATTTTTCTCAGTGGGTCTTGGCATTAACTCCCAGGTATTGTTCTTCTCAATTTGGTCTAGTTCTTCATTCATAACACTTACCCAATTTTTGTCTTTGCTGGAATCTTCGAACTTCTTTGGTTCTATTTGTGATAACATGGCTACGTATACTTCTTTTGTCTATTCAACTAGTTGTCTTCTAGTTTGGACTCCTGCACTCTTGTCCCCAATGATTTGATCTTCTGGATGGTTCTTCAAAGTGTGTCTTTAGGGACATTTTGAGTTTAATCCAGTATCTTCTGTTGTCTTTCTCCATTCATCATTATCTTGGTTCTCAACTTCATGATCGTCTGGAGAATTCGCACAGCTTGTGCTTCTTGTTCTGTTTGGTAGATCTTCGTCGAATCTCACATCAATGATTTCCACAATTTTGTGTAGTCTTTTGTTGTAGCACCTGTTACCCTTACTCTTGGATGCATATCCCAAAAATATTCCTTCATAAGCTCTTGCATCAAACTTCCCGAGTTTTTCATCATTATTTTGTATGAAACACTTGCTACCAAACACTCTAAAGTGCTTGATTGATGCTAGTTTCCCATGCCATAATTCGTAAGGAGTCTTGTCACAATTTGGTCTTAGATGAGCTTTGTTAAGAATGTGAACAACTGTGTGTACTATTTCTGCTCAGTAGGTTTGGGGAATGTTACTTTCTTGCATCATGGCTCTAAAAATCTACGGTATTGACCTGTTTTGCCTCTCTGCCACTCCATTCTGTTGAGGTGTACTTGCAATTGTAAACTGTTGAGGTGTCCCAATCTTCTATGCCATAACCATGATTCGTCAAGTTTGCTTATGTGGTACACTTCATTCTCTTCTTCTTCTATATAGACATTAATTTCTGTTCGAACACCTCTGATCAAGGTCTTTCCTGTGGTGATATACCTTACTTCACAATCTTGGGCTCTGGAAAGGACCTCACAGCCTTTATCACACATTTGACTGATGCTTAGCAGATTTGCTTTTAGCCCATCCACAAATAGTACATCTTGAGCCTCTCCTCTTCCATTATTCAGATTGACTGAGCCTTTTCCTTTGATTTTCCCTACTTTTTCATTTCCGAATATAACATTTCTAGATTTCTTTTCATCAAAGGTTATAAACTTGCTTCAGTCTCTAGTCATATGCTTTGAGCATCCACTGTCCATATACCATTGGATTTTCTGATCTTGAGCTATTAGAACTAGATCACACTTATTCAGCTTCTTATTCCACTGCATGTGGCTATTTGTTTGGTAAATTTCCTGAGGAGATGGACCAAAGTATTTGACAGGAAATTTGTGAGACTTGTGCTTGATTTGATGGCAGCCAAAGAATTTGATTATATTTATGAATTGATTATGTATACGAGTGAATTCTCCCTTGTTCATAATTCTCCTTGAGTTTTCATACACCAGTCTTTGTCCATACGTTTTGCACTCCATGGCTTTATGATCGAACCCCTTACAATAAAAACAATACCCATGGAAGTAGTATCTATCTCTAGCAAAGAGAGTTGTTTGAGGTAATCTTCTCAGTTGTTGCATATTTTGCTGGTTGGAATGGATTTGATTTATCTGACAATATGCTGCAATGTGTCCAAGTCTGTGGCAGGCGAAGCAAGTGAAACTCCTCACAGGAAGAAGAAACCTCCTTTGACATCTTCCGCATTTGTTCAATTCATCCTTGGGAGCATATGAGTCTTTTGCAGTTGAGTGTATCTTCATTTATTTTTCTATTACTTGAGGTTGCTGTTTGTTTCTGTTTGATTTGTTATATATCACGGTCTTTCCGGTTTCTAATTCCCTCGATTCCTTCTTTGCTGCCTCAGTAGCTTTTACAAAGATGATACTCTTGTTATTTTATAACTTGGATTTGCTGGTTTCTCCTTCATAACCTGTCCCAACCTTTATGAGAGGGGATATTTGAGCATTTAGTATTTTATCCAACTGTTCAGATCTTGTCATTTGTGGAGTGTTCATTGATAATTCCCTTTGAGCGTTTTCTAATTTCTTTCTCAGGCATACTACTTCTTCTTCCAATTTCTCTTGCTCCTGAATTTTATCTTTAATTTTCTTTAGTAGAATGTCTTCCACCTTCTTAGCTTCTTCAAGTTCTACTTTCAACTGAATCATGTTTTCTGAATTTGGTTCTTCTTTTACATATTTTAGGAGAGTGTCTTTCTATTTTCTGCACTTGAGTTTAAGTCTTTCTATTTCATCTAGGGCACTAATTAGCTCCCCCTCAAGATCTACCTCACCTTCGTCTTTAAATTCCAGGAGATCTTCCTCAAGCACTTCGTTGGCCATCATAATGAATTCTAATGTTCCCTCTTCATTGGGGGAGTCGTCTGAGCTCTCAGATGCATTTCTATCTTGTTGAACATAGAAAGATCTCCGATTAAGTCTGTTCCCTTTTGGCCTGTTGCTGAAATTGGTTTTCTCTTTCCCTCTTGACTGATTCTCCATTTTATTATGAGGAAATTTAGATGCATAGTGCCCCACTCTTCCACAGTTAAAGCATTTAAATGGAAGTTTACCTTTATACTTGCTTGTGCCTCTATCTAATCTTTTGACAAATTTGGCCTCTTCTTCATTAGAGCAGGAGCAAGTATCTTCTTTTTCTCTTTTGCAATTATATGCCTTAAAGGCTGCCTCCCTCACATTTGACTTCCCTTTTGGAAGTCTCATCTCATAGGCCGTTAGGTTTCCAAGAAATTGGTTCATGGTCAATGTTTCCCAGTTAACTGTTTCTTCTATGGCAGAAACCTTAGGGTTAAACTTGGATGGTAAAGATCTCAATATATTTTGTACAATTACACATTCTTTAATGGTTTCTCCTAGAGCTTTCATGTTATTCACAATTTCTGCAACCTTTAAGAAGAAGCTGGCTACATCTTCTTCTTCATTCATTTTTATATTTTCGAACTAAGCTCTATAGGCTTGCAGTTTGGCTTCCTTCACCTTTTTATCTCCCTCATGGATACTTTCCAATGTATCCCAATTTTTTTGGCAGTCACACTGTGCATTACCTTGATAAATTCAGACTCACACAGACCGCTCAAAAGTGCATTCATGGCTTTTGCATTGGCTATGAAATTTTTTCTGGCATCTTTTTCTGTGTCAGTATCCTTTGGAAGATATCCTTCTTCCAAAATAACCCAAACTTCTATTCCTAGAGACATTATGTATGTCCCCATTCTTATTTTCCAGAAAGCATAGTTTGTTCCAGTAAAAAATGGGGCTTTATTTGTTGAGCATCTTCCTACACTAGCCATCTTGGGGACCTAGGATCTCCTTCCAGTTGTTAAACTGATACAGAAGGAGTCGCTCTGATACCAATTGTTGAACCCTTAGTTAAACTGAGAGGGGTGGGGGGTGAATCAGTTTAATGCATTCATGGACTTTTAAACTTTCTTTTATACTTATTTACACCTTCATTTCATAATCAGCTTAATGTATAATGGAACATCAATCTTAATAAGTGAGCAGCAGGTATTAAGCAGAATAAATACAAAATATCAACACATAATCATCATCCACATATACAACAGATATAAGTGGAAACCCATAAGGGATAAAACCACATCTTATTATTGTTGTGATGCAAAGGCAAGCTCCAACTCCCTCTCACCATTGATTTTTTGTAGGCTCCAACCTATAAGAGGCTACTACCTCAATTTTGCAAGCTACAACTTGCAAGGAAGCTCCAACTCCCATCTATTTCTGCAGGCTACAACCCACAGGAGGCTCCTACCTCAATCATCTACAACTGGACATCTATCAAGCTACAACTTGATATGGAAGCATCAACTTCCTCACACTACAATGAAAACACATGCTGATTTACCTGGATATCAGCTCTGTTCTATTCCTTCTTCACTGTTGTCCTCCAACCTTCATATCTGCCTTATATCGTCTCCATATCTACATAGCTTCTCTATCTGCTCTTTCTTCTTCTTATTCTTCCACTCTCTAACCTCTCTATGCATATGACAGTAACATCATTTATAGAGATCACCTCATATTTGTTTGCATTCCATATGGGAATATGAAGTAAACAAGTATGACTCTTTGCCTTCCACCTTCTCATTTTCTTTCCCAGCACATTCAGAATAATACAACAGTGTGTACACATTGAAGTATTACAGTGGAGTTTTGCTTTGCCTACGGGGACTTGCCTTTGCATCACAAACAATATAAAAATAGATAATACATTTTCAGTTACAATCACATATTTACTCAACCCTTTTAGCTTCTTCGCTTTGCTGTGCATTTGTCCTTTTCTACTTGTTGTCTTGTGTCTTTTCTGTTTCTGCCGTTATATCCACCTTTGCTGTATAACTGCCCTTTTCTTTTATTACTTGTAAATTTTCTTTTGCATTCAGCCTTTTCATCTGCCCGTGCTGCCGCACCACTGTTCTTCCCGTGTTCTCATCCTTTGAATTGCGTTCAGATTATTCCTTTGTGACCTTATGGGATATGGTCCACATACAACTCCCTTTATACCCGCGCTAGATTACAAATCTAGGCTTTAATCAACATACATACGTTTAAATGATCAACAATGCACATATATTTAAACATACATACAATTAGCAGTCAACATCGTGAACTTTACACTATGGCGCATATAACATACACAGAACAAATACTATTGGGTCCCACAACACTTTACCAATCATATCTCATCGCAAGTCCTTGCCCATAGGTTTCCCACTCTACCGTTAGCGATAAACCTTAAACCTTGCGATCTGCGCTCGTGCGCGGTGCTACCGCGTGGATTCCCTACATTTTTCATCGCAGAATATTTAACTTAGCTTGTGGTCGCCTTATTGCTATCCTTTAAGCGTTGAGATGTGCGGTATGCGGGCGAGGTCCACGTCATCATTTCCATGCCACCATGCCATGTCACCGCCATGTCACCTCCATGTCATCTCCACGTCATATTCACGTCACTTCTACGTCAAATTTACGTCACCTCCACGTCATCATCTGTACTTCGCAGTTCGCAACTTATAACGACTTAAATTAGTGGTTAATTCTTATTTCGTGCAATGTGCGATATTGCGCTGTGCTACCACGTGTCCCTTCTTCACTTTGTTTCACAACTGATTTAACTTACCTTGCGACGCCTTAACACTTACCCACTATACTTTGCGATTTTCTCTTTTGATCTCCGCCAATGTGATCATCACTGTTGATCTGCCCAGATCTACGGTCCTCATTGCTGCTTGCAATTCGATTGTATTTATGCCCCGATTATCTTACAATGAATCATATCCATCCATTTCTTGCCTTTACTATTGCGATCTAATCATGACCGTCCATTCACCTCACTTGGAATTCTTCATAGACTTCTCTGCCTTAGTCTATTTTACGTTTGTTTACGTTGTCCCACTCTGTAACTCCGATTTCTACAAGTTGTTCCTCCTGTGCTTATCTTGGCTACTTCTTTGCTGCGTTGCTTCCTTTGGTGCCTTGTTGCATCTCTGTTGCATTTGTTGCATTTTTTGCCTCTGTTGCATTCGCTGTTTTGTTGCCTTTGCTGCAATTTCTGTTTTGCTGCCTATGCTGCCTTTGGTGCCTTCTTAGCTGCATTCGCTGCCTCTTTGCTGCATTTTCTGCCTCTGCTTTAGGTTATACTTCTATTGATGCTCATTTGCCTCTCTACTTCACAATTTCTGATCTGCTCCTTTACCTTATAACCGATGATTCTGGTGTTTCTCCTATCTGTATCTTTTCCATCAATGACAATATTTCCAACAACTGTTTTTGTAGAAACTCATATCAGATTGCTAATAGCATATAAGAAATCAATGAATTCCTAAGCATTTCTCTGTGCCTCAGTTTGCATCAAAGGACTCAGGAAAAGATGAAAATGGATTGAAATTTAGAAAATAATCCTCCTGAGGAAAGGGGAAATTTGTTTGTTTTCACTTGTCCCCTATCTTTTGTGATGCAAAATTGCACTGCACTTTTTCAGCTAGCATGTTTTTACTATATTAATATTTGTAGTTAGATAATGTATTAAAGACACTTCATTATATGGATGAGGTTGCAATCAAATCTACTTAAGTGCACATTGTAAGGTTATGACATATCCTCTTTTTTTCGTTGAAACCAAATTGATAATGTTTATTCTTATCATTTGCGTGCCCTGTAGAGCTCCTGATATGCCTATATCTATTTATGTGGCTTTTCCTTGGGCCTTGTTCATGCATAAGGTGGGGAATCTTGTACTTGTAAGGATATTTTTTTTTAGTCGTTAGTTGTCTGATGTAAATGAATTAATATTTTCTAATGTACATGAATTAATACCTTCTTTTCCCTATATCAAACATGGAACTGTATACAACTCTTTATTAGGATTCTTCCTTATCTGAGCACATCACCAAATAACTTTTACTAGAAAAGTTGTGCATGTCGTGTATTGGAGTTGAATATGGATGATGCCCTCTAAACCGAAGTGTGTTGGACTTCCTAAATAAATCCACCCTATTTCAATAGTTTTTGTTAAAATTTTAAGAGGCAAATAAAGGAAACAATGAAGGGCATGACTGACCTAGGCATTTCCAGTTTTCATGACTCATTCATGTTATATTAGTTCTGTTGGAGTTAGTTAGCGGATATTGACATTTCAATAGTTTAAAAGTTTTACTGAAGGTTTAGACACCTCAATATGGAAGTAGTCTATGGGCGATAAATTTTAGAGGAGTTGGATATTGCACAACTAAAGGATGTCAATAGATGACATTTTGTCCTTTTATTCTACATTATTATTTATCATGAGCACTGAAAATTGCATGTTTGTGGGTCACAATGAAAATGTATTTTTAGGCAGTCTTGATTAACATAATATCATCAACTATAATATTTTTTTATTAACTTCCCATGTCTTTTTTCAATCATATGATTGAAAAGTAAATTTCATCAACTGTAATATTTTGTTATTAATTTTCCATGTATTTTTTCAATCAGATGATTGAAAAGTAATTTTAAATATTATCTTGATGTGTATGAAGTGATAAGCCTCTGTAACAGTTTCTAGGGATCCTTTCCTAGCTTTGAATACCTGCAATAAACAAAGGTTTTTCTTTAGATTGAATTAAACATTTTAGCTCATTCTAATATATCATGTTAAAATCTCACAATGCTATTTCTATTCATATCTTTGACAACTTCTTGGAAGGATCAGTGGATTTTAGGTTTCATCTACACATCGACCATGTACAAAGGGCCTTTGGATGTGGAGTGCTCCACTGAAGAGGACCGCTCTAGATGGAACTGAGTACAATCTCTTACTTCTTGACAACAAAGGCATTGATGCATATGATCAAATTGTAATCATCATCCCTATTTTCCTTATTTTCATTACATATAGTTTGTAAGCAATTCACAAAGGAAACTAGTTTATGTTTTGACAGTTTGTTTCAAGGTCATCTAGATGTCAACTTATAATTATAATCATAAAATTATTGATTATGGATGTAAAATGAGGAAAGCTGGGAAAAATGTGTCCCCAAGTTGACTCCGTACCTCTATGTAAATATATAAGTGACCCGATGTTGTCCAGGGCTATCAACTCACATAGGGCTATCAAAAACATGTGAACATTAGAATTCCTTTTACACATCTGAAAACTACTAGCTATTGTAGAACCAACCTAAGATAGGTCAGCTTCCTCTTTGTGAAAGAATTGATGCAAGAGTATCATCGAGGTGAACTCCTCTTGTTTGGGAGAACGACTCAGTTGCAAGCTTGGAACCAACCCTTGATTCTGCAATAGATTTTGAACTTGTCACCTGGCATATTTCCATGAATGTGCCTCCTCAACTCTAGATGGTTCATCTAGTTTCTCATTGGGATATAGAATGCCACAGGATCAGAAAATAACCTGTAAAGGCCACCTGTCAATTCCCTTGTCAACCTCAAGTTTATATTGGTGCATAGAGTTTTATCTGACCATCATCGAGCATTGATCCATGTTTTTTGCTGGCACATCCTAAAGAGATACACTGCACAAGTTAGATGAAAATTTTTCTTCTATTATTTATGATCACATTAGCTTGATTGAGAAAGCTTCTTCATTACCATTGACCTCTTCTGATCAAGTTGATATTCTCGTATGATACGAGCTGTGGTACACTATCTATATATTGTGGTTCCAATATCTTTTATTTTCTCCTGAACAAAATACAATATTGGATGTTTGTCTGTAAGTCACAAATTAACTCTCTTAATAACATGGACCTTAAAAGGTCCTCAAATTTTGGTACAACGAAGTTAATTGTTGTGTATATTTGCCTTTTTGTTGGAATCTAATGATACAATATTTGGTGAATGGATATTTTTCATTCTTTGAAATTCATATTTAAATATATAAATGGATTTGGAGCCCTGAAAAATCCTTGAGGCACTCAGTCTATATAGATTTCACAACTCAAGTCTATGCTTCCTATAATTTTTGGCTGGATTTTGGGAAAAAATCATCCAAAAATAGCCTGATAAAGGGAAAAAACATGGAACATTTAGATTGTGCCTTACATTTTTCTCATATAAATTATAATATCTATCTATGCTTTCCTTCCTCACATTTTAATTTAATAGTTTTTTTTGTTGAGTGATTTTCTGCAAACATGCTTCTCGAATCCTTTCAAATGTTTCTCGAGGATGAATTTAGCTAAAGAAAATATATGCAGAAGAGTTGTATTTCAGAAAGGTATGGAAAGTCACTCATTTACATTGTAAAACTAAAGAAAGAGGATAATATGAATAGTTTTGTAGTAAGGTCAACCATATTGAGGTAGGTAAATTAAAATGAGCAGAAATACTTGTACCTTTTGAGTAATATATCATTGTGATTTGGGCTTGATTTCTTAAGAATTTGGTCCCTATAGGTGAATGCAGTGATTGGCGGATTTATTAATTGTCTGTTCCCTTGAAACAAAGGGTTCAACTTCCAATCATGCTGTCTGATTTCTCATTACGGAGTTTCATAACTTCATTTAATATCACTTTCCAAAATTTAATCTCAAGGTTATCTTAAGGCCTTCTTTTTCAAGCGCCTTTGCAAAATTCAAAAATTGTTAGAAGCTACTCCCACATTTCTAAAAGAATAAAAATCGTCTCTCTAGTTATTTTTCATGGGACTTGTAATTCCAGCTTTCTAGAATAACCTTTAGAAGCTTCATTAAAATCAAGCTTATATAAGGGAAAAGTTGGAGGAGTGTAAGCCACATGGAGTTCCAAATTATTGTTGAACGGTTATGCATAGAGGTTAAGTTTACAAAGTCAATTGTCCATGGTTGGAGTCTAGTTTCCTCTTATGGGAGAATTTGTGACTCTTTTGGTTTTTGTGTTGTCTTCATGCTGTCGCAACAATCTCCACTATTGTATGCCATCTTGTAAAGGTCATTGAAGATACAATGCTATGCTCTCCAACACTTATCAAGATCTCCCAAAGATTGCAAGTGAATAGTCTCATTAATATATCTCTGATGTTCTGTTACCTAAAAGACTACTCCTAATAGTGAGTTAATGTTTACTCTTAATGCGTGATGCAATTTAGTTAACTTTGTTTCTTAGTGAGGGACATTCTCTTTTAATATTATTATGGAAAAATCAAAATAGTACGTATGATTTAAAATTTACATACTAAAATGTGTTTTTCCACAACAAAAGAATTTTTGTAAGAATTTTATACCAACGCATTGCCTCTTATGAGAAGTTCTCAATGATCATTTATTTTTTCCAAAGAATTATTGTGAGAGGGAAATCAATTTTTCCTGTCACAAAGTTTTCAGTTTGGGATGTAATTAATTTTAAAGATATTAACCACTTGTATTTTTTAGAGTAGACATGATATTCTGAATGGCATTGGAGGGATTTTAGTTGGAGATTTATACATAATTAATCATCATAGGTTTCTTCGAGTGAAGAATATATTATGCTTGCAATGTTAGAATTGATAGAATATCACAGAAAGGCATCATTTCTTGTTTTTGAGAGATATTTGTTTTATTACCAGTGAAACAACCAATATGTTATTCATTGAGTTCTTGCTGGCATGTTGGCTCTTTTGCTAATGATGACACATTGTCTGCACACTTTCGTTCCTGTCGCCACTCGTTAAAGTGATGGAAGCTCCAAACCACACTCCACAATCTGAGTGTAAACTGGGTAGGTCAGCCTTTATCACCTCTGCAACCTACCTTATCTCTTTAGGTGGGCTTTTTATCAGGCTTCGAGAGGGCCTCCCTTGCAGATTTCTAGGCCTTAATCAATATGGAGCAAGGTGATATCATAAGTAACTCCTCTGATGGAAATAGTATTCAAAAGAAACAGGGAAATAATGGTGATGGAAGGTTGTGAAGACGAGTGGCAATATTGAAGGTGCTATGGGTGGGGTTGCGTTCACAACCCCCTCTTTTTCAACTCTTCCTTTAGGACTGGATGGGTTAAACTATTCCACTCACCAATATAAAATAACCCGCAAGGAATTTGGATTCACTAGAACCTACTCATTCGAGATGCCCCGACCACTATACAAATATTGCCACCAGTACCCCATGCTAAGGTTGAATATTTCTCCTAGAATGCTTGTCCAACACAATAGTATTGTCTTTTTGATGGAAACTAAGGGCTACGTGGAAACCCTAGAGCCTCGTCCTCCCATTTCAAGTGACCACCTGTCTCTCAAATGGATCTGTAGACCAGTTTTGTGATCACTAAAATATACCTCAAAAATTGGTCCTGCAACTCCAGTAAGAGGAACTGACATTCCAAGAATTGTATATCCATGACTTTAAAGCATTAAAGGTTCTGCATATCCTCGAAAGAAAGGGTTCTGCAGGTATAATAAGAAGAGGTGGAAAATAAGGTAGAAGAAATGGATGGAGATGATGACAATGAAGAAGATCCTCTTGGATTTTCCATTCAAGACACTGATGTCAGTGTACATATGAAGAGTATCCCTCCATATTTCCTTCCCAACTTCCATGGTATGAGATCAGAGGATCCATAAACCTTTCTCTTTGAATTTGAAATACTTTGTAGATATTATGGATACTTATCACACTAAAAAATTGTGATTGTTTTCTACAAAATTGAAGGATATAGCTCTTAAATGGTTCATGAGTTTAGGTGCTAACTCAATAAGATCATGGAATGATATGCAAAAGATATTTATAGAAAAATATAAAGATCATGATCTTAAAGAATAATTTTTTAGAATGAATCAAGAAGAAGATGAGAGCCTTCAGGATCTAATAGAGAGGTTCATGTATAATGTTAAAAGGGAAAAATTGCATCATTTAGGATTTGACACACTAAAAATCCTCTTACTTAGAAAAAATAGGGATGAGTGGATTTATCTCTTTGATATCATGAGTAAAGGAGATGTATACCAATTATCATTTGAAGAAATTTGTGAAACATGCAAGTGCATATCAAGAGGAAGGGCAACAGTAAGTAAATCAACATCAACATTGGTAAGTCCAGTTGAACTTGGAAATTTTCTTGATAACTTTAAAACATAAATTTATAGAAATCTAAATGAACGAGTAGAAATGTTAAGAAGGAAAAATGAACAAAAATAAGATGTTGATATTTCTATTATCCATGCATAATCATATGCTACTAAATATTGTCCATCATTACCAAGGTTTAAGGAAGTTTACCAAGAAGACAATGGAGCAAGTCAATCACCATAGAAGCTATGTTATATAGCTCCAAGAAGACCATGGCAGCCTAGTCAACTTGATATGATGTAAGGATCTACTTCACAATTTCAAGCTTATTCAAATTCATCTCAAACTAATTGGAACACACTCCCTCCTTGGCAACCTTGGCCATATCAACCCCAAAACCAATCTTGGCAACAAGGTTGGCAAGGACCTTATGGGAAAACTGGACCTTATGGGAAAAATGCACAATATCCTCAATATTTTCCTCAATATCCTCCATACCCAACTCCATGTTATCCCTACCATCCACCTCCACCACAACCACAAACTCAACCACATCCATCTCATAGATCCACTCCCACTCAACTACCTGTACCACCATTTCCAAACCAACACAATGAAGTATCTCAACCCACTTACAATGTTGAGGTACAACACTTCCAAACATATCCTCTTGATCTCAATGGTATTCACCTTAGTTCAAGAAAGGTATTGCAAAAAAGATATTTTTTTGATGTCATTGAAGGACAACATCCAGAAGAAGAAGATTCAAGTAAGGATATCAAAGAATCATGGGTTGCACTTGATAAAGAACAAACATCAACATCATATATTGAGAAATTTGCCTCATGTTTACCATCATTTCCGCCATGTGTTGAGGAGAATAATCAACAAAAAAGAGGAATATTTGAATTTCATGGTAGAAGAAGACATGAAGAATTTTCCCAATGAGCAAGCAAACCAAGGGCATGAAATCTATATTAAAATATGGTTCCAGACAATCATCAAGTTGTAGCAACACACTCTTCTTCAACAGTACTTGATACAATCTCTATCAAAGCAATTCATATTTCATATTCAGGTACATGGCAAAGCATGTATTTAAAGTGTACACATGATTTAATTTATCATATTGATGTGGACATGACTCATTTGGAAGTATTCCTATACTTGAAATAGATTTTGTTTTTTCAAGTAGAGTAGGATAGAAAAAAAATAAAAAATAAAAAATGGAAAAAGAGAAAAAAGGAAAAAGAAGAAAATCTCAAGTGAAAACCTCTTTTGAGGCACCTGAGATTGGCTTAATGATTGAAAACCTCCATGAGGTGGTCAATGGGTTGGAAAAAAAAGAGAAAATAAGAGAAAAATAAAAGATTGTAGGTGAAAACCTCCTTTGAGGCACCTAGGGAGACCTACTAGTTGAAAACCTCATTGAGGCAGCTAGTAGGCATAAAGAAAAAAGAAAAAAGAGTGAAAAAATGAAAAGAAAAAAATGTATTTCTTCCATGTATCTCTCTCTAATGAATGCAGGTGCTCTCCAACCTTTGCAAGTAGCAAAAAAAACAAGTTGGCAAAAAAAGAAAAAGTTGGTCAAAACCCTAGTCAAAGGAAGTCAAACTTGGAATTCCTCCTCCTTTTCTCATATGCTCCAAAAGGACCAAGGTCATGCCAATCCATCACCCTCATCCATTTCCAACATCCACCCATAATTTCCAAGCTTTTCTCATTCATTTTCCTTGTTTTCCTAAAATGCTACAGGAAACCCTGTTTTTGCTACAAGAAACTCCTAGTTTTTAGCAGAAAATTGTTTTTATTATATCTCAAAAATCATGCATCCATTTTCCAACCTGTTTCATGGGTAGATGAGTATATATGATGGTAACATGCTCAAGCAATTTTAGCACATTCCCGTGCATATTTTCTGAGAAATATACCTCCATCACATACAACCATTATTTATTTTTCTCGAGATTTATGCATCGAATGGCCAATTTTTTTTATGGGGAGATGCATAAGGATTATAGTAATATTCTCAAAAAAATTTAGGTAAATCTGATCTACTATTTGAGAGCTATGCTAAAAGAAGTCTGTTACAAGGGGGTTGTGCTGAAATAATTTTTAACAGAAAATTGTTTTTATTATATCTCAAAAACTGTGCATCCATTTTCCGAGATCTTTCAGGGGTATATGCATATATATTATGGTAATATTATCACACAATTTCAGCAATTTTTGGTGCACAGTTGGTGATAAATCGACCTCCATCACCTACAAACATTTTTAAATTTTCTTGAGATTCGTGCATCCAATGGACAAGATTTTTATGGGGAGGTGAATAAGGATGATAGTAATATGCTCAAAAAATTTCAGGTCAATTCGATCTACCATTTGAGATATATGCCTACATAAAGTCTGCTACAAGATGGTTGTCTTAAGCAGCCTGCACAGTCATATCACAACTCAGCATAAAAAAACTTGTATAGAAACAAAATCATCAAATACAACACTCACATCATGAACATCTCAGCAAAAACATTTAAGTCAGGGATGTGAAGCAACAGAAACAACAACAAAAGAAACCCTAGAAGACCTCCAAATTCAAGGCTATCAGCAATAGGACCTCTAGTAGATTATCCCATGCAGCTTCAGTAGCAGCTTCAGAACCACCAAGGACAGTTTCAATAGTCATATCAACAACTTCAATATCACTTGAAAAAAGAAATCAAGGGAAAGGCTCAGGTATGCAATCATATAAACCTTTCTTCGAATCTATTCTAACTTAAGAAAACATTAAAAGTGTGAGAAGGAAATTTTTTTATAGCCAAAATCCGTAGCAGAGCAGCCTCAACCTTATCTCGCAATTAGCTTCACTTTTCCACCAAGACACACACTACAAGAAAAAAGCACATTGGTGAGGGTCATGCTTGTGACAGACCTTTAAGGTTAGTCACCAATGTCACATATGGTGACGGTCCTTAAAAAACTGTCACTGTAAGTGTATAAAGTGATGGTCCTTTATGGTCCGTCACCAAAGACATTTTCAATGACACTTTTGGTGAGGGTCATTAAAGGTCCATCACTAATTCTCTCTTTGGTGACACTTCTATTGACGAACTTTTAATGACCCTCACCAATGCTCTTTTTGTTACTTTTGGTGACAGTCAAAAAATGTCTGTCATCATTGATCGTTAAAAAACCGTTACTGTAAGTGTATATAGTGATGGTCCTTTATGGTACGTCACCAAAGACATTTTCAATGACACTTTTGGTAAGGGTCGTTAAAGTCCCATCACTAATTCTCTCTTTGGTGATACTTCTAGTGACGAACTTTTAATGACCCTCACCAATGCTCTTTTTGTTACTTTTGGTGACGGTCAAAAAATGTCCGTCATCATTGATCATTCCAATGAGTTTTTGATGACGTTATGTGCCTGTTAATATATTTTTTGTCAAAAGATAATGATTTAATACCATTATTGTGGATTATTTTTTATAATATGTCCAAGGCCATAGTGGTTAGGGTCAGTCAATCTTTTAAGAAGTAATTAGTGTGTATAATTTCCATAAAGTAATGACTAGTCAAATAGAGATTTCCTATGAGTCAACACATGATTCATATCTATTAAGTTTATTATCTAGAAAATTCCTTTCAGATAAAGTTCCAGTATTGTGTGTAGGAAATATATTATTTAATACATAATCAAGCTCTGACAATTATATTAATGAGAAAGACCTAACACTCCTCAACAATTTGGGCACACCTTAAATTAATGCTTTGGCACACACTAACATTACTTATCACCCCACATGTCTTGGAACATCTTTGTACTTATAACATATTGCGATGACACTAACGCCCAAGCGCATGGTGGCATGCGCTAGCACAACATGGAACTCTCCTAGCATGTGTTGGCATGCTACATATAGTCCCTAGCATGCCTTGGAGCACCTTGGTTGAATGCATTGACATACATTATCACTTGGCACACAATGCCACTTGGCATGTATTGGGACCTATTATTTGTGTGCCTAGCATGCCCCTTTTCAAAAAGATAAAGTCCTGACTTATTAACCCTCTTATTGGTTCTTCCTTTTGTTGCCTTGAAACATATTGACATACCTTGGCACCCTGCGTACCTAGCATGTATTGGCATATCTTGGCACTATTAACTGGCACATGATATAATTAGCACACGCTGGAACTCCCAATCACACTTTGGGAATTCTTGAAATGCCTTGATATTCCATAGCATGACTTACCAATGCTTAGCATACCTTGTCACTCCTTCCTTGGCATGAAAACTAACACTCATTAACACTAGTCTATGGCATATGTTCCTCATATTCATTAACTTCCATGAATTTTTACCTAGTGCTCCCTTAATTTTTTTTCCTAGAACTCCTTAACACTCATCAACATGCATTATCACTCTCTAGCACACCTTAGCACTCTTCAACATTCCCTTCCACTTCATAATATGCATAGCACTAGTCCCTGACACATATTGGTGCTTGGCACGTGTTGGCATGTATGGAATAAGTTGAGATGCCTTGGTATGATTTGGCATGGTTTAATATTAAATTTATTTATGATGATCAATTGTTGGAAAGTAGATGAGAAGCAATAAAGGAATACTTGGCACTTATAATGCACTAAGACTTTGCACTTGGCACCTATTGCCGCCTAGTGTTGGTGTGCCTAGCATGCCCCTCTTGGAAAAGGTAAATTGATGACTTATTAACCCTCTTATGTGTTCATTTCCTTGTAGTTTAACTTTTTTCTCCCTTTTGTTGTCTTGAAAGTCCCTGACATGCATTGACACACCCTTTCACATCTTGGCATGCCTTATCACTTGGCACATCTTAGCATGTTTGACATGTATTCCCACTATCTGGCACATTAAGTGGGTGAAGATAGATGTAGTCCTAAAGTAGGTCGAGTACGAGGGCCTAGTAAGGGTTGCTAAAGGGAGGTCATGATCATCCTCCAAGAGCAAGATCATCATGTGAGGGTTCAGAATAATGTTGCATACCTTAATGGTCGATTTGCGCTAGGAAGTAGGATGGCATATTGTTGGTTCTCTTCTGGCAGATCGAGCTTAAGAGAGGTTTCTCATGAGAATCTAGGCATGTGATTTCAATTGTGTCTTTGTGTGAAGGCCGCATCAAATTATGAAATGTTTAATATTTGCAACAAGAAACAGTGAGATTGGAAACCAGAAAGGACAAAAAAAAATGCACCCACACTGGTGAGGAATTTTGATGCATCAGGAGTGAGGAATGTGGGGCGTCTAATTTATTTTTCCCTTAAATAAATTGGACAATAAATTGTAATTTCATCTCATAACAACTTGTGTTAGTTAATTAAGTCATGATGACCGAGTTAGCTCAAGAAATTAGAGTTGAGGGTCTAAGATGAGGCATCTAGAGGGATTCTAATATTTTTGCGGTCCAGTTGAAGTTGATGCATTAATGGGGTGCAAGTGTAATTAACTTAATTAAATGAGTTAAAATCAGTTTAACTAGTTCTAACTGAGTGATGAGCTAGTGAGAGGTCTAGTGAATTAAATTAGATTTAATTCACAATGAGTGATCAATCAGATAACTGATAATTCACTATTAATAGTTACATGCATGTCAGTTTCAAGGAATACCCAGTTGAGACAGAGGTTAATGGGAACATAACTATCAGTTATGTTCAAAGAAAATTTCCCATGTGCAATTATAAAGTCATTGGGATGCCATGATGGATTGCACAATCAAGGAAAAATGATTTTCCTAATTAATAAGGAGTTAATTCCCTAGGAATTGCATGAGCAAGGTAGGCTGAAGTAAGGATGAGAATTGGCTAAGTACTGTACTGAGTTTGCCTAGATCAACGAGAGCCAATTGATAGATTGCTGGAGAATCTCATGAGAGATTAAGCATTGTATTGTTTCATGATTCCTTAACTTAATACACAATAGAGATAGAGTGGTTTTGAGAAGTTGCTTTCCCCAAATAAATCATGTTATTGTGCAATTGATAATTTATTTCTCTTACTTATATGTGATTGTGCGATCATGTTTTGTTTCCGCAAATTGTAGGAAGGATTTAGTATCTTGTTTTAGTAGATTACAAGATCAGATTGAATCTCGTTGGTTATATTTTCTACATGGTATCAAAGCAGGATTTTTTTGGGCGACGAGTTTGCAGAGAATATCTGAAGATTTTGGTGTAAAATTTTCAAAAAACAATAGAATATTTGGATTCCTTTCGAAAATCTCAGATGAGGGAGATATAATTGATTTAAAATCAACTCTTTTTAAATTTTTTTTTGTAACATCAGGACAATTACACTGTGTGTGAGTCAAGAACCTATATGCACTTGAGGTAACAGATGCATGCAAAGCTTTGAGGAGAAAGGAAGAAGTTAGAGATCACACACATGTGGGAGAGGAACAAGAAGAAAGTAAAGAGGACTTGAGAAAGTGGGTAGTAAGCAACTAATTATGATGGAAGACAAGGAGTGCCAAATGGTAACTGAGGGAAAACTCAGTTAACTGAAAAAGAACTCTTAGTTTGTTTTGCATGCATGCATGCAAAAAAAAATGGAAAAATGAGAAAAAAAGAGAAAAAATTGAAAAAAATTGAAAAAAGAAAAAAGAAAACAAAAATAAAATGTGGACCCACCACCTCTTGGCATGCGAAATAGAATTTCTAAAGGCGAAATAGGGCTGCTACAGGCAAAAACATATTTGGTACAGGAAAGACAAAGGTCAAATTTTGTTGATCAAAGGCGGTTTTCCTCCTCTCTTCTCTCTCTCCTCTACTTAAACACTCCATGGAAAACTCCAACATGCACCCATTCATTCATTTCACCTTTCAAGTAGGAAAAAAACTCCATTTTTACTGCTGAATCTAATTGCTACGAGAAAGTCCTAGCAGCTACAGGATTCGTGTAGCACTACATGAAACCTTGTAAATTCTACAGGAAACTTATTTACAAGGAAAGTAGCTCTCTCAAACATTTCTAAACCTCAAAAAGAGCATGATAATTTATTTTTTGCCTATACCTACCACTCCTAACCCTCACTTCCCTCCATGCACAAGGATTCACTTTCAAAATCCTATGTTGCGCCACTAGCGGCTAGATCACCTATACCTTGGCATGGGACCTCTCCCCTTACCTTTCCATCACTCCAATCATTCCATCACTCCAACCCTAACCTCCATAAACCATTTACCTTCATCTCTAAGCAATCTGGAGCCCCAAGAAGCAGAGAGAAGACTGTTACAAGAAGTTGAAAAGTTTCCTGTAGCAATTCTCTATATGGCACAACATGGTCAAAATCTAAGGGTAATTTGATGAATATGGCTTTAAAGGATTACTGGTAGACTCCAATAGGATGAACACACCAGCAAAGGCACATGAGGACCTACATGCAACACCTGCAGGAAGAAATGCAAATAGAAGAGTAACAAGAAGATCAGTAGGAGGAGCAACACATGGACAAATAAATAGAGAATGAAATAGGTCAGCATACATGAAGAACCACAAGGCAAGGAGGATGAATAAGTTGCTCAAAATATAAGCAACAATTTCAGTAGGGGGGTACGATGGGCCTCTAAATTAGACATAAATTAAGGCCCATCTAACCTTTCTTAGGCACATAAAAGATATATTAAATCTCTCCTTTTACACTTAATAATGTTTTTTTTATGCTTTAATATGTTCTTATGAAGGTTTAGATATAATTGCATATTTGTGCCTAATATTATTGATTTTTGTAGAATATTGTGAGAATATTGGGCACATTATGAAGATTTGGAGAAGGAGATAATTTAGGGACTTTCTCCCTACTAATAGAGGATCAAGATTTGAGAATAAATGAATAAAATATCATGAAATTATTGAGAAATTTTGGAGAGATTCTGGAACTTCGATGATTGAGAAAATATAGGAATTTGTTCCCTATCATTTACTGCAAACTCCTAGCGTTGGGAACCAGATCCACTATTTGACGGATTTTGGAGGGGAAAGCTTCCTCCTTTCAAGGAAAATTATTTCTCGTCATTTTTATAAGCTCCAATTCGAATTGGCCTCTAGTGGCATGTAGTGTTTAGTCTTATTGTGGAGAAAACTTGTTTTCTGGCAGCTCCACTTTCTTTTCTTGCAGGGATGTACTTGAACTGATTCAATAATGAAGATTGGTGTCATTTTTAGCTTCTAAGGCTTGTTTTCTTCCATAGGAACTTGAGTCCTCCTTGGGCTTGGCCATCCCAAGAGCCTCAAAGCCCTCTTGCACAATTTATTTATGTTCTTTTCACTTCTTATTCACATGCATTTCTTATTTTTGTTTTGCATATTTTTGTATTTAGTATTGTTTCTTTTCTTGCTGTAGTATTGAGTTAGATGCTGTAAGTGAGTTATTTTTCAGGTTTTTTACAGATTAAAAAGAATTATTCATCCTTATAATAACTTTGGAAGGTGATATTAACCATTAAGCTACTTGGATTTGGTTACTAGTTCACGAATATAAGATTTCTAGAAATGCCTTGTAGCGAAATAGTAGTAAATTTCTGATATTTTTTAGAAGGGGTTAATGAGATCCATTTGACTTGATTCCACTCGTATTAGGTCATAATAATGTTAAATTTGATACAAAATTTACCATTTCATTTTCACTTGATCAGGTTAGGCATTTGATAGATTAACTAGCTCACTAGTTCTTGAATTTCCGAATTTTAGAGTAGTAATTTTCTGTTATTTTTTAACACATGTGAACGGGGTATTTTGGAGTGATTCCACTTGGAATGGAGACTTAAGGAATCATAATTAATAAAAAAATTTGTCCCATTCTTTTTTAATTTTATTTACTTAGTCATTCGGTGAGTTATTTCTAAAACAGACTTGCGTGTAGCGAAACCAGAGTTGCCTGTGGCACTCTTGTAGCATATGTAAAATCGACTAGATTTGCTTCCAAAGGTTAGTTTTTGTCTCTTAGGCTTGAATCATGACCCCTAGGATCTAAATACATGATCAAGGAAGAATAAACACCACTTAGGACATTCTTTTTCACAAATTATATTAGGTATTTTTATTTGAATTCATGCTCTTAGGATTTCAATTACAAATTGTTGTTCTTTCCTAGGATTAATTTCTTTTCAAAGCAACACTTCCATTTCTACAATTAGTTTAGGCTTTGATTTCATGACATTCCCTCCATTACATTATATCAACCAAAGAAGCACACATTTTATGCTGCACACATAGTGCTGATACCTCTTAAGTTTGTACGAACCCCGGGTTGATAATTAAAGTTGGTAGCCTTGAGTTGCAGCATTATTGTTGCAATACTGAGGCTCATCACGGGTTCCTGCCACTTTGTGGGACTACATAACTACTATCAATCATTTTCATATGTATACCACTTTTAAACTAGTTTATGGTAGAGAATTTTTTGTTCGAGCTTAGTTGATTGTTCCTAATATTTTCATTGCTCATGCAACTCGAATGGTGAAGGATGAATCTATTCCTGATAGAGTAAATGAGTTTTTGCAACTGGATGAATCCTAATTTCTTTCTTATTTTCATCAGATAGTTTAAAAGGAGCACCAAAATTCTTGGCATGATCATCACATCATGAAGAAGTGGATTTCCATGGGTGACCAAGTACTACTTTGTGACAAAAAGTATCAAAAATATCTTGGTAAGCTCAAAATGCATTGGCTTCGTCCTTTTTATGTTGTAGATATTAAAGATTCAGGCGTTGTTCGACTTGCTCAGTTAGATGGTACTATTTTTTTTTGAAAGGGTGAACAGCACTCGCGTGAAGCCCTACTTTTCTGGTTCAACTTCCAAATAAAGTGTTTTCTCCTTGCAAGAGTAGTAGGTAGGAGTTAGGATAGTTGTGTCAATAAAAATATTTTTGTTTATTTTATAGTTTGTAGGTTTTGTATTTTCCGCAAGTATCTTCCATTTTCAGTCTCAACCCGACACAACCAATTGTGATAGGGGAGATTTTGTCGTATCTTGTCTTGTCAGAGTCATTAATACTTGTCATGTCTGTCAATATTCCCAACCATGCCAGACCTAGTTACCAATTCTGTATCTCAATTCATGATAATATTTTATTCTACTGTTATATTTTCTGTTACACCACCACATTCCTCGGTATATGTCTAGATCACTTATCATTAATTCAAATTTAAGTCGTATTTCCCACGCCTAACAACTAATTCCCCTCCCTATTAATTTATAAATATATTCCCTCTTGTTGTTTCTATCTTCATATTTTTTTTCGCGCATTCTCAATTTCTTCTTTGGCTCCACTACCACCCACCCCTGAACCTTCTTTGCCTTCTCGTCCTCCTGTCTGATTTGTGTACACTCGTTTCCTTGTAAACATGAATCACCCAACTAAACTCGTTTTCAGTTTGTACGCTATTGATTCCCTTATTCACTATGAGGATGATCTGTTGGGGAAGCATGACAAAGCCCTTCTTGTGGATAACGAACTATTTGATTCCACCTTATTCCCTGCGCTCCAACTGATGTTTTTATGGAGCACAATACCCATCCTAATTCTCATTCCACCATGAAAGTCAGACTTGTTTTCCGTCAATGAAAACAATCCACCCTTATCCTTCTGCGAGATTTACCTGTGTTTGGCACCACTGGTGAGATAATGCGCTGCACAAAGTTCCTAATCAGTCAGCTTCATGGGGGTTCTCTTTGGTTGGACCGCAAATACCCCATCCATGCAATCGACATCCACAACATCACTGGACTGTGTTTGTATGGCGCTGATGTTAAGTTGGCCTTTAAGAAATCAACTAAGCGTGGGAAGAAGACGGATCAATTTTTTTTTATAAGAAGCATGATACCACCAAAAAAGGTCGGGTAGAGGTTATAGATATGATCAACAACATGTCAGTCCATGTTGCTACCACGATTGTCGCCACCAAACTCATGCGTCACTACACCATAGGAGAATGCACGTTAGATGCTATCTCTGTTGCAGAAGCTTGTGTGCACATTGATTAGCTCAATTGGTCCAGTTATCTCCTTCAAGAATTGTTTGAATTTTCCAATGATGTTTATGCTCAGTCCACATATTTTATTTTTGGATTTCTACTCATTCCTCTCACTATGTTTAAATGGTGCGCACTAGACGGTGACGACCTTGCCACAAACACAAAAGATGAAACTCTTTCCTACTTGAATGCACCTTGGTGCAACACTGAAGACATTGTTAGTAAAGAGTTTGATGATATTTCTTTTGGTCACTGGTTAAATAAAATGGATGTTGTTACTTGCACCATTTCGTGGGTGCTGCTTCCTCTATTGGAACAATACTCTTCACCAGTCTGGTTCAGTATATCTCATAGTTTATGCTATCTTCGGATGATGCATGTTTCCTCAGCCACTTTATTTATGCATCCACTATAATTTTATATCAACGAGAATGATTTCCACTCTGAAGTTGGAACTTAGCCAGGGGTTGTTGCATGGAAAAAATATGGAAAAAATTTCTACAATTTCGATGCAATGAAACCTATTGAGGAGGGTCGTTCAACTTCACGCAAGAATTCTAAAGATGCACTGGATGGTCTCTAGCCTCTCCTGAAGAAAGCTAAGGAGTGAGTGAGCTCGGCCTACGCTACATGGTCCAAGGTAGATTCTTTTGTTCAATAAACTCTTCAGGTACATCAACTCACTCCTATGTCCATTGGACTACCTGTTATTGTGTCTACTATTTCGCCCACCATTGTTTTTACTCCCCTTTCACCCTGATAAGTTCATACCACTACCTCCGTGTCCAATTTCATTGACCTTGATCCCAAACCTTTAGTCACAAATCACGTTGTTACCATTGAAGAAGAACCTCCCTTATCCCCACATACAACCTCCAAAGGGACGCCTCATTCCTCAGCAACTACCTTATCTAACCGCCCTGATTCACCTATCGTCCCTTATGACCCAGAAGAGATGGAAATTGACTCTACCATTGTCACTTATTTTCATATGCCCTCTACCGTTACTCCCCTACCATTTTTTGTTCCACCTCATGTTTCCACTCCATCTCATCTGTCCTCAGCCACCGTTCCACTCATTTATGTCGAACAAGTCGCTGACTTCATGAAATATCTTGAATAGTGTCACTAAGTTATTTCCCTTGCTGCGCAAAAACATGACCTCATTACCTTTATTTCGACCCATGTTTTGCATAAAATTGTGCAGAATCAAAGGGTCATTATTCATAGGGAAACTTCATCGCAAGATCAGTCAAAGCGGTCGGTTGCTAGTGGCCAACCTCTGTAATCACAACTTTCACCTGCTGATACATTTTCAGTCGACACTCTCAGTACCTGGTCATCACCTCAGTCGGCTCAGTTTATTCATGCCTTCATTTCTTAGTTGGAGCATCGTTTGGTTCAGATAGAGACCAGGTGTACCGGTCTTCAGGTCAATTATGAAGAGCAAAAACATCAGTTAAATGTCGCCTCTCTGGTAAAAATGAAGTTATGCTTTGAGAAGAAAGGATTAAAGACCTAGGTTAGTGCGATTCATTCTCAATTGTAGTCCTTGTGTCCTACTCTTTCTCCATATGCCACAGAGCAACCTGAAGATTTCGTCGCCTGCTCCCTTGCTGAATGTTGTGTTATGATTGAAGTGACATGTCAACAACCTGTGTCCAAACATGTAAAGCTTCAGGACACTATCACTAATATGCAACAATCTTCATCCGATCCTTCAACAATCTATCGCAATCAGATCACTGAGAGCCTCCAGAATGCCACTTCTCTCCATGCTACTCTACCCCAAGTCATGCAAGAATCTCTGCACATGTTCCGCTAGATCTCAGATGTCAGTGGCATTTTTGAAAGAAGAATGAAACTATTGATCCCTTGCGCGAGAAAGTCTATAATTTATTTCAGCAAACACTGGTGACCTCCGAACTGGAAGCCAAGAAGCCGCTTCTAGATCAGGCAGATGTAATCGATGACCAAATAAACCAACTGGAAGATGCAACCCAAGTAACTAAGAAAGTTATCCGCGACCTCTTCCTGGAGGCTTAAAATCACTTTATTACTTTGAGTACATTTTCCATAGTCATAGCTCAACAGATTCATGAACTTGTTGAGTCACAACCCAGTGATATTAGTGAGAATACAGTTACCGAGTTTTTAGTTAAGGTTTCCACACTTTTAGACTCATGGCACTCCTTTGTTTCCACATTCACAAGATTTAATGAGTCATCTATTAAGACCATTTCAGAGTTGGGTCCTTCATTTGAAGGTACTGCAACTAAAGTTAGTGGAAGCCAACCTGCATAGGATTCAGTAGCAACAACAACAATACATTGACTCAAGGGCGAGTCAATAGGATGTGATTGAGGCATGTTGGGTCCTTCATTTTTGAAGGAATAATAGTTGAAAATAATTTTTTGGACAAAAATGTTGAAAACGGAGCACCAAAAAATCAAAGAGATAGCGAAATGTTTTGGAATTTGTGCAATGGAAAATAAGGGAGCATGTCGAAGAAGTAGGACTCGATTTTGATGCAGTTAGCAATGGACCAAGGTAATGGACCTAGGTATTGGAAAACCATGGATTAAGAGAGCAAGGTATCGAAGACCAAGTGAGCTCGACCATAAAAGAAGATAAAAGGCAACGAGAAACACGTTTAGACAATGTTGCAAAGTTTAGATTGAGCCAGGAGTACAAACAGTTCCTATATGTGTTGGGACTGTGTTCTAGTGTTTAGTGTTATGCAATGTTTGGGATTTGAGCTTGTAATGTTTTTCTTATGTATTATGTGTGGATTTTGATGCCGTGCGCAAGCCTATTATTGCCGCCAGTTGTAATGGTAATGATGTAATGTAATTGAAATCTGTTGCTTAATAATATGAGGAAGATGGGAATTCTGATATTCTGTTGTGTATTTTATGGGCCCTTTTAAAAATTTTCTACATATGTTTATTTTCCGTTATGTGTATGAATCAAATGGTTGAGAATGGATGTGGTACTAGTTGCGGAAGTTTCCACCTAAGTAAGAAGATATAGATCCCCTACATCCTTTTATGGTTTTGGATAGCCTTAGGTGAGACGCTCCTTCGTTTCGAATGAAAATTCCTATGAAGTGCTAGATTACGCAGGCCTTTTTGTTGGCACCCTTGGTCAAACCTTGGGTCAAACTCAAATTAAATTTTTCTTCCAATAAACATGGTTTCAGGAGGAGACTCTGTTAGGTCCAAAAGAAAACACAGAAACAATTGGAAAAGCATTGGAAACATGGTCTATTGGGGGGAATCTATTAGGTCTTCAAGAAAGTACAGGAATAGTTGGAGAAGCATTGCAACATGGTATCAAGGAGATACTCTATAAGGTCCATTTGAAGTTCAAGTATAATTGGGGAGTATTGAGAGGAATTTTCAAATTAAAAACAATATTATGGTCTCAAGGGGGGACTCCACTTATCACAGGATCAGGTCTACACAAATTTGTGGAAGCGTTGGAAGACAACCATGTCCCTTTGCCATTGACGCTAAAAGGGGAGAGAATATAGACATTTAGATAAACATTGAAAAACCTTAAGCAAGAGATATTGATAGACATTGAGAAAAAATATTGGAGGAGAGAATGCAAAAATTGATTGAAATACATTGAAGGAGAAATAAAGATGAAAATTCATAGGGGAAACCCTTCAACATATGTCAAATTACGGTTGGCCTATTGCCATCAATGACCATCAATTACTAATGGTGTTTCCATCAGTATGGGGAGATTGTTGCACATGATGTTTCCTTTGATGAAAACAAGTTTCATTGATGTCGAGGGGGATGTCCAAGGCAAAAACAGTTTCATTCCTGAATTAAAGGAAGCAATATGATAGTTGGATCTTTTGCATGTGATCATCAAGAGAAGTAAAAAATGTACAAATTTTATTGAGTTTTTCACGAGATTATGATGTTCTAAGAGCCTATGGATAGTGTTATTGGACAATCCTCATCGATACATTTCCAATGGTATGTATCACTTTGGAAAACTACACGTGGATGATAAGTCATTGGAATTTGAAGATAAACATTAGATAAAGGCATAAACTATAGGGTAAAGACACAAGCACCAAATTTATTAAATAATGCTAATATTTTGGGTGAATCCATGGTTTAGTGTTTCAACCTACAACAGATCACGATTAAACTTGCAGGAAGTTTAACACATTAAGATTAGAGCATATTTTTGCACTCAATGTGATCCAATAGTGGAAAAAGGTTTGGAGTAATGGCTCAAATTGTTTATCGGGTGTACAACTGTACAAGGGTTAACAATTAGTCTAGTCCCTAATAAGGTTTAAAGACATAGGTTGATATTATTTGATGGCTAAAATCAATATGAAGTAAAAAACATGCATGGATTTTAAGGACAATTCCAACCTTATGGACACCATGGAAGGAGGACGTGACACAACTGAGTTGGATGAGGTGGCATTCGCAAGATGATCTGGCACCTTCAGGAACTGCTGTGTGGCATGTCCAATTGGAAATTTTTGATTAGTCAAATAGTTTGAAATGGGTGACACATTTCATGATTGTGTCATCATGCGGGTGACCATGGACCCCAGGACAAGGTCACATGGCATGGTCACATTTCCTAATCAAAGGGGTTGAGCACTAATTTTAAGGTCACATGGTTACGGTTTCATGAAAACCTTAACCCCTATATTATGAGTGACATCATGTTTGAATGGAGGTCACATTGAGCTCTGGTTAGCCCTAAGGTCGACCCTCAAAGCTCTAGGAGCACATAAATATAAATATAAATATAAATATATATATATATATATATATAAATATATATATATATATATATATATATATATATATATATATATATATATATATATATATATATATATATATATATATATATATATATATATATATATAACAATGTTGAGACTCTAATTGAACATATATTTAATCATCAAAGATTTTTGTGATTAAATTCAAGGTGAAGTTTTATAGTGTCAACATGGCTAATCTATTAGCAACTAGTGGATAGTTTGAGCCTTCGAACATTTGTATATAAGATATTTGTCAAAGGTCTTGTGAAGGACTGATATCCCTTTTTGTTCTCAGGTGCTGTAATTTGAATATGTAAAATATGTCTCCCCCACAGGTCATGACTCAGTGTGCAAGTTAGTTGGTTATATGGTATGGTTTTCTTAGTGAAGGTTGTGGGTTCAAGTATGGCCAGACTCTGTCAATTTTTTTATATGGGTTATTGGCGTGCTAAATTTAAACATTATATCAAATAGTTAGTCATTTTGTAGAAGCCATAAACTATTATTTTGTAGATTGCGCATGGATTATGTCATTCTGTAGATTGATTAATTGTTGTATAGCTTTTCTATAGTTTATATGATTTTTGGAGGTTTGTGGGCTCATTTTAAGTCCAAATTGGATTATGGAAGAAGCATGATGATCAAGGTTCAATGGTGATCATTCCTAGAGGCATGAACGCCTTAATTCTGCATTTTTAATGTTTAAAATCAATGTTATGTGTTTTGGGATCTTATGAGTAGGTTGTAGTTGACGTTGGGTATATGGAAAGAACGAGTTTCGAGAAGGGTTTTACGTGACTAGACTGATGAACATGTTGGAACAAAGTATTGACAAGGTATGACATGTTGATGATAGCATTATAATACTAGCATTATGATCATATTGAAGACCTATATAATTTACCGAAGAACACGTGGATCTAGTTTGAAATATTATGAAAAGAGGTCCAAAAGAAGTTGAAGAAGGAGGTGGGTGCCCCAATCAAGTTGAAGCCTATAGTAGCTCAAAGCTTTCTCATGTTTGAGGTTGGTGCCTTAATCATGTTGTATCCTGTAGCGAGTAGTTTCTTGCACAGTTTTGAGGTTGGTGCCTCAATCAGGTTGTAGCCTACCATAAGTAGTTGCTTCCATATCTTGGGGGTGGGTGCAAAAAGTCATTGCCTACAAATCTATGTAGTTGAATTAAAGAAGAAGAATTTGTGGCTTTCTCTTGTATGGGTTTCCATGTAAAAGTGTGTTTCCTATTGTGTTGATGTGATGATGGCTTCTTGATGCATTGTTTTAGTTATTATTATGTTGCAAATGATTATGATACATTGCTACATATTTGGTCATTGATAAATTTTTTTGAAATGCTAAAATTGTCGCCACATGTTTCACCCTCCCCTCCCAGTGTGATATTTGGTCTAACACTCCCCATTGTTTAAAAATCACCTGGATTTCCATTTTTTTCCTCTCTTAATACAACTCAACCTTGCGTTAGGCCAACGTGGAAACAAGAAAAACAATGTTACGATTTCCATTTAGTAGCTTAACCTCTAATATGCAGGAAACACTTGCAAATCCATTAAAAAATTGATACCCTTGAACTATTGCATATGAGAATATTATAAAAACAAAGGGTTGAGAAAAAAATTCACTGGATAGGGAAATAGTGACCAAAATTCTCAATTGACTACAAATTTTCAAGAAGGGTGTAATAAAATGAAAAAAAAACTTGAAAATAATACCCTGAAAAACAAATTTGGGCATCAAGAATTTTAAAACCCTCAACCTTTGCATGGGTAAAATATATTTAAATAGAAAATTTAGCATAAGCTTCACTCAAGATGGTTATGGTGACCAACATTATCCATTGAATGTAATATTTAATGGTTGAGTCATGAAAATATAAGAGAACTTGAAAAACATACCTAGATGGACAAACTTATGTGGAGCCTGGAATTCAACAAAATAAACACCCTTATAATTGTAGAATATTGAACTATGGTAACAATTTTAGAAGTGGTGATATTTATTTATTTTATTAATGGAAGGATGGATAATTGAGAAGGACCAACTTGTTTGCAACATGGCGCTGGCATTGATGTAAACCATGGAGCCGGTTGTGTTGGAGCTGATGTCAACTGGATTAAAGGGCTAGTGGACTTGCGATGATGATCGAAGCTTTAATAATTTTTTGCAAAGGTATGCAGAGGTTTTGGAGGTTGTACAAGTGTTGGGAAAGATGACGATGAAGTTGGAAAATATATCGATAAGAGGAGATTTGATTTTCCAGGTGTTAGAGCAATATTGTGGTCTTGTGCCTATCACAGGGCGACACTGACTTAGTGCTGCGGTATGTGCCTTCTGTGTCTATGAAACTTACTACAGGTTGCCAGTTCAGTGCCAATGAAACTCTCCCATAGGTGAGAAAAAGAAACACCGAGCTTCTGCCAAGGAATTTTCCCATGGATTTGTTGAAGAATGTTCGATTGATGTGCTTTGCAACGGTTATGGTTGATCTAGTCCTCCAAAGTGAGTGTGAAAAATAATGGTTGAATCGTTCTTGGAGTGTTAGTGGATTGATACCTCCAATGAATGATATGGCCATCAAACACAACGAATGAAGTGTGTAGTGGTTTTAGTGGTGTGGATCTAGTCCAATGTGAGCATTGGGAATCCAAGTTAAATATGTCAGTTGTGGATCAAGACAAGGACACATATTGCACATTGTGCAATTGTTGAGGAGTGATTGATTTTATACCTGCATGGAGTGAGAGAGTGTAGACATTTAGCATGTGTTTTGTTGCAGGGATTGATTCCAAAGAATATGGTTGAAGGAGTGCGATCTGTTAGTGGTTGTTGTGTGCATGAGAGGTCAGAAAGAGAGCAAGTGAGTCCCTGAGTTTAGAGGAGTGTGATTGGAGCTACATTCGAGATCAATTAGGAAGTTCACATGGAAGGAGGCATATGATGTAACTGAGTTTATATTTCTTGGTTATGTGGCTAACAATGTTGTTGCAGGGGTTCCATCAATGAGTATATTTTCATAGTTGTTGCATTGTTGTTTTAGTGTATTTGTACATGTTAAGTGTTAGTTGCTAGCATTAGTGTATTGACGTACATGGTTGAGTGCCTATTTGTATTGATGTATTTTCATGGGTATGAGTATGCGGCTCGTAGAGGTGTATGTATTTCATAGTATTGAGTCAAAGTCTTATAAGTGATTGTATGAGTAGAGAGTTGTTGTTGGCCCTTAATTTTGGTCATTTTTTCCTATCCTAAATCCATTTATTTACCACCATATTCCATCCGATTTCACCTATATATATGCCTCATTTTAGTCCTATTTTTCATATTTAGGTAACTAAATTAAGTTTTTCAATTTTAAGAAATTTTTGTAAAAATTAGGTTTTAAGAGTAATTTTGGACTGCATTAAAAATTCCCATAATAGCTCCATTAAAGTCATATGTGCAGGACACCTAGGCGATATCTGAGCGTATATTTGGAAATATTGGGATCCACGGATGGAGAAATACCTATTGGTTCAGTCAAACTGAGAAAAAGCAGGCCCGATCAACGCTGGTCAAACTTGACATGTCATTAAGGAATCCATAGTAAAAAGGAGTAGATTTATTATTTTGTGGGTTTTTTCCTGATTTTGTGAACCATAATTGATGAGTTTGACTTTTATCGATGGATTAGGATTGATAAGGTCGTTAGAGCCATTATAGCAAAGTTTGTTTGTGATTTTCCTATTTAAACAAAAATAATATGTGTAATTTGGTATTAAGATTATTGGAGACTTTTGAGATAATTTGAAGAATAATTTCTATTGTTCTATTTGTTGTTCATGTTGTGGATGATTTATTAAGTTAGTTGTAGCTGAGGAATTCTTTAGGTGTACAAGGCAAGGTTGGAGGGCCCCCATACCAAGCTAAGTACACTTTGGCTAAATTTTGTACAAATTAGCATAGTTTTGATTCAATATTTCTTGTTTAAGTTTTATGGTTCAATTACTTAGATGTGTTATAATCTGTATGATTTTTGGATGATTTTGGTTTAAAATATAATTTTCATATGAAAGGAAAACTAAGGATTTAAGTTAAATTCTCTTTCTATCAAGTTATGAATCATAACTAATAATCTGTAAGCCTCAAGCTAAAATGGAACATTATAGTTGCACATTTTATTTTTGTTTAATAAAATGGGGAAGGATACAACTTAGCCCCTTTTAGATGAAGAAATAACACTCATAATGTGAAAGGGGAGTGAATAAAGTAGCTGAAATAAACACCAAGGGTGTGAATGGAACCTAGCTCACTTGATTAGTCATCTTTGACTAAAGTCAATAACACTGCCCAAGGAGGAAGAGGCTTCCTAGAGAAGCTGCGCAGTTTTGGAGGGAAGACATTCATGTAAGGGTGGAAACCCTAATTGGTGGGACCATGGTGGATAAGAGTTCTCTCACTTTATATGGAGGAGATGGCAGCCCATTTTTATTATGTTATGGTTTAGATTTTCAGACTTGGGTCTGCAAAAGTTTGCATCCTCGGGTTGTTTAGCAGGGTGATGGTGCCCTCGGGCACTAGGGTGTTCCCGGTCGGGAATCCCTACCTCTTCCTCAAGGAAGGATGAGGATTGAGCTACATTTCCTTAATCTGGCATTGGCCACAGCTACTACCATCAGCTACAACGTTATTTCTACAACAGAGAGGACATTGTGTTACTGGGGGCAGCAAAAGAGGAACTCATGGAGTCTCTCTTGAGTTGTTTCTTTAGTGGAGGAGTGATTTATTCATTGGAGGAGTTGCAAAGAGGATTCCAGGGCATTATTTTAGCTCAGTTGGCATGGGCCAACATTCAATCATCTCCCACTGCGCAGTCCATGGAGGAAACTGCGTTATTTTATGGAGGCCGTGAGAGAGGGTTTCATAGAGCTCATCATGAGTTGCTTTTGAGACAAAGAGATCAACCCTTTGTATTGGAGGCACTATTAAAGGAGTGAATTTAAATTTCAGATCTGCCATGGCCTCATTCATATTTTGTATCAGTTGTAGTGACAACTCAGTTGTCACATTTTGGGTTTCTCCGGCATTTCTAGCAATCTTCATAGATTGGCTAGAAATCTTGTATTTCAGCCCATTTTTTGTTATCGGGCTTATTTATTGTATTAATTCAGCCATATGTACATTTATTTATTTTTAATATCTTATACCTTCATGTACTCAGTGCAGTTGCAGCTACTCTGACATTTTATGGAGTTTCAACAATTCTTGTATTACATTGCTTATTCATTGAGGGTTGGTTCTTAAAGTTTGAGTGGCTTGTCCCTCAACTATTCCTTGTATATTTTTGCTGATATATCATAATATATTGATGGCTTTAGTATTTCCCTCTTATGGTATGTTCATATTTGCAGAGTTCAGTGTTCATGTTCTTATGTTGCTGTAAGCTCTCTCATTGAGCATTATTTTAGACACCTAGATTGGGGAGATCTAAATAACCCATCTAGAGCGATTTATTTGAGCTCATTTTATGCAGGGGAGTTGTATTAGGGTTTTTATAGGGCATCCCAGTGCTAGTTTGCATTATTTATTCAACATCTTCCTTATACAGCGGCCTCAAGGACCCTGTAGCAGAAATTCCCGAGGTGGAATATTGCATATCCATAGGCAGAGTCTGAGAAGGGCCAGCTAGCCTCAAGATTTCTCCCTTCTTTGGAAGGAGTCATATCATATAAATTCCCCATCAATAAATCTCTGAAATGGACTTGCAGTAGCTCATTGAAGAAGGAATTGGAATATCTGAAGATATTCCCGATGGAGCAGCTAGTTCCGAAAAAGGGAAATTACAGTGGTATCAGAGCATGATCTTGGCTTAGCCTGTGCCCAAGATCTATTGCCATCAATAATAGGAGCTTCTCTCCAAGGAGAAGAGATTTACAGAGGAAACAAGGAAAGGGTAATGACGGAAGAGGAGGTTTCCCTTCTTCTTTTCCAGGAGATTTTTGAAGATCTTGATGAAAGGGAAATTTGAAGAAATTTTTTGAGAAGGGTTTGTTGATGAGAAAAATACTAGATACTTCATGGAGGGTGTGAGAATTCAGCCACACATGCATATCCACAGCACAGTACATTGCCCATAGCTACTGCAAGAAGGATGGAGGAAAGAGTTGAGGCCTTTGGAGGAGCAGCGCTGCAAACTTAAAGGTATGATTCATGATAATTGATTTCAGAGTTCTATTTCATGTTCTCATGCAAATGAGAGATCATATGTTGCAGTAACAAAGAGTTTTGCAAAGGGGATTAATGAAAACCAATGTGAAACATGGTGTGACAAAACTTCAAGCACTTTGCATGCATGGAGGGGGACCATGAAACAAGGATCATTCCATCTTTCTAAAGGGGGAGTAAATCAGGAGAATGGCTTGCTAGAGGCAAGAATCCCATTGTATGAATGGAACTCTTCCATTTGTGATGGTGTGGAGATATTTCTCTCTAAGGAAGGCCAAGGCCTCTCATTAAGGAGGAGACACACTCACATGTTGGTAGAGAGGAGGTGCATAGAAGAACCTACAACACTGCACCATTGGAAGAAGAAGAAGAAGAGCAGAAGGATCAGCATGAAGGGATGATGGACATTCACCCTTATCTATCTCAGAGATTCTATTCACATAGGAGAGGGACTGCACTGCGCAATAGAGAGAGAGAGAGGGACCTTTCATTCCTCTCATATATTCAGTCCATTTTCTATCTTGATGTCTCACTTTTGGAGGTTTTCCATCTAGGAGGCCATTTGATGTAGAGATGATGAGAGGCATCATGCTATTTGGTTCACCACTCATTGGATTCCGGAGGGGTGGATACATTAGAGGAGTCCATTACAGCGCAGCGAGTTTGGGGATAAGCACGAGGAGGAGGGATACACTCTCTCATTTTCAGTCTCACCCATTCTCATCAATTTTACTGCGCAGATAGAGTTGCTGTATGGAAGGAGGATAGAATATTCATGATGCCGAAGGAATGATCCATAGGTTTGGTAAGAGAGAGGATACTTACTTTGAGGAAGGACTCTTTCATGCATTAGAGTAGATGGAGGCCACTCATGCTTACATTGCCTAGGATTGGGAGATTATTTGGAGGTGATAGTCTCTCATGGGAGGCTCATTTTCAGAGAACATCATTTCTATTTGAGCATGAGTATCTGCATGATGGGCATGGTAGCAACTTGGAGGATGAATTTGACATGAGGGGATGTCAAGGTAGTAGGCAGCAGCATGATGGAGCACCACATTGCAGAACACCAGTGCTGTCTATGTGGAGGATTGATCCGTGTTGGAGGACTCAGCTTCTGGTTGAGAGGTCCTAGGATCTTGATGCATGCATGATTATTGGATGGCCTTGATGGAGATGGTGGATACCTAGCGGATGACATGATCATCTATCATCATGGCAGACTCTTCTTGACTAGAGTTTCTAGTCTCAAGGAGAAATTAATGCATGCAACACATGAGGACTTCCTAGCTATGCACTTGGATGCATACTTTGCTTTGCTAGAGGAGTTCACTTGGGAGGGCATTAAGTATGGTCTACATCAGCATATGGATAGATGCATATCTTGATTGATTTTGGAGAGGTTGGCACAATGGATAGATGCATAGCCTGATTGATTTTGGAGAGGTTGGCACAACCATTCCCTTACTCATTGGAGGAGAGGGAGAGCATTCAGTTGAGCCATTTCAGCTCAAGAGCTCTAGTGCATGATGGAGGAGGTATAATTTCATATTTGGTATTGTAATTCTTTTCATTGATTGAGGAGCATGATGTATCAAGGAGGCTTGTTCCTTCTTGCATCTTTCATGAGGATGTACTTGCAGCTACTTGTAGCCTTGATATTGGCTAATTATGTGATGGTTTTCGGGGAAGCCACATGTTTCTCGATGTGCACCATTGGAACCAATTTGTATTCTCATGTTTTCATCTTATGAGGAGCTGTGTGGCAGCAAACAAGTGGCTAGTACATCACTTGTTATTTTTTTTTAAGGCAGGCCAAGGAGGCACTACGCAGTTCCATGAGTGGAACTTTGAACCACTCTCCGGTTGTCATTTGAAAACTTGTTTCTATTGTATATTGCTCCTTGCATTTACGATGTGGTACATTCATGAGGAGAATTATTTGGAGAGTATTTTATGTATATCCCATTGGGAGCACAATTCTCCCCATTGTATATATTTCATCTTACAGGAGATACCATGAGCAAACCATGATTGCCACATTGCTACTTGTCTCTTCTTGTGGGAGGAACCACTTGGAGAATTTGAGGGGGAAATTCATGGCTGATTTTCTTGATGGGGTGGATTTGGCCATTCTTAGAGGCCATAAATTTCAGCCCAAGGACAGAGGCAGCCACATGCACACTTCAAATGGAGAAAGGGCCATCATGAGAAGCACCAACACAACTCTCCATTCAGCCCCAACACATTGCAGAAACCGGGGGTTGAGATTTCATTTGGATGATTGCATGGATGAGAGGATCATGATTGGGAGACAAATTTTTCCATGCATATCATCACTCATACCTTAAGGAGGCCACATTCCAGCAAGAAGTATTCCACTACACCTTCTATCTTTCCAGGAGGAGCATCATTTTCAGTTTGCATACTTGGGAGAAAGCATTGAAGGACAGATTTACTGCAACATATTTGAGCAGTGGTGGGACCATGGATGAGGAGGCCACAAGAGAAGAAGGGGGAGAAAATTTTGTTCTCTCTATGCAGTTGCTTGAGGGCAAGCAACATGTGGGAGGGGAGGATTGTAATTTTCCCAATTTTAGCCTCAAGCTAAAATGGAACATTATAGATGCACATATTATTTTTGTTTAATAAAATGGGGAAGGAGACACCTTAGCCCCTTTTAGATGAAGAAATAACACTCCTAATGTGAAAGGGGAGTGAATAAAGCAGCTAAAATAAACACCAAGGGTGTGAATGGAACCAAACTCACTTGATTAGTCATCTTTGACTAAAGTCAACAGGGATGCCCAAGGAGGAAGAGGCTTCCTAGAGAAGTTGCGCAGTTTTGGAGGGAAGACATTCATGCAAGGGTGGAAACCATAATTGGTGGGACCATGGTGGAGAAGATTTCTCTCACTTTATATGGAGGAGATGGCAACCCATTTTCATTATGTTATGGTTTAGATTTTCAGACTTGGGTCTGCAAAAGTTTGCATCCCCGGGCTGTTTAGCAGGGTGATGGTGCCCTCGGGCACTAGGGTGTTCTCGGTCGGGAATCCCTACCTCTTCCTAAAGGAAGGATGAGGATTGAGCTAAATTTCCTCAATCTGACATTGGCCACAGCTACTACCATCAGCTACAACTTTATTTCTGCAGTAGAGAGGACATTGTGTTGCTGGGGGCAGCAAAGGAGGAACTCATGGAGTCTCTCTTGAGTTGTTTCTTCAATGGAGGAGTGATTTGTTCATTGGAGGAGCTGCAAGGAGGATTATTGGGCATTATTTCAGATCAGTTGGCATGGGCCAACATTCCATCATCTCCCACTAAGCAGTCCATGGAAGAAACTGCGTTATTTTATGGAGGCAATGAGAGAGGGTTTCATAGAGCTCATCATGAGTTGCTTTTGAGACAAAGGGATCATCCCTTTGGATTGGAGGCATTATCAGAGGAGGGAATTTAAATTTCAGATCTGCCATGGCCTCATTCATATTTTGTATCAATTGCAGTGACAATTCAGTTGTAACATTTTGGGTTTCTCCGGCATTTCTAGCAATCTTCATAGATTGGCTAGAAATCTTTTATTTCAGCCCATTTCTTGTTATCAGGCTTATTTCTTGTATTCCTTCAGCCATATGTACATTTATTAATTTACATTTCAGATCTGCCATGGCCTCATTCATATTTTGTATCAATTGCAGTGACAACTTAGTTGTAACATTTTGGGTTTCTCCGGCATTTCTAGCAATCTTCATAGATTGGCTAGAAATCTTTTATTTCAGCCCATTTCTTGTTATCAGGCTTATTTCTTGTATTCCTTCAGCCATATGTACATTTATTAATATTCAATAGCTTATACCTTCATGTACTCAATGCAGTTGCAGCTACTCCGACATTTTATGGAGTTTCAACAATTCTTGTATTACATTGCTTATTCATTGAGGGTTGGTTCTTAAAGTTTGAGTGGTTTGTCCCTCAACTATTCTTTGTATATTTCTGCTGATATATCATAATATATTGATGGCTGTATTATTTCCCTCTTATGTTATGTTCAGATTTGCAGAGTTCAATGTTCATGTTCTTATGTTGCTGTAAGCTCTCTCATTGAGCATTATTTTAGACACCTAGATTGGGGAGATTTGAATAACCCATCTAGAGTGATTTCTTTGAGCTCATTTTCTGCAGGGGAGTTGTATTAGGGTTTTTCTAGGGCATCCAGCACTTTTTTGCCTTATTTATTCAGCAACTTCCTTATACAGCGTCCTCAAGGACCCTGTAGCAGAAATTTCCGAGGTGGAATATTGCATATCCATAGGCAGAGTCTGAGAAGGGCCAGCTAGCCTCAGGATTTCTCCCTTCTTTGGAAGGAGTCATATACTATAAATTCCCCATCAATCAATCTCTGAAATGGACTTGCAGTAGCTCACTGAAGAAGGAATTGGAATATCTGAAGATATTCCCGATGGAGCAGTTAGTTCCTGAAAAAGGGACATTACAAAATCATCCATTTGCATTTCTTGAATTGTTTTTTGAATTCCAGTTTATGATTTGATGCAATGGTAATGTTTTTGGAGTAGAACTGTGAAGAAGGAAAACTAGGACCTCCTAGTTTAGGAGCCTCTTATCTTTCTTTCTACACATCACAAACTGTTTCTCTTTAGTTTCTCTTCTTGAGGACAATATTGTGGGGAAGGACAACCAGGACCTCCTAAGTTAGGAGCCTCTTCCTTCACTTACTGCATCCTGAATCAGAGACTTTTTAGTTAGAACTTATATTTGTAATATGAATTTCCATTAACCTTTAAACTTAGAACATATTTTTAATATGCATTTCCTTCAACCTTTGAACGTTTCCTTTCGAAATTTACTTTACCTAAAATCCATATACTTTGGACATGCTTCCAAGTCTACAAACCTAGATTGACAAGTAAAACACCTGCGTTAGTTTACTTAGTAAATTGACCTGAAATTTTTGGTGCCGTTTTCGGGGAAGCATACTTACATATAGTCAGTTAGGAAGATTTAAAAAAAAAAAAAAAAAAAAAAAAACAACAACAACAACAACAACAACAAAAATTGAGTTTTTAGTTATGTTTCTTTATGCCTAGAGAAAGAGATGAAAAAGGTATATTTTCCAAACAAAACCCCCTAACCATTCAACCATCCGTGGGAGCATAACCATTAGGACTAATTACACCAGTTGCTAGAAAACCAACTTTAGAAGAATTGGAAGAAAAATAACATTCCAGACAAAGATTGACTCTTGTAGAACGACAAAACCTGTTATCTTATGAAGTAAAAAGGAAACAACCAAAAACAAAAACATCTTCCATAGGAAAAAAAAGAGATACAAGAAAACAAATGGTTGAACAAGTAGATAAACCAATTCTCAAAAAAATAGAAAAAAATTGAGGAAACACAAAATCAGCCTCTTATCAAGACATTACAAACAACTGAGAAAGAAATGGAAGAAGAAGGACAAGGATCTAATGTTCCGATATTAAATCTAGAACAAAGGATTCAGTATGAAAGGAAACAAAGAGAATGGAAAAGAAAAATATAGGAAGAAATGAGAATAGAAGCATAAAGAAAAAGGGAAGAAGATGCCAAAAGAGAATATGACAATAAGAGATGACATGATGTAGAAACAAACAATGATCAAGAAGCTACATTTGGATTCCCAATTCTAGATACAGGAGCAATTCTTGGAGAGGAGGTAAAAATGAAGAATATTCCACCTTCTGTTTTGCCAAATTTCTATGGAATGTCTTCTGAAGATTGATTCATTCATGTTTGGGTTTGATATTTTATGTCGCACTTATGGTTATAAAGATGATACACATAAAATTTGTATTTTCCTGCTACTCTTAAAGTAACTGCATTAAAATGGTCTATGGGATTAGGAGAACACACTATTGCTTCTTGGGATGACATAAGGAAATTTTTTCTTAAGAAGTATCAAGCCTATTGCAGGCCTAAAGATTCGAAGGAAGATATTTTCAGGATGTCTCAACAACAAGATGAGAGTTTGGAAGAATATTTAGAACATTTTCTTTATAATTTATAAAAATCCAAAGAACACTCTTTAAATCCTAATACCATTCGAACAATTTTTCTCAAAGGTATACGAGATGAATACCTTGATATTCTAAATGTAATGGGGAAAGGAGACATCTCATATTTTCCATCTGATGAAATTGCAGAATTGTGTCAAAAGTATTCTAGAGGTAGAGCAAAGAGTGGAAAAAGTGATGTAAATTCAAGAGCTTCTAAATCAACAACAAGAGGAGTAACAAGAGCAGAAATAGGAAGTTTGTTAGAAAACTTTAAAACTGATCTTTTGAGCACATTAGGAACACAAGTTAATGTATTGAAAGTGAAGAAAAAGCAAGATGAACAAGATCATGTACTATCAATATTCTGTCCTCTATGTAGAAATAAGCATCCATTAAGAGAATGTCCTTTAGATAATATTAAGGTGTGTGGACTTTGTACAAAAACTCATTGAATTGAAAATTGTCCAAAGCTCAAAGAATTGCAAGTAAATTCAATGGAATAAGTACAAGGGATTGACTCCCTTTACTATTTGGAACCAAGAATACCTTGGCAACCATGATTTCCAGATATGCCCCAAAATTTACCTCAACAATTTACTCAACAAATTCTTCAGAATTATCAATATCCTTCTCAAAATTCATGGAATGATCCTATGCCATGGCATGCTTGACCTCCACAAAAAAACCAAAACCAACATGCACAAATTTGGTGAGGATATAGTTATGGAACCTAGCCTCCAAAGAAATTCTATCCCCAACAACAATACCAACCCTATCCTCAACAACCATATCAACAACCATTACCATATCAACAATTCCAGCAACCCACTCAATCAATGCCATTTCCACAGAAAAATCCTGAACCCTTACTAACTCAACCACAACAACTTCAACTTCCATCTAACTAACCACCACCTAGACCAACTCAACTACGAGCTCATCCAGTAGCAAATCAGAGTAATAAAGTGGAAAGGCCAACATATAATGTGGAAGAAACAACATTATTTCCTACATATTCTATTATTCCTATTCAAGACATCCACTTGATGTCTGGAAAAGTTCTACAAAAATATTCTCCCCCAATCATAGAAGAAAAAATTGAAGAATGATAACAATATGAAAAATCTAATCCAAAGAATCTAATTCAGCAAAGTAAAACTATTATGACTCAAACACCACCTTTCCTAGAAAGGTTAGTAGAGCATAAAACTTCAATTTCTCTTCCCGAATTTGATATTTTAGTTTAATTAAATAATTCTTATGTCAAAATTCCTTTGTTGCAAGCTATCAAAGATATTCCAATCTATACAAAAACAATAAAGGAATTATGTATTAAGAAAACTAGCAGAAAGAAAAGAGATCCACCCACAATCCAAGTCATTGGCAAATGAGCTAGTCTCATGTCTGCAAAAAAAACAATTGAAAAGTATATTGATCCCGAGATACCTATGGTTATGATTTCAATCAACAATTTTTTCAGTTCCTAAAACTTTAATTGATCTAGGATCCGCTATAAACATCATGACAATAGAAGCCATGAAGTATTTAAAATTGCCAAATATTCGACCTACTACAAATTTTTTAGAACTAGCAGATAGATCTAAAGTTGTATTGGAAGGAATGCTTGAAGACATCATTGTTTTTTTGATTCATGGGAGTACCCTATAGAATTTTTGATCTTACAACCAAAAAAAAATTTAGGAGGCCATCCTTTAATTCTTGGCAGACCATGGTTAGCCACAGCAAAAGCCTTCATTGGATGCAAATCAGGAAGTATGATCATAGCACATGGAGATGAAAGGAAACATATTACACTCTATCCTCCTGCTCAATCTCCTTTACTATCATGGCCTGATGACCAACAAGAAGAAAATCAACCTGCTTTAAGCATTAATCAAGCCTTTAATTTTAGATAAGAAGAAGAAAATGAGGATTTAATAGACCTTTTTATCTCAGAACCTGATATTTATGAGAAGCTATGAATAACACAATATGAAGCTGCAAATCATCTTTTGAATCAATGTTTTCAGGAAAATTGTACTATTCAAGCATTGCATAATTCATTTGAAAGCATTTTTCGTGTAAGCTCAATTACCAATTCTCAAAGCAAAACCATGGAAATCAATCGTCGAAAGAATCTAAATATTGGTAATAATCTACAATCATCACAAGAACAATAGGTAATTGCGTTGTTACAGAAACATTCAAAATATTTTTCTTGGGACTATACAGATATGCAAGGAATTCATCCAAAAATATGTATTCACCATATCTATATTGATGATAACATCAAACCAGTTAGACAACCACAAAGAAGAATGAATCCAATGATGAAAGGTATAGTTAAGTAATAAATGTAAAAATTACTGTAGATGGGATTCATCTACCCTATCTCCGATAGTCAATGGGTTTCTCCTTTAGTTGTGGTACCAAATAAAAATGGAAAATGGAGAATATGTGTAGATTATAGGGAATTCAACAAAGAAACGTTGAAACATGATTTCCCATTACCATTCATTGATCAAGTACTAGATTCACTAGAAGGAAATAAATTCTTCTCTTTTCTTGATGGATTTGGCGGTTATAATCAAATCAAGATAGCGTTAGAGGATTAGGATAAAACTACATTTAATTTTCCTTGGGGAACATATGCTTATAATGTTTTACCTTTTGGATTATGTAATGAACCTCATTTCAAAGAGTATTCCTACATATTTGCTGATTTAATTTATGAATGTGTAGAGGTATAAATGGATGATTTTACTGTCTATGGAGGTAAATTTGATGATTGTCTAAAAAACCTTGAAAAATTTCTAAAGAGATGCATAGAGACAAACTTATCCCTCAACAATGAGAAATGTTTTATGATGTTAACTGAAGGGGTAATGTCGGGACACCACATTTCTTCTTTTGGAATAAAGGTAGACCCAACAAAGATACAAGTCATTGTAAACTTGATGCCACCAACAACACAGAAAGAAGTAAGAAGTTTCTTAGGATATGAAGGCTATTAAAAAAGATTCATTGAAAAATTTAGCAAGATATCTCTTCCCCTGTTCAAATTACTTGCAAAATACATTGAGTTTCAATGGACTACAGATTGTCAAAATGCATTTGAAAAAACTAAAAGAAAAATTGTCTATCGCACCCATTCTCAGAGGACCAAATTGGTCATTGCCATTCCACATATATACTGATGCATCAAATACAACTATAGGATCATCTCTAGGACAAAAATAAAATCAGTTTAACTATGCCATTTATTTCATTAGCAAAAATCTAACTTTGACAGAATTAAACTATACAATAAGTGAAAAAGAAATGCTAGTTGTTGTGCATGCAATCAATAAATTTAGGCATTATATAACGGGCTATCAAGTGTTTATTCATATAGATCATTCATCCATTACATATTTAATGAACAAAACAGTTACCAAGGGAAGAATTACTAGATGGCTGTTACTAATGCAAGAATTCAATCTCACTGTTTTAGATCGACTAGGAAAAGATAATCAAGTGGCAGATTTCCTATCAAGACTTCATCCTCCTGGTGATCCTATTCATGTTTCAAACAACTTTACCGATGAAAATTTATTTTCTATAACAACTAAAACCCCATGATTTTCAGATATAGCTAATTATTTATCATATGGAATATTACCATCTCATTTCACTAGCAAGAAGAAAAGAAAAATAATAAGAGAGAGTGCTATATATAGTTGGGTCAATGATGACCTATTTTATACTAGTCCCAATATTTTGATAAGAAAGTGTGTAAGAGAAGATGAAATTCTTGATATTCTAAAATCATGTCATGATGATCCATGTGGTGGCCATTTTGCAGATAAATGCACAATATACAAGGTGCTCAAACTTGGCTACTACTGGCCAGCAATTTTCACGGACTCAAAGGCCTATGTCAAAATATGTGATAGCTGTCAAAGAACTGGAAGACCTATAGTATCACATGATATGCCATTAAAAACATACTTATAGAACCATTAGAAAAATGGGCTCTTGACTTTGTGGGACCTATTAACCCACCTTCAAATGGAAAGAAGTACATATTAGCGTGTACATACTATGTTACAAAATGGGTAGAAGCAAAAGCAGTGGCATGAGCAACAGAAGAAACAATGGTTTCATTCCTCTTTGAAAAAATATTTGTAAGATTTGGAGTTCCAAGGCAGATTGTTATAGACCAGGGATCACAATTCACTTCTAAACTTGTCCGAGATCTTACGGAAAAATACAAAATCAAGCATAGAAAGTATACTTCGTATCATCCTCAAGAAAATGGAGAAGTGTAATATACTAATAAGGTTCTTGAAAAAATCACGACAAAGACAGTTCAAATGAATAGAAAATATTGGTCAGACAAATTAAAAGATGCATTATGGGCATACATAATTACATGGAAAAATACTACTGGATTTAGCCCATATCAACTGGTATATGGTAAAGAAGTTTTGTTACCATTTGAATTTCAAATTCTACTTTTAAACTTGCAATAGAATTGGGATTGGACCTGTCAGAAGCCCAAGAACATATAATTATGCAGCTAAATGAATTAGATGAAATCAGACAACAAGCAGTTGAGTATACATCACTATTACAACTACAGAGAATCAAATGGCGTGATAGATTTATCAAAAACAAAATTTTTCATAAGGGAGGTTGGGCAATTCTTTTCGACTCCAAGTACAAAGATTTCAAAGCTAAGTTTACTACTCATTGGCTAGGGCCATATGAGATAGAATAAATATTTTACAATGGAGCTGTTAAGATCAAGACGATTGATGAAGCAACCATTTCATTTCTAGTTAATGGTCATAGACTCAAAGTTTCTAATAAGCCTATCAATAAAGAAGACTTTCTGAAGAGTCTTAGCAGAAAAAATATGGAAGTAAAGGAAAATCATAGTGATATATGCCTTCCCTACTTCCATAATAAAAAATAAATTAAAAAATAATAAAGGAGTTTGGTTGTGAAAATACACGATACTGGCACAATACAAACTCGAATTCATATCGGAAAACCAAATTTTTTTGCCAATATGAATTCTCTTTTATGTTTTTTTTGAAATTTAATTTTGCAAAAATCATCCTCCAAAATTCAAAGACTTGAGGCTAAGTCTCAAAATCAGCAAGGGGGGAGATTCATAATAAACCAACAAACTATGCAACTAGTTTAAATGTCAAACAGTTGTATTGTAGAAGGGACCTGAGACATCATAATCAATATTTATTAGTAAGGGACCTAAACAAGATCAATGTCAAATGTTATTTCAGAAGGGACCTGATTATTCATCTTAAAATCAACATCAAAGGGACTTGAGAAGCAGCTACAAGCATCTACAATCTAGCAAAATCATTCAACATAATTCATCTTGAGCTCGAAGTATCGTCATCATTAGCAAAAGGTCAAGTGTTGACAAAAGAGTTAAGGTCATCATAAACAGAAGAAAAGCATTGAAAATGAGCTATCAAGTGAAAGAAAAGTACTGAGGGACCTGATTATTCATCTTAAAATCAGTATCAAAGGGACCTGAGAAGCAGCTACAAGCATCTACAATCCAACAAAATCATTTAGCAGAATTCATTTTGAGGTCAAAGTATCGTCATCATTAGCAAAAGGTCAAGTGTTGAAAAAAGAGCTAAGGTGATCATCGACAGAAGAAAAGCATTGATAATGAGCTATCAAGTGAAAGGAAAGTACTGTAAGTTTAAATTATTCTTAATGCCTTCAATTTTGAAAATTTTTCTAAGATTGATAAACTAGTTTAAACTTGAATATGCAATACCCATCTATTCATGTATATATCATCCTACATTATCCTACATTACTGTATATCCTACATCACCCTACATTATATACATTTACCTCTTACATTATTCATTCACCTTATTACATTCATTATTCTTATTATAACCTTACATTCATTAATTCATCATTCAATCAACCACATTCATTTGCATTTTTGACCAAACGTTTTGGCCACTTCTCCTTTTTGGGGCCATTTTTTTTTTTTCCTCATGGAAATTTTCCTATACTTAACATCTTATTTCAAAAATAATTTTATTTGAAATGACCCAAGATTATGGTCACTCCCAAACAAATCAATACATAAGTATATGTAAACGATGAAGAAAAGAGGGAAAGTATGCAATGATAAAGGCATAATAATGGATATGAAACATGCAATGCAAGTGTAATGGATCTAAAAATGCATAATGAACAAGCATAATGCATAATCAAGAAAGCATGCAATGCAAAAGTCATAAACTAGTGTTGTAGAGGTAAATCCCCTCTGCGGATAGAGGCGATCCCTACTAGCCCAGACCGGGTCTAGCAACAATCGTTCACGCTATAGTGCAGGTTCCTAATTGCAAATAAACCAACTAGCAATGAAGGCTTACCTGGAATCCAACGCTGTCGCTTGTAGAGAAAGTAGCGCTCCCGTTCCTTAGCTCCGACAGATCACAATCCTCACGATCTCCGTGATCGGACACCTGCACACGCAAGAAACAAAACAAACGCAAGCGTAAAATCCAGTATATGCAACTATATGTCAGTCAGATAAGACATAACTCATCATCATAATCAACAACAAGAGTGGAACCATAACCAATAGTCACTTATCATTAATCAATCAAAGAAGAATACAACCATAGATCTGACGCTGAATTATCCTTTGGAGGGTCACTAGCTGAACACGTCTCAAAAAAGCCTGTCGGGGATGGGACAAACCTCTCTCTTCGGATGTCTCAACAATGATCTCCTTGCTTGGATTTTTCCTTAAGGGAATGAATCAAGGCTCTTGCAACATAAGGCTCTGATGGCTCTTGGGAACTTGGAGACTAGCTTGCAAATGAGATGAGCAAGCTTTTATAGATGGAGGAAGGGGAGTTGGGATCCCTATAATCATGGGATTGGCCCTATCCTCAAGGAATCTTCCATGAGAGGTGGCAAACCACTTCCTCTACATGGAGATCTGGAGCCAAATCTCCCAACTTAAATTAGATACCAGTTTCTGGATCAGTTAGGATGAAATTTCCGCCATTTATTTAAAAAAAAACTCCTTAAAATGGATGGCGCGAGTGCGACTCTGGGACAGAGTGCCAATTGGCGTGCCCTCTTTGAAGGATTTCCCCCATTGGCGTGGGTACTGAACTGGCTACCGGCGCCAATGCAAAAAGGGGTGTTTTTAGGGTTTTTCACAAGGAGTTGTCTTCAGGGCAATGAAAGTAAATGTTTAGGGGAATGCCATGAAAGTGTTTTCAAGTTATGTCACTGCTCACAGGTCACGGAATGAGCCCTCCAATTGTCATGTGGGATGGGGAATTGCAGGGATGGTGACAAATTGCTGTGTAACAGATGCCCCCTAAATCATGAGGTCCGAGAGAGGGAGAGGGGTGAAATGCTTTATGAGAACGTGTCTGACTGAAAACACCACCGTCGGAAAACCTGTGTAGAGAAGTACAAATGATATCTCAAATATATGATATATACGTGGTATGGGCGCAACCATCCATAACAGAGTATGTAATAATCCAGATCCGAGGCATGGACGCATCCATCCAGTGAGGATCGGTAAATAGACTCAGGTATGGTCGCAGCCATCCAATCAGTGAGTCATGTAACTAATCATAAGAATCCACAAAACCGCAGCCTGGATTATAACAGACAGGAATCCAGGGTCTTGTGCTCCATCTCAACCCGAACAAAGTACAAGTTCAAGCATGCGAATATGTGGGCTGAAGTCGAACATGCAAGAACATCGTCTGATTACCAGTCAATGATGAAAGCTGTTAACAGACGCGAGAGGTACCACCATTAATGCCAATGGTCCTCAAGGTACTACAGGTACAATCTATGTCATGTGAACAATGAGCTGACGTTGAACACCCGCAGACTCACTCGATCGAAGGCCAATGATGAAAAAATCACGTCGAATGCGAAGAACCTGCGATTGAGGCATGCAGGCTCCAAGGTACCAGAAGGGAGTCTCTAGATCATCTTCCTAGATAATGAGCTGAAGTCGACAGGAAGTGACCTTGATCGAAGGTGGGCCATATTTTTTTTCACATCATCGATGCGAGACAAAGGAACATAATGTCTCTGTGAATTAGGATCAGATGAGAATCAGAGGAAGGTTAATACTTGCAGAGGTCAACTTCTCTTGAACATATAAACGACATGACAGTGAGTTTGGCAACATTTGACATCAACGGATCAGAGGTCATGGCGACGAGGCAAAGAGAAAATGAGAGGTCAAAAGGATCACCCAAACCCACGGAGGCAAGTGGAAAATGAGATGAGATGTCCCCAACCCGACACGAATGCAGAAAAGTGCCATGTTCAATAGTGACATACTGCCGACATGACAATGATTCTGGTTCCATTTCCCCCCACCATTTCTGGCGAGTACCTCTTTATTTTTACACAAGCTTGAAGAGGATACCATATGCTTGCTGTATAAGCCCATCCTAGTACATTTAACGAGCCCTAGGAAGGAACAACTCGAATAACGTCATTACGACTGAATCCGATGTCATAAGGGTTTAACGAGTCTGAAAAAGGAAGAACTCGACGTCTTTTCACGTTTAGAGAGTCTGAAAAGACAGCGGAAAAGTAAACTCCAACAGTCCCTTTTCGTACATAGTTCCTTAGATCTGAAAAGGTAGAAAACTATGTCTGAGGAAACCTCCTAGTCGCAATAGGCTAGGGTATTCCTTTTTCGTAAATAATCTATCCCAGCCCGAAAAGGGGTAAACGTATACTGGGTAGATGTCGTTTCGTGTCCACTTTAACGAGATCGAAAACGACAAGGGACTCGACAATCTTTTCATGTTTAGAGAGTTAGAAAAGAGCTAAAAGTTGACTCCTCCTGGAGGAACGAGTGGTATAAAGGGTAGCAACTGGTTTCGGTGATGGTGGAACTTCTCAGAACAAGTAAAATTTAAGAGGCTGGCTAACAAGACCACTCATCGCAGCGGTTCCTCAGGAACAGGTAAAACAACCAAGTGAAGCCATATGATCGGCTAAGCAGATAGTGACGATGGAGTGAGAAAACCAAGGTTCATCTGGCAAAAACAGGCTGATAAAATGGCAATCACAAGAGGTAAAATGGGAAAGGTTTCATTTTTACACAAGCTTGAAATCAGGAAACTCTGCTTGAAACTGGTTTCATTTTTACACAAGCTTGAAACGGAAACAAAATATGCTTGAAAAAGTAAGCATGCCCCCAACATGGTGACTCAATTCGAGGTACATGCCCCCCAAGCTTCAGTCCATATGAAAGGCAGATGGAGTGAAGGTTCAAGTTATGAGATCAAGAGAAAGACTCGACTGGGATTTTACAAGATCTGATCAAAGACTCGAATTGAACAAGAATGTGTTTCATTATTTCAACAAGGTTGACACATTAAAATAACTATCCTCAGGACACCTTGTTTCATGGTTTAAGGAGCTTGGCACAAGAAAATGAACTCTGCTCCGAAAAACCTCATCATAATGAAAAAGAAGTCATTGCTTCCAAGAGTTCCACTCCCGATGGAAGGAAAACATCCTGGAAGTCATGACCCAATGCCCCCAGCACACGATGCACAATGACATCATCACTGAGTACAGGCATGGGGTAAGTAGCCATATAGTTGACCTGCGGTGGGGTAGATACAACGGGCAGATAAAAACCAGGAAGGGATGATGGCGGGCTAGCTGCCACATCAGGACCAAAGAACGAAAGTTGATCAATGGTCACAATCCGTCCTTCATGCAGAAAACAGACCACACGAAAAATGGAGGAGACAAGTGCTCCCATGGCATAGGTGTAATCACGCCCCAAGAGCAGATTGAAATCCAAGGGGCCTGGAACAACCATCACGTCCATATGGACGGTTTTACCTCCCAAAGTAATAGGTAACCTTGGAAGGATCCCTAATGGTTAACTATTTCTTTTGTTAAATGCCAACAGATTCTGCGTAACAGGCACAAGCGGCAGCGAACCGAAAGCTTGCCAAGTAGTTGAGGATAAAATACTAACAGACACACCTTCATTTATAATGGTGTTGGGTACGACCAGACCAAAAGCCTGTACTGTGATCTTGAAAGGCACATAAGACGGAAGGCGGTATCCTGAAAATCGATTCCAATCAAAGGAAGCGACCAAACTACTTGGAGGGGCTACCATCGAACCGAGAAGGTCTTCCCCTGGTGTTACGGAAGAAGGAGAATCCTCCATGACCTCCATCTCGGAGGTGGGAGGGGTATCCTCCAGTACCTCCATCACGGGAGGTGGAGGAGCAACTTCTTGAGGTAAAGGGACAAGATAATCTTTCTCTAAATTCGAAGAATTCGAAGAAACAAGAAGAACCTGAGGGATGTGAGATCCACTCTCGATGGAAAAGACCTGGTGTACCACGGATGGGGCCAGTTCAACTGATCCTATGATTAATGGTTGGTCGGGAACAGATTCCTAAATTTGAATTTCCGAGGGAGTGGGATCAGCCAAAAATGACTCTTGACCAATCATAGAATCGGCTGGTGAAGGACTCAAAGACAACTGCTTATAACCAACCGGGAGGCATGGTGTAGAAACAACTGAGTTGTCCAAAACTCGCTTGGCTTCATCCATATACGGACAAAGGTGAATGGCATGGTGCCTTTCACACAACTTACAGGGATTGGTAATCTTACCCTGCTTCTTAGGAATTTTACCAGCAGTAGCTGAAGACGTGCCCCCAACCTGACTCCCAGAAGCCAAGGGAAACAGCGGGCGACCGTTGGACCATACTTCGAGCACCTTGGGAATGCTAGGGCAGTCTTGAAGAAGATGGTTTCCTATGCACAACATGCAAGGGAACTTGACTTTCCGCAGAGGGTTGGAAGGTTTATTAAGAGGAGGTGCTTCAGAAGCAGTAGTTGCAGCTTCAACCTATCTCTTATCAGACTTCTTCTTCTTCTTCTTAGCCACCTGGTTACTCGAATCCAGACTTTCACCAGGCGAAGTAGAAGAGGAGGAGGCAGAAACAGACGAAGAAGGGGAGAGGTCCACCTTGGAATCAACATGATGTTGTTCAGGTGGAGGAGATGGTTGAACAGTAGCCGTGACATTTGGGACCACAGAGGTTGAGAACAATCAAACAGGCAACCCAACAGTTAACCCAGGAAGGGACAACGTTGCCATATAAGGAGCACCAACATTCCCAAAAGGAGGAAAATGACCAGGATTCCCATCGGGGGGGATTCCTTGGTTGGCAAACTTCGGAAAAGTCGCCATAAAAAAAAATCTTCAGAAAAACACCCTAAGGAAACTAACTTTAACCAGGAATATTTCGTGGGCAGTTAATTTTTAAAACATTGAAACAAAACTCTACCGTTTCATCTTTTAAGAGTCGAGAAACAGGAAAAAGGTGACTCTATCACTTTCAGATTTGAAACAAGCGTGAAAGGACAAGCATTTGATGACCTTTTCAAATTTAAAGAGTCAGAAAAGATTGAAATGAATACTCAGGAATTCTAGGCAAAGGGTGTACCAAATAACCGTGAACTGCAATATACACCTTGGTTTCAAAATGAAAGAGAAATCAACCAAGGACTTAACGTACATGCAGGTAATCTCCCCAAATGCTGTGTCTGGTGTATCACGGGTATAAGGCGGCAGACTCGGCTTCCTATGGATAAAGGATAGAAACCTAGTGGGGTCTCCCTTTATATACGCGACGGTACGGGGAGCACAAGTCCGTACTAGCGTTGTCTAAAGCCAAGAGGCGAACGACAACTACTAGGTTTAACGACGCCAGAACATGTCTCTAACCTAGACCTCTAAATATTTCGTTGATGTTTCAATGTTGCCTTAGGTTAAATTGAATAAAATTTAATGTTGATCTTCAATTATGTCTCGATTTCAGGCCCTACCGAATGTTATCTGACAATCTCCTATATGCAGCTATATGAGAAAAGAAAACTTTTCAATTCGATGAATGCTATCTAGTAAAGGGAAGAGCTTCAAACAATGATGCAACAAACAACAACACTGCAAACGAAATTTTTTCAAACTAGATGACTTTCACTATCCAAAAGTATTCTAAAACATTCAACGATGTGAATTATGCAATGTAATCTATGCAAAATTCTCTTTTTCGAAAACTATGCAATTGTAATCTATGCACAATTTCCTTTTTCTTTTCAAATGATAAGAATGCACTCAATGCATTTTTTGATGAAATGAGAATCTACTTAATGCATGCTTTTAATAAAAGAGAATGCAATCAAAGCGATTTTTAGCTTTCAATCATTAAACAATGTGATCTAAGTTCAATGATAAATCTCAAAAAACACTTTTAAATGCAATGTGATCTAATGCATTTTAACAAAAAGAACACTTTGAGACGAAAACTAAATAAACACAAATCTTCTTAATGAAGGATGAATGCAAAAGAGATGTAAACAAACATTAAGAATGCAATCGTTGTTTCAAACACTTTGTCACGAAATCCCTCAAAAGGCAACAAGACATATGAGGTCAAACACAAAGAGGACTTCCAAAGCAAGAGATCAAAACAAGGCATTCATTCCCTTTTACATCAAGAAATCATGAAGAGAAGACATTTCAAACAATGAGAAATGTAATCTATGCTCATATAGATAAAAGACCGGAAGGGAAAGACACACTGGTGAAGGATTCAGGGAAAAAGTCTCAATTTTCACACACCCTGAAATTGGCCCGACTTTGTCATTGACAACTAGCGCCAACTGGTGCAACTTGCTCACTGAAAACTAGTGCCAATGCCCAATTGGCGCAGGTTGCTAACTGACAACAAGCACCAACGCCTGAAAATGAAAAAACAAAGAATTTCTCCCAACCAAGACCAGACTCACCACTTCAAGCAGAATTTAAAACAAACCAAGAAGCAAAGTACTGACCAAAAGAAACTTCCGAACAAGGGTAAACCCTAGCACCTACAGGAGATGGCGCGACTGTCTGGCTATAATCCGCGCCAGACAGGGGATGGCGCGAGTGATGAACTGGCAACTCGCGCCAATTGGCGTGACTGTTAGGGTGGAAACCGCGCCAATCAAGCCAACCATGAAAGGATGAAAACTCGGAAAAATAGAGGTCAGATCTGATCCTCTGGGGCTGAACCAAAATCCAAACACTCAAAAAAGAGCCAGCCAAAAGAGCTGATCAAGCAAGCAAAGTCAAGAATCGACCGAAAAGACAAGACAATACTCCAAGTGTTCAGTCCATAAAATAAACCGGAGATTGACTGAAGAAGTTTTGATCTACTTCGCTAATGCAGAGCAATAGCGTTTCGAAGGCTATCTGGCTAACTTCAGGCTCCGTCTATAGTTTACAAAGCAAACAACAAGCTAACTCCCCAGTGGAGTCCCCAATTTGTTGTAGAGGTAAATCCCCTCTGCGGACAGAAGTGATCCCTACTAGCCTAGACCGGGTCTAGCAACAATCGTTCACGCTATAGTGCAGGTTCCTAATTGCAAATAAACCAACTAGCGATGAAGGTTTACCTGGAATCCAACGCTGTCGCTTGTAGAGAAAGTAGTGCTCCCGTTCCTTAGCTCCGGCAGATCACAATCCTCACAATCTCCGTGATTGGACACCTGCACACGCAAGAAAAAAAAAACACAAGCGTAAAATCTAGCATATGCAACTATATGTCAGTCAGAGAAGACATAAATCATCATCATAATCAACAATAAGAGTGGAACCATAACCAATAGTCGCTTATCCTTAATCAATCAAAGAAGAATACAACCATAGCTCTGACGTTGAATTCTCCTTCAGAGGGTCGCCAACGGAACACGTCTCGAAAAAGCCTGTCGGGGATGGGACAAACCTCTCTCTTCGGATGTCTCGACAATGATCTCCTTGCTTGGATTTGGCCTTAAGGGAATGAATCAAGGCTCTTGCAGCATAAGGCTCTGATGGCTCTTGGGAACTTGGAGACTAGCTTGCAAATGAGATGAGTAAGCTTTTATAGATGGAGGAAGGGGAGTTGGGATCCCTATAATCATGGGATTGGCCCTATCCTCAAGGAAGCTTCTATGAGAGGTGGAAAACCACTTCCTCTACATGGAGATCCGGAGCCAAACATCCCAACTCAAATTAGATACTAGTTTCTGGATCAGTTAGGACGAAACTTCCGCCATTTATTTTTAAAAAACACTCCTTAGAATGGATGGCGCGAGTGCGACTCTGGGGCAGAGCACCAATTGGCGCGCCCTCTTTGAAGGATTTCCCCCATTGGCACGGGTACTGAACTGGCTACCCGCGCCAATGCAAAAAGGGGTGTTTTTAGGGTTTTTCACAAGGATTTGTCTTCAGGGAAATGAAAGTACATGTTTAGGGGAATGCCATGAAAGTGTTTTCAAGTTATGTCACTGCTCACAGGTCACGGAATGAGCCCTCCAATTATGCGGGATGGGGAATTGCAGGGATAGTGACAAATTGCTGTGTAACAACTAGTCCTAATTGTGATGAGTATTATAAGCTCTACACTACAAGAAATTACAAGCCATGATGCAACATTAAAAAAAAATAAAACAAGTGTCGAGACATGTACAATGGACAGAGCAATGAGAAAACAAGTATAGTGGTGATAAAAAAGCATAAAACCAATGAGGACAATCATTTTAGTAAATTGAAAAGTGGCGAGGGTAGTCAACCATGACACATCAAGTGAACAAGTGGCATCCAAAGATACAAGTGATAGGATGAATAGTCAGTAAGCAAACAATCAAAATTTGTTTCAAAGGGTTGCACGTATAATTGAACATTGTCTGTGCAATTTTCTTCATCATCACAACCAAGTTTCATGATAACTCAACTCAGAATCAAAGGACAATGCATATTTTTTGTTTATCCATAGCCTAAAACAACCTGAAACTCTGTTTGACTGAGAAATACACAGAGATTGAAAAGAGGAGAACTCGATGCATTAGAGGTAGGATGAGGAATTGTGTGGAGAAATAAGGAGGAGCATTGTGTTTAGAAGAAGAAGAAACAGGAGAGTGAAAACCCAAGGTTTCCTTCACGCTGAGCAGGCATATTCTACATCAAATCCCATAAATTTCATGGTGTCTAGGTAAGAGTAGATCTCGGGGTCTTCTCAGTAGTTAAAATATTTTTAATATTGAGTTATTATCTCGAATAGGGTTGAACTTCAGTTATTTTTCAAATGTGTCAAACTGTGAGCAAAACATGACTTCAGTCCTAGATTAACAGTTCCCTGTCACCCTAAAAGGCTCTGCCACCTGTAGAACAACGATTTTCGTATTGCTGGATAAATATAGTTTAACTAGGACTGTATGTTTACACAGGAGCAAACAAACCTTAACAAGTAAATCTCTATAAGGTTTCGACAGTCATATGCATCTCAGGTATCGTTCCAAAAACGATTTCCTCATACATTTTTAAACACATTTTGCCCAAATTTTGCACATAAAAAAACATAGTGAGCATCCTTTTGTATACACAACGAGCAATTTTATATGAAATTTTGCAAACATGGAAGGTTTTTCATTGATTTTTATGGTTAATTTTGCAAATAGTGAGATATTTTTTTCGCAGTAAAGAAGTTTTTACATGGTTTTTCACACATAGATAATTTTTTTTTACCTGGTGGATTTTTTTTTGAATACCATTTGCAGTAAGAAACAGAGAAATCAAAGATCTAAAGGCAGAAGAAGTCATATCATTTTTTTTTCTCAAGGCTACAAAGGTCTGGTAAGTACATTCACTATGATTTTTATCCAAAGATTTCATGAATGAGAAGTACAAATATGTATATTTTTCTTGTTATATTAATGATGAGGTTATTTACTAGACAAGGCCATATATATTGGTACACAGATCAGATGCAAATGGAAACCAAAACTGAGCCTAAAGATTTCAAGATAGAAAACTGGAGTAAGGATACAATAGAGAAACTATACCAGACAGGGTTATTAGTGTTTCTTAAAAAGTTCAATGGCCGCAATCATAAAATCACACAAGAATTAATAGAGAATTTTGAACATGGAAAAACCAGAGTTGGTGAAATTTATATACCATTAAACCCAACCTTTCTTTCTCAAGCATTGGACCTTCCTTTGATAGGAGAAGAGTATCACAAGGGTTTGCATTTTAAGGAGAAGGGATGGACCTTTTTCTTGGAGAAACAAAGGAAGGGGTCCTTTGACAGAACAATATGGATTCCAAGAGATTGGCTTAGAGAGCCATGGTCAGAGTTGGCTTTGATTATCCATAAGTACTTCACCTGTGATAATCGGTACAGTGTGATATACCTTTATCATATCAAATTTCTTCAACATATGAAGGGAGATTTTAAAATCAACTTACCCTACTTATTTTCAAAAATCCTAACCAAAATGATAGAGAATTTCAAGAACAAAATAGAAGCCAAAAAAGTCAATATCTATCATCATGGGCTAATCAAGATACTTGTGGAGTATCAGGTAAGGAATAAGGGATTGCTTTGGGAGGAGTTTTTGGCTAAGCATCATTTGAAGAACAAACAAAAGAGAATGAGGAAAAGTTTGAGGAGTTGCATGTAACAAGAAGTATCATGAATTCCCCTTTGTATCCTAAGACAAGATTAAAGAAGAAGAAAGATTATATTATGATTGAAAAAGAGAAATCATTTCTATCCATTCCTAGGAAGCCTAGGAGAAAATAACAAGAGGAACCAAGCAACAAAGAAAAAGATCAAAAAATTGAAATTGTTGAAACTAAGCCTCCACCAACATCAAAGTAGATTGATGAAATTATACAGAGAATAGAGAAGGAAGTCCATGAAGAGCCCATAGAGAAAGACTCCTATTTTGAGAATGCTTGGGTAGGAGCTACCTCATCTCACTCATATTCCAAAGAGACCGGGGAAGAATCTAAAGAGCTGCACAATGAAGAATATCTTAAGAAAATAGCAAAACTAACAAGTGAGTTGGAGGACAGAAAAATCATGGATAAATATTTGAAAAAGGAGAACAAAACGTATAAAGAAAATAACAACAACATGATCAAGGAAAATAATAAATTGAGCAAGCACATTAAAAATCTTGAGACTCAGAATATCCTCATCTCCAAACAAGCCTACAGATGGCTAAAGGAGAAAAATCATGGCAATGAAAATATGAGAAGCAAAAAGTGAAGACTACCATCTACAAAGAAGGGAAATATGAGGGTATTGACATTCTCCTTCAGGCTACACAGGAAGAAGCTACAGGGTCAGGAACAATAGGGGCATCATCACTCAGGAGATCCAAACGGAGGAGGGAAGCATGAGGACATGCTTGAACATCAACAAGGGGGAGATGTTGGCCCTCAATTTTGGTCATTTTTTCCTATCCTAAATCCATTTGTTTACCACCATATTCCATCCTATTTCACCTATATATGCCTCATTTTAGTCCTATTTTTCATTCATGTAACTAAATTAAGTTTTTCAATTTTTATATTTTTTTGTAAAAAATGGGTTTTAAGAGTAATTTTGGACTGCATTAAAAATTCCCGTAATAGCTCCATTAAAGTCATATGTGTAGGACACCTGGGCGAGATCCGAACACATATTTCGAAATCCTAGGAACCACTAATGGATAAATACCTATTGGTTCAGTCAAACTGAGCAAAAACAGGCCCGGTCAATGCTGATCAAACTTGACCTGTCATTCAGGAATCCCTAGTAAAAAGGGGCAGAATTATTATTTTGTGGGATTTTTCCCAATTTTGTGAACTAGACTTGATGAGTTCGACCTATATGGATGGATTATAATTGATAATATTGTTAGAGCCATTATAGAAAAGTTTGTTTATGATTTGCATATTTAAACAAAAATATTATGTGCAATTTGGTATGAAGACTATTGGATACTTTTGAGATAATTTGAAGAATCATTTCTACTATTCTATTTGTTGTTCATGTTGTGGATGCTTTATTAAGTTAGTTGTAGCTGAAGAATTATTTAGGTGTACAAGGCAAGGTTGGAGGGCCCCCATACCAAGCTAAGTACACTTTGGCTAAATTTTGTATAAATTAGCATAGTTTTGATTCAATATTTCTTGTTTCAGTTTTATGATTCAATCACTTATATGTGTTATAATATGAATGATTTTTGGAATATTTTGATTTAAAATCTAATTTTCATATGAAAGGAAAACCAAGTATTTAAGTTAAATTCTTTTTTTATCAAGTTATGAATCATAACTAAAAATCACCCTTTTGCATTTCTTGAATTGTTTCTTGAATTCCAGTTTATGATTTGATGCAATGGTAATGTTGTTGGAGTAGAACTGTGAAGAAGGACAACTAGGACCTCTTTAGTTAGGAGCCTCTTCCTTCACTTACTGCATCCTGAATCATAGACTTTTTAGTTAGAACTTATATTTGTAATATGCATTTCCATTAACCTTTAAACTTAGAACATATTTGTAATATGCGTTTCCTTCAAACTTTGAGCCTTGCCTTCTGAAATTGATTTTACCTGAAATCCATATACTTTGGACATGCTTCCAAGTCTACAAACCCGGATTGACAAGTAAAACACCTACGTTAGTTTACTTAGTAAATTGACCTGACAATTGTATTACAAAGTTGTTTGTATTTAGTTGTATTCAGTCATGTTTGAGATGATGCTAGTAGGTCTAGGTTATTATGTATTGGTTAAGTAGAGAGTGCATTGTCTTGCCAATGATATGATGTTGATGTTTGAGTTTGATGAGTAGTGAGAGATTTATGTATGTTAGGGTTTGATATGTTTATTGTATGAGCATAAGTGTATGAAAAAGAGTTTTAATGCAGAGATAGATTATGTTTGTATTCAACTGTATTGATCATAGAAGATATTGTGGGTCTAGTATGAAAATTGGGTGAAACATGACTCACAATTTGTTTGTGCAGAGTACAATGGATCTTAGTTTGAAAATGCATGAAATGTGGTCCTTGAGATCTTGAAGGTTGGGGCCTTCAGTGGGCAAGTCAAGACTAGCTAGAAAGTAGTGGCTTGCTAATATAGGGAGTGGTGTCTTCCTTCAGGTAGTGGCCTGAGAACTTGGGAGTGGTGGCTTTCATCCAGTGGTGGTTGGAAAACTATTAGGTGTTGGGGCATCCAACTTGTGGTGGCCTACATCATATAGTGGTCTATATAGTTGAGGGAGTGGTGGCTTCGAGCAGGTGGTGCCCTGCAAAGTTCAGGAAGTGGTGGCTTATGTTAGATAGTAGCCTAGAGAAAGTGGTTTCTTGCATGCATTGCAAGTTTTGACCTTCACACTGGTAGTGGCCAGTGACGATGATGTAAATGATAATTTCAATAATAATAAGAAGCAAAAGAAGACAATTAGAAGGAATTTTTTCTCCTGGAATGGTTTCCACCTTACATCTACTGTTCTTATATGTTTATCTCTCTATTTATGTGTCTTCAAGTGTATTGCTGCATATATTTCATGGTTGATAATGTTTATGTGTAAACAGTTTGATCTCATGTTTACTATTTATGGTTAACTAATGCGTGATTCAGTAAATTGTAAAGAAAGACAAAGAATTGGTATAAGTTGATCCATCTAACACAATACTGATTCACCCTCTCCTCTTAGTATTGTCAAGCTCCCAACACTTGGTATTAGAGATTCCAACAATTAGTATCAGAGTTAGTGCTTTTAGGTGCAACTTGATTGTTGGAAGGAAAATCCAGGAAATTTTGATTTTTTTTCTTTGAATGGATCATCAATGTTTCTCTCTGCTCAATGTTGCAAAGTACCATGTATGGGCTAAAAAAGTTAAATCTAAGTTATTAGCTTGTGGATCTAGCATTTGGAAGTTAATGTGTGAATATTGTGGCCAATATCCTATCCCAACTAAAGTGATGCAACATAATGCTAGAGAAAAATGTGTTATGTACAAAAATCTTCATAATGCAGATCTGGAGAAGATAGTAGAGTTGGCATCTGCAAAGGATATTTGGGACAAGCTTCAAATCATGTGTGGAGGGAAAAACTGTAGTAGTAGTGGAAATATAGAGAAGAAGAGTAAGAAGAAGAAAAAGAAGAAGGCCTCTTAGAAGAAATAATCTTAACCCAAAGCGATCATTCCCCCTAGTGAAAGTTCAACAGTTGGTCAAAAAGAAACGGAATAAGAAAATGGAGGTGCAAGAGAACCACATGTCATGCAACAAAACAAATCTAAAGGTATAAATGCTAAGGGATTACTTTTGAGTTATTTTTTAGACACATATGATGATAGCCACATTGAGGTGGATAGTGAAGATGAGACACGATGAGAATGATTTTATGCTTGTTAAAGATGAATATGGATCAACCATGGTTGTTATAGACAAGCTAACTATTGAAGTGAGTAGGCTAATATCTACAAGCATAGATAAAGAAATTTTTTTGCAGATTTGTGATGATAAGGAGGTTAAGCTCAAAGAGGAATTCATCAGTTGAAAGACCCAGTTGGAAGAAGCGAGAAGAGTTTAATATGTAAAGGGCAACCAACTGAAAGAGAGTGAGGGCTGAATTGAAAATCTTGAAGCTAAAGTGGTATCTATGAGGAAGTAGCTAAAAAAAAATACATTTAGTTGAATCAAGTGAAGAGCACCATGGCCTTGGACAACATGTTCGAGATTCAGATATCTCCCATGAATAGATTAGACCTTGGATTACTTAAGGGAGAATCTAGTTCACATGTACATGTAAATAAAAATGCAAATCCTAAAGAGCCTGTAGCATGTAATGGAACTAACGAGAGAAAAAACAAGGAAGAAAGCAACAACAGATCCAATAGACAAGAAGAGAATCTATAAGAGGACCTAAATCTAAAAGATCATTTGCTCCTAGAGTCAATGTTGGCGGATTCCAAAGGAATCAAAACCCATTTGATCCTTTGATGGATGATGTAAAATGTTACATCTACCACAATTTTGGACATGTTGCAACCATAAGTAGAATAAGATTGTACATATAATCTAATAAACAATTTATGCAACAATGGAGATTACCAACCATTAGGTATACTAGTTCGTTTAATGGATTTTGTTTCTCATGTTACCTGCTTGGCCATAAGGCTATTCAGTGTAGATCTAGTCCATGGAGTAAAGGGTAAAACTATGTAAGACATAGATCTAACACAATTAGCAGAGGGTTTGATCCCCTTGCTTCATCTCTTGATCATGTGAGGTGTTATACATGTCACAATTTTGGTCACATGACTAAATATTTCTAGTTGTTTGGTTCTTCAGAGTAGATCCGACAAAATGAATTCAAAGCTTGAAATTATTTCACCTTGCTTTCGCTCACTTATTTTTAGTAGCTCCATGTATTACATGCATGAGTGAAATAGTAATTATATCAACCACATATATGTACATTTCCATCTTTGAAATTGTGGTTGCTTAGTCTTTTTTTTAGTAGCCCTTATTTCAGCCATGCATGGGATAGATTCATTTCACATGTATTTTAGTGGATCATATGTTTTATCCATGTAAGTGCTATTATGTGCATTCAATTAGCCTTGCAATTTATTGATTTCATCATTGTGTTATCACTAAATTGAGGCTGATGGGCTGCTTCAAAAGTCAACCTAGAATAACTATTTCAAACCTACTTTTAGCTGGAACTTGGCCTTTCCAACCTGAGAGGGCTCTCTCAAGGATAATAATGATATTAAATAGATAAATATAAAAAAAGATGGCTAACTCTTAAATGTGCTTTGAATGTTTTTATGTAGGTGAAGGATGCAAATAAATGGCTACCATTGGGCATGGAGTCAGTATGGAAACTTAGTGACATATGAAACTTCTCTCATGGAGGCTGAGGCATGTGTATTCTCACCAAAACATAACATAAGCAGTAGACTAGATGCATAAAGGAAGTTGGAGAATGTTTAACCATGAATTACAAGTAATTAAACACAAATTAAACTGAAAGAAGATTAAAAGAGCCTGTAGGATAAACACATACAAGAATACATGATCAATTTCAGGTGAGAAAAAAGTTTACTACAACTCTATATTACTGACAGAAAAAAAAATACATAAGTAGCTTGTAGAATTACATCAATCAACCTCCTCTAATCCTCTCATCTACCTATTTATAGAGTGAGGACTCATAAAAATGGTTTTCCACCTTGCTAGCTTCAAATTCCTATCTTAGAGACCAATTTCAAATAGGATAACATCACTTGGAGACTTCCTAGGGATATTTTTTGTTTGGCAGAGTTTGAATACAAAAAGGACTCTACTTTCATTAAATAACTCAACAAATCCCTTTAATAACCCTTATCAACTGCAACCAATTAATTTTCTGAGTGTACTAGACTGATGATGTGTCATTATGCCACGTGGATGCTGAGATTGACCTCTTCCAAGTTGAATTTTACCAAATTTACACAAATCTAGTTAGTGAAAATTTTGAAAAATAGGCCTAAAAAATGAGTGTATAATTTCAAAAAATTGATGGTTTTGCAGAAGCTGAGAGAAGTTTTTGTAGATGGGCTTATTTTGAAGAAAAAACTTCTTCATATTTCCAAAATGATTTTTTATTTGGTCAAAAAGTGAAGTTTAATTTTACTGCTAAAACAGTCATGTACAAAAAATTTCAGGAGAGTTCGTAACGCTTTCATTGCACCACCTTTTGCATAAAATTTGACATTTATGACAGTTGGAGGGTCTTCCTTGGGTCTAATAAGCTAAATGCATGCCTATATCACCCTCTTCAATGTATTTTTTAAAGGATTTTTAGCTTAAGGAATCCTACAACAAGTTCGTAGCGAAAACTTAGCCTCAAGCCTAGAGTACGGTACAAACTCACCTAGTTTCGAAGATTTTTTTTGTAATTTCTTCTTCTTTGGCCAAAAATCATCCTTGTAGCCTGCATATGTATTGTGATGATATATTAAGACAAAAAGTGACAAAAAAATGTGTGGCTTACCATGTTTAACATCAACATCTTTCATAATCACTTTAAGGTCATTTTTCTTCAATTCAGCTTGTACCATCTCCATCGAACCAAACTAACATGTGGAGGTGTTAGAAAACTGATACACTAGAGTTAAGACCTTATAAACCTAAATTGAGATGGTGAGCTATCCAATGGTGAGGTGGAAAAATTGATGTGTTGTTATTCTTGATGATGTGTCCAATATGATGAGCTTGCAGCCCAATCATCTTCTATGATGAGTGTTCTCACTAACCAAAGTCTCCATTGATACACTTTAACCATTCTAGATGATTTATGTGCTTCCAAAAAACATTTAATGTTTTACAAAATTTAAAATTCTTTCTCGCTGCAAAATAAGAGTGTTTATGCAAGTTCGTAGTGAATTTTGACTAGTTTACATTGATTTCGCTACAAACTTTGGTATTCTTGTCAAATTTCATTGTAATGACCAGATTTTCTCATGCATGGGATATTTTTGGATTTTTCTTTGACATTGAATCCTATCACATGAATGATGACCATTAAGACCCCTCACATGTGCATTTTTTTAAAATTATGAATTCCAAAGGCCCTATTCAACTCTAAGTGAGTCAACCTAATTAACTTAAGACCAATCAAATTTTATCATGGATAACCATGGCTCCAATGGGGATTCTGCGCCCCTATGGTGCAGCAAAGAACCATCAGCTCCAGTGCCTTATTCATTGGGAATTTCCCAACCACTTGTCATATTCTTCAGCTTGTATTCGACCCTTGATATGCTCTTGAAGCAAAAACACTTGTACAAACCGAAACTTGCAACTACATTCTTCAACTAAATGCTGAAAGAGATGCTTGCCCAACAAGATTATTTATGTACATACCAATCCTACTATAACAACTGAAGACCAAAATTTCAATTCAAGAAATATGAAACCTCCAGTATAACCAGGCAAAGAGCTGATCCAACACCTAGGCTTCTTGACTGTTCTTCAGTGGACCATATATTAGCAACTCAGAATAAAAATTGAATCCATAACCTGAAATTATAAATGAAAGAAGCTCCACATTCATCGATGACTGAAATAGGCTTACCAAAGGATCTTCATAATCATGAATTTTTTCCTCTTTCAATGAAATCCACAAATCAACAATGGGATCCTTGAAAACACTGAAAAGTATCCTGCTTTGATGATCCAAAGGATAATTTTCATTCATAACTACAGGTTGTCTCTGTTTTATATATTCATTTTCAACATCATTCTTGAGACAAGGATCTGACTGTTCATGAAAATATTCAATGAGAGGAACCATATCATGTGCTACATGGATGTTTAGAAATGAATTTTCATGCATTACAATTATAACTTCATGTATATTATCATGCACAAACAACAATTTTTGATCATTTAAATCTGTAGCAGGACATTTTGGGATAGCAACTTGTAGATAAAAAACTTGCTGATTATTCTCCATTAGTGCTTCCTCATGACAACCTTTAAGCATAGTCAAGGAATCAACCTCCTCCTGATGATAAAAATAAACATGTTTCACATAATATTCTCCTTTCTCCTGCCCATTTTCATGTTGCTCAACATTCAAAGGTTCAGAAAATGAACAAAGTGAAGAGCCTTTTAATTGAACATATTTATGTTCCTCTTTATCACCTAAATATTGGGAAAGCTACTGCAAATTTTCACAAATTTCATAGGATATAACTTGGTTGTCAAAGTGATGATCCATTTCATCTTCAAGAAAAAGAAGACAAATCTGTTTTTTTGAAACCTTCTTGATTATCATGACAATTAACATGAGAAGAGAAATCATAAAGTGCCTCTAACATATCCTCATCCATGCACTCTCCATTATGACCAAGAATTTTAATATATGGAATGAAAACCTCACAAAAATCACAACAACCTTGTAACAGTGATAAAGAAGAATGAGTTTTCTCATCATGTTCTAAGAAGTCCTATGGAAATCTCTTAGAGAGAACAAGCTTCCCGGTTGCAACCCTTCGTACCATGTTCTAGCTTCGTCCTTTAGGGTGGCCATAAACATTTTCATGAGACAATCCTTAGGAAACTCAACTCGAAACTTATGTACATGCATATGGAATCTAACCAAGTGAAGAGAAACATTATCTTTCTTTTCATCTTTAAATATAGGAAGATAAGTCAACCAATTAACTCTTGGCATAGGATTTGGAAAACCAGGGTTGTGAGACCGAATCATAGGGGCATACCTGGAATTATTTCTTGCAATAAAACTCATCTTGGAAATTCATCAAGCTACTAATATTCAAGCAATGGAGTCACCATGAAGCTATGAATTTCTGAATTTTTTAAGAATGGGTTCGCTAAGGTAGAATGCAACCTCGAATGATTCTGAGCTCCTGCTACCTTCAAGAGTTCAGTATTTCTGTTTGAGAATTTTTTTTTGGGAAACTGTATCTTCAGTCTCCTAGACACACCAAAATTTTATCACTAAATTGAGGATGATGGGCTGCTTCAAAATTCAACCTAGAGTAACCATTTCAAACCTACTTTTGGCCGGAACTTAGCCTTTCCAACCCAAGAGGGCTCTCTCAAGGATAAGAATGATATTAAATAGATAAAGATAAGAAAATATTTCTAACTCTTAAATGTGATTTGAATGTTTTTAGGTAGGTGAATGATGCAAATAAATGGCTACCATTAGGCATGGAGTTAGTATGGAACTCAGTGACATATGAAACTTCTCTCATGGAAGCTGTGGCATGTGTATTCTCATCAAAACATAACATAAGCATTAGAATAGATGCATAAAGGAAGTTGAAGCATGTTTAACCATGAATTCCAAGTAATTACACACAAAGTAAACTGAAATAAGATTAAAAGATCCTGTAGGATAAAGACATACAAGAATACATGATGAATCTCAGGTGAGAAAGAAGTTTGCTGCAACTTTTCGTACTGTACAACAACCCTCCCCATTTGAAAATTTTAGAATAAATTTCATTTAGAAATGGGTCCCCTTTCTTATTTAGATAGAAATAAAAAACTTTGAGGAAATACGATCATTACAAAATAAAACAATAAAAATATTCATTGATTAAAAAGCATGTATTGCATATCGCATATCTCAAGTGCAAATAAAAAAATGTAACATTAAGTTTATTTTGACCCGATCAACTATAAAGCTTATATCACATCGGCACAAAGTATAAAAGTTTTCATGTTAAAAATTCCGATGCGATAAAGTAAATCGCAATCGAAAATCGTTAGAGTGTTATGTTTTCATATTTTCTTTGCAAAACTCCGATGCGATGTGACTTATTGCAATTGCATTTATAATAAGTCATATTTCATTCGGGTCTATTTGATAAACTCCGATGCGATGTCATAATCGCAATTGCATTTCGAAAAAGCAATATCACGACTACTTGTTTTATAAAAGATCCGATGCGATGGACCCCACCATCATCGCAATCACATTTCGGCGAAGATCATGTACAACTCAAGTCCTTTGAAAATATCCGATGCGATATGACTTTATCGCAAATCGCAAATCGGGAAAACATGAGATGTTGTTTTGTTTCTCCTTTCGAAAACTCTGATGCGATAAATCATCCGTCTTCACTAATCGCTATTTGCACTTCACATATATCATTTATCGCCCTATCGCAATTGAAAGCTTCAAAAGGACATTTTTACATTAAGATTTTAAGATCGCCGATCTCCGATTGTACGAGCATCATTAATTCGAAAATAAAACGAATTATGGTAATCAATTCTATTATGAATGCGTGAATGTGAGTTTCCTTTAAGGCATTCAATTTTAAATACAGAGTTAATCAATTTTGAATCATTAATAAAATATTTTCGCATAGTTGTTCTTCTAACTCCATTTCTTCCCGCTTCTTAAAGGTTTTTCTCATTTGCAGAGCTGTAGAACATCAAACCCTCTTGGTCGACGAATTAGTGAAACGATACCAGATGAAGAAAATGTCTAAGAAACTTAAGAAATCAAGAACTGCTGCCGCCTCAAAGACTGCTACCATTACCACAATGCCAAAAGAAAAGCTAGCCAGGATAAATCTAGTTACGAATACTATGTGATAGGGTCTTAGGAAGCTTTCCTGGGAAGAAATCTATAATTTTCTTGAAAAAGAAGACCTTATAGTTACAGAGGTAAAGGCAACGGTGCCAGATGAAGAATCAGATTCAGATGACAATCCCCTTAAAGAACTCGCAAATTACTTTCTTCATATAATTGCAGCTCGGGTGAATGTATTTCCATATTATGACATAATACGATGGGTGATAGACAACACCACTGTCACAAACAGAACGTTCGTAACGGTTGGGGGAAATATGTTTGGGTCCTTTAGAGCATAAGACATCAAAGCAATGTACCATCTGCTATATCCTCAAAATACCTACAACAAAGCCTTCATAGAATATTTCACCTCAAGTAATGAAATTTAATCAGACCCAATTAAAGAATAAGATGAGCTCCAGAAAAACATAAGCATGAGACCTCAGGTCTGTATTCTGTAGAGTCTCTCACACCTCCGTATTGCTATGCTGCTGCCATGATGTGCAAATTTTTTGGGAATGATAATTATGCAATGTTTTCTATTCAAATGGTGCCCCTGATTGAGGCTGCTGTTGGTTCTGTTATTATGGATTGGTCAGTTATTTTATCGGAAAAAATAGAAAATATGATTCTTGATTATAGAAGAAATAAGCATACTGGAAATGTTCCCCCATTTCATTTCCGTGCTTATATTTTAGATGCCTTGTGTTTTAATTCTGAATTTCCTATTTTGGGTTGGTAATGGACTCCTCAAGATCCTATCCCTATACACATCTACCATAAGTATTTGTGGAAAGCCCATTTCAAGAACCATGTATACATAATTTTCCATGGCTACATGTTGCCTATTTACCAGACCATTTTTAACCAACCACCTCCTCGGCTCTCTGATAAGGCAAAATTGACATATCCCAAATCGAAAATTGGTTCGGTGAAGAGAAATTCACCTATATTAGAGTATTTGGAAGCATTTTTGAGCCTCATGTCTTACCTCTATATGTCCCTGATAAAATTTTAGCTCAAGAGATTTCTTACCAGTTGACAGAAAAAGGGATGTCCAGGTGTTTAAAGAATTCCAAAAAATTTATGTGGCCTACCTTTCCTTTCCATTGTGGAACCTATACCCTTAATGATTTTAAGCATGCTGAAAAATAAGTCCTTAAGATACGAGATCTTAAGCTTGCAACCGTTCTAGGCAGACAATATGATCCAAATAAAGTGGCTTTTGATTTCACAAATTTGGTCCAAATTGCTAAGTTTGAGCATGAGCCTGATGACTTTGATGATTTATTTGTCTTAATTGAGAAATTTTCCCAAGTTTATGATCTAGCTAAATCTAAGTTTCAAACAGAAGATATGAATGAATTTATGCAGTTCAGAAGCCAGAGATTACTTAAAGTTCCCCTTGACCAGCTAAGGATTCCTTTACAGGCAAATAAAAGTATTGAAATAGAACAAAAGAAAAATGAAGATACAACCAGAAAAACAGAGAAAGAAGTGACAACCGGCAAAATTGATGTGGAGTCAGAGAAGGAGAATACAGATAGAAAGCTTGATGTGCAGTCAGAGAAGGAAAATACAGGTAGAAAGCTTGATATACAGTCCGAAAAAGAAGATACAGGTAATAAGCCCGATGATCAACTTGAAAGAGAAAAGGCCTCACAGAAAGAGGGAAATTCTGCTGAAATGATTATTACTCCCCATTTGCTACAAAAATATGAACAATTCGCTCAGAAAATAGGAGAACAAAAAAATACTCAAGTTGATAATCTGAACAATCAGGATATTGAGATCATTCCTAAAAATCCATCTGAAGAAATTGTGCTGAGAGTTGAAGACACACCTCCTCTGGATATCTTTTATAGCCCTAAGCATAGGGTTGTTGTCAGAAAACAAAGAAAGAGAAGGAGGATTGATCAAGGACCACTTGAAACTTCACAAGTTGAATTAATGAATGTTGTTTGGAAGAACACTGAAGTAAATCCTTCAGAGGATCTTACCAAACTATCACAATATGCAGGTGCCTATAGTGCAGCTACTATAGATAAAGCTACTGAAGTCACTCAATTGGTAAAACAAAAAGACTTACAGATAACATTATTAGAAGAAAGAACAATAGGTGATCAACAAAAAAATATTACAATTAGAGCAGAAATTGGAAGAAGAAAGACTCAGAGTCAAACAATTAGAATAACAATTGAGTATTGAAAAGAGAAAGCTTGATCGACAAGCTTTAAATAAACAACAACAATTGTCTCAAGAGGTATCCAAATTGCAGACATTGCTGCAACATGAAAAGGTTGCCAAAGAAGAGCAAAGTAAAATATTTCAAGCGAGATTGGATAAATTCAAGGATTATCCTAAAATTGACCAATTCAAAATAGAAGCTCTGGAAACAAGACTCAGAACAGGGAAATATTGCAAATCTTCCCAGAATTGAAGAAAAGCATAAAGAGATTTTATTTGTTGAATGGAAAACACAACTGATTAAAGAAGACCGTGATACATCAAGAGCAAGAACCATAATGAACAAATTGACACAATTAGTTAATGATAGTCTATATGCAGCTAATTTAATTTTAGATTGTACTCCAGGAAAGATGCCAAGGGTAAAAGAAACTGATACTAGGTGGAAGCAAGAGTTAACCAATTAGAATAAAAAAATAAGTAAAATACAAGAAATTACATGGGATGTCCTATGGACATATTTGATTAAACCACACAGTCAGCAAATGGAAATCAAATGCCTTTCTAATGCCATCAATTTCATCATTCCAGAACTCTTCGATACCACATACACCAGTCAGTTGCATTCAAGGATGAGTCATCCAACCGAAGTTAAAGATATGCTTAAAATTTACCAGCTTAGCACATTAGGGATTGAAGAAATTCAATGAATTTGTTTTATTGGATATCGCAAGTCTATTCTCGGATCTCCGATGATCGTTTCTAGCATAAGTTGTAGTTAATTTGTTTTCTGAATTTCCTATTTAAACCCCTTTCAAGCATTTTAGAAAGGGTCCTGAATTTGTAATATTTTGGGCTTGGACAATACATTTCTGTACTCCTTGACTGTCTTATTTTTATAAAGGATCATATCTTGTGATTTCATGGTGAATTATTTTTGAGAGTTTCATTTCTGTACCTTGAAAATTGTTCTAAGTTAAAGCACAAAATTCCTGTGATTTCATGGTGAATTATTTTTGAGAGTTGCATTTCTGTACCTTGAAGATTGTTCTAAGTTAAAGCGCAAGATCAGAATATCAAATTGCATCAGGAAGATATCAAACGCATCTGGTATTTCTATCGATTTCGTTTTATTTTATTTATGTGATGAAATATTCTCATTAAAATTTGCTATCGCTTATATATACTTGTTTCTCAAATATTTCTTTATCATATCATTTCTGAAGATAGAGGGATATCATCTTTCATAATGTGTGTAAACGATATAAATTTATGAATGCGATGTGCTATTATAACTCTGTTTAATTTCTTAAACAGATTTATCATTATATGATACTACATCTTTATTTTACGTAAATAATACATTTTCATGGTTATTTGTTAATTGAAACAATCTTTAAGTCGTATTCATATTTAATACCCAGGTTAGTTTTATAATTATTTGCAAGTCATAGATTAAGTTAGACAGATTAGCTCAGTTAGTTAGGTCCATTATTCACTTGCACAAACACCCCATCACCAATCTTGTTTCATTACTAGGAAACTGGTCCTATAAATCCAGTTGGAGCCACCATCCCAAATGGATAAGGAGTTGTTCTAAGGTCTGGATCGGGTGGTTTTCCCCCAATGTTTGAAGCAACGATTTTCGAGGTCTCAAAATTTTTGGCACTAGAAGGAGGGCCTAAGCTATGAATGGCAAGTAAATCCAAATCTACAGGCCATTCCAAGAGCAATTCACCCTCATCACCTTCTTCAATTTCCTCTACATCTCAAATCTCTAGGGAAGAAATTGAGAAGAACATCAATACACTCACTACCAAAGCTTTAGATATGTCAGACAATCAACCTCCTGAGTCCCCTGAAATACAAGCTTTAGTTCATAAACTCCAAGGGTTCTCATTATTTTTAGAAGAGTCTGAATTATCCGAAGGTAGTGTTACGTCACAATTCATATCTTCAAAACCTCTTACTAGGTCACAAAGTGAAAAAATTGGTATTCCTCCAAAGGAATTTCCTTTACCTAGTCGAGTTAAAACCAGGAAAAAACCATTGGAATCAGGTAGTGATATTATTTCTTCATCACAAATTCACTCATCTGCTTCCCAAACTCAAACCCAGAAGAGTACAGTTATTCCAACAACCTCTACTCAAACACTAGTTGTCTCTTCAAGTCCCTCAACCATTATCACAACAATGGCACAAAGACCATGGACTAATCCAAGAGCTGTTGAAATGCCTGCACCTTTGCATGATTTTCCAGATCATCCTGAAAAATGGCTGCCAAAATTTAGTCCTGACATTGGTATACAAGCAGAAGAACACATTAATAACTTTATGTTATCTGTAAATTTAAATGCAATACAACGTGAAGATGTTGTGGTTCGGTTATTACCTTATACTTTACAAGGGGCAACAGGATCCTGGTATTTTTCATTACCATCAGGATCTATTACAAGTTGGGATATTTTCCAGGAACATTTCTTAACCAAATTTGGAGATGATAGATCAATAGCAACTCTAATTAACGATCTCTCCAATTTGAGAGCAGAATCCAAAGAACCCATCAAAGATTGTAATTCCCGATTCAAAAAACTTTTGAATAAAATTCCTACAACCTCAAAACCCAGTGAGCAAGTCCGAAGTGAATGGTATATAACAACTTTGCCTTCAAATATAGCCATTTTTGTAGATAGAGCTGCTAAACCTACTTTAGCTGAAAATATGAAAGAAGCAATTGCAATAGAATGAAAGATCATTGCTTTAGATAAAAATAATGCTAATGAGGAAAGAAAATCCAAAAAATTTAGTTTTAAGGATGATTCAAAGAAGAAAACACCTAGGGATCCTTATGACATGGAAGGCTTCAGAAAGTTTTGAAGACTTTGTCCAATGAAATGATCGAAATAAACAACAAGTAGCAGAAAATTCCACCAATAGATCTTTTATGAACTTCAAAAGGAATCATAAAACTGAATCTAAACCTACCCAATTCAATATCCAATGCAGAGTCATATCTAGAAGAAGATGAAGAAGAAGATACACCTCCATTATTATTATTATTAGAAGAAGAAGAAATAGCTGAATTACACGGGATGTGGGATTTCATTTTGCCTAACTCAGACAGTGAAAAAGAACAAGAAGCCCTACCAGTAAGTACTAAAAGTGAATTTACAACAGAACTTGTTCAAACAGTCCCCAAGAATAGAATTTCAACTCTGAATATCAAAGATAAAACCCTTGTAAAGAAAGCTTCTCCTTTGCCTACTCAAAATCAACCATCGTCTTCTAATCCTCCTACAACAACATCTAAGACTCTCGTAGTGTCTGATTCTATGGATTATAACATTGTTGAAGACATGAATAAAAACAGAGCAAATATCTCTTTACATGAACTCATCAAACTCAAGCATCAACAAAAGCTGTTATTTAAAGAATTAAATGCAACACCTATTTCTCCTCTACCAAGTGGTGTAGTTGCCAAAGTAGCCAAAGGATCAGGTAAGCCACCAGATAAAGTAGATGCTACTGATACTGTTCTTATTGGAGAAAAATCCAATTCTCAGACACCTCCTTTTCTCTTGACTTATGAGATCTACAACAAGAATTTACATAAATGCTTGATAGATTCAGGAGTATCATCAAATATAATGCCTACTTCAGTCTGCTCAAAATTAAACATTGAACCCCAAAAATCCGTATTACATATTGTTCAATTAGATCGGACTAAAGTGCAAGTTGTGGGAGAAATTAATTCGGTCACTATTAGGTTAGCCTCTGATCCCAGGATAGTCCAGAGAATTGATATTCTAATTGCAGATATTCTTGAGTTTTATGGATTAATATTAAGCAGGGATTGGTCCGCAAAGCTTAATGGTTATATTGCTACTGATTATTCTCACATGTGGCTTCCCCACAAAGGGAAACCCAATCAAATCAAGGTTGAGAGAGAAAAACACATGATGCATACTGTGACAGAATTTGAACAAGAAAATGAACCTGTGGCTTTTAATAACAACATTCTCAGAGGTTATTCTGCTGAATCATTCCTTGGAAATTTCATAGCACCTGAATCACCTTTTTCTGTAAATACACTTACTTCACAAATTGAAAATTTTTCACAAACTTATTCTTCAAGATGCGTTATTTTTTCTGATCAATTTGTAAATAAAACTGTAGATGAGTCTTTATTTTGGTCTTTGTATTTTGATGGATCAAAATCCTACGATGGCGCAGGAGCTGGATGCATTTTAGTTGATCCAGAGGGAGAAAAAACTATGCTGTCATGTAGATTAGAGTTTGAGTGTACGAATAACACTGCTAAATATGAAGCCTTGATCCAAGGGCTTTATAAAGCAATATGGTTGAATGTTAAAAACCTGAAAGTCTATGGTGATTCTGAAATTGTTATCAGACAGGTAAGGAACACTATCCATTGTCTTTTAGATCATCTTAAAAATTATAAATCCCTTGTTCAAGATCTTACCACTCAATTTTTAGCATTCAACATCTCTTATATCCCTAGAACTCAGAATTTAGCAGTTGATTTATTAGCTAATGTTGCTTCCAAGCTTCTCCCAGCTGAGGATTATAGTCCAGATATGTTTTCAGTTGAATTAATTTTTCGACCTTCTGTACCTGATATTGTCACCAATTGGAGAGTATTCTATCATGATGAATATATCTTAAATTTCTTGACTTCATAAAAATCTTATGATTACCAAATCATTGATGAAAGTGATCATGATCTTCAAAACACATCAAAAGATAATGAAAATCCTATTCCTAGGTCTATAGTTAAACTTGAAGATCTATATGATATCAAAGATATATTCAAAAAGGTTACCAATGCCAAACTTCAAAGTTCTACTTTGAAGTTTGAATTAGTAAATCTTGGTACTGAGTCTAAACCACAAAATGTTAATTTAGGACTCGAGTTAACTTCGGAGGAAAGGATTGCTTTCATCAAGCTTTTGAATAAATACAAAAATGTCTTTTCTTGGAATTATGAAGATTTGAAAGCTTATGATACTTTCGTCATTTAACATAAAATTCCAATGCTTTCCGATGTAAAACCAGTACAACAGAAGTTGAGAAAAATTCATCCCAATCTAGAAAGTCAAATCAAAATAGAATTGAATAAACTTTTGAAGGTGAAAATTATTTTTCCTGTAAGACATTCTAGTTGGGTCTCAAACATGGTGCCTGTCAGGAAGAAAAATAGAGATATTAGAATCTGTATTGATTTTAGAAATCTGAACAAGGCATGTCAAAAGGATAACTTCCCATTATCAACAATGGAACAAATACTTCAAAAAGTAGCTGGTTCTGAACTAATGTCTTTTCTTGATGGTTTTTCAGGTTATAACCAAATATTCGTACATTCAGATGATAGGCTGAAAACTACCTTTAGAACCAAGTGGGGAACTTATGCCTACCAAAAAATTCCTTTTGGTTTGATCAATGCACGAACTACTTTCGAGAGAGCCATGGATATAACATTCAAAGGGTTGATTAATAGATCAGTTGTTATCTATCTTGATGACATAACCATCTTTTCAAAGAAAAGAGATAATCATCTGCATGATTTGAAACATATATTTGAACGATGTAGAAGGTTTGGCATTTCTTTGAATCCAAATAAATCTTTCTTTGCTCTCAATGAAGGAAAGCTCTTAGGATTTTTTATGTCTAAAGATGGCATATATATTGACCCCGATAGAGTGAAAGAAATTTTTGATATTTCTTTACCACATAACAAGAAATCCATGCAATCCTTTTTGGGACAGATCAATTTTGTGAAGAGATTTATTCCTGATTTTTCTCAAATAGTTTTACCTTTGCATAATATGATAAAGAAAAATTCAGTTTTCAAATGGTTGCATAAAGAAAAAGAAGTCTTCGATTTAATCAAACAGGAAATAATTAATGCACCTACATTGAATACTCATGATTTTTCTAAACATTTCATTCTGTATACTTTGGCTACTGAAACATCCTATGCTGCCGTTTTGACACAACCCAATGATCAACAAGCAGAAGCACTAATCTCTTTCTTTAGCTCTAATATGCAAGGAGCCGAACTTAATTACTTTGATTTAGAAAAACAAGCCTTTGCTGTGTTTAAATTAATCAAACATTTTAGACCATTTCTCCTAAAGACACATACAAAAATAATTGTCCCATTCTCTGCGGTGAGACAATTGTTAATACAAAAGGAAGTAGGAGAAATGAGAGCTAATTGGGTAACAACTTTACAAGAGAATGATATTGATATTAAGCCAGCCAAAATTGTTAGAGGACAAGGTTTTTGCAGATTGTTAGCAAGAGCTTCCAACATACTAGAACATCAAGATCAAGATAATACTGTTCAAGTAAATCAGATAAGTATTATAGATTCTGAATCTCAATATGCTGATCTGATCTTTTATTTGAAAAATGGGCATGCTCCTAATATCAGCTATAAAAAAAAGCGCTCTTTAAGATTAAAATCCAAACACTTCGAAATCATTGATGATGTGTTATTTAGAAGAAATTATGATTCCATTCTATTAAGATGTCTTGAAAAAACTGAAGCACACAAGGTGTTGCAGGAATTACATGATGGACCAGCAGGTGGACATTTTGGAGGAGACACTACAGCTCACAAAATAATCCATGTTGGTTACTACTGGCCTACCTTGTTCAAAGATGCACATGACTATGTAAGGAAATGCGAGACTTGTCAAACTGCTAGTGGGAGACAAAGGAAACCAACCTTTCCTTTACAACCAGTAAATATTGAGAAACCATTTGAACAATGGGGACTTGATATTATTGGAGAAATTGTTCCACATTCTTCCAAACAACATAGATACATCCTTACAGCAACAAATTACTTTACAAAATGGGCAGAAGAAATTCCTTTAAAGGTATCCAATTCTGATGCAATCATTGAATTCATTGATCAGTTCATCATTACCAGGTTTGGTGTACCTAATGCCCTTGTTTTTGATAATGCATATTATTTTTCTGGAAATAGTATAATGGAATTTGCAATCAAGAGAGGTTTCAAATTGAAATATTCAACAAATTATTATCCACAAGGTAATGGTTTAGCTGAATAAACAAATAAAAATCTCATCAGAATCATCAAAAGAACAATTGATCAAAGTCAAAATAATTGGTATAAATCTTTAATTTTTTCACTATGGGCTGATCGCATAACTCAAAAAGCTTCAATAGGGATTTCACCTTTTAATCTAGTCTATGGAAAAGAAGCTGTTATACCATCAAACCTAGTACTTCCATCTCTAGCCCTAGTCCAATTCATTGAAGAGAATCCTTCATCATCTCTTCAATTGAGATTTGATCAAATTCTTAAGTTAGAAGAAGATAGAGAGAAAGCTAAAAGTGTTCATACCAAACATCAACAACTCATAAAATCTTCTTTTGATTCAAGTTCTACCGGATCCAAAACTTTGCAAATTGGTGATCTTGTTCTGAAATGGGACAAAGCACATGAAGATAGGGGTAAACATACCAAATTTCAAAATATGTGGCTTGGACCATTTCAGATTGTTGAAAAGATAGGCTCATCAATGTTCATATTGCAAGATTTAACAGGAAAGAGAGAATCTCTTCCTGTGAATGGGCTTATCTTGAAAAAATTCTTTTCTTAAGAAGGTAACCCCTTCTTACCTGTATATATTCTATTATGCAAGTTTGTTTGTTTACAAATAAGGTTTTTAATAGTCTTTAATTGAATTTTTACTATTTGAAAAATTCTTTGAGAAAATATTGTAAATACTTATTTATGTAAATAAGAATTTTTAAGGAAATGATTACAGTTTTGGATAGTTAAAATAAAATATCAAACTTTGAGAATCTATTTAAAACATTTGCAAAATCTTCTGAAACCTTGAAAATATTGTAAATCATTATAAGTTTGTTAAGCAGAGAAAGGTTATCTATAAAAAGTAAAGACTTCTCCAATTTTGGCACTTAAAACTCTAAAAAATTGTCATCCATTGACTCCTAAGGAGAAAATCATTCACCCCATCCATTAAGGTTGTGATTTTTTGGAATATAATTCTAAAAAATTATTTGTCTAATAATAAAAGATAAGAGGTCTCATCATGAGTCTGCTTACCATGATCATAAGAAGTAATTAAACTGACATTACCACTACTGCATACCAAAACAGGGTAATGTCTTATAATCATAAAACAAGGGGTCTCATCACGAGCCAACTTGTTCAGTTTGATTACAACTAGTGAATGGCATTGTTATCAACTGGCTACCAAACCAGAACAATGGCTTTTAAATTAAAAGAAAAAGAGAAAAACACAAGATAGTATATCTTATGAATTTATCTTTTAAAGAGTCATGCTCTTAGATGGATGGGACAATGAATGATTAATGGTTAAAAGGTAACTGTGTCGAGACTATGAACGTTTACAGGCATCAGAGGCACTACCTGTGACAATAGAGTAAATCACAAAGCTAAGAGCAGAGATGCCCCCTACTTTATATTTATCAACCAATCAAAGGTTGATTAAACCAATTTTTATTTTTATTTTTGAGGAATTAAAAAGAGATTGTAAGTGATTTTTCTTTTCTTTTTCAGAGTTAGATTTTATTTAAATTTTTCGAAGACAATTTTCATTATCTTTAAAATTTTTACTTACTAAAAGTATAGTGTTATTTTATTTTTTCATAGATAACTGTTTCTTCCAGTGAATCGCCAATTGTTGTATTGTACAACAACCCTCCCCATTTGAAAATTTTAGAATAAATTTCATTTAGAAATGGGTCCCCTTTCTTATTTAGATAGAAATAAAAAACTTTGAGGAAATCCGATCATTATAAAATAAAACAATAAAAAGATTCATTGATTAAAAAGCATGTATCACATATCGCATATCTCAAGTGCAAATAAACAAATGTAACATTAAGTTTATTCCGACTCGATCAACTATAAATCTTATATCGCATCGGCACAAAGTATAAAAGTTTTCATGTTAAAAAGTCCGATGCGATAAAGTAAATCGCAATCGCAAATCGGTAGAGTGTTATGTTTTCATATTTTCTTTGCAAAAATTCAATGCAATGTGACTTATCACAATCGCATTTCGAATAAGTCATATTTCATTCGGGTCTATTTGATAAAATCTGATGCGATGTCATAATCGCAATCACATTTCAAAAAAGAAACATCACGCCTACTTGTTTTATAAAAGATCCGATGCGATGGACCCCACCATCATCGCAATCACATTTCGGCGAAGATCATGTACAACTCAAGTCCTTTGAAAATATCCGATGCAATATGACTTTATCGCAAATCACAAATCAGGAAAACATGAGATGTTGTTTTTTTTATCCTTTCGAAAACTCCAATGTGATAAATCATCAGTATTCACTAATCGCTATTTGCACTTCACATATATCATTTATCACCCTATCGCAATCGGAAGCTTTAAAAGGAAATTTTTACATGAAGATTTTAATATCGCCCATCTCCAATTGTACGAGCATCATTAATTCGAAAATAAAACGAATTATGGTAATCAATTCTATTATGAATGCGTGAATGTGACTTTCCTTTAAGGCATTCAATTTTAAATATAGAGTTAATCAATTTCAAATCATTAATAAAATATTTTTGCATAGTTTTTCTTCTAACTCCATTTCTTCCCGCTTCTTAAAGGTTTTTCTAATTTGCAGAGCTGTAGAACATCAAACCCTCTCGGTCGCCGAATTAGTGAAACGATACCAGATGAAGAAAATGTCTAAGAAACTTAAGAAATCAAGAACTGCTGCCGCCTCAAAGACTACTACCATTACCACAATGCCAAAATAAAAGCCAGCCAAGATAAAGCTAGTTACGGATACTATGTGCCAGGGTCTCGGGAAGCTTTCCTGGGAAGAAGTCTATAATTTGCTTGAAAAAGAAGACGTTACAATTACAGAGGTAAAGGCAACGGTGCTAGATGAAGAATCAGATTCAGATGACAATCCCCTTAAAGAACTCGCAAATTCTTTTCTTCATAGAATTGCAGCTCGGGTGAATGTATTCCCATATTATGACATAATACGATGGGTGATAGACAACACCACCATCACAAACAGAACATTCGTAATAGTTGGGGGAAATATGTTTGGGTCCTTTAGAGCAGAAGACATCAAAGAAATGTACCATTTGCCAGATCCTCAAAAGACCTACGACAAAGCCTTCATAGAAGATTTCACCTCAAGCAATGAAATTGAATCAGACCCAATTAAAGAATGGAGATGAGATCTAGACAAAAATAAGCATGAGACCTTAGGTATGTATTTTGTAGAGTCTCTCGCACCTTCATATTGCTATGCTGCTGCCATGATGTGCAGAATTTTTGGGAATGATAATTATGCAAGGTTTTCTATTCAAATGGTACCCCTGATTGAGGCTGTTGTTGGTTCTGTTATTATGGATTGGTTAGTTATTTTATCGGACAAAATAACAAATAAAATTCTAGATTATAGAAGAAATAAGCATACTGGAAATGTTCCCCCATTTCATTTCTGTGCTTATATTTTAGATGCCTTGTGTTTTAATTCTGAATTTCCTATTCTGGGTTGGAAATGGACTCCTCAAGATCCTATCCCTATACACATCTACCATAAGTATTTGTGGAAAGCCCATTTCAAGAACCATGTATATAGAATTTTCCATGGCTACATGTTGCCTATTTACCAGACCATTTTTAACCAACCCCCTCCTCGGCTCTCTGATAAGGCAAAAATTGACATATCCCAAATCGGAAATTGTTCGATGAAGAGAAATTCACCTATATTAGAGCATTTGGAAGCATTGTTGAGCCTCATGTCTTACCTCTATATGTCCCTGATAAACTTTTAGCTCAAGATATTTCTTACCAGTTGACAGAAAAAGGGATGTCCAAGTGTTTAAAGAATTCCAAAAAATTGATGTGGCCTACCTTTCCTTTCCATTGTGGAACCTATACCCTTAATGATTTTAAGCATGCTGAAAAAGAAGTCCTTAAGATAAGAGATCTTAAGCTTGCAACCGTTCCAGGCAGACAATATGATCCAAATAAAGTGGCTTTTGATTTCATAACTTTGGTCCAAATTGCTAAGTTTGAGCATGAGCCTGATGACTTTGATGATTTATTTGTCTCAATTGAGAAATTTTCCCAACTTTATGAATAGCTAAATCTAAGTTTCAAGAAGAAGATATGAATAGATTTATGCAGTTCAGAAGCCAGAGATTACTTAAAGTTCCCCTTGATGAGCCGAGGATTCCTTTACAATAAAATAAAGTATTGAAATAGAACAAAAGAAAAAGGAAGATACAGCCAGCAAAACAGAGAAAGAAGTGACAACTAGCAAAATTGATGTGCAGTCAGAGAAGGAGAATACAGATAGAAAGCTTGATGTGCAGTCAGAGAAGGAAAATACAGCTAGAAAGCTTGATGTATAGTCTGAAAAAGAAGATACAGGTAATAAGCCCGATGATCAACTTGAAAGAGAAAAGGCCTCACAGAAAGAGGGAAATTCTACTAAAATGATTATTACTCCCCATTTGCTACAACAGTATGAAAAATTCGCTCATCAAATAGGAGAAAAAAACAATCCTCAAGTTGATAATATGAACAATCAGGATATTAAGATCATTCCTGAAAATTCATCTGAAGAAATTGTGCTGAGAGTTGAAGACATACCTCCTCTGGATATCTTTTACAGCCCTAAGCATAGGGCTGTTGTTAGAAAACAAAGAAAGAGTAGGAGGATTGATCAAGGACCACTTGCAACTTCACAAGTTGAATTAATGAATGTTGTTTGGAAGAACACTGAAGTAAATCCTTCAGAGGATCTTACCAAACTATCACAATATGCAGGTGCCTATAGTGCAGCTACTATAGATAAAGCTACTGAAGTCACTCAATTGGTAAAACAAAAAGACTTACAAATAACATTATTAGAAGAAAGAACAACAGGTGATCAACAAAAAAATATTACAGTTAGAGCAGTAGTTGGAAGAAGAAAGACTCAGAGTCAAACAATTAAAAGAACAATTGAGTATTGAAAAGAGCAAGCTTGATCAACAAGCTTTAAATAAACAACAACAGTTGTCTCAAGAGGTATCCAAATTGCAGACATTGCTACAAAATGAAAAGGTTGCCAAAGAAGAGAAAATTAAAATATTTCAAGCGAAATTGGATAAATTCAAGGATTATCCTAAAATTGACCAATTCAAAATAGAAGCTCTGGAAACAAGACTCAGAACAGGGAAATATTGCAAATCTTCCCAGAATTGAAGAAAAGCATAAAGATATTTTATTTGCTGAATGGGAAACACAACTGATTAAAGAAGACCATGCTACATCAAGAGCAAGAACCATAATGAACAATTTGACACAATTGGTTAATGATAGTCTATATGCAGCTAATTTAATTTCAGATTGTACTCCAGGAAAGCTTCCAAGGGTAAAAGAAACTGATACTAGGTGGAAGCAGGAATCAATCAATCATAATAAAAAAATAAGTAAAATACAAGAAATTACATGGGATGTCCTATGGACATATTTGATTAAACCACACAGTCAGCAGATGGCAATCAAATGCCTTTCTAATGCCATCAATTTCATCATTCCATAACTCTCCGATGCCACATACACCAGTCAGTTGCATTCAAGGCTGAGTCATCCAACCGAAGTTAAAGATATGCTTAAAATTTACCAGCTTAGCACATTGGGGATTGAATAAATTCAATGAATCTGTTTTATTGGATATCGCAAGTCTATTCTCGGATCTTCAATGATCGTTTCTAGCATAAGTTGTAGTTAATTTGTTTTCTGAATTTCCTATTTAAACCCCTTTCAAGAATTTTAGAAAGGGTCCTGAATTTGTAATATTTTGGGCTTGGATAATACATTTCTGTACTCCTTGTCTGTCTTATTTTTATAAAGGATCATATCTTGTGATTTCTTGGTGAATTATTTTTGAGAGTTGCATTTCTGTACCTTGAATATTGTTCTAAGTTAAAGCACAAGATTCCCGTGATTTCATGGTGAATTATTTTTGAGAGTTGCATTTCTGTACCTTGAAGATTGTTTTAAGTTAAAGCGTAAGATCAGAATATCAAATTTCACCAGGAAGATATCAAATGTATCTGGTATTTCTATCGATTTCGTTTTATTTTCTTTATGTGATGAAATGTTCTCATTAAAATTTGCTATCACTTATATATACTTGTTTCTCAAATATTTATTTATCATATAATTTCTGAAGATAGAGGGATATCATCTTTCATAGTGTGTGTAAACGATATAAATTTATGAATGCGATGTGCTATTATAACTCTGTTTAATTTCTTAAATAGAGTTATCATTATATGATACTGCATCTTTCTTTTAAGTAAATAATAAATTTTCATGGTTATTTGTTAATTGAAACAATCTTTAAGTCGTATTCATATTTAATACCCAGGTTAGTTTTAGAATTATTTGCAAGTCATAGATTAAGTTAGACATATTAGTTTAGTTAGTTAGTTGCATTATTCACTTGCACAAACACCCCATCACCAATCTTGTTTTATTACTAGGAAACTGGTCCTATAAATCCAGTTGGAGCCACCATCCCAAATGGATGAGGAGTTGTTCTAAGGCCCGGAACCGGGTGGTTTTCCCCCAATGTTTGAAGCAACGATTTTCGAGGTCTCAACACAACTATATTACTGACATAAAAATATTACAAAAGTAGCTTGTAGCATTACATCAATAAACCACCTCTTATCCTCTCATTTGCCTATTTATAGAGTGATGAATCATACAAATGGTTTTCCACCTTGCTATCTTTGAATTCCTTCCTCAGAGACCAATTTCAAATAAGATTACATAACTTGGAGACTTCTTAGGGATATTTTCTGTTTGGTAGAGTTTGAATACAAAAAGGACCCTTCTTTCATTAAATAACTCAACAAATCCCTTTAATAACCATTATCAACTGCAAACAATTAATTTTTTGAGTGTAATGGACTGATGATGTGTCATTATGCCACATGGATGTTGAGTTGGACCTCTTCCAAGTTGAATTTTACAAATTTTACAAAAATCTGGTTAGTGAAAATTCTGAAAAACAAGCCTCAAAGATGAGTGCATAATTTCCAAATGCTGATGGCTTTGCAGAAACTGGGGGTGGTTTTTTTAAATGGGCTTGTTTTGAAGAAAAAAATCCTTCATATTTCCAAAATGAATTTTAATTTGGTCAGAAAGTGAAGTTGAATTTTACTGCTAAAACAATCATGTGCAGGAAATTTCCAAAGAGTTCGTAGCGTTTCATTTCGCCACCTTTTGCATAACCTTTGGCATTTCTTACTGTTGGAGGGTCTTCCTTGGGTCTAATAAGCTAAATAAATTCCTCTAGCACCCTCTGCCATGTATTTTTTGAAGGAGTTTTAGCTTAAGGAAACCTACAATGAGTTTGTAGCAAAAACTCAGCCTCAAGCCTCGAGCACGCTACGAACTCACCTAGTTTGGATTTTTTTTTTGTAATTTCTTCCTCTTTGCCCAAAAATCATCTTTTTATATTGCATATGTCTTGTGATGATAGATTAAGACAAAAAGTGACCAAAAATGTGTTGCTTACCATGTTTAACATCAACATCTTACATAATCACTTTAAAACCCTTTTTCTTCAATTCAGCTTGTACCATCTCCATTGAACCAAACTAACATGCTGAGGTGTTATCCAACTGATACACTGGAGTTAAGACCTTGTAAAATTGTTATGCTTGATTATGTCTCCAACATGATGAGCTAGCAGCCCAATCATCTTCTATGACGAGTGTTCTCACTAACCAAAGTCTCCATTGATACACTTTAGCCATTCTAGATGATTAATGTGCTTCAAAAAGACATTCAATGCTTGAAAAACTTTAAAATTCTCTCTCGCTGCAAAAACAAAGTTCTTAGGCAAGTTCATAGCAAATTATGACGGTTTTACACTAATTTCGCTACGAAGTTTGGTATTCTTGTCAAATTTCACTATAATGACCAGATTTGATCATGCATGAGATATTTTTGGATTTTTCTTTGACATTGAATCCTATCACACAAATGATGACCATTAAGACCCCTCACATATGTGCATTTTTTTGAAAATTATGAATTCAAAAGACTCTATTCAACTATAAGTGACTCAACTTAATTAACTTAAGACCAACCAAATTTTATCATTGATAACAAATTGGATCAAGTTGGTTGAGTGGTCATGGTGATAAGCATGCATAGAAGAGTCATGAGATTTATTTAAGCAATGCATGATCTGTTGGATGCCATTGATGCAAAATTGCATTTCATTGATGTAGCCATGTATTATGCTTATGAAACATTGTACTCTCATTTTTTACCATTGGTCATGGTTGGTTGAAGTCTTATTCAGTTGGTGTAGTCTCTTGCAAGTGGAAAGGAGGCTTCAAGAAGAGAAATAATATGGAGAACTATTTTACAACAACCATGAAGAGTATTTGCAGTCCTGGCACATGTGTAGGGGGAGTTTTTCAACAAGAGGAAGTGCATGGTTTTGGCAACAAAGTTCCTTTTTTCTAATGATTTTCTAGCAGGAGTTTTCTAGGTGATCATGCTTCATCTACAAAAAAAATAGTATCAACAGAACTTAGTTGTGTCAACATGACGATTCAGTGAGATTGGACCACCCTTTGTCATTGATGTCAAAGGGGGAGAGTGAGCCAACCACTAGCAAAGAATGTGACCAACCAGTTAAAAGTGAAGAAGATCGGTTTAGGTGTGTGGCTGAAGGTTCCCATCAATTCCAAAGGGGGATATTTTTGGAAACATGTTGTTGACATTGATTTCAACCATGGAGCCAGTTGTGTTGGCATTGGTGTCACTGGATCAAAGGTATAGTGGACTTGTGACGATGATCAGAGGCTTACTGAAGTATTACAAAATTATGCATGGTTTTTGGAGTTTGTACAAGAGCTAGGAAAGACGAAGATGAAGTTCGAAGAGAGAAAGATAAGAGGAGTTTTGATTTTCTTAGTGTTAGAGCATTGCATGATCTTGTGTTTATAATAGGGAGACACTGACTTAATGTTGTGGTCTGCAACTTTTGTGCCTGCAAAACTTGCTACATGGTGCTAATTCAGTGCCAGTGGAACTCTCTTATAGGTGAGAAAAATAAACCACGAGCTCCTACCATGGAATTTTCCCATGGATTTGTTGAAGAATGTTCGATTGACGTGGTTTGGAAAGGTTATGGTTGATATTTTCTTCCTATGAGTGTGAGTTAATGGTTGAATCAGTCTCATAGTGTTAGTGGATTGATACCTCTAGTGAATGATATGGTCATTGAACACAATGAATGAGGAGTGTAGTGGTTTTAGTGGCGTGGATCTGGTCCAATGTGAGTGTTGTGGATCTAAGTTAAATATGTTAGTTGTGGATTGAGGAAAGGATACATAGTGCACATTATGCAATTGTTGAGGAGTGATTGAGTCTATATGTGCATGGGGTGATAGAGTGCAGAACTGTAGCATGTGTTTTTACAAGCATCAATTTCAGAGTATGTGGATGAAGGAGTGCGATCTTTTGGTTGTTGCCGTGTGCATGAGAGGTCATATAGGGAGAAAATGGGTGCCATAATTTAGAGGATTGCATTTGGAGTTACATTGCAGATCGATGAGGAAATATACATGGAAAGAGGCAGAGGTTGTAACAAAATTTATATTTATTGGTTATGTGACTAACAATATTGTTACAGGGGTTCCATTAATGAGTATATTGTCATAGTTGTTGCACTGTTGTTTTGGTTTCTTTGTACATGTTGAGTGTTAGCTATTAGTATCAATATATTGATGTACATGACTAAGTGTGTATTTGCATTGATGTATTGTCATGGGTATGGTTATGCTGATCCTAGAGGTGTATGTATTTCAAATTATTGAGTTAGAGCCCGACGAGTTGACTGTATGAGCAAAGAGTTGTATTGCAGAGGTGTTTTCATTTAGTTGTAACGAGTCATGTTTGATATGATACTAGTGTAGTTGGGTTATTATGTATTGGTTGAGCAGAGAGTGTGTTGTCTTATCAAGATTTTGATGTTCTTGTTTGAGTTTGGTGAGCAATGAGAGATGTACATATTGATGGGCCTCTAAATTAGACATAAATTAAGGCCCATCTAATCTTTCTTAGGCACATAAAATATATATTAAATCTCTTCTTCTACACTTAATAATGTTCTTTTATGCTTTAATATGTTCTTAGGAAGGTTTAGAGATAATTGCATATTTATGCCTAATATTATTTATCGTTGTAGAATAAACGAGAATTGAGAAATATGAGAGAAAATGTAAATTCGATCGGCTTTATTACTGTAGCAGAACGAATTGATCTGGAGCCTCCACAACACATTCCTATTACTAAATGAATAGAGAATCAAGATTAGCGGTGAATCGTATTAAGCCCTAGGGACTATGTTCACTGCAAGTATGTCTATTCTTATGAAGTTAGACCATTCTGGGAATCCATCCTTTTTTTTGTGGTTCCAACTCACAAGATGACATTTGTAATATCTAACAGTCCTAGTGACTAAGTCGAAGGTTACCCTTTATACAAGCTATATCGAGAATATTGGGCAGAATATGGAGATTTGGAGAAGGAGATAATTTAGGGACTTGCTCCCTTCTACTGGAGGATCAAGATTGGATAATAAATGAACAACATATCATGAAATAATTGAGAAATTCTAGAGATATTCTGGAACTTCGATGATTGAGAAAATCTAGCAATGTGTTCCTTGTCATTTACTGCAAACTCCTAGTGTTCGAAACCAGATCCACTATTTAAGAGAGTTTGGAGGGGAAATCTTCCTCATTTCAATGAGAATGCTTCCTCATCATTTTTTATAAGTACCAATTCGAATTCTCCTCTATGTTCATGTATTGTTTAGTCTCATTGGGGGGAAAACTTGTTTTCCGGAAGCTCCATTTTCTTTTCTTGCAAGGATGTACTTGGACTGATTCAATAATGAAGATTGGTGTCATTTTTAGCTTCTAAGGCTTGGTTTCTTCCATAGGACTCTGAGTCCTCCTTGGGCTTGGCCATCCCAGGAGCCTCTGAGCCCTCTTGCACAATTTATTTATGTTCTTTTCACTTCTTATTCACATGCATCTCTTATTTCTGTTTTGCATATTTCTGTATTTAGTATTGTTTCTTTTCTTGTGGTAGGATTGAGTTAAATGATTGAAGTAAGTTATTTTTCAGGTTTTTTACAGGTTCAAAAGCATTATTCATCCTTGTAATAACTTTGGGAGGTCATATTTATCATTAAGCTACTTGGATTTGCTTACTAGTTCAAAAATATAAGATTTCTGGAAATGCCTCGTAGCAAAATAGTTGTAAATTTCTGCTATTTTTTAGAAGGGGTTAATGAGATCCATTTGAATTTATTCCACTTGTATTAGGTCATAATAATGTTATATTGGATAACAAAATTTACTTCATTGAATTTTCACTTAATTACGTTAGGCATTTGATAGATTAACTAGCTCACTAGTTCTTGAATTTCCAGATTTTAGAGTAGTAATTTTCTGTTAATTTTTTTAAGCACATGTGAACAGGGGTATTTTGGAGTGATTCCACTTGGAATGGAGACCTAATATATCATAGTTAATAATTTTTTTTTTCCCATCCAATTTGATCATTCGGTGAATTATTTCCAAAAAAGACTTGCCTGTAACAAAAACATAGTTTCCTGTAGCACTCTTGTAGCATGTACAAACTCGACCAAATTTGATCCCAAAGGTTTGTTTTTTTCTCTTAGGCTTGAATCACGACCCATAGGATCTAAATACATGATTGAGGAAGAATAAAAAGCACCTAGGACATTCATTTTAACAAATTAGATTAGGTCTTTTCATTTGAATTCATGCTCTTTGGATTTCAATTACAAATTGTTATTCTTTCCTAGGATTAATTTCTTTTCAAAGCAACACTTCCATTTCTAGGATTAGTTTAGGCTTTGATTTCATGACATTCCCTCCATTACATCAGATCATCAAAATAATGACACAATGTATGCTGCAGATACAATGTCTATACCTCTTAAGTTTGTACGAACCCCATATTAATAATTAAAGTTGGTAGCCTCAGTAGTTGTGGCATTCTTGTTACAACACTGAGCCTCATCACTTTTTGGCGTCGTTTTCAGGGAGGTGTCAAAGTATGCATTATTTTCTTCCCTAGTTGATTCATTTCTTTCCTTTCTGCAAAAAAAAAAATATTTGCATTCATTAGGGGAATTTTGAGGTCTAAAATGGGCCTCTTAACAAAAATGTACAACCAAAATAAACTTTATAAGAATCAATAGGATTCAAGATGACGTGTCAACCATGGGGGATGATTCACCATTTTTTAAGTAAAAGGGTAAAAATATTAAAAAATAATAAAATAATAAAACTACTTTTTCAACTTATCTCGCAAATTACTTACTCAAATTTCGAGCGGTAGTACTCGTTGGATGAAAAATTCAATTCCTCATCCAAGGAGTACCCATGTTGCATACTTTCGATGGACCCTTCTTCACGAAAAAATAGAAATACATGAAAACACATGATTGCAATCACGTTTTTCATGTATTTCTCATTTTTCGTGTAGCAAGGTCCATCAGAAGTATGAAACATGGGTAATCCTTGGATGAGGAATCAAATTTTGCATCCAATGAGTACTCCTACTCTTTTGAGTAAAAAAATTGGGAGATAAGTTGAAAATACAGGTCAAAAAAGTAGTTTTTTCTTTTTTCCCTCTAAAATTTGATGATGTGATCAAATCTTATTTTATTATTTCCACTATTATTTTATAATTTTTTTAGGAGGCCCATTTTAGACCTCAAAGTTCCCCTACTGAGGCATATTTCATTTCAAAAATAGAAAAACTGCATTACATTAGCATACTTTTAAAAAAATAAGAAGTTAAAAATACTTCTCCAACACCAACCCCCCCCATTTGATCACGTGGTGTAGTAAGAACCACATCACCATGCACTTTTGTAGGTAGAATAAGAAGAGATGGCAGATAAGGTAGAAGAAATGAATGGAGATGATGACAATGAAGAAGATCCTATTGGGTCACATTCAAGATATTGATATCAGTGTACATATGAAGATAATCCATCCATCTTTCCTTCCCAACTTCCATGGTATGAGGTCAGAGGATTCAGAAACCTTTCTCTTTAAATTTAAAATACTCTGTAGATCTTATGGCTACTTATCACACACTAAAAAATTAAGCTTGCTTCCTGCAACATTGAAGGATATAAATCTTAAATGGTTAATGGGTTTAGGTACTAATTCAATAAGGTCATGGAATTATATGCAAAATATATTTATAGAAAAATATAAAGGCCATGATCAAGAAAGAAATATTTAGAATGAATCAAAAAAAAGATGAGAGCCTTGAATACCTAATAGAGAGGTTCATGTATAATGTTAAGAGGGAAAAATTAAATTTTTTAGGATTTGATACACTAAAAACCGTCTTACTTAGAACAATTAGGGATGAGTGGATTGATCTCCTTGATCTCATGAGTAAAGGAGATGTATACCAGTTATCATTTGAAGAAATTTGTGAAACATGCAAGCACATATCAAGAGGAAGGGTAAGAGTAAGTAAATCAACATCAACATTGGTAAGTCAAGATGAACTTGGAAATTTGCTTGATAACTTTAAAACATAAATTCTTAGCAATCTAAGTGAACAAGTAGAAATGTTAAGAATGAAAAATGAGCAAAAAAAATATGCTGATATTTTTGTTATCCAAGTAGAATCATATGCTACTAAATATTGTCCATCATTACCAAGGTTGAAGGAATTGTACCAAGAGGACAATGGAGCAAGTCAACCACAAAAGAATATATGTTATGTTGCTCCAAGAAGACAATGGGAGCCTAGTCAAGTTGATATGATACAAGGATCTACTTCACAATTTCAAACTTATTCACATCCATCTCAAAATAATTGGAACATACTCCCTAATTGGCAACCTTGGCCATCTCAAACCCAAAACCAATCTTGGCAACAAGGTTGGAAAGGACCTTATGGGAAAAATCCACAATATCCTCCATATTTTCCTCAATATCCTCCATGCCCAACTCCATGCTATCCCTACCATCCACCTCCACCACAACCACAACCTCAACCACATAAATCTCATAGACCCACTCCCACTCAACTACCCGTACCACCATTTCCAAACCCACACAATGAAGTATCTCAACCCACTTACAATGCTGAGGTACAATACTACTAAACATATCCTCTTGATCTAAATGGTATGCATCTTAGTTCAAGAAAGGTATTACAAAAAATACATTTTCTTGGTGTCATTGAAGGAAAACATCTAGAAGAAGAAAATTCAAATGAGGAGATCAAAGAATCATGGGTTGCACTTGATGGAGAGCGGATATCAGAATTAGATATTGAGAAAGTTCCCTCATGTTTTCCATTAGATTCTCCATGTGTTCAAGAGAACAATAAAAGAAAAAGGAATATTTCATGGTAGAAGTGGACATCCAAGATGATTCAAATCAGCAAGTGGACCAGGGGTATCACAACTATATTGAAATATGGTTCCAGACAATCATTAAGTTGCAGAAACACACTATTCTTCAATAGTACTTGTTATCATCTCAGTCAAAGAAGTTGGTCCCTCATATTCAGGTACATGTCAAAGCATGTATTTAAAGTGTACACATTATTCTATATGTCATCATGATGTGCACATGGCTTCATTTAAATTATTCCTATACTTGAAAGAGATTTTGTTTTGCAAGTAGAGTAGGATAGGAAAAAATAAAAAAAATGGAAAAAGAGAAAAAGAGAAAAGGAGAAAAGAATAAAATCTCAGATGAAAACGTCCTTTTAGGTGCCTAATATTAGCTCACTGAATGAAAACCTCCAAGAGGTGGTCAATGGGTTGGAAAAAAGAGAAAATAAGAGAAAATAAAATATCTTAGGTGAAAACCTCCTTTGAGGCGCCTACGTAGACCTACTAGTTGAAAACTTCATTGAGGCACCTAGTAGGCCTAAGGAAAAAAGAAAAGAAAAAAAGTGAAAAAATGAAAATAAAACAACTGTATTTGCTCCATGTAGCTCTCTCTAATGAATGCAGGTGCTCTCCAACATTTTCAAGCACAAAAAAAAACAAATTGGCACCAAAAGAAAAAGTTGGTCAAAACCCTAGTCAAAGGAAGTCAAACTTGGACTTCATCCTCCTTTGCTCAGATGCTCCCAAAGGACATAGATCATGCTAATCCATCACCCTCATCCATTTCCAACATCCACCCATCATTTCCAAGATTTTCTCATTCATTTTCCTCGCTGTCCTAAAATGCTATAGGAAACCTTGTTTTTGCTACAGGAAACTCCTATTTTTTAGCAGAAAATTGTTTTTATTATATCTCCAAAACCATGGATCCATTTTATGAACTGTTTCATATAGAGATTCATATAGATGTTGGTAACATGCTCAAGCAATTTCAGCACATTTCGGTGCACATTTTGTAAGAAATCGACCTCCATCACCTACAACCATTTTTATTTTTTCTCGATATTTGTGCATCTAATGGCCGAAATTTTTACAGGGAGGTGCATAAGGATGATAGTAATATTCTCAAAAAATTTCAGGTCAATCCGATCTATGTTTTGAGAGCTATGCCTAAAACAAGTATGCTACAAGGGGGTTGTCCTAAAATAGTTTTTAGTAGAAAATTGTTTTTATTATATCTCAAAAATCGTGCATCCATTTTCTGAGATGTTTAAGGGGGGATGTATATATATGATGGTAACATGCTCAAACAATTTTAGCAATTTCTGGTGCATATTTTGTGAGAAATCGACCTCCTTCAGCTACAACCATTTTTAATTTTTCTCGATATTCGTGCATCCAGTGGCCGATAATTTTTATGGGGAGGTGCATAAGGATGATAGTTGTTACCTCTAAATTGGAACTAATGGAATTATACACCTAACAACTTAGAGTATCTCTTTCAAACCAGCTTTTGATTGAGGATTAGCCTCTTCATCCTGAGAGGGCTCTCTCAATTTATTTAATGATTTGCTAAATTAGGTCCTAAATCAGATGGCTAACTCTGTGAGTGTCTTAGTGTATTTGATTGAAGGTGAAAAATGGGATAGATTTCACTACCATTGGGCTCATGGATTTAGTATGAAGGTATTAAGTTACAAATGATTCTGCTTGTGAAAGCTGGGGCTTTTACTGTTTCAATGAAAAATATAATACTAACACATGAAATATTCAATAACTTAATGCCAAAAGGAATTCAGAGCACGAGGGAATTAATTCTGAGTGATTTAACATCAAGATATTGAGAAAAGGTATTAAATAAACATAAGGCATAAACTCACTGCAACAGTCAAAGAATCTTAGGATAAGAAACAAACACCATCACTGTATATTACTGATATTCCAAAATTTACAATAATAGTAGTCTCAAAGTAACATTCTCCAACCCTTTCTAATTTGATTTCTTGTCTATAAATAGACCTTTGTTGCTTACATAGGATCTGCCCAGCTGGCTAGATCATCGAACCATAACTTTGACACCTATCATAACTATAAACTACATTCTTGGAACTAAAAAAGACACCTAGTCTCTAAAGACTTATACTTCTAATAGGACTTTGCTTTACATTTATTACATTCACTTCTTCAGTAGTGGGATAATTACATTGATAAAGATTAGATGCTCGAGTGGCATTAACCATCACTAAGACATTAATGTACCCCCTAGATTTAGGAAACAACAATCCTATTTTTTAGGAAAAGATAAACACCACTTTAACCCTTGTCTTCATGTTGAGATTGATAAGTGACACTCTTGTCGAGTAGTGAATATTTGCTGGGATAGCCCATTGTCATCTTGGATGTCTCCACGTGGATGTATAATGTTCAAAACACTTTTAATCAAACCTCCAAAATCCATTTAAATCACTTCGCTGCAAAAACAGAGTGACCTTAGGTAGTTTCGTAGCGAAATTTAGTAGCACATTTACTTTAGTCATCCAACCCCCCCTTTTGCCTCCTCTACTGATAAATATATGTTTGTTAACTCATATGGGCTAAATGCCATCACTTTCCCTCCTTAGATCTCCATCAAAATTGGTTTTTGGGGTAAAAATCATCCTACAGGAATTTTGTAGCAAATTTTATCCGTCAAGCCCAGACTTCGCTATGAAACTGCCTAATTTGGTTGACAACGTAGATTTGTCATTTTTCTTCAAAAATTCAACTTCTAAACCAAAATTTATGTTTCCTGCAAGTTGTAAACTTAATAAAAAATATTTTAGACCAACCCCTCAGACTTTGGGTATTTCATCTTTAGCAACAATAGGCTATACCTCTTTAGGTTCATTTACCATTCTAATTTTCAACCCTCTTTTCTTCAGTTCTTCTTGGATCATATCCATTTTTTCTTCCAACTCTTTAACCTTCACTTTCAACCTTTTTCTCTTAGACTGCAACCATAGATTTCTCTTCCTAATGTTCTTCACCACTTTCCTCAGAGGAAGACTTCTCTTCAACATCTTCTTGGCATTTGACATAGTTTTGTCATATGTGTCTAGTTGATCTTTCATTTCCTTTTCAAAGTCTTCCATTAGTTGGCTATTTACCTTGGCCTCTTGAAGTTCCATTTTGACTTCAATGAATTCTTTCCTGGCCTCTCTTAATTGCTCCTGTAATATTTGTACTTCAGTATTTTCCTCAACTTGCTCCTTTCCTTTTCTTTGTGTGAAGACCTCTTCTGCTGCTGGAGATAGGTCTATAATGTTCTCTGTTTGCTTGCCTTCATCAATCTTTTCTGCTCCCTTACTCTCCATGGCACCCTTTGCAAGCTATGACCTGGTCATTGGTTTCCTTGGCTAGAAAATTAAACCAGCATCTTCTCCTACAAAATCTACTTTTTTGATAGAATTACCTTTCTGCTTCTTCCTTCTATCCCCTTCAATGTATTCTTCTTGGACAATTGGAGATTCTTCAATTTCAATTGCCTAGAGGATGTCTTCAAGATTTCCTTTGGAAATGTTTTCACTCCTAGTTATCCTCCTACTACTATGTTTGCTAATTTTCTATTTTTTCCTTGCAGGTGATGGCTGTGGGATATCTGTCTCTGGCATGGGTTCAACCTCAATATCCATTGGCTCCACAATAAGCTGTCCTCCTTCTTCATTAAATTCTTCTATCACAGCTGGAGATGAAGTAATTTTTGGCTCTGAAATATTTTTAGGTGTTTCTGAATCTACTTCATATCCACTAAAAAAGAGAAAAGATGCCCAGTCTCTATTTAACTTCTTTAATTCCTCCACCACTAATAATTTGATCAGGCCATGGTGAAAAATTGATGTTTCACTACCCTCAACCTTGGCTTAGACCTTATCTGACATCTTCCCCAAACTTATAAACAAAAATAAAGGTAAATCAAGGGGCTTATTACCAATGAAATGCAAAAGGAGTCTGAAATGATATAAATAGACCATGTGAAACCTCCCCTCGCAGGTAAAATAATTCTGGACCATAAAGAACAACTTTGAATAATTTTATTTCATATAACTCCTGGGAATGCCACTTGTCATGTCAGCTCCGATGTGCTCTTGATTTACAAATTCCTCATAGCTCTGCATTTTGAATTTTGTACGTTTGAACCATTCCTCACCTCCTCTGGGTATTTATGTAGCTTAAGAGATAGTATGAGGTGATACTGTGAAATTAAATACTCCTACCTTTGAGGCTGTCCTTGTGAAATTGGATACGAAGTCTTTGGATATCTGAGCATGAAAACCCTACAGCTTCTGACAGAAATGTAGACAACCAACATTCCTGAAGGCATCCATGAAAATAGGATCTTCATTCAATAGTTTTAAACCCATAGTCTCTATCTCACACAGTAACCTCCTTTATTCACTTTTTTCTTCGATGCCATTTCTCCTTTATACCCTCACTCCCTCTTAGCTATGACACCTGCATATGGAAAAACCTAGATAAGAAGCTGTTTACACTGTGAATAACCTCTTCAAGAATGACATTGTGCTACTTCATGCAAGACTTTGAATAATGAATGACAAAGAGGTGCTTAGGGGTGAAGTTTAAAATGAAATTCGACAACTTGAGGGAGAATGATGAAAAATGTGTCCACAAAAATGATGATGAGTGAAATCACGATCTTGCATGCTTAGTGAATCATGGTAAATAATTTTTTGATCTCACCTTTACCCTTGGCCATCGAAAAATTGACACCTCACACCATTCTGTCTTTTCTGCAGAAAAACACAGTTTTGTAGCGAAAACAGTTAAAATTCTGACAAATCTGCTATCGAATTGTTAGGTAATTCCATAGCGAAATCCGCTATTCTGCCATTGTATTCGCTACGAAATGGTGAAAAAATATACAAGTAGCTTATTTTTTGGATTTGAAGGCATGGATGTGAAAACTAAATGACATGGAGTATATTTGACTGACATGACATGACTCATGGTGGGTTTAGACTTAGGATAAAGCTTATTACATGTGTTTTTTTCATAAATTTCATGAATCTAACTATGAAAACAACATGCAACCTAGGTGAATGATACGAAAGACCCTATTAATGAAATTTTGAAAACTTATGAGTGATAACAGTGGCTCCACTGGGGATGGTGTGCCCCTATGGTACAACAAAGATCATGTAGCTCCAGTGCCTTCTTTTAATGATAACTATTTTTTTTAAATTCACAAAGACTTCCTCAAGCTCTTATGGCCTTCTCCTAGGGATCAAGCTTGATGATAAGCTTATCTTTATTAGAAAAACATGATAAGAGAAAATGAAATATATATAATGGAGTGAAATTCAGTAAAAAAACTTAGGAGGAGTAGTGTTTCAGAAACCTGCCATTGACAGGTCCTGCTGCACATAACTATCCATCCATTTCGTGAAGCAGATAAGTGTTGTGTCCATGATATGAAGTTATCACAAATGGTCCCTTCCAGATATTCTCAAACTTTCCATGCTTCCCCTTTTCTTCAATTCTGGCTTCCCATTTCAAAACTACATCTTGAAGCTGGGAATTTTCCTCTTGAAATTTTCTGTCAAATGTTTTCTCCACTCTGTTTTGTGATTGCTAATGATTGTTATATAAATCTTCTCTTTTTTCTTGTAGAGATATAAGTTGGTTTATCCTCCTCTGAATAGCATTTGGCTCCTCTTAAAGTCCTTGCAACAACTTCATTCCGGAACTCCCAAAGAATTGGGAAAAATAGTTTCAGCTCCATAGACTAATTCATAAAGAGATGTACCAATGGATTGATTGGTGCAAAATTTATCAACCCAGAGAGCACACTTCAACTTTAGATGCCATGATCTCTTGTTTTCTTGCAACACATTTTTGATGATCCTCACTATACTTTTTTTGGATGATTCTGCAAGGCCATTACCTTGAGGGTAATAGGCTATTGAATGTCCAAGTGTAATATGATACTGATGACAAAAGATAATTATTTTTTTTGGATTTAAAAGCTTGTATTATTAGTAATAATATTCGTAGGACAACCAAACCTCGAAAAAATATTGTTCTCCAAGGATTGAATTATGACTGAATCAGTGGCTTGCCTTATTGGTATTTCTTCAATCCATTTAGTGAAATGATATGTCGCTGTCAAAATCCAACAATGCTTCCTTGAGGATTCTAGGTGTATTCGCCAATGAAATACAACCCCCATTGTTGGAAATGCGCTTCAACATATATTGGCATCAAAGGTAAAGGGATCAACTTCTTCTTACCGTCAAAAACTTGTCATTCATGGCATGCAACGATATTCTTGTAAACATCCTTAAACATAGTAGGCAAATAGTAGCCTGCCCTAAGTATTTGTCTAGCTGTAGCTTTCCAGTAATGGTGTCCTTCACAATCTCCCTTATGGAACTCTTCAATGAATTTTTCAGCCTCATCTTCTAGCAAACAATTCATTAGAATCCCACTGGTATCTTTCCAATACAAATTATTATTCACAATAAAATATCTTCATGATTTAATATTTACAAACATTGATTTGAACTTGGTCAACTCTAGAGGAGATTTGTGATGATTTAGGATAAAGATTACCTCCTTGTAACATTCAAACAATATGAATTTCTCTTCAACAGGGACCAACTCTTCTTCTTCTTCTGTCAGCTCTGAAATTTCTACAATGAAGTTCATGTCAAGACATTCAAAGTTGTACTGTGCCATTAGTTTTGATAACCCCTGTACCTTCACCAATTCGGTATGCTTGATTTCTATGTCATATTCCAGCAAAGTAGCTATCCATTTCCCTCTCTTGCCATCAGGATCGACTTGTGTCAAAATATCTTTAACACAATGTTAGGTACAAATGCAATGGCATGCGAATGCAAAATATAAATTTTGAAGTCTTTAAGAGCTTTGACCAAAGAATATGCCCATTTTTCAAAAATATTATACTTTAAATCAGAGTTGGAAAGAGTCCTAAAAAATGAAATACACTGTTCAGTACCTTGCTGTCCTTTTTGCAATAAAACTCCAGCAATGGTATTTTCAGAGGAAAATGTGAAAACCAGAAATTCATTTGAGAAATTTGGACTAATAAGCACTGGAGCTTGAGTGAGGGATTTATTTATCTCTTCAAATTATTTCTTAGCTTCAACTATCCACTTAATATCAGATCCCTTCTTTAACATCTTGGTAATGTCTTTGACAATCTCAGCAAAGTTTGGGATAAACCTTCTAACAAAATTTACCTTTCCAAGAAAAGACTGAATCTCCTTCTTATTCCTTGGCAGGTCTATCTTATGAATTGCACTGAATATATTAGGATCAATATTTATCCCATCCTTAGATATGATATGTCCAAGCAATTTTCCATAAGTTGTAGCAAAAATACTTTTAGTGGGATTAAGAGAGATACCGAATTTTCTGCAATTTTGCAGAATTTTCTCCAAGTGTTTGAAGTGATCCTCCTCCTTTCTTGAAAACAATTATGCCAGAAAGTGAAGTTGAATTTTATTGCTAAAACAATCATGTGCAGGAAATTTCCAGAGAGTTCGTAGCGTTTCATTTCACCACCTTTTGCATAACCTTTGGCATTTCTTATTGTTGGACGGTCTTCCTTGGGTCTAATAAGCTAAATAAATTCCTCTAGCACCCTCTGTCATGTACTTTTTGAAGTATTTTTAGCTTAAGGAAACCTACAATGAGTTCGTAGCAAAAACTCAGCCTCAAGCCTCGAGCACGCTACGAACTCACCTAGTTTGGAAGATTTTTTTGTAATTTCTTCTTCTTTGTCCAAAAATCATCTTTTCAGATTGCATATGTCTTGTGATGATAGATTAAGACAAAAAGTGACCAAAAATGTGTTTCTTACCATGTTTAACATCAACATCTTACATAATCACTTTAAGACCCTTTTTCTTCAATTCAGCTTGTACCATCTCCATCGAACCAAACTAACATGCTGAGGTGTTATCCAACTGATACATTGGAGTTAAGAACTTGTAAAATTGTTATGCTTGATGATGTCTCCAACATGATGAGCTAGTAGCCCAATCATCTTCTATGATGAGTGTTCTCACTAACCAAAGTCTCCATTAATACACTTTAAACATTCTAGATGATTAATGTGCTTCAAAAATACATTTAATGCTTGAAAAAATTTAAATTCTCTCTCGCTGCAAAAACAAAGTTTTTAGGCAAGTTCATAGTGAATTCTGACGGTTTTACACTAATTTCGCTACGAAGTTTGGTATTCTTGTCAAATTTCACTGTAATGACCAGATTTGATCATGCATGAGATATTTTTGGATTTTTCTTTGACATTGACTCCTATCACACGAATGATGACCATTAAGACCCCTCACATATGTGCATTTTTTTGAAAATTATGAATTCAAAAGACCCTATTCAACTCTAAGTGACTCAACTTAATTAACTTAAGACCAACCAAATTTCATCACGGATAACAAATTGGATCAAGTTGGTTGAGTGGTCATGGTGATAAGCATGCATAGAAGAGTCATGAGAGTTATTTAAGCAATGCATGATCTGTTGGATGCCATTGATGCAAAATTGAATTTCATTGATGTAGCCATGTATTATGCTTATGAAACCTTGTAATCTCATTGTTTACCATTGGTCATGGTTGGTTGAAGTCTTATTCAATTGGTGTAGTCTCTTGCAAGTGGAAAGGAGGCTTCAAGAAGAAAAATAATATGGAGAACTATTTTACAACAACCATGAAGAGTATTTGCAGTCCTGGCACATGTGTAGGGGGAGTTGTTCAACAAGAGGAAGTGCATGGTTTTGGCATAGAGACATGCTGGCAACAAAGTTCCTTGTTTCTAATGATTTTCTAGCAGGAGTTTTCTAGGTGATCATGCTTCATCTACAAAAAAATTAGTATCAACAGAACTTAGTTGTGTCAACATGACGATTCAGTGAGATTGGACCACCCTTTGTCATTGATGTCAAAGGGGGAGAGTGAGCCAACCACTAGCAAAGAATGTGACCAACCAGTTAAAAGTGAAGAAGATCGGTTTAGGTGTGTGGCTGAAGGTTCCCATTAATTCCAAAAGGGGAGATTTTTGGCAACATGGTGTTGACATTGATTTCAACCATGGAGCTAGTTGTGTTGGCATTGGTGTCATTGGAATTGTGATGATGATCAAAGGCTTACTGAAGTGCTACAAAACTATGCATGGTTTTTGGAGTTTGTACAACAACTAGGAAAGACGTTGATGAAGTTCGAAGAGAGAAAGATAAGAGGAGCTTTGATTTTCTAAGTGTTATAGCATTGCACGATCTTGTGTTTATCATACGGAGACATTGACTTAATGTTGTGGTCTGTACCTTTTGTGCCTGTGAAACTTGCTACATGGTGCCAATTCAATGCCAGTGGAACCCTCTTATAGGTGAGAAAAATAAACCACGAGTTGCTACCATGGAATTTGCCCATGGATTTGTTGAAGAATGTTCGATTGACGTGGTTTGGAAAGGTTATGGTTGATCTGTTCTCCCTATGAGTGTGAGTTAATGGTTGAATCAGTCTCATAGTGTTAGTGGATCGATACCTCTAGTGAATGATATGGTCATTGAACACAATGAATGAGGAGTGTAGTGGTTTTAGTGGTGTGGATATGGTCCAATGTGAGCATTGTGGATCTACGTTAAATATGTTAGTTGTGGATTGAGGAAAGGATACATAGTGCACATTATGCAATTGTTGAGGAGTGATTGAGTCTATATGTGCATGGGGTGATAGAGTGCAAAACTGTAGCATGTTTTTTGTTACAAGCATCGATTTCAGAGTATGTGGATGAAGGAGTGTGATCTGTTTGTGGTTGCCGTGTGCATGAGAGGTCATATAGAGAGAAAATGGGTGCCATCATTTAGAGGAATGAATTTGGAGTTACATTGAAGATCGATGAGGAAATATACATGGAAAGAGGCAGAGGTTATAACAAAGTTTATATTGATTGGTTATGTGACTAAAAATATTGTTACAGGGGTTCCATTAATGAGTATATTGTCATAGTTGTTGCACTGTTGTTTTGGTTTCTTTGTACATGCTGAGTGTTAGCTATTAGCATCAATATATTGATGTACTTGAATAACTGTGTATTTGTATTGATGTATTTTCATGGGTATGGGTATGCTGCTCCTAGAGGTGTATGTATTGCAAATTATTGAGTTAGAGCCTGACGAGTTGACTGTATGAGCAGAGAGTTGTATTGCAGAGGTGTTTTCATTTAGTTGTAACGAGTCATGTTTGATATGATACTAGTGTAGTTGGGTTATTATGTATTGGTTGAGCATAGAGTGTGTTGTCTTATCAAGAGTTTGATGTTCTTGTTTGAGTTTAGTGAGCAATGAGAGATGTACATATTGATGGGCCTCTAAATTAGACATAAATTAAGGCCCATCTAACCTTTCTTAGGCACATAAAAGATATATTAAATCTCTTCTTCTACACCTAATAATGTTTTTTTATGCTTTAATATGTTCTTAGGAAGGTTTAGAGATAATTGCATATTTTTGCCTAATATTATTTATCTTTGTAGAATAAACGAGAACTGAGAAAGACGAGAGAAACTGTAAAGTCAATCGACTTTATTACTGTAGCAAAATGAATTGATCTGGAGCCTCCACAACACATTTCTATTACTAAATGAATAGAGAATCAAGATTAGCTGCAAATCATATTAGGCCCTAGGAAATATGTTCACTGCAAGTATGTATATTCTTATGAAGTTAGACCATTCTGGGAATCCATCCTTTTTGTTGTGGCTTCCAACTCACAAGGTGACATTCGTAATATCTAACAGTCCTAGTGACTAAGTCGAAGGTTACCCTTTATACAAGCTATATCGAGAATATTGGGCAGAATATGGAGATTTGGAGAAGGAGATAATTTAGGGAATTGCTCCCTTCTACTGGAGGATCAAGATTGGATAATAAATGAACAGAATATCATGAAATAATTGGGAAATTCTAGAGATATTCTGGAACTCCGATGATTGAGAAAATATAGGAATGTGTTCCCTGTCATTTACTGCAAACTCCTAGTGTTGGAAACCAGATCCACTATTTGAGATATTGTGGAGGGGAAATCTTCCTCATTTCAATGAGAATGCTTCCTCATCATTTTTTGTAAGTACCAATTCGAATTTTCCTCTAGGGGCATGTATTTTTTAGTCTCATTGGGGAGAAAACTTTTTTTCTGGAAGCTCCATTTTATTTTCTTGCAAGGATGTACTTGGACTGATTCAATAATGAATATTGGTGTCATTTTTAGCTTCTAAGGCTTGGTTTCTTCCATAGGACTCTGAGTCCTCCTTGGGATTTTCCATCCCAGGAGCCTCTGAGCCCTCTTGCACAATTTATTTATGTTCTTTTCACTTGTTATTCACATGCATCTCTTATTTCTGTTTTTCATATTTCTGTATTTAGTATTTTTTCTTTTCTTGCTGTAGGATTGAGTTAAATGATTGAAGTAAGTTATTTTCTAGGTTTTTTATAGGTTCAAAAGAATTATTAATCCTTGGAATAACTTTGTGAGGTCATCTTAATCATTAAGCTACTTGGATTTTCTTACTAGTTCACGAATATAAGATTTCTGGAAATGCCTCGTAGCAAAATAGTTGTAAATTTATACTATTTTTTAGAAGGGGTTAATGAGATCCATTTGAATTTATTTCACTTGGATTAGGTCATAATAATGTTATATTGGATAAAAAAATTTACTCCATTTAATTTTCACTTAATTACGTTAGGCATTTGATAGATTAACTAGCTCACTAGTTCTTGAATTTCCGGATTTTGGAGTAGTAATTTTCTGTTAATTTTTTTAAGCACGTGTGAACAGGGGTATTTTGGAGTGATTCCACTTGGAATGGAGACCTAAGATATCATATTTAATAAAAAAATTTGTCCCATCCCATTTTAATTTGATTTACTTAGTCATTCGGTGAGTTATTTCCAAAACAGACTTGCCTGTAGCAAAAACATAGTTCCCTGTAGCACTCTTGTAGCATGTATAGACTCGACCAGATCTGCTCCCAAAGATTGGTTTTTGTCTCTTAGGATTGAATCATGACCCCTAGGATCTAAATACATGATTGAGGAGGAATAAAAAGCACCTAGGACATTCATTTTAACAAATTATATTAGGTATTTTCATTTGAATTCATGCTCTTAGGATTTCAATTACAAATTGTTGTTCTTTCCTAGGATTAATTTCTTTTCAAAGCAACACTTCCATTTATAGGATTAGTTTAGGCTTTGATTTCATGAAATTCCATCCATTACATCAGATCATCAAAATAAGGACACATTGTATGCTGCATATATAGTGTCGATACCTCTTATGTTTGTACGAACCCCATAGTGATAATTAAAGTTGGTAGGCTCGGTGGTTGTAGCATTCTTGTTGCAACACTGAGGCTCATTACTTTTTGGTGCTGTTTTCAGGGAGGTGTCAAAGTATGCATTATTTTCTTCCCTAGTTGATTCATTTCTTTCCTTTCTGCAAAAACAAAAATATTTGCATTCATTAGGGGAATTTTGAGGTCTAAAATGGGCCTCCTAACAAAAATGTACAACCAAAATAAAATTTATAAGAACTAATAGGATTCAAGATGACGATGTCAACCATGGGGAATGATTCACCATTTTTTAAGTAAAAGGGTAAAAATATTAAAAAATAATAAAATAATAAAACTACTTTTTTAACTCGTATTTTCAACTTATCTCGCAAATTGTTTACTCAAATTTCGAGCGGTAGTACTCGTTGGATGAAAAATTTAATTCCTCATCCATGGAGTACCCATGTTACATAATTTCGATGGACCCTTCTACACGAAAAAATAGAAATACATGAAAACACATGATTGCAATCACATTTTTCATGTATTTCTCATTTTTCGTGTAGCAGGGTCCATCAGAAGTATGAAACATGGGTACTCCTTGGATGAGGAATTAAATTTTTCATCCAATGAGTACTCCTACTCAAAATTTGAGTAAAAAATTTGGGAGATAAGTTGAAAATACGACTTGAAAAAGTAGTTTTTTCTTTTTTCCCTCTAAAATTTGATGATGTGATCAAATCTTATTTTATTATTTCCACTATTATTTTATAATTTCCTTTGGAGGCCCATTTTAGACCTCAAAGTTCCCCTAATGAGGCATATTTCATTTCAAAAATAGAAAAACTGCATTACATTAGCATTCTTATTAAAAAATAAGAAGTTAAATATACTTCTCCAACACCAACCCCCTCCCCCCCCATTTGATCACGTGGTGCAGTAAGAACCACATCACCATGCACTTTTGTAGGTAGAATAAGAAGAGATGGCAGATAAGGTAGAATAAATGAATGGAGATGATGACAATGAAGAATATCATATTGTGTTTCACATTCAAGATATTGATATCAGTGTGCATATGAAGATAATCCCTCCATCTTTCCATCCCAACTTCCATGGTATGAGGTCAGAGGATTCAAAAACCTTTCTCCTTGAATTTAAAATACTTTGTAGATCTTATGGCTACTTATCACACACTAAAAAATTAAGATTTCTTCCTGCAACATTGAAGGATATAACTCTTAAATGGTTAATGTGTTTAGGTACTAATTCAATAAGGTCATGGAATGATATGCAAAAGATATTTATAGAAAAATATAAAGGCCATGATCAAGGAATACATATTTAGAATGAATAAAAAAAAATATGAGAGCCTTGAATACCTAATAGAGAGGTTCATGTATAATGTTAAGAGGGAAAAATTACATCATTTAGGATTTGATACACTAAAAACCCTCTTAGAAAAATTAGGGATGAGTGGATTGATCTCCTTGATCTCATGAGTAAAGGAGATGTATACCAATTATTATTTGAAGAAATTTGTGAAACATGCAAGAACATATCAAGAGGAAGGGCAAGAGTAAGTAAATCAACATCAACATTGGTAAGTCAAGATGAACTTGGAAATTTGCTTGATAACTTTAAAACATAAATTCTTAGCAATCTAAGTGAACAAGTAGAAATGTTAAGAATGAAAAATGAGCAAAAAAAAGATGCTGATATTTTTGTTATCCAAGCAGAATCATATGCTACTAAATATTGTCCATCATTACCAAGGTTGAAGGAATTGTACCAAGAGGACAATGGAGCAAGTCAACCACCAAAGAAGATATGTTATGTAGCTCCAAGAAGACAATGGGAGCCTATTCAACTTGATATGATACAAGGATCTACTTGAAAATTTCAAAATTATTTACATCCATCTCAAAATAATTGGAACACACTCCCTCATTGGCAACCTTGGCCATCTCAACCCCAAAACCAATCTTGGCAACAAGGTTGGCAAGGACCTTATGGGAAAAATCCACAATATCCTCCATATTTTCCTCAATATCCTCCATGCCCAACTCCATGCTATCCCTACCATCCACCTCCACCACAATCACAACCTCAACCACATAAATCTCATAGATCCACTCCCACTCAACTGCCCGTACCACCAATTCCAAACTCACACAATGAAGTATCTCAACCCACTTACAATGCTGAGGTGCAATACTACCAAACATATCCTCTTGATTTAAATGGTATGCATCTTAGTTCAAGAAAGGTATTACAAAAAATACATTTTCTTGATGTCATTGAAGGAAAACATCTAGAAGAAGAAAATTCAAATGAGGAGATCAAAGAATCATGGGCTGCACTTGACGGAGAGTGGACATTAGAATCAGATATTGAGAAAGTTCCCTCATGTTTCTCATTAGATTCTCCATGTGTTCAAGAGAACAATTAAAAAAAAGGAAGATTTCATGGTAGAAGAGGATATATAAGATGATCCAAATCAGCAAGTGGACCAGGCGTATCACAACTATATTGAAATATGGTTCCAAACAATCACTAAGTTGCAGAAACACACTCTTCTTCAATAGTACTTGTTATCATCTCAGTCAAAGAATTTGGTCCTTCATATTCAGGTACATGTCAAAGCATGTATTTAAAGTGTACACATGATTCTATATGTGATCTTGATGTGCACATGGCTGCATTTAAAGTATTCCTATACTTGAAAGATTTTTTTTTTTTTTTCAAGTAGAGTAGGATAGGAAAAAATAAAAAAAATGGAAAAAGAGAAAAAGAGAAAAGAATAAAATCTCAGGTGAAAACCTCCTTTTAGGTGCCTAATATTGGCTCACTGAATGAAAACCTCCACGAGGCGGTCAATGGGCTGGAAAAAAGAGAAAATAAGAGAAAATAAAAGATCTTAGGTGAAAACCTCCTTTGAGGGGCCTAGGTAGACCTACTAGTTGAAAACCTCATTGAGGCACCTAGTAGGCCTAAGGAAAAAAAAAAGAAAAAAAGTGAAAAAATGAAAAGAAAACAAATGAATTTGCTCCATGTAGCTCTCTCTAATGAATGCAGGTGCTCTCCAACCTTTGCAAGCACAAAAAAAAAACAAATTGGCACCAAAAGAAAAAGTTGGTCAAAACCCTAGTCAAAGGAAGTCAAACTTGGACTTCATCCTCCTTTGATCAGATGCTCCAAAAGGACATAGATCATGCTAATCCATCACCCTCATCCATTTCCAACATCCACCCATCATTTCCAAGATTTTCTCATCCATTTTCCTCGCTGTCCTAAAATGCTACAGGAAACCTTGTTTTTGCTACAGGAAACTCCTAGTTTTTAGCAGAAAATTGTTTTTGTTATATCTCCAAAACCATGGATCCATTTTTTGAACTGTTTCATGTGGAGATTCATATAGATGTTGGTAACATGCTCAAGCAATTTCAGCACATTTTGGTGCACAATTTGTGAGAAATCGACCTCCATCACCTACAACCATTTTTATTTTTTCTCTATATTTGTGCATCCAATGGCCTACATTTTTTATGGGGAGGTGCATAAGGATGATAGTAATATTCTCAAAAAATTTCAGGTCAATCCGATCTACGTTTTGAGAGCTATGCCTAAAACAAGTATGCTACAAGGGGGTTGTCCTAAAATAGTTTTTAGTAGAAAATTGTTTTTATTATATCTCAAAAATCGTGCATCCATTTGCCGAGATGTTTAAGGGGAGATGTATATATATGATGGTAACATGCTCAAGCAATTTTAGCAATTTCTGGTGCATATTTTGTGAGAAATCGACCCCCTTCACCTACAACCATTTTTAATTCTTCTCGATATTCGTGCATCCAATGGCCGATATTTTTTACGGGGAGCTGCATAAGGATGATAGTTATTACCTCTAAATTGGCACTAATGGAATTATCCACCTAACAAATTAGAGTATCTCTTTCAAACCAGCTTTTGACTGAGGATTAGCCTCTTCATCCTGAGAGGGCTCTCTCAATTTATTTAATGATTTGCTAAATTAGGTCTTAAATCAAATGGCTAACTCTGTGAGTGTCTTAGTGTATTTGATTGAAGGTGAAAAATGGGATAGATTTAACTACCATTGGGCTCATGGAGTCAGTATGAAGGTATTAAGTGACAAATGATTCTACTTGTGGAAGATGAGGCTTTTACTGTTTCAATGAAAAAGATACTACTAACACATGAAATATTCAATAACTTAATGCCAAAAGGAAGTCAGAGCATGAGGGTATGAATTCTGAGTGATTTAACATCAAGATATTGAGGAAAGGTATTAAATAAACATAAGGCATAAACTCATTGCAACAGTCAAAGAATCTCAGGATAAGCAACAAACACCATCATTGTATATTACCGATATTCCAAAATTTACAATAATAGTAGTCTCAAAGTAACATTCTCCAACCCTTTCTAATTCGATTTCTTGTCTATAAATATACCTTTTTTGCTTACATAGGATCTTCCCAACTGGCTAGATCATCGAACCATAACTTTGACACCTATCATAACTATAAACTACATTCTTGGAACTGAAAAAGACACCTAGTCTCTAAAGACTTATATTTCTAATAGGACTTTGCTTTACATTTATTACATTCACTTCTTCAGTAGTGGGAAAATTACATTGATAAATATCAGATGCTCGAGTGACATTAACCATCACTAAGACATTAATGTACCCCCTAGATTTAGGAAACAATAGTCCTATTTTTTAGGAAAAGATAAACACCACTTTAATCCTTGTCTTCATGTTGAGTTCGATAAGTGACACTCCTGTCGAGTAGTGAATCTTTGCTGGGATGACCCATTTTCATCTTGGATGTCTCCACGTGGATTTCTGCTATTCAAAACACTTTTCAAACCTCCAAAATCCATTTAAAGCACTTCGCTGCAAAAACGGAGTGACCTTAGGCAGTTTCGTAGCGAAATTTAGTAGCACATTTACTTCAGTCATCCAAACTCCCTTTGTGCCTCCTCTACTGATCAAGATATGTTTGTTAACTCATATGGGCTAAATACCATCACTTTCCCTCCTTTTATCTCCATCAAAACTAGTTTTTGGGGTAAAAATCATCCTACAAGAATTTTGTAGCGAATTTTGGCCCTCAAGCCCGGACTTCGCTACGAAATTGCCTAATTTGGATGACAACGTAGATTTGTCATTTTTCTTCAAAAATCCAGCTTCTAAATGAAAATTTGTGTTTCCTGCAAGTTGTAAACTTAATAAAAAATATTTTAGACCAACCCCTCAGACTTTGGGTATTTCATCTTTAGCAATAGCAGGCTGTACCTCTTCAGGTTCATTTTCCATTCTAATCTTCAACTCTCTTTTCTTCAGTTCTTCTTGGATCATATCCATTTTTTCTTCCAACTCTTTAACTTGCCCTTTGAGCCTTTTTCTCTTAGATTGCAACCATATATTTCTCTTCCTAATTTTCTTCCCCACTTTCCTCAGAGGAAGACTTCTCTTCAACATCTTCTTGGCATTTGACATAGTTTTTTCATATGTGTCTAGCTAATCTTTCATTTCCTTTTGAAATTCTTCCATTAGTTGTCTATTTGCCTTGGCCTCTTGAAGTTCCATTTTGACTTCAATGACTTCTTTCCTGGCCTCTCTTAATTTCTCCTGTAATATTTGTACTTCAGTCTTTTCCTCAACTTTCTCCTTTCATTTTCTTTGTGTGAAGACCTCTTCTGCTGCTGGAGATAGGTCTATAATGTTCTCTGTTTGCTTGCCTTCATCAATATTTTTTGCTGTCTTACTCTCCATGGCACCATTTGCAAGCTCTGACCTGGTCATTGGTTTCCTTGGCTAGAAAATGAAACCAACATCTTCTCCTGCAAAATCTAATTTTTTGACAGACTTACCTTTCTTCTTCTTCCTTCTATCCCCTTCAATGTCTTATGCTTGGAAAATTGGAGATTCTTCAATGTCTATTGCCTGGAGGATGTCTTCAAGATTTCCTTTGGCAATTTTTTCGCTCCTGGTTATCCTCTCGCTACTATGCTTGCTAATTTTCTTTTTTTTCCTTGCAGTTGATGGCTGCGGGATATCTGTCTCTGGCATGGGTTCAACCTTAATATCCATTGGCTCCACAATAGGTTGTCCTCCTTCTTCATTAACTTCTTCTATCACAGCTGGAGATGAAGTAATTTTTGGCTTTGAAATCTTTTTAGGTGTTGCTAAATCTACTTCATATCCAGTAAGAAAGAGAAAAGATGTCTAGTCTCTATTTAACTTCTTTAATTCCTTCACCACTAATAATTTGATCAGGCCATGGTGAAAAATTGATGTTTCATTACCCTCAACCTTGGCTTGGACCTTATCTGAAATCTTCCCCAAACTTCTAAACAAAAAGAAAGGTAAATCAAGGGGCTTTTTACCAATGAAATGCAAAAGTAGTCTGAAATGATATAAATAGACCATGTGAAACCTCCCCTCGTAGGTAAAATACTTCTGGACCATAAAGAACAACTTTGAATAATTTTATTTCATATAACTCCTGGGGATGCCACTTGTCATGTTAGCTCCGATGTGCTCTTGTTTTGCAAATTCCTCATAGCTCTGCATTTTAAATTTTGTACCTTTGAACCATTCCTCACCTCCTCTGGGTATTTATGTAGCTTAAGAGATAGTGTGAGGTGATACTATGAAATTCAATACTCCTACCTTTGAGGATGTCCCTGTGAAATTGGCTGCAAATTCTTTGGATATCTAAGCATGAAAACTCTGCAGCTTCTGACAAAAATGTAGACAACCAACATTCCTGAAGGCATCCATGAAAATAGAATCTTCATTCAATAGTTTTAAACCCATAGTCTCATATCTCACACAGTAACCTCCTTTATTCACTTTCTTCTTCGATGCCATTTCTCCTTTATACCCTCACTTCCTCTTAGCTATGACACATGCAGATAGACAAACCTAGATAACAAGCTGTTTACACTATGAATAAACTCTTCAGGAATGACATTGTGATGCTTCATGCAAGACTTTGAATAATGAATGACAAAGAGGTGCTTAGGGGTGAATTTTAAAATGCAATTCGACAACTTGAGGGAGAATGATGAAAAATGTGACCACAAAAAATGATGATGAGTGAAATCATGATCTTGCATGCTTAGTGAATCATGGTAAATAATTTGTTGATCTCACCTTTACCCTTGGCCATCGAAAAATTTACACCTCACACCATTCTGTCTTTTCTGCAGAAAAACACAGTTTCGTATCGAAAACAGTTAAAATTCTGACAAATCTGCTACGGAATTGTCAGGTAATTCCGTAGCGAAATCCTCTATTCTGCCATTGTATTCGCTACGAAATGGTGAAAAAATAGACAAGTGGCTTATTTTTTGGATTTGAAGGCATGGATGCGAAAACTAAATGACATGGAGTATATTTGACTGACATGACATGACTCATGGTGGGTTTAGACTTAGGATAAAGCTTATTACATGTGTTTTTTCATAAATTTCATGAATCTAACTATGAAAAAAACATGGAACCTAGGTGAATGATATGAAAGACCCTATTAATGAAATTTTGAAAACTTATGAGTGATAACAGTGGCTCCACTGGGGATGGTGTGCCCCTGTGGTACAACAAAGAACATGTAGCTCTAATGCCTTCTTTTAATGCTAACAATTTTTTTTAAAATTCACAAAGACTTCCTCAAGCTCTTATGACCTTCTCCTAGGGATAAATCTTGATGATAAGCTTATCTTTATTAGAAAAAAATGATAAGAGAAAACAAAATATATACAATGGAGTGAAATTCAGTAAAAAAACTTAGGAGGAGTAATGTTTCAGAAACCTGCCATTGACAGGTCCTGTTGCACATAACTATCCATCCATTTACTGAAGCAGATAAGTGTTGTGTCCATGATATGAAGTTATCACAAATGGTCCCTTCTAGAGATTCTCAAACTTTCCATGCTTCCCCTTTTTCTTCAATTCTGGCTTCCCATTTCAAAACTACATCTTGAAGCTGGAAATTTTCCTCTTGAACTTTTCTGTCAAATTTTTTCTCTACTGTGTTTTTTGATTGCTGATGATTGTTATATAACTCTTCTATTTTTTATTGTAGATATATAAGTTGGTTTAGCCTCCTCTGAATAGCATTTGGCTCCTCTTAAATTCCTTGCAACAACTTCATTACCGAAACTCCCAAAGAAGTGGGAAAAATAGTTTCAGCTCCATAGACTAATTCATAAAGAGATGTACCAATGGATTGATTGGTGCAAACTCTATCAACCCAGAGAGCACACTTCAACTTTAGATGCCATGATCTCTTGTTTTCTTGCAACACCTTTTTGATGATCCTCAATATACTTTTGTTGGATGATTCTGCAAGGCCATTACCTTGAGGGTAATAGGCTATTGAATGTCCAAGTGTAATATGATACTAATGATAAAAGATAATTATTTTTTTGGATTTAAAATCTTGTGCATTATTAGTAATAATCTTCATAGGACAACCAAACCTCGAAAAATATTGTTCTCCAAGAATTGAATTATGATTGAATCAGTGGCCTGCCTTGTTGGTATTGCTTCAATCCATTTAGTGAAATGATATGTCGTTGTCAAAATCCAACAATGCTGCCCTGAGGATGCTGGGTGTATTCGTCAATGAAATACAATCCCCCATTGTTGGAAATGTGCTTCAACATATATTGGCATCATAGGTAAAGGGATCAGCTTCTTCTTACCATCAAAAACTTGGCATTCATGGCATGCAACAATCTTCTTGTAGACATCCTTAAACATAGTAGGTCAATAGTAGCCTGCCCTGAGTATTTTTTTGGCTGTGGCTTTCCAGTAATGGTGTTCTCCACAATCTCCCTTATGGAACTCTTCAATGAATTTTTCAGCCTCATCTTCTAGCAAACAATTCATTAGAATCCCACTGGTATCTTTCCAATGCAAATTATTATTCACAATACAATATCTTCATGATTTAAGATTTAGAAAACTTGATTTGGACTTGGTCAACTCTAGGGGAGCTTTGTGATGATGTAGGATAAAGATTACCTCCCTGTACCATTCAAAAAATATGAATTTATCCTCAACAGGGACCAACTCTTCTTCTTCTTCTGTCAGCTCTGAAGTTTCTGCAATGAAGTTCATGTCAAGACATTCAAAGTTGGACTGTGCCATTAGTTTTTCTAACCCCTGTACCTTCACCAACTTGGTATGCTTGATTTCTATGTCATATTCCAGCAAAGTAGCTATCCATTTCCCTCTCTTGTCATCAGGATCGACTTGTGTCAAAAATATCTTTAACACAATGTTAGGTACAAATGCAATGGCATGCGAATGCGAAATATAAATTCTGAAGTCTTTAAGAGCTTTGACCAAAGCATATGCCTATTTTTCCAAAATATTATACTTTAAATCAGAGTTGGAAAGAGTCATAAAAAATGAAATACTCTGTTCAGTACCTTGCTGTCCTTTTTGCAATAAAACTCCAGCACTGGTATTTTCAAAGGCAAATGTGAAAACCTTGAAATTCATTTGAGAAATTAATAAGCACTGGAGGTTGAGTGAGGGATTTATTTATCTCTTCAAATTATTTCTTAGCTTAAACTATCCACTTAATATCAAATCCCTTCTTTAACATCTTGGTAATGTCTTTGACAATCTCAATAAAGTTTGGGATGAACCTTCTAACAAAATTTACCTTTCCAAGAAAAGACTGAATCTCCTTCTTATTCCTTGGCAGGTCTATATTATGAATTGCACTGAATATATTAGGATCAATATTTATCCGATCCTTAGATATGATATGTCCAAGAAATTTTCCATAAGTTGTAGCAAAAATAATTTTAGTGGGATAATATCATCTTGAAACTCAGGTTGAGCTTCCTCTTCATCAAGAAAATTTTGTTGAAAGGGAGGCCTCACTTGTGGGTTAGGCTGATTTTTGTTTTCTCTTTGTCTTTGCTGATTTTTAGGCCTCCTAAATTGTGGATTTCTGATATGTGGATCTTGTTGTGTAGGAGGTAAGGGAGTGGCTCCAAGAACATGTTTATCCATGAGTTTTTCCATAGTATTCAACATAGAATCAAATTCAGTATCTGAGGATGAATATTTTCCTCTTCTTTCAATTTTGTTTTTCCCATCTTAGATCTCTTGGACGCAGCCATGTTTACTTCCACTTTTACTGCACCATTCTGCATTTCTGCTAGAGAAGCAGTCTTTCTTTCCCTAAGCAAGATGGAAAACCATAATCAAATGCCTCTGCATAGTGTAATTGAGAAACTCATGGAGGAGGTTTAATATGAGCAGGTATGGAGTTATAGAATTTATTAAATCTCTTAGAGAAGTCTTGGACATATTCATATAAAGTTATTTTCAAATTTTTGTATTCTGTTAGGGCTTGCACTAGATTGACCTTACTCCCCCACTTGGTCAAAAGCTATATTTTACCTGGTCCCAATTCTACAAATGATCCAGGTGGATATTGGTGGCCACCCACCTATTTCATTTGGACCCGCAACATCAATTATTTCAGTTTTTCATCTTCAACACAACTTGCTATTTTTAGCAGTTTTTCGGGTCCTGAACTTCCAGAGCCATTTTGAGGCCCTAAGCGACGTTTTTTAAGAAAACCAGGAGAAACTTGGGTTGATAAACCAATGTTTCTCACTCAAAAGTTGTATTCCTCGAACAGATCTTTCTAACGAGCTATTGAGCGTGTAAAACAGAGATCAGATTCCAAAGTTACATCACCGGGAAGTTGAAACACCAACTTACCGAAACGGGGCCCACAGTTTTGGCGCTTCATCTCCTAGGGCTAAGTTTTTGGACGTTTTTGGTTTTACATTGTTTGTCAACAATAAATAGGCCTTCGAGCCTCATTGTAACACAGTTTAGGAGCTTGTAGCCGACACATCTCTTCTCATAGATAAGCGCTACTAGTGCCCTAGCTCACTTGTTCCCATCATTTCAGTTCTGTAACACAGTGGGGAGGCCTGTAACTGTCATATCTCTTCTCAGAGATACGATACTAGTGCCCTCACTTGCTCATTTCCATTATATCGCATTGTAACATAGTTCAAGGGTTGGTATCCGACACATCTCTTCTCAGAGATAAGCGCTGCCAGTGCCCTAGCTCGCTTGTTTGCATTATGTCTCATTGTAACACAGTTCAGGGGCTAGTAGCTGACACATCTCTTCTCAGAGATAAGGGTTGCTAGTACCCTAGCTCATCTATTTCCATTATGTCTGTAATAGGCCTGCGAGCCTCAATGTAACACAGTTCAGAGGCCTGTGTATGCCACATCTCTTCTCAGAGATACGCTACCAGCGCCCTAGCTTGTTTCCATTATGTTTGTAAGCTTATTTTAGTCATTGTTTTATTAATAAAATGAAGCATTATTTCCGGTGAAACTCTGTGTTTATGGTTATATCTGTATTCTGTTGCGTTCCTGCATAAAATTCGGATCAGTGGTATCAGAGCGGTCTTCTGTTTCTCTTTTTTATTTTTTATTTTCATGTCCCCAACATGGCTAGGGTATAAGGAGTTCAACCTCACAAACCCTCATGACCCCCCATGGCAAAAGACTTGAAAGACGAGGGAGCAGAAGATCCTATCAAAATATTTCTCGAGGAGGCCCTCGAGAAACAAAGGAATGCGATGAAGGAAAAATTTTCCCAGATCCTTCAACGACTGCCCATGAATGACACATCTACATCCATCACGTCTGCCAACAGGTCTGCGACATCCTGGACAAATCCAATACCAAATTCAGCAGAATCCCCCCCCCCCCTATGGAGGAAATTAACGCAATGGGGACCATTGCTTCCTAAGGAGGGAGGAATGATCCAGGTGGATATCGATGGCCACCCACCTATTCCATTTGGACCCGTAACATCAATTATTTCATTTTTTCAGCTTCAGCACAACTTACTATTTTTAGCGGTTTTTCGGGTCCTGAATTTCCAGAGCTGTTTTGAGGCCCTAAGCAACGCTTTTTTGGAAAACCAAGAGAAAATTGGGTCAATAAACCGATGTTTCTCACTCAAAAGTTGTATTCCTTGAACATATATTTCTGACGAGCTATTGAGCGCGTCAAACAGAGATCGGATTCCAAAGTTACGTCACTGGGAAGTTGAAACACCAATTTACTGAAACGGGGCCCACAGTTTTGGCACTTCATATCCTAGGGTTAGGTTTTTGGATGTTTCGGGTTTTACATTGTTTCTCAAAAATAAACAGGCCTTCGAGCCTCATTTTAACATAGTTTAGGAGCTGGTAGTTGACACATCTCTTCTCAGAGATAAGCGCTACTAGTGCCCTAGCTCGTTTGTTCCCATCATTTCAGTTCTGTAACATAGTGGGGAGGCTTGTAACCATCACATCTCTTCTCAGAGATACGATAATAGTGCTCTCTCTCTCTCATTTCCATTATATCTCATTGTAACAAAGTTCAGGGGCTGGTAGCCGACACATCTCTTCTCAGAGATAAGCGCTGCCAGTGCCCTAGCTCACTTGTTCGCATTATGTCTCATTGTAACACAGTTCAGGGGCTGGTAGCCGACACATCTCTTCTCAGAGATAAGGGTTTCCAATACCCTAGCTCATCTATTTCCATTATGTCTGTAATAGGCCCGCAAGCCTCAATTTAACACAGTTCAGAGGCCTCCGTACACCACATCTATTCTCAGAGATACGCTACCAGCGCCCTAGCTTGTTTCCATTATGTTTGTAAGCTTATTTCAGTCATTCTTTTATTAATAAAATGAAGCATTATTTTCGCTGCATCTCTGTGTTTATGGTTATATCTGTATTCTGTTGCGTTCCTGCATAAAATTCAGATCATCAAACTTGCTGGAGCTAGGGCCTTAAACTATTTTCTTACTTCACCAGTGAAACTCTGGGCAAATAATCTCATTTTTACATCTTCATAGTCTACCTCCTTTCTATCAATGAAGTGATTAAATTGGTCCACATGTTCCTCAGCTGATATGTCCTCTTCACTCCCAAAGGTTTTTATTCTAGTTGAGTATCCATCTGGGAGGTCATGAAGAACAACATGGAGGACAAGTGGAGCATACCTTGCAGGCCAATAGGAGGAGGAGTAGGGAAAATTCCAACCATGATGACATGAACTGTGGTATGTGGAAGGACAATAGATGAGATTAATTTATTATTTTTTGGGAAAACAGTAGGTGAGGATGAGTTTTTAGGAGGTGGTGTAGATGGTATCTGAAATCTAGATATGAATGAAATCCACTCATGCAAAGGTATACCAGATTTTATTTTCAACAATAATTCAAATGCATCTAATTCTTTTAAAGTTTCAAACGACTCCCTCTCTAACAACAGTTATGATGTGACTTTTTTCCAGAAATCTTCTTTTTCTTCTTTAGACACTAGGGATGATGTGTCAATACCTAGTCTTTGCAGGTCTAGTATTATATAATTTAGTTCATTTTTAGTCTTAGAACTAAACAATACTTCTTCAATTTTATCATCAAATTGTCTATCTTCAGGACTTCGAATAATTTCAGAGGACAAAGCTCTTGAATGTGATGGAATACCTGATTTTGAAGAGCTACTTCCAATGCCTCTGAGAATCCTCTTTGGATTATCCACAATTGTAGGTGGGTTATGATATGGACTTCTCCTTGTGTATCTCTTTCTTGAAGCCACCTTTAAGCATGAGTATTTTTAGTGCAGTCACCAAGGTAGTTTCTGCAAGCCTCGAAATGTTCTAAGCTCCTGCTACCTCCAAGAGTTCAACTTCACTGTTTGAGAAAAAGCTTTAGGAAATGTGTCTTCAGACTCCCGACAGAGGCACCAAAATTTTATCTCTAAATTGGTATTGATGGGATTCTCCACCAGACAACTTAGAGTAACTCTTTCAAACCATCTTTTGACTGAGGATTAGCCTCTTCATCCTGAGAGGGCTCTCTCAATTTATCTAATGATTTTCTCAATTAGGTCTTAAATCAGATGTATAACTCTGTAAGTGTCTTAGTGTATTTGATTTCTGGTGAAAAAGGGATATATTTCACTACCATTGGGCTCATGGAGTCATTGTGAAGGTATTCAGTGACAAATGATTCTTCTTGTGGAAGCTGAGGCTTTTACTATTTCAATGAAAAAGATAATACTAACACACATAAAATATTCAATAAATTAATGCAAAAATAAAGTCAAAGCATGAGGGCATGAATTCTGAGTGATTTAACATCAAGATATTGAGAAAATATATTAAAGAAACATAAGGCATAAACTCATTGCAACAATCAAAGAATCTTAGGTTAAGCATCAAACACCTTCACTGTATATTACTGATATTCCAAAATTTACAATAATAGTAGTCTCAAAGTAACATTATCCAACCCTTTATGATTCAATTTCTTGTCTATAAATAGACCTTTGTTGCTTACATAGGATCTTCCTAGGTGGCTAGATCATCGAACCATAACTTTGACACCTATCACAACTATAAACTACATTCTTGGAACTGAAAAAGACACCTAGTATCTAAAGAATTATACTTCTAATAAGACTCTGATTTACATTTATTACATTCACTTCTTCAGTAGTGGGACAATTACATTGAAAAATATAAGATGCTCGAGTGGCATTCATCATCACTAAGACATTAATGTACCCCCTAGATTTTGGAAACAACAGTCCTATTTGATAGATTGTAGATTTTTGTAGTGTAGATTTTTATATGCAAAACTTGTAATCTCCACAGTCCTCATTTTTTAGTCTACGTTTTGAGTCCTGAAGATGATTCTTGATTTAGACTCGAAACTTAGACTAAAAAATGAGGACTGTGGAGATTCCGAGTTTTGTATCTAACAGTCCTATTTTTTAGGAAAATATAAACATCACTTTAATCCTTGTCTTCATGCCGAGCTCAATAAGTGACACTCATGTCGAGTAGTGAATCTTTGCTAGGATGGCCCACTGTCATATTGGATGTCTCCACATGGCTTGATGCTATTAAAAACACTTTTAAAACCTCCAAAATCCATTTAAAGCACTTTGTTGCAAAAACATAGTGACCTTAGGTAGTTTCGTAGCGAAATTTAGTAGCACATTTACTTCAGTCATCCAAACTCCCCTTTTTCCTCCTCTGCTGATCAATATATGTTTTTTTAAGTCATATGGGCTAAGTAAAATCACTTTCCATCCTTAGATATCCATCAAAATTGGTTTTTTGGGTAAAAAACCTCCTACAGGAATTTCGTAGTGAATTCCGGCCCTCAATCCTGGACTTCACTACGAAATTGTCTAATTTGGTTGAAAACACAGATTTGTCATTTTTATTCAAACATTTGGCTTCTGAACTAAAATTTGTGTTTCCTTCAAGTTTTAAAATTAATCAAAAATATTTCAGACCAACCCCTCAGACTTTGGGTATTTCATCTTTAGCAACATCAGGCTGTACCTCTTCAGGTTCATTTACCATTCTAATCTTCAGACCTCTTTTCTTCAGTTCTTCTTGGATCATGTCCATTTGGTCTTCCAAATATTTAACTTTCCCTTTGAGCCTTTTTATCTTAGACTGCAACCATAGATTTATCTTCCTAGTGTTCTTCACCACTTTCCTTAGAGGAAGACTTGTCTTCAACATCTTCTTGGAGTTTGACAAAGTTTTGTCATATGTGTCTAGCTGATATTTCATTTCCTTTTCAAAGTCTTCCATTAGCTATCTATCTACCTTGGCCTCTTTAATTTCCAATTTTACTTCACAGACTTCTTCCCTGGCCTCTCTTAATTGCTCCTGCAATATTTGTACTTCATTCTTTTCCTCAACTTGCTCCTTTCCTTTTCTTTGCACAAAGACCTCTTTTGCTGCTGGAGATAGGTCTATAATGTTCTCTGGTTGCTTACCTTCATCAATATATTTTGCTTTCTTACTCTCCATGGTACCCTTTGCAAGCTATGACCCGGTCATTGGTTTCCTTGGCTGGAAAATGAAACCAACATCTTCCCCTGCAAAATCTAATTTTTTGACAGACTTACCTTTCTAATTCTTCCTTCTATCCCCTTCAATGTCTTCTTCTTGGACAATTGGAGATTCTTCAATGTCTATTGCCTGGAGGATGTATTCAAGATTTCCTTTGGCAATGGTTTGGCTCCTGGTTACCCTCTTCTACCATGTTTGCTAATTTTCTATGTTTTCCTTGCAGGTGATGGCTGTGGGATATCTGTCTCTGGCATGGGTTCAACCTCAATATCCATTGGCTCCACAATAGGCTGTCCTCCTTCTTCATTAACTTCTTCTATCATAGCTGGAGATGAATTAATTTTTGGCTTTGAAATCTTTTTAGGTGTTGCCAAATCTACTTCATATCCACTAAGAAAGAGAAAATATGCCCAATATCTATTTAAATTATTTAATTCCTCCAACACTAATAATTTGATCAGGCCATGGTGAAAAATGATGTTTCACTACCCTCAGCCTTGGCTTGGACCTTATCTAACATCTTCCCCAAACTTCTAAACAAAAATAAAGGTAAATCAAGGGGCTGATTACCAATGAAATGAAAAAGTAGCCTGAAATGATATAAATAGACCATGTGAAACCTCCCCTCGCAGATAAAATAATTCTGGACCACAAACATCAACTTTGAATAATTTTCTTTCATATAACTCCTTGGGATGCCACTTGTCATGTCAGCTCCGATGTGCTCCTATTTTACAAATTCCTCATAGCTCTGCATTTTGAATTTTGTACCTTAGAACCATTCCTCACTTCCTCTGGGCATTTCTGTAGCTTGAGAGATAGTATCAGGTGATACTGTGAAATTCAATTATGCTACCTTTTAGGCTGTGCCTGTGAAATTGGCTGTGAAGTATTTGGATATTTGAGCATGAAAATTTTGCATCTTCTGACAGAACTATAAAAACCAACATTCCTCAAGGCATCCATGAAACTAGGATCTTCATTCAATAGTTTTAAATCCATAGGCTCATATCTCACACAGTAACTTGCTTTATTCACTTTCTTCTTCGCTGCCATTGCTCCTTTATACCCTCGCTGCCTCTTAGCTATGACACCTGCAGATGGAAAAACCTAGACCAAAAGTTGTTTGTGTTGTGAATCAACTCTTAAAGGATGGAACTGTGATGCTTCATACACGACTTTGAATATTGAATGAAATAGAGGTACTTAGGGGTGAATTTTAAAATGAGATTCGACAACTTGAGGGAGAATGACGAAAAATGTGACCACAAAAAGCAATGATGACTGAAACCATGATCTTGCATGCTTGGTGAATCATGGTAACTAATTTTTTGATCTCACCTTTACCCTTGGCCATCGAAAAATTGACACCTCACATCGCTCTATATTTTCTGCAGAAAAACATAGTTTAGTAGAGAAAACAGTTAAAATTTTGACAGATCTGCTATAGATTTGTCAAGTAATTTTGTAGTGAAATCTGCTATTCTGCCATTGTATTCGCTACGAAATGGTGAAAAAATAGACAAGTGGCTTATTTTTTGGATTCGAAGGCATGGGTGCGAAAACTAAATGACATGGAGTGGATTTGACGACAACAACAACAACAACAACAACAACAAAATAAACCCTAGAATACCTCCAAATTCAAGGCTATCAACAATAAGGCCTCCAATAAATTATCACATGTAGCTTCAGTAGTAGCTTCAAAACCACCAGAGACAGCTTCAAAAATCATATCAACAGCTTCAATATCACTTGAAAAAACAAATCAAGGTTAAGGCTCAGGTATGCAATCATCTATACCTTTGTTTGAATCTATTCTAGCTTAAGAAAACATTAAAAGTGTGAGAAGGAAAGTTTTTTATAGCCAAAATGAGTAGCAGAGCAGCTTCAACCTTATCTCGCAGTTAGATTCACGTTTCCACCAAGACACATATACATGTGGGAGAGGAGCAAGACAAAAGTAAAAAGGACTTGAGAAAGTGGGTAGTAAGAAATTAGTTGTGATGGAAGACAAGGAGTGCCAAGGGGTAATTGAGGGCGAACTCAGTTAACAGAAAAAGAACTCTTAGTTTATTTTGCATGCAAAAAAAAAATTGAAAAAAAGAGAAAAAAATTGAAAAAATAAAAAGTAAAAGGTGGACCCACCACCTCTTGGCATGCGAAATAGAATTGCTTTAGGCAAAATAGAATTGCTACAGGCAAAGTAGAATTGCTACAGGAAAAAACATATTTGCTCGAGGAAAGGAAAAGGACAAATTTTGTTGATCAAAGGTGGTTTTCCTCCTCTCTCCTCTCTCTCCTTTGCTTACACACTCCATGGACAACTCCATCATGCACCCATTCATTCATTTCACCTTTCAAGTAGGCAAAAAAATCCATTTTTATTCCTGATTGTAATTGCTACAGGAAAGTCCTAACAACTACAAGATTCCTGTAGCACTACAGGAAACCCTGTAAATGCTACAGGAAAATTATTTACAAGGAAATTATCTCTCTCAAAGCTTTCTAAACTTCAAAAAGAGCATGATAATTTTTTTTTCCTATACCTAGCACTCCTAACCCTCACTTCACTCCATGCACAAGGATTCACTTCCTAAACCCTATGTTGTGCCACTAGCAGCTAGATCACCTATACCTTGGAATGGGATGTCTCCCCTTACCTCTCCATCAATCCAATCATTCCATCACTCCATCCCTAACTTCCATAAACCATTTCCCTTCATTTCTAACCAATTTGGATCCCCAAGAAGCAGAGAGAAGACTGCTACATGAAGTTGAAAATTTTCCAATAGAAATTATGTATATGGCACAACAAGGTCAAAATGTGAGGATAGGTTGATGAAGATGGCTTCAAATGACCACCAACAGAATCTAGGAGGATGAACACACCAACAAAGGCACATGAGGACCTCCATGCAGCACCTGCAAGAAGAAATGAAAATAGAAGAGTAGAAAGAAGATCAACAGGAGGAGAAACACATGGACCAATAATCAAAGAATGAAATAGTCCAACATACATGAAGAACCACATGGCAAGGAGGATGAATAGGTTTCTCAGAGGATGAGCAACAATTTCAGTAGGGGGGTATGATGGGCCTCTAAATTAGACATAAATTAAGGCCAATCTAACCTTTCTTAGGCACATAAAATATATATTAAATATCTCCTTCTACACTTAATAATGTTTTTTTATGCTTTAATATGTTCTTAGGAAGGTTTAGAGATGATTGCATATATGTGCCTAATATTATTTATTTTTGTATAATACAGTGAGAATATTGGGTAGAACATGGAGATTTGGAGAAGGAGATAATTTAGGGACTTGCTCCATACTACTGGAGGATCAAGATTGGAGAATAAACGAAAAACATATCATGAAATTATCGAGAAATTCTGGAAATATTCTGGAACTCTGATGATTGAGAAAATATAGGAATGTGTTCCTTGTCATTTACTGCAAACTCTTAGTGTTGGAAACTAGAACCACTATTTGAGGGATTTTGGAGGAGGGGAAAGCTTGCTCCTTTCAATGAAAATGCTTCCTCCTTTCAATGAGAATTCTTCCTCATCATTTTGTATAAGTACCAATTTGAATTGACCTCTAGGGGCATGTATTGTTTAGTCTCATTGTGGAGAAAACCTGTGTTCTGGAAGCTCCATTTTATTTTCTTGTAGGGATGTACTTGGACTGATTCAATAATGAATATTGGTGTCATTTTTAGCTTCTAAGGCTTGGTTTCTTCAATAGGACTTTGAGTCCTCCTTGGGATTGTGTTATGCAGAATTGTGATCTACGGATAAACCAAATTCCCTAAGTGTGGTTCTAGTCACTTAGAACAACAGAGGAAAGAATTACCATCACTTTCTCTAAAACAAGCAAATATACAAAATGGTAAAGGAGCCTACTTGTGATTCAATCGCTTCTCCTTCTCCTTTTGTCACTGTTGCCGTAACTTTCAATCCAACTCAAAATGACAGATCGATTCCTGCAAACACAAAAAGAGAACAAAAAAAAACATGAAATATACAAATACCTACTTATCTTACTCAATCAGATAGATTAGATATGAAATACATATATCATTCAAGAATCCATTGCACAAAAAATAGAGACATATGTATGGGAAAATGAACAACAATATTTATTAAAGAGTAGAAGGGGGAGGTTACAACCAATGGATCGATTTGTTTCCAACCAGCTCCAACTTCATTCCAGCCTCACCACATCCAACATCATACCAGCAACATATCAATACTTTCAATCTCTCAAATAATAATTCAACAACATAACTTTACCAAATTTCTTCCTTCCCTAGCGCTAGAATGAATGCTCAATTTATAGGGAAACTGATGGTAGTTTCTTAATGAATGAATTTCTAATAATAGGCAAGACATTTTCCCAAATTCAGAGGTGTTAGATGGACACTTGGATTTGAAGTTTGACACATATGGACTCTTCTAGAAGGCACTGGCCATTTGGATATTCCTGGAACAATGAGAATTCCGCTCCTAGGTGACCAACTCACTCTTGAATGTCGAGAAGTGCACTGCAGTGCACCCTTGAATGGAGGATTTGGCACTGCAACACAGTTAGTACCTTTAGAGGTTGCATTGTTGAGTCAATAAGTGATATAACATATACTTCAAACCTTGGAAATTTCATAATAGAAGCCATGAATGAAATGTATTCACTTAGGGCATATACAAATTGAAATACAAGGGGATGATAGACCCTATTTCATTGGTCATGGGGATGATGTCTAGTTTGACCAGGTCATGGGGGATGATGCCCAATTTGACCTATAACAGCTGCCCCATAAAGCATGAAGTCAAAATAATAATAATAGTATTTGGATGAGATTCTTTATGATGTGATGAGCTAGAACTGAAGTGGAGCGATGACCTGCATCAATCTTACAATACATTACATCATGATATTTTCATCTTGATCACAAATTGCTGATGGAGGCATTGCCATGCTCAGCACATAAACTATCTAATAACATGTACATAGTTCAAAAATTCGTCTACATTAGAATATTGCCCAATACAGACATGCCTACAGATATAGGCCCATGTTTGGATGACGATCTGTATGTAAATTCATCGTAATGATGATGTGTACAAAAATACTAAAATCACAGCCCAGATGGATGAAACTAGATCCGGGGTGTTCTTATCTCGTTCACTCGATCGTTCGGGTACAAGTCTAGCCATAAAAATATATGATTTGTAGTCGAACATGGTAAGACATCGTTTGATTACCAGCTAATGATGTGAGATGTTAACAAATGCGAGAGAACCACCATTGATGTTAATGGCTCTCAAGGTACTATAATACAGTTTGTAAGTCATAAATAGATGATTTGATGTCAAACGCCAAAATAAATATTTAGGTCGAAGGTAAAGAAGCGAGAAACTTGTCGATGATGTAACAAGCCTCATGGTACTGGAAGATGATGTTTCTAAGTAAAATTCCTGGATGATGAGTTGATGTTGACAGGAAGCCACTTTATCGCAAAACGAGAGTTACTAATTTCAGAGACAAAATGTGGCTTGATATAGCAATGCTCAGGGATCACTGTCATGAAAATGAATGTTTATGAGTATTGCAGAAGAGTGAGTATTAACTATAGGACTTCTCTTGAACATATCGACGACACTAAGATGAGTTGGCAGCATTGACCAAAAATCTAAGAGAATGTATGATGAACCATAGGTATGAATGAACCGTCAAGAAGATTACCCAACCCAAAAAGTCACGATGATGGAGTGAAAGTATCCTGTTCAAGAGTGACCTGCTACCATAAATTGTTCTGTTCGCTTTCCCAAATTTTCCCTGGTCATTTGTCGACCAATACCTCTTTATTTTTTAATAAGCTTGAGGTTGATAACATATGCTTGATCTATAATTCAACCCTTCAGGCGAATGCATCGCTATTTAATAATTTAAAGAGTCTAGCGATAAATGAAACTCGATTCTTGCCATGATCGACAAGCCCATCACTATTTTATATTTTAATGAGCCTAACGATAGTGACAACTCGATCCTTTTTCATATTAAGAGAGTTTGAAAAAGAGAAAAAAATAAACTCCATGAGTCCTTTTTCATAAATTTGTCACTCAGGTCCGAAAAAGTGTAAAATGATACTTGAGAGAACCTCCTAGCCATGTTCGACTAAGGTTTTCCTTTTTCGTAAATAATCTATCTAAGTCCAAAAAAGGGTTAAACTTATACTGAGTAGATGTCATTTCATTTACTTTTATGAGCTCGAAAAGACAAGCGCTCGACAATATTTTCACATTATCAAAGTCTGAAAAGAACTAAAAGAAGACTCCAGGGTTCCTTTTTCACCATTATCGAAGCTCAAAAAAGAGATAAAAGTGCGAATCAAATCCTTTTTCATTTTTATCAAAGCTCAAAAAATAAGGATAAAATTATGCTTTGTCCGACTTTAAATTTAATTCATGAGCAAGGAAAGACGGAAAGAACTTGAAATTTTCATGTGTTTTACAAACATGAAAAATAACAAAATAATCTCGGGATATTTATGAGTTTAACAAGTCTTGAAAATAATAACCGAAATAGACTCGAGATATTTTTGAATCCCCCCTGCAAGAGCACATGCCCCCCAAGCTTCATTTCATTCACCTAAGTAGACTACTGGTTACTAATAGCTGGATGGAATGAAGGTTCATTTACAAGATCAGATGGAAGACTCGTCTTAATTAGGAGAGGATTTGTTTCATTTTTTAACAAACTTGACACAAGAAAAGAACTATGCTCATGACCTGTTTCATTTTTTAACGAGGTTGACACAGTAAAAGAACTTTCTTCATGGGAACCTGTTTAATTTATCGAGGTTGACACAGGAAAATAACTATCCTCATTTCCTGATTCATTTTTTAACGAGGTTGACACAATAAAAGAACCATCCTCATGGGAACTTGTTTCATTTTTTAATGAGGTTGACACAGTAAAATAACTATCCTCTTGACCTATTTCATTTTTTAACGAGGTTGACACAGTAAAATAACCATCCTCATTGTGCAGTCGGACCAGTGAGTGTGTGCTGGAAAATAAAAATAACATGATAAGTTATAACATGTGTTGACAGATCTTCTCCAGGGTTTTCATTGAATTTCGGAATGTCAAAGTGTAATTTCTATGGAATCACCAGACACAAAGGAGAATAAATGTTACACAATATTTGGTCACCATCCCTGCAATCCCTCGCCCTGCATATTGGAGGGTATTTCCCATGACCTATGAGTAGTGTCATACTCTGCAAACACCTTCTTTGCATCCTTCTACATAAAGACATCATTTCTCCTGTTGAACATTTCCTCAGAAAGCCCACCAAGACCTATGTTTTGGCCTTGGCGCAGGTAGCCTATTTATCCCTCCCGCCAATGTGGAGGATGTACACTAGATACGATGCCACCTAGCGCTCTGTCTCTTTGTTTTTCTCACACAAGCCTTTTTGGGAATGTTTTTTAACAAATTAGAGGCAGAAGTTTCATTTAACCACCTCAACGATGAGTCACAGCAAGTGGTTAAACTTGATAAGCCACGGATCTCTTCCTTTAGGTAGTGGTTTTTACCTCTCATGGAACATTCTTTGAAGATAGGACTTCCTTCCAAGATTATAGGGATCCTAACCTCTCCTTCTTCCTCTATATAAACATGCCTTCTCCCTTTACAAAAGCTAGTTGAACATATAGCCAAGAAGCTAAACTTGGAGAAGAGATACTATAGCTGAGTAATTGCTATAGAGAAGGTAGAACCAAGGAGAATTCCATAGAGAGAGCCCCATCTGAATTCCCGACAAGCCTTTGTGAGACGCGCTCCACTGGAACCTTGTCGGAGGAGACCGCAACGTCGAAGCTTGGTTGTACCCTTCCTTCCTTTCATTAATATACTCGACTATGGTATTGGTTCCATCATTGTGTTATGTTTATTGATGTAATTGATTTAGTCTTCTTCGACTGAATAATAGTTACGAATGCAAAATAATATGTTGTCCATCATCTTTGTTTCTTGTGTATGTGCAGGTATTCGAGCATGAGAACGAGAAGATCGTGATCTGTCAAACTAGGAGCGAGAGGCAGCCACTCTTTCCGACGACACAACAGTGTAGGACCTCCGGTAAGTTATCTATTGAGTCTCCGTCCATTCGTTAACTAGGAATTGATGTTATAGCATGCCTTGTTTGTGGCTAGACCCACTCTAGGGCTAGTGGGATCGCCTCTGTCTGCAGAGGGGATTTACCTCACCAACAAATTGGTGACTCAGCTGGGGATTAGTGCAAGATTGTCTTTCATCCATTAGGTCTTATTCTTGGTTTTTGCTTGCTTAGCTTGGATTTTCTGATTATTTTTGCTGAGTCTAAGACCCCTGTTCAGCCCCAGAGGATTAGATATGACCTCTATTTTTCCAAAAAAAATTCTTTTTCTAGGGTTGGCTTGATTGGCGCGGTTTCCAGTCTGACAATTTCGCCCACTGGCGCTTGTTGCTAGTTTAGCACCCGCGCCATCCCCTGTCTAGCATTGATTACAGCCAGACAATTGCGCCATTTCCTGTAGGTGTTAGGTTTGCCCTATTTTAGAGTTTTTGGTCAGTACTTGTCTCTCTGGGTGTTTTCTTGACTTGTTTTGAGTGCTTTGGGATTGTTTGTGACTGTGAGTAGCCTCCTTCCTTTGGTTGTTTGTCCATTTCTTGTCAGAATCATAGCCTTAGGGTTTTCTAGCGCTTTGGTATGCTGAGCCTCCTGTAGGAGCTTCGGTCTTTTGTTTCGCAACCACCTTCGTTCCTTTCCTGATTGCATTTAGCTCGCCAGATCCATTTGAGTGATTGCATTTGGTGGAATGAGTCTTGCCTCTTTCATTCAATTGTGCTTATTTTCACTCCAAGAATAGCTCACATTACTTGTATGGGTCTGTTTCAACATCTTTCTTCGATTTGAGAGGTTGCAACATTGGTTTGAGTTTGTGTTTTGTTTGATTTTGAGTTGATTGAATTGTTTCATTTTGAATCTCGCATTAACATTCTCGAACTAGTGTGAAGGTTTATTTTTCATGTCATTTAGTGCACTCTTTGCTCCATTACATTGAAAAATAAAAATAAAAAATTTGTGTGCTTGCATTCTTGTTTGCATTTTGGAATTGGAAAATCTTTCGCATAACTAGCATTGGGCATTCTAGGGAAGATTTCTAATTTTCATTAGCTTGCATCAGGTACAATAGTGGATGCTTCTGTGTGTTCTCATTATTTTCTATCGCTTGAAAAATCCTAAACTTTCTCGTAGATAGATTTTCATCGAACGAAATGGTATTTTATGGCATGTAGCTTGCATTTAGGGATTTGTGAGATCCAACATACGGTAGGACCTTGGAGTTGAAACATAAATACAAGATCAACTTAAAATTTATTCAATTAACCTAAGGCAACATTGAAATTTAACAAAACATTTAGTAGTCTAAGTTAGAGATGTGTTCCAACGTCTTTAAACCTAGTTGCTGTCGCTCGCAATCTGGCTTCAGACAACACTAGTACGGACTTGCGCTCCCCGTACCATCGAGTATTTAAAGGGAGACCCCTATAGGTTGAAATCCTTTTATCCGTAAGAAGCCGAGTCTGCCACCTTGTAACCATGATACACCGAAAACAACATTCGGGGAGACTATCTGCATGTACGTCAAGTCCTTGGTTATTTCTTCTTTCATTTTATTACCAAGGTGTATATGGCAGTTCACGGGAACTTGGTACACCCTTAGAACTAAAATACCTAAGCAATCATTTTCGATCTTTAATGACTCCATAAATTTTAAAAGATCATTGAGCACTTGTCCTTTCATGCTCGTTTCAACCTGAAAGTGATAGAGTCGCCTTTTGCTTGTTTCTTGAATCTTAAAAGATGAAACGGTAGAGTTTGGTTTCAGTGTCTTAAAATTAACTGCCCACGAAATATTCCTGGTTAAAGTTAGTTTCCTTAGTGATTGTTTTATCGTTATTTCTAATGACAACCTTCCTGGATTTTACCAACCAGGGAATCCCCTCCGAAGGGAATCCTGGTCCTTTTCTTGATTTTGGGAATGTTGGTGCTCCTTACATGGCAACGTTGTCTCTTCCAGGGTTAACTGTTGGTTTTCCCGTGTGGTTTTTTTCAACCTCGGTGGTCCCCAATGCCCCGATCTCTGTTCAACCATCAACTCCACCTGAACAACACCATGTTGATTCTAAGGTGGAACTCTCCCCTTCTTCGCCTGTTTCTTCGGCCTCCTCTTCTACTTCACCTGGTGAAAGTTTGGATTCCAATAACCAGGTGACTAAGAAGAAGAAGAAGAAGACGAAGAAGAAGAAGTCAAACAAGCGAGAGGCTAATGCTGCAACTATTGTCCCCAAAAAACCTTCCATCGAGAAGTCATCGAACCTTCCACGAAAAGTCAAATTCCCTTGCATGTTGTGCAAAGGTGACCACCTTCTTAGAGACTGCCCTGGCATTCCCAAGGTACTTGAAGTATGGTTCGACGACCGTCCACCGTTGTCTTTGGCTTCTGTAAGTCATATTGGGAGCACACTTTCGACTAGTTCTGATAAGAATCATAAGAAACAGGGTAAGTTTACCAATCCATATAAGTTGTGTGAAGGGCATCATTCCATTCACCTTAGTCCATATATGGATGAAGCCAACATAGTGTTGGACAACTCTACTATTTTTGCACCTTGCCTTCCAGCCGGTCACCATAAAATTTCTTTCAGTCCTCTGCTAGTTGATTCCACGATTAGTCAAGAGTCATCCTTGGTCGATCTCGCTCCTCCAGAAATTCAAATTCAAGAATCCGTTCCCGACCAACCATTGGATGTGGAATCGGTTGACTTGATCCTGCCTATGGTTCATCAGGTCTTTTCCGTTGAGAGTGGATCTCCTCCCCCTCATGTTCTTCTTGTTTCTTCAGATTCTTCAGACTTAGATTCTTCTTTCCCTGTAATTCAGGAAGTCGCTCCTCCTACTCCCGTGATGGAAGTTTAGGAGAGTGCTCCTCTTGCTCCAGTAACACCAGAGGAAAACCATCTCGATTTGATGGTATACCCTCCAAGTAGTTTGATCGCTTCCTTTGATTGGAGTAGATTTTCAGGATATTTCCTTCCTTCCTATCTGCCTTTTGAGATAACGGTACAGACCTTTGATCTAGTTGTACCCATCACCATTATAGATGAAGGCACATCTATTAGTATTATGTCTTCCACTACTTGGAAAGCTTTTCGTTCTCCACCACTTATGCCTCTTACGCAAAGTCTGTTGGATTTTAACAGAGGAACTAGTCAACCGTTAGGGATCCTTCCCAGATTTCCTGTTACTTTAGGAAGGAAAACTATCCATATAGACGTGATGGTTGTTCCAGGCCTCTTGGATTTCAGTTTTCTCTTGGGACGTGACTATAATTATGTCATGGGGGCAGTTATCTCTTCCCTTTTTCGTGTGATTTATTTTCCACACAAAGGTCGAATCGTGACCATTGATCAAATTTCATTCTTTGGTCCTGGCATGACATCTAGTCCACCATCGTCCCTTCCAGGTCTTTATCCACCGGTTGTATCTTCCCTGCTGTAAGTTAATTATGTGGCTACCAGTCCCGTGCCCGTATCCAGTGATAATGCCATTGTGCTTTGTGTCCTGGGGGCATTGGGTCCTGATTTCCAAGATGTTGTTCTCCCATCCGGTGCAGAACTCTTGGAAGCCATGAATTCTTATTCATCATGATCAGTTGTCGTCAGAGCACAGTTAATTGTCTTGTGTCAAGCTCCCTAAAAAATGAAACAAGGTTGCCAGAGAAGGGTTCATTTTTCTTGTGTCAAGCTCCTTAAACAATGAAACAAGGTGTCCCGAGGATAGTTCATCTTCTATGTCAACCTTGTTAAAAAAAATGAATTAGATCATGAGGATAGTTATTTTAATGTGTCAACCTCGTTCAAACAATGAAACACATTCCTATTCAATTCAAGTCTTTGATCAGATCTCGTAAAATCCCAGTTGAGACTTTCTCAGGTCTCGTACTTTGGACCTTCACTCCATCTGCCTTTCATATGGACTGAAGCTTGGGGGGCATGTACCTCGAATTGAGTCACCATGCTGGGGGCATGCCCATTTTACAAGCATAGTTTACTTTTGTTTCAAGCTTGTGTAACCATGAAACCAAAATAAATCATAGTTTACTTTTGTTTTCGAGCTTGAATAAAAACGAAATCTTTTGACTTTTATGTGCTTTGTGAATTTTTTCCTTTTCTTTTGGGTCATTACTTATTATGCGGATTATTGATACATTAGATAACATTGTATTAAATTGACATTTGCATAATTTGTATAAAACATCATCATATGTAAGAAGATCCATGTAAAGGAAACATATGTATATATATATATATATATATATATATATATATATATCGCATGTTTTCAACTGTGTGCATCATAACATCAAAAAATATATATGTATGTTTCAGTTACATTTCGAGACGACATGTCTCTCAAAAATGTGCGGAAATAAAAAGCCTAAGTGCCTAATCGGCGTGGTGCTCATGATAGCACATCACCGCCCGTACCAACCGCCTCAACAAGTGGTGGATACAACTCGACACCCCTATAGTGTGCCTCTGATAGGCCCGAGGAACATCATCAAAACGAGCATAGTCTAGAATCCCACGGTGATCCCCTCCAGGGTTTTTACTATCTCCTCATCACTGCCCTCACCATGAGGATCGAAATCACAAGGAGTTCGCCTCGCTATCGGAAACATAATTGCAGGATGTTCTGGGCAAAAATATGCATACATATAGGAGTAACTGTCAGAACATGCATATACACCAAAAAATTATAAACTCATGAAAATAAAAAATGAGTCTCACCTAGCTCTTCATCCCAATCCTCTCCCTTTGGGAGCGGGAGGTCTGGATCTTCGGTGAAATATGTGCTAGCGTAGGGCCAATCCTCGACGACAATCAGTTGTCATCAGAGCCACTGAAAAAACTCTGGCCTCCAGGACATCTTTTGGCCACCCCCTGCTCTATGCATCAGTGTGAACCATCGGGCCATCAGTGGCTCTCTGGGTCGTGGCATCGGGACAATAACCTCTTGACAATGGAATATGGGTAATCGTTCCAAGAAGAAAAATACCAGAATCGATCCATACCCAAACTTCTTTAGTTTGGTCTTCTTGCACTTAGTGAGTTGCCGTTTGATGTTGATAGTCATGGCCTCGGCCCAGTTGAAGATAGTCGCGTTCATACACTCTAAGGCAAGAAGTAGCTGTGTCTTTGTGGCCTCATGCGGCGCTTGCGATCCTGCAGCCCACATGATAGTGTGCAAAACTACTCTTAGTTCCAGATTAGGGACGGTTTGGATGTCCACTTTGCCACTCCTTGTTCCTTTTCATGCCCCTCGGCACACCCTGTTAATTACCATTCCCATACTTTCCCCAGAAGGACAGGTACCAGTCAAGATAGGGACTGAACCTCTACGTGACAATCCAATGATGAAATACACATCAGATACTTCGAGTTCAAGCTCTTGATCCCGAAACACAAACTTTTCTTGATCTTCATCGCAAATTCTTATCAAATATTGAAGCAATTCGGGCTAAGCCCGGAGGCACGGTGTGAGGAAGAATTTATTGAGCCCACAATTTCTGAGGGCGTTCATACATTGTTCATTCTCCATGGCCTGTTCATCCTCCTCACTATTTTCTCTCTCTTTCCACTCAATTACCATCTTTTCTGCTTGGTACCTGCATGCATTATTCATATGAACATTGTAAGTCTCCTTAGGCATCAAAATTTGTAATCAAATGGTTGCATTTTCTTAAAATTGAGGCGGATTTTGGGTTGCGTGGTTGGCGCGACCCCTGTGTAAAAAAGGGTCGATTGGCGCGGGTTCGTGCCCGAAACCCGCGCCAACCGCGATGCCCTAGTTTTAACAAATTCCCCCCTAAGGGATTCAAAATGACAATAAAAGGCAATAAAATTTAATTCAAAAGATGGAAAATGGTGTCGGCTCTTACTTGAAACTGATAGAAACCGGATTGGTTCACTGGATTGCTCACAATCGTCGCCACAAGATCGCAAGGAAAACAGGTCACTGTTGCTCTGTAAAGAGGTAAAAGTGAAAAGTAAATAATTTTTACCACTTATGGTCTGTTATAACTTTTCAAAATCTTAAATTAGGTTTTAAAACATATTTTTCTATTATTTTATCATATTTTTCTCGAGGAATACATTTTACACGTGTCTTTTTGTGCAGCGACAGGTTTTCACATGGTTATGACGAAGAAACGAGTTACGTTTTATACTTTTTAGGACTCGGTAAAAACATGAAAAAGTCACTACTGGAGTCACCTTTTAGCTCTTTTTTGACTCTTTAAAACTGAAAAGATTATCGAGTCGCTTATCGTTTTGAGCTCGTTAAATTGGTTGCGAAATGATATCTACCCAGTATACATTTACCCGTTTTTCGGGCTGCGATAGATTATTTACGAAAAAGGAATACCTTAGCCTATCACGACTAAGAGGTTCTCTCAGACACAGTTTTCTACTTTTTCGGATCCGAGAGACTGTTTTCGAAAAGGGACTGTTGGAGTTTTCTTTTCTGACGTCTTTTCAAACTCTCTAAACATGAAAAGATGCTGAGTACTTCCTTTGTCAGACTCGTTAAAAACTGATGACATCAGACTCCATCGTCATGAATTTACTCGAGTTCCTCCTTCCTAGGGCTCATAAAATGTACAAGGTTGGATTTGTCCGAAGGAAAAACTTACATCGCAAGCATATGCTATCCCCTTCAATCTTGCTTTCAAAAATAATTGGGGCACTTGCCATAAATGGTTGGGGAAAATGGAACCAGATTATAGTCGTGTTGGCAGTATGTCGCTCTTGAACATGGCACTTGTCTGCATTCGTGTCGGGTTGGGGACATCTCATCTCGTTATTTTTTTGCCTCCATGGGTTTGGGTAATCTCTTTTGACTGCTCATCTGCTCTTTGCCACATCACCATGAAATCAGATCCCTTGATGTCGAATACTGCCAAATCCAGTGTTGTGCCGCCGATGTGTTCAAGAGAAGTTTTCCTTTGAAGTTTTCAACCTCCCTCTGATTCTCTGTTGGTCTTGATTCACAAACATCATATTCCTCTGTCTCATGTTGATGATGTGGGAAAAATTATGGCCCGCCTTTGATCAAGGTCACTTCTTGTCGACTCCAGCTCATTATCCAGGAAGTTGATCTAGAGACTCCTTTCAGGTACCTTGGAGCCTGCATGCCTCAATGGTAGGTTATTCGCATTCGACGCAAGGTCCACAACATTTGCCTTCGATCAAATGACTCTGTAGGTGTTCGACGTCAGATCACTGTTCACATTCCGTGGATTATACCTTTTAGTACCTTGAGAGCCATTGTCATTATTGGTGGTTTCTCTCGCATCTATTAACAACTTTCATCATTGGCTGGTAATCAGACAATTTTCTTGCATGTTCGACTTCAGCTCACATATTCGCATGCTCGAATTTGTACTTTGATCGTGTCGAGATGGAGCACAAGACCCTGGGTTTTGTCTGATAAAATCCAGGATACTGGTTCTTTGTGGATTATTATGACTTATCACATGACTCTTCTGATTGGATGGCTGCGACCATACCTGAGATTATTTTGTTGATCCCTACTGCTGGATGGCTGTGTCCATACCTCAGATCTCATATTTTATGTACTCTGTTATGGATGGCTGCACCCATGCCCCATGTCATGTATCATATGTATCAGTTGTATTCGTACTTGCAAGTCTTCCGACAACAGTGTTTGGGTCGAAAGCGTTCTCATAAAGCATTTCACCCCTCCCTCTCTCTTATACCTCATGCTTTAGGGGGCATCTGTTACACGATATTTTGTCACTGTCCCTTCAATCCCTCGCCCTGCATATTGGAGGGTCTTTCCCATGACCTGTGAGCAATGTCATACTCTGAAAACATCTTCTTTGCATCCTTCTGCATAAGGACATCATTTCTCTTGTTGAAAATTTCCTCAGAGAGCCCACCAAGACCTATGTTTTGGCCTTGGCGCAGGTAGCCTGTTCATCCCTCACGCCAATGTGGAGGATGTACACTAGAGCCCGCACCACCTGGCGATCTGTCTCTTTGTTGTGCCTGCGCTAGCCTTTTTGGGAATTTTTTTAAACAAATTAAATGCGGAAGTTTCCTTTAACCACCTCAGGGATGAGTCACAGCAAGTGGTTAAACTTGATAAGCCACGAATCTCTTCCTTCTTTGAAGATAGGAATCCCCTCCAAGATTATAGGGATCCTAACCTCTCCTTCTTCCTATATATAAACATGCCTTCTCCCTTTACAAAAGCTAACTGAACATATAGCCAAGAATCTTAACTTGTAGAAGAGATACTATAGCTGAGTAATTTCTATAGAGAAGGTAGAACCAAGGAGAATTCCTTAGAGAGAGCCCCATCCGAATTCCCGACAAGCCTTTGTGAGACGTGCTCCGCTAGAACCCTGTCAGAGGAGACCACAATGTCAAAGCTTGGTTGTACTCTTCCTTCCTTTCATTAATATACTCGACTATGGTATTAGTTCCATCATTGTGTTATGTTTATTGATGTAATTGATTAAGTCTTCTTTGACTGACTAATAGTTACGAATGTCAAATAGTGTGTTGTATGTCATCTTTGCTTCTTGTGTATGTGCAGGTATCCGAGCGTGAGAATGAGCGGATCGTGATTTGTCAAAACATGAGCGAGAGGCAGCCACTCTTTCCGACGACACAACAACGTAGGACCTCTGGTAAGTTATCTATCAAAGTCTTTGTCCATTCGTTAACTAGGAATCGATGTTATAGCGTGTCTTGTTTGTGGCTAGACCCAATCTAGGGCTAGTGGGGTTGCCTCTGTCCGCTTGATACACACTATTTTGTCACCGTCCCTACAATCCCTCTCCCCACATATTGGAGGGTCTTTTCCATGACCTGTGAGTAGTGTTATAATCTGCAAGAACCTTCATTGCATCCTTCTGCATAAGGACATCATTTCTCCTATTGAACATTTCCTCAAAAAGCACACAAAAACCTATGTTTTGGCATTGGTGTGGGTATCCAGTTCACCACTCACGCTAATAGGGAAGATTTACACTAGAGCCCGCGCCACTTGGCGCTCTGTCTCTTTGTTGTGCCCACGCCAGCCTAACAAATTAGAGGCGGAAGTTTCCTTTAACCACCTCAGTGATGAGTCACAACAAGTGGTTAAAATTGATAATACACAGATCTCTTCCTTTAGGTAGTGGTTTTTACCTCCCATGGAACATTCTTTGAAGATAGGACTCCCCTCCATGATTATAAGGATCCTAACCTCTCCTTCTTCCTTTATATAAACATGCCTTCTCCCTTTACAAAAGCTAGCTGAACATATAGCCAAGAATCTAAACCTGGAGAAGAGATACTATAGCTGGAAAATCGCTATAGAGAATGTAGAACCAAGGAGAATTTCGTAGAGAGAGCCCCATCCGAATTCCCGACGAGCCTTTGTGAGACGTGCTCCACTAGAACCCTGTCAGAGGAGACCGCGACGTCGAAGCTTGGTTGCACTCTTCCTTCCTTTCATTAATATACTCGACTATGGTATTGGTTCCATCATTGTGTTATGTTTATTGATGCAATTGATTTAGTCTTCTTCGACTGACTAATAGTTAGGAATGCGAAATAGTATGTTGTATGTTGTCTTTATTTCTTGTGTATGTTCAGGTATCCGAGCGTGAGAACGAGTGGATCGTGATCTGTCAAACTAGGAGCGAGAGGCAGCCACTCTTTCTGACGACACAATAGCGTAGGAACTCCCATAATTTATCTATCGAGTCTCGATCCATTCGTTAACTAGGAATCGATGTTATAGCGTGTCTTGTTTGTGGCTAGACCCACTCTAGGGCTAGTGGGATCACCTTTGTCCGTAGAGGGGATTTACCTCACCAACAAATTGGTGACTCCATTGGGGATCAGTGTAAGTTTGTCTTTCATCCATTAGGTCATATTCTTGGTTTTTGCTTGCTTAGCTTGCCTTTTCTGATTATTTTTGCTAAGTCTAAGACCCTTGTTCAGCCCCAGAGGATCAAATTTGACCTCTGTTTTTAAATTTTTTTTCCTTTTTCTAGGGTTGGCTCGATTGGCACAGTTTCCAGTCTGGCAGTCGCACCCACTGGCACTTGTTGCTAGTTTAGCACCCACGCCGTCCCCTATCTGGTGCTAATTATAGCCAGACAATCACACCATTTCCTGTAGGTGTTAGGGTTTGCCCTGTTTTGGAGTTTTTGGTCAGTACTTGTCTCTCTGGTTGTTTTCTTGACTTGTTTTGAGTGCTTTGGGATTGTTTGTGACTATGAGCAGCCTCCTTCCTTCGGTTGTTTGTCCATTTCTTGTCAGCATCATAGCCTTAGAGTTTTCTAGTGCTTTGGTATGCTGAGCCTCATGTAGGAGCTTCGGTCTTTTGTTTCGCAGCCACCGTCGTTCCTTGCCTGATTGAATTCAGCTCGCCAGATCCGTTTGAGTGATTGCATTTGGTGTAATGAGTCTTGAATGAGTCTTGCCTCTTTCATTCAGTTGTGCTTCTTGTCACTCCAAGCATAGCTCACATTTCTTGTATGGGTCTGTTTCAACATCTTTCTTCGATTTGAGAGATTGCAGCATTGGTTTGAGTTTGTGTTTTGTTTCCTTTTGAGTTGATTGAATTGTTTCGTTTCAACTCTTGCATTAACATTTTCAAACTAGTGTGAAGGTTTATTTTTCATGTCATTTAGTGCACTCTTTGCTCTATTACATTGAAAAAAATAAATAAATTGTGTGCTTGCATTCTTGTTTGCATTTTGGAATTGGAAAATCTTTTGCATAACTAGCATTGGGCATTCTAGGGAAGATTTATCATTTTCATTAGCTTGCATCAGGTACTGTAGTGGATGCTTATGTGTGTTCTCATTATTTGCTATCACTTTAAAACTCCTAAAATTTCTCGTAGATAGATTTTCATCGAACGAAATGGTATTTTATGGCATGTAGCTTGTATTTAGGGATTTGTGAGATCCAAAATACGGTAGGACCTTGGAATTGAAACATAAATACAAGATCAACTTCAAATTTATTCAATTAACCTAAGGCAACATTGAAACTTAATGAAACATTTAGTAGTCTAAGTTAGAGACGTGTTCCGACGTCTTTAAACCTAGTAGCTGTCGCTCGCCATCTGGCTTCAGACAACACTAGTACGGACTTTCGTTCCATGTACCGTTGAGTATATAAAGGGAGACCCCTATAGGTTGTAATCCTTTTATCCGTAGGAAGCCGAGTCTGCCACCTTGTAACCATGATACACCGAACACAACATTCGAGGAGATTAACTACATGTACATCAAGTTCTTGGCTAATTCTTCTTTCATTTTATAACCAAGGTGTATATGGCAGTTCACAGGAACCTGGTACACCCTTTTACCTAGACTACCTGAGCAGTCATTTTCGATCTTTACTGACTCCATAAATTTGAAAAGATCATCGAGCACTTGTCCTTTCATTCTCGTTTCAACCTGAAAGTGATGGAGTCACCTTTTGCCTGTTTCTCGACTCTTAAAAGATGAAACGTTAGATTTTGGTTTCAATGTCTTAAAATTAACTGCCCACAAAACATTCTTGGTTAAAGTTAGTTTCCATAGCGTTGTTTTACCGTTGTTTCTGATGACAACCTTCCTGGAGTTTACCAACCAAGGAGTCCCCTCTTAAGGGAATCCTGGCCCTTTCCCTACTTTTGGGAATGATGGTGCTCCTTATATGGCAACGTTGTCTCTTCCAGGGTTAACTGTTGGTCTGCCCATATGGTTTTTTTCGACCTTGGTGGTCTCGAATGCCCTGATCTTTGTTCGACCATCACCTCCACCTGAACAACATCACGTTTTTTCCAAAGTGGACCTGTCCCCTTCTTCACCTATTTCTTCATCCTCCTCTTATACTTTGCCTGATGAAATTCTGGATTCTAGTAACCAGGTGGCTAAGAAGAAGAAGAGGAATATGAAGAAGAAGAAGTTAGATAAACGAGAGGCTAATGCTATAGCTATTACGCCTTAGAAACCTCCCCTTGAGAGATCATCCAAGATTCCACGAAAGTCAAATTCCCTTGCATGTTTTGCAAAGGTTACCATATTCTTCGAGACTGCCCTGTCATTCCAAAGGTACTTGAAGTATGGTTCGACAGTCGTCCACCGTTGCCTTTGGCTTCTGGAAGTCATGTTTTTGGCACATCTTCAATTAGTGTTGATAAGACTCATAAGAAATAGGGTAATATTACCAATCCCTGTAAGTTGTGTGAAGGGCATCATCTCATTCACCTTTGTCCGTACATGGATGAAGCCAAGAGAGTGTTGGACAACCCTATTGTTTCTGCACCCTCCCTTCTGGCTGGTTACCATAAGCTCTCTTCGAGTCCTCCACTAGTTGATTCCACGATCAGTCAAGAGCCATCCTTGGTCGATCCCGCTCCTCCAGAAATTAAAATTCAAGAATCCATTCCCAACCAACCATTGGACGTGGAATCGGTCGACTTGATCCCACCTATGGTTCATCAGGTATTTTCCGTTGAGAGTGGATCTCATCCCCTTCATGTTATTATTGTTTCTTCAGATTTAGATTCTTCTGTCTATGTAGTTCAGGAAGTCACTCCTCCTACTCCCGTGATGGAAGTTCAGGAGAGTGCTCCTCTTGCTCTGGTAACACTAGAGGAAAACCATCTTGGTTCGATGGTATCCCCTCCAAGTAGTTTGGTCGCTTCCTTTGATTGGAGTTGATTTTCAGGATACCACCTTCCTTTTTATGTGCCTTCATCTATAATGGTGTTGGGTACAACCAGATCAAAGGTCTATACCGTTATCTCAAAAGGCACATAGGAAGGAATGCGATATACTGAAAATCGACTCCAATCAAAGGAAGCGACCAAAATACTTGGGGGGGATACCATCGAATCGAGATGGTTTTCCTTTGGTATTACCAGAGCAAGAGGAGCACTCTCTTGAACTTCCATCATAGAAGTAGGAGAAACGACTTCCTGAACTACAGGGATGGAAGAATCTTAGTCCGAAGAATCTGAAGAAAAAAGAAGAACATGAGGGGGATGAGATCCACTCTCAATGGAAAAGACCTAATGAACCATAGGCGGGATCAAGTCGACTGATTTCACGACCAATGATTGGTCGGGAACGAATTCCTAAATTTGAATTGTGCAGAAACAATAGGGTTGTCCAACACTCTCTTGGCTTCATCCATGTACAGACAAAGGTGAATGGGATGATGCCATTCACACAACTTACAGGGATTGGTTATCTTACCATGTTTCTTATGAGTCTTATCAACACTAGTCAAAGATGTGCCAGCAACATGACTTCCAGTAGCCAAAGACAACGGTGGATGACCGTCGAACCATACTTCAAGTACCTTGGGAATGCAAGGGCAGTCTCGAAGAAGATGGTCACCTTTGCACAACATGAAAGGGAATTTGAATTTCCGTGGAAGCTTGGATGATCTCTTAAGGGGAGGTTTCTGAGGCATAATAGCTGCAGCATTAGCCTCTCATTTATCAATCCCCTCTATGGACAGAGGTGATCCCACTAGCCCTAGAGTGGGTCTAGCCACAAACAAGACACACTATAACATCGATTCCTAGTTAACGAATGGATGGAGACTCGATAGATAACTTACCAGAGGTCTTATGTTGATGTGTCATCGGAAAGAGTGGCTACCTCTCGCTCCTGGTTTGAAAGATCACGATCCACTCATTCTCATGCTTGGATACTTGCACAGACACAAGAAATAAAGACGACATACAACATACTATTTCGTATTCGTAACTATTAGTCAGTCGAAGAAGACTAAATTAATTACATCAATAAACATAACACAATGATGGAACCAATACCATAGTCGAGTATATTAATGAAAGGAAGGAAGAGTACATCCAAGCTTCGAAATTGCGGTCTCCTCCGACAGGGTTCCAGTGGAGCGCGTCTCACAAAGGCTCGTCGGGAATTGTTGAGCCCCAAAGATGTCCTTCTTTTCCACCACATTTCACTTCATTTCCTTTGTCCCTCATAAATTACAGGCTTGAATGATCAATAGGATTGATTAGGATTACTTTAAGAATGTATATAATGACTAACTTGCTATGTTTTCATGATTTCGTTGTTGTAGTAATTTTTGACTAGACTTGGCTACATAACGCAGTCATTCTGTAGCCAGTCATCTATTCTGTAGCTATTTTCATGTTCATGCAGGTTCCAGGTGTCACCTCAAGGAAAAGAACATATGTTTTTATTCCACATCACTTCCCCATCATTTCTTGCTCTCCATGAAGTTTGAGCTCAAGTCTATAGGTGGTTATGAACCTGGGAAACCAAAACTAGGAGATAGACTTCTAATAGGACAAGGACTGTACAGATGTCCTTAATCATAGTACGAGGCCACCACCAGAGTCCTAGTTTGATTTTAGTTGGAAAAGACAATTATTCCTATTTTATCTCAAAGACAATTATGTAATTTTGTTATAAGTATGGCTTGGGAGACCGAGAAACAGTTAGCTAGATTTATGTTTTATTGCTAGATCTCAGAAGACCGTAATACTCTGTTTTAAAGAATTTCTTCTTTAATGAAATAAGCATCACTTTATTGCAAGAGCCGAGTCAATATTGAGTATATTTGCGTGCTAATCTGGTGGTAGAGGGCCCCTGCTACCTGAGAAGCTTTGTTCATATGGTTTAGATAAGTAACTTAGCCTTGTTTCATTCCTAGTTTAATCAATTTTCTGAACTTTGTGTTTTTATACTTACTTGCAGTGGATGCCACAGTCAGCCTTATCCTTACAAACTATTCCAAAATACCACTAACATTTGATGGGATATAACTGTAGTATTTTAGGAGTTAGTTGCATTTCCTTGAAATTTATGTTTTTTTTGTGCCCAATGACATCAGTTGTTACAGCTAGTCTTGTTCTTATTAATCTCTTCCAAAATATCACTAAATCCGGATGAGACATAGCTGTGGTGTTTCAGATCTTACTACATTTTGTTGAACTTTATGTTTTATGCTCATTTGCATTGAATGATACAACCAGACTTATTTTTACAAACTATTCCAAAATATCACTCATATTGAATGAGATAGGGCTGTAGTATTTCATAGAATTAGTTGCATTTTAGTCCAGTTGAAATAATCTAGAGGTAGATGTCACTTTAGTTTAATTCTGTCACTATATTTCAAGTTTGATAATGGCACTCTAGTTCAACTCTGTTCACTGTATTTTAAGTTAGATTAGTGGCATTCTAGTTCAGTTCCAGTTCACTGTATTTCAAGTTAGGTTAATGGCATTCTAGTTTAGTTGTGATCACTGTGTTTCAAGTTTGATCAATTTCATTCTAGTTCAGTGTTATCCATTGTTCTTTAAGTCGTGTTAACCATCAAAATTAGACTTCACGGCCTTCATTTTTTACAAACTACTCTTGTTCTGACTTTCCATTAATGCATCATCATATGGATAGGAATTAGTGACATCAGTTTAAGGCCTTGATTGTTCTGCAATCTTTTGCAATTTCACAAATAAGCCTTTCCCAAAAAAATATTCTAGAAAATCTCTAACTTTCGAATGAGGCTTAGTAGTGACAAGTTGAGCTGCAGAATGGATTAATCTTAGCATTACAAGTTAATTCAGAGTAGAAATCTTATTGTGTTCCAATAAACTTTTAGCCATGGATGAGATTCTTTGTAATATTGTAAGATGATTTTTTACCTAGGAGAACCTCATTTGCACTAAACTTGTCCTTTTCTCAAGCTATTCCAATATATTTCTAATGAATGAATTGGATGAGTTCATGTTATGATTTATTTCCTTGCTATGAGTCATTATCAAACTTTGCATTTTCTGTTCTTTAGTATAGGTTTTGCTCTGTTTTTAGTGTGACCAACAACTGTTCTTTTTCAAAATTTAGTTCTTTTCCTTCTTAACATGAAACCAAAAAACCAAAAACATCATAAAAACACTAAACACAACGTAGTGAGAAACAGATACCTAGGCACATATAGTGCACCTTACTTCAGCAGTTTACTAACCCTGGTTGATAATTTATGACCTCAATTTAGGAACACTAAGTTGAGCAGACATTTTGGCGCCGTTGCCGGGGAATTGTAACTAGGTAGCCTTGTTTCTTACCTCCCAAAAATAATGACATGCGTAGAGAAAGAGACTCAAGGGGTAGATTCATAAGAAGCAGAAGCTTGATTCCTAGAACACCACTTGTTTCACCAAGACCAAGAGCCAACACATCTTCAACTCAAACCCAAATTCCATCCTTTATTGATCTTAGACTCTCAGAGGACTTAAGATCAGATATTCCATTAGAAAAACCTTCTCCTTAAGGTGAGATGCCATTGCAGCCTCAAGTACATATTGAACCTTTTGAAAAATGGGCTTTAGATTTTGTAGGACCTATTAGTCCTCCATCAAGAAAAAAGAAATATATATTAGTTTGCACTGATTATGTTACTAAATGGGTAGAGGCCAAGCCATTACTTTCTGCCACTGAAGCATCTGTAGTTAATTTTCTTTTTGAGGATATTTTTACTCGTTTTGGTGTCCCAAGGGAAATTTTTACAGATCAAGGAGCTCAATTTACATCAAAGCTAGTGGATCAAATGATGAAGAGGTACAAAATCAGACATAGAAAATCTACTCCCTATCATCCACAAGCAAATGGTCAAGTGGAATCTACCAATAAAGTTATTGAAGGGATCTTAACAAAGACTATCCATTTACATAGAAGAGATTGGGTAGACAGGCTTCCTGAAGCTTTGTGGGCCTATAGAACTACATGGAGAAGCACAACAGGTCATACTCCCTATGAACTTGTTTATGGAAAACAATTTTTGTTTCCCATAGAGTTTCAGATTCAAACTTTTAAAATGGCAGTTCAGCTAGGACTTGATCTAACAGAGGCACAAAAGCATAGATTAGAGCAGATTAATGAATTGGATGAGATCAGACAAGATGTAGTTCAGAAAACAAGTATAGTCTAGCAGCAAAGGACTAGATGGCATGATAAGTATATCAAGGAAAAGAAGTCCAAAGAAGGTGACTGGGCTCTCTTGTTTGATTCAAAGTTCAAAGATTTTCAAGGTAAATTCCAAACACATTGGCTTGGACCATATGAAATTGTGAAATTTTTTGACAATGGAGCAATAAAAATTAGGACAATAGATGAAGAAGAGGTCACTTTTCTTGTAAATGGTCATAGATTGAAGCTGTATCATAAGCCACTTTCAAGAGAAGAATTTGTCAAGATATTTCAGGAAAACAATGATGTGAAGTTAATGAAGAATAATTTTTCTTCTTCATCAACTTAGTTGAATTTTCTGAATTCAAAAGCATTAAAAAAAGAAAAGAAGTATAAACATGAAAACTAATCACTGATTAGCATGTTTATATAGAAAAGATAGAGTGAAAATCAGAATCTTTCTGACACTTTTGCTTTTCAAATTTGTTCTTTTTTTTCTACAAGCAGCTATTAAAAAATCATAAGTGCAAACCCATATTTCAATTATGATTCATTTCATTCCATTCATCCATACTCCACTTCATTCCATACTTCATTCATTTCATTCCATGGTCCACCTCATTTCCATATTAGAGTTTTAAGATTGATTTCTTTCTGCAATTGAATAATACAAATCATAGGTTGCAGGTCACCTTCCATACTTCACTTCACTTCATAATTGTGATTAATTTCATTCCATTATTCACTTCACTCATACTCCATTACACCATATTCTATTATCCATTTTTAACTCATTTCATACAACATTCCATTCATGCTTAAAACCTTTCCATTCCTTGTTTTAAGATTTCTACAGGTACATTCTGCAATCAGTCAGACATTCTGCAGCTAGTCAGACATTCTGCAGCTAGTCAGACATTCTGCAGCCAGAGATCCTGAAGGCACTATCCAGTAATCACTTGATTGAGCAGCAAATTGATCCTGCATATCCAAGACAAGAAGCATAATCAAAGGAGTTATGAGGACTAAAGATCAATGATTTTCAAAGGAGGACAAGGCATATAAAAACCACAAAAAAATCAAAGGAAGGGCAAAGGTAAAGGTTATGAAATTATTATAGTGACAGATCATGAAAGTTTTAGCATAGTTAAGTCATGTATGATTCAAAAAGTTATTTTAATTAGTCGTATTGATCATGCTTATCGAACCTATCATAAAAACTTTGGACAAAATCCCTTTCACTCCGCCATTCCAAATCATCATTTAAAACTTAAAAAGTTAAGTACTGAAGTGACCTAAGCAGTCACGTCACTAGTCTGAAGCATTTAGTGATGATTTTGAAATTACATGAGAATTTTTCTGCGGTCTTTTCTTTTGTGATAAATCTCAACTCATTAATCCGTGTGAATCATCCTCACCGCATTATACTCATTTCATAACTACTCCATATCATTTCTTTCCGTAACCAATTCTTAGCCATTCCGGTCTGTAAAACAGAGGAAACATCTGTGGAGTAAAAACATCTCTTTAACAACCATTTTCACCGTGAGCAGAGGAGCAGTAATTTGAAGGTTGAAAAGATAAGTTATGGGTCTCATAGTAAGAACTGAACCAGTTGGAACCAAGTACTTGGAAGGCTATCCACAAATCATAGAAATGCTACAGAAAGCTGGGTGGTTACAATTCTTGGAAAAATTTAATGGTTTTCATAAAGAAGTAACCAAAACATTTGCACGGTCCTTCAATGGAGCAGAGGTCGAAATAGGAGATATTAAATTCACTATTACAGAGGATTTCATTGCAGAAGCAACAAAATTACCCAGAAAAGGAGAATGCTGGTTCAAAAATAGGGAATTTCATAATGAGGCATGGAGGCAAATACTCAAAACACCATGTATGGATGTTTCCATTTTTAAGAAAGGTATTCCTATCTCGGCACTGAAGAATAAATGGAGGAACATGTTACTCATTTTTCAAAAATCTATCGCTTGTGAAGGAAGATTTGGTACCCTCTATGTTTATCATATTCGGTTAATGATGCATTTCTTAGATGAAGAAATCAATTTTCCCCTTTTCCTACTTCATAGTCTGAAAATAATGGCGTCTAATGTTCAAAAGAGGGTTCAATTTCTAGAAACCACTTTGTATCACCATGGTTTAGTCAAAATCCTCATTGAACATCATTTGAGAAAAATGGGAGATAATTGGGATGAGTTTCTAGTGAGGAATCACTTTGAGGAACCCAGGGAATCTCCACCTGAAGGCAAACCCATAAGAAGAAGCAGGAGAAGGGAAATTTCCAAAGCTGTTAAAACTAAAACTGGTAAATCAATACAAGAGGACAATGAAGAGATGATTTCTGAGAAATTGGCTGAAATTAAGAAGCAACTTAAGAAGGAGAGGATAATAATAAAATATGCCAAAGAGAGAGGTGAAGGACCATCTCAACCAAGACGGAGCCACAGACTTAAAGGTATATTGAAGAAAACAGAGGCTAGACAAACGGGAATCATAAACATTGAGGATGAAGAAACACCTACTGCTAGATCACCTGAGTACCAGTACGAGGAGGATCTTGATGAAGGAGCCCCAGAGATAGACCCAGCACAGTAACAAATTTATAATTATTTTGAGACATTAGAGAAGAGATCCTCAGAAAGTAGAGACAGAACTCCTAGCCCACCAAAATCTGCAATTGATGTACTAAGAAGAGACAAATATGAGTTAGAAGTGCTCAATAGGCGTATCAAGAATGAGAATGAAATTTTAAGAGAGCAGGTTAAGCTAAAAGGTGATATGAATACAACTCTGTCTCTACAAATGAAAAAGTTTCACAAGGCCAGTGAAAATTTGAAGAAGAAAAACAAAAAGTTAAGCAGGGCACTTACAAATTTGAGATTCAAGTTGATCATAAGGAAGCCCAGAAGGCCATTGATTGTCAGGAAAAGCAGAAGAAGGGGCCTAGATGTCCTAGCAGAGGTCTCAGAGTACATGGATTAGTTGCATGAGGACATGCAAAAGCCTTGCAGTGGGGGTATGTTGAGCACCGGATTAGATGTCACTTTAGGTTAATTCTGTCACTATATTTCAAGTTTGATAATGGCACTCTAGTTCAACTCTGTTCACTGTATTTTAAGTTAGATTAGTGGCATTCTAGTTCAGTTCCAGTTCACTGTATTTCAAGTTAGGTTAATGGCATTCTATTTTAGTTGTGATCACTGTGTTTCAAGTTTGATCAATTGCATTCTAGTTCAGTGTTATCCATTGTTCTTTAAGTTGTGTTAGCTGTCAAAATTAGAATTCACTGCCTTCATTTTTTACAAACTACTTTTGTTCTGTCTTTCCATTAATGTATCATCATATGGACATAAATTAGTGACATTAGTTTAAGGCCTTGATTGTTCTGCAATCTTTTGCAATTTCACAAATAAGCCTTTTCCCAAAAACTATTCTAGAAAATATCTAACTTTCGAATGAGGCTTAGTAGTGACAAGTTGAGCTGCAGAATGGATTAATATTAGCATTACAAGTTAATTTAGAGTAGAGATCTTATTGTGTTCCAATAAAATTTTAGCCATGGATGAGATTCTTTGTAATATTGTAAGATGATTGTTTACTTAGGAGAACCTCATTTGCACTAAAATTGTCCTTTTCTCAAGCTATTCCAATTATGTTTTCTAATGAATGAATTGGATGAGTTCATGTTGTGATTTATTTCCTTGCTATGAGTCATTATCAAACTTTGCATTTTCTGTTCTTTAGTATAGGTTTTTCTCTGTTTTTAGTGTGACCAACAACTGTTCTTTTTCAACATTTAGTTCTTTTCCTTCTTAACATGAAACCACAAAACCAAAAACATCATAAAAACACTAAACACAACGTAGTGAGAAACAGATACCTAGGCACATAAAGTGCACCTCACTTCAACAGTTTACTAACCCTGGTTGATAATTTATGACCTCAATTTAGGAACACTAAGTTGAGCAGACAGGAATTCAGACGGGGCTCTCTCTATGAAATTATCCTTGGTTCTACCTTCTCTATAGCGATTACTCAGCTATAGTATCTTTTTTCCAAGTTCAGCTTCTTGGCTATTAGTTCAGCTAGCTTTTGTAAAGGGAGAAGGCCTGTTTATATAGAGGAAGAAGGAGAGGTTAGGATCCCTATAATAATGGGAGGGAGTCCTATCTTCAAAGAATTTTACATGGGAGGTAAAAACCACTACCTAAAGGAAGAGATCCGTGGCTTATCAAGTTTAACCACTTGCTGTGACTCATCCCTAAGGTGGTTAAAAGAAACTTCTGCCTCTAATTTGTTAAAAAACATTCCCAAAAAGGTTGGCGTAGGCACAACAATGATACAGAGTACCAGGTGGCACGGGCTCTAGTGTAAATATTCCCTATTGGCGCGAGTGGTGAACTGGATACCCGTGGCAATGCCAAAACATAGGTTTTTGTGTGCTTTTTGAGGAAATGTTCAACAGGAGAAATGATGTCCTTATATAGAAGGATGCAAAGAGGGTGTTTGCAGAGTATGACACTGCTCACAGGTCATGGGAAATACCCTCCAATATGCAGGGCGAGGGATTGCAGGGACGGTGACAAAATACTGTGTAACAGATGCCCCCTAAAGCATGAGGTTCGATAGAGAGGGAGGGGTGAAATGCTTTATGAGAACGCGTTCGACCCAAACAATGACTGTTTGAATACCTGCAAGTACGAATACAACTAATACATCTGATACATGACATGGGGTATGGGCGCAACCATCCATAATAAAGTACATAAACAATGAGATCCGAGGTATGGAGACAGCCATGCAACAGTAGGGATCAACAAAAGAAACTCAGGTATGGTCGCAGCCATCCAATCAGAAGAGTCATGTGATATCCTGGATTTTATCAGACAAAACCCAGGGTCTTGCGCTCCATCTTGACTTGAACAAAGTACAAATTTGAGCATGCAAATATGTGAGCTGAAGTCGAACATGCAAGAAAATCGTCTGATTACCAACCAATGATGAAAGCTGTTAACAGTTGTGAGAGAAACCACCAATAATGACAATGGCTCTCAAGGTACGAAAGGTACAATGCACAGAATGTGAACAGTGATCTAACGTCAAACACCCGCAGAGTCACTCGATCGAAGGCCAATGATGTGGACCTTGCGTCGAATGCGAAGAACCTGCCATTGAGGCATGCAGGCTCCAAGGTACCTGAAGGGAGTCTCTAGATCAACTTCTTGGATAATGAGCTGGAGTCAACAGGAAGTGACCTAATCGAAGGTGGGCCATAATGTTTTCCACATCATCGACATGAGACAGAGGAATATGATGTTTGTGAATCAAGACCAATAGAGAAGCAGAGGGAGGTTGAAAACTTCAAAGGAAAACTTCTCTTGAACAAATCGGCGGCACGACACTGGATTTGGCAGTATTTGACATCAAGGGATTTGTGGTCATGGTGACATGGAAAAGAGCAGATGAGCGGTCAAAAGAGATTACCCAAATCCATGGAGGCAAACAAATAATGAGATGAGATGTCCCCAACCCAACACGAATGCAGACAAGTGCCATTTTCAAGAGCGACGTACTGCCAATACAACTACAATCTGGTTCCATTTCCCCCCACCATTTTTGGCGAGTACCACAATTATTTTTGAAAACAAGCTTGAAGGGGATAGCATATGCTTGCGATGTAAGTTTTTCCTTCAGAAAAATCCAACCTAGTACATTTTACGAGCCCTAGGAAGGAGGAACTCGACTAACGTCATGACGATGGAGTCCGATGTCATCAGTTTTTAAGGAGTCTGACAAAGGAAGAACTCTACGCCTTTTCATGTTTAGAGAGTTTGAAAAGACTGCAAAAAATAAAAATCCAGTAGTCCCTTTTCGTAAATAGTCTCTCAGCTCCGAAAAGGTAGAAAACTCTGTCTGAGAGAACCTCTTAGTCGCAATAGGCTAAGGTATTCCTTTTTCGTAAATAATCTATCCAAGCCAGAAAAAGGGGTAAACGTATACTGGGTAGATATCGTTTCGCAACCAATTTAACAAGTTCAAAATGACAAGAGACTTGAAAATATTTTCAGTTTTAGAGAGTCAGAAAAGAGCTGAAAGGTGACTCTAGTAGTGACTTTTTCATGTTTTTACCAAGTCCGAAAAAGTATAAAACGTAACTCGTTTCTTCATCATAACCATGTGAAAACCTGTCGCTGCACAAAAATATGCATGTAAAATGTATTCCTTGAGAAAAATATGATAAAATAATTGACAAATATGTTTTAAAACCTAATTTAAGATTTCGAAAAGTTATAAAAGACCATAAGTGGTAAAAATTATTTACTTTTCACTTTTACCTCTTTGCAGAGCAATAATGACCCATTTTCCTTGCGATCTTGTGGCGACGATTGCGAGCAATCTAGTGAACCAATCCAGATTCTGTCAGTTTCAGGTAAGAGCCAACACCATTTTCCATCTTTTGAATTAAATTTTATTACCTTTAATTATCATATTGAATCCCTTACGGGGGGATTTGTTAAAACTAAGGCATCACGGTTGGCGGGGGTTTTGGTGCGGACCCGTGCTATTCCACCCTTTTTTACACAGGGGTCGTGCCCAGTGGCGCGACTGTTAACAAAACAGTCATGCCAATTGTGCAACCCAAAATCCGCCTCAATTTTAAGAAAATGCAACCATTTGATTACAAATTCTGATGCCTAAGGAGACTTATAATGTTCATATGAACAATGCATGTAGGTACCAAGCAGAAAATATGGTAATTGAGTGGAAAGAGAGAGAACACAATGAGGAGGATGAAAAGGCCATGGAAAATGAACAATGCATGAACAATCTCAGAAATTGTGGGCTCAAGAAATTCTTCCTCACACCATGCCTCTGGGCTCAGCCCGAATTGCTTCAATATTTGATAAGAATTTGGGACGAAGATCAAGAAAAGTTTGTGCTTTGGGATCAAGAGCTTGAACTCGAAGTCTCTGATGTGTATTTCATCACTGGATTGTAGTGTAGAGGTGCAGTCCCTATCTTGACCGGTACCCGTCCTTCCGGGGAAAGTATGGGAATGGTAATTGACAGGGTGTGATGAGGGGCACGAAAAGGAACAGGGAGTGGAAAAGTGGACATCCAAACCGTCCCTGATCTGGCACTAAGAGTAGTGCTGCACACTATCACGCGGGCTGCAAGATCGCAAGTGCCGCATGAGGCCACAAAGACACAACTACTTCTTGCCTCAGAGTGTATGAACCCGACTATCTTCAACTGGGCCGAGGCTGTGACTATCAACATAAAATGACAACTCACTAAGTGCAAGAAGACCCAACTAAAGCAGTTTGGGTATGGATCGATTCTGGTATCGTTCTTCTTGGAACGATTACCCATATTCCAGCGTCAGGAGGTTATTGTCCTGATGCCACCACCCAGAGAGCCACAGATGGCTCGATGGGCTGCACTGATGCCTAGAGTAGGGGGTGGCCAACATATGTCCTGGAGGTCATTTTTTTTTTATTGTTTTCGACGAAAACTAATTGTTGTGGAGGATTGGCCCTATGCCAGCATAGAATTCACTGGAGATCTAAACCTCCCACTCTCGGAGGGAGAGGATTGGGACGAAGAGCTAGGTGAGACTCATTTTTTATTTTCATGAGTTTATAATTTTTTGGTATATATGCATGTTCTGACAGTTACTCCTATATGTATGCAGATGTTGGCCCAGAACGTCCTGCAGGTATGTCGCTGATAGCGAGGTGAACTCCTCGTGATTTCGATCCTCATGGTGAGGGAAGTGACAAGGAGATAGTACAGAACCTGAAGGGGATCACCCGTGGGTTCCAGACTATGCTCGTTTTGATGATGTTCCTCGAGCCTATCAGAGGCACACTGTAGGGGTGCCGAGTCTTATCCACCGCTTGCTGAGGCAGTTGGTACGAGCAATGACGTGTTATCATGAGTACCACGCCGATTAGGCACTTAGGATTTTTATTTCCGAACATTTTTGAGAGACATGTCGTCTCGCGATGTAACTGAAACATACATATATATTTTTTGACGTTATGATGCACACAGTTGAAAACATGCGATATATATATATATATACATCTGTTTCCTTTACATGGTTCTTTTTACATATGATCATGTTCTATACAAATTATGCAAATGTCTATTTAATACAATGTTATCTAATGTATCAATAATCCACATAATAAGTAATGATCCAAAAGGAAAGAAAAACATTCACAAAGCACATAAAATTCAAAATATTTTGTTTTTACGTAAGCTCGAAAACAAAAGTAAACTATGGTTGATATTGGTTTCATGGTTACACAAGCTTGGAACAAAACTAAACTATGCTTGAAAAACAGGCATGCCCCCGGCATGGTGACTCAATTCGAGGTACATGACGCCCAAGCTTCAGTCCATATGAAAGGCAGATGATGTGAAGGTCCAAAGTATGAGACCTGAGAAAGACTCGAATGGGATTGTAGGAGATCTGATCAAAGACTCGAATTGAATGGGAACGTGTTTCATTGTTTGAACGAGGTTGACACATTAAAAGAACTATCCTCGTGAGCTAATTCATTTTTTTTTTAACGAGGTTGACATAGAAGATGAACTATCCTTGAGACACCTTGTTTCATTGTTTAAGGAGCTTGACACAAGAAAAACGAACCCTGCTCCGGCAACCTTGTTTCATTTTTTAGGGAGCTTGACACAAGACAAGGAACTGTGCTCTAATGACAACTGATCATGATGAATAAGAAGTCATGGCTTCCAAGAGTTCCGCATAGTATGGGAGAACAACATCTTGGAAATCAGGACCCAATGCCCCTAGGACACGATGCACAATGGAATTATCACTAGATACGGGCATGGGACCAGTAGCCACATAATTAACTTGCAGCGGGGAAGATACAACCAGTGGATAAAGACCTGGAAGGGATGATGGTGGACTAGAATTCATGCCAGGACCAAAGAATGGAAGCTGATCAATGGTCACGATTCGACCTTTGTGTGGAAAATAAATCACACGAAAAAGGGAAGAGACAACTGCCCCCATGACATAAGTATAGTTGCGCCCCAAGAGAAAATTGAAATCCAAGGGGCCTGGAACAACCATCACGTCTATATGGATGATTTTCCTTCCTAAAGTAATAGGCAATTTGGGAAGGATCCCTAACGGTTGACTGGTTCCTCTGTTAAAAGCCAACAGAATCTGTGTAACAGGAATAAGCAGTGGAGAACCAAAATCTTGCCAAGTAGTGGAAGACAAAAAAATAATAGAAACGACTTCATATATAATGGTGCTGGGTACAACTAGATCAAAGGTCTATACCATTATCTCAAAAGGCACATAGGAAGGAAGGCGGTATCCTAAAAATTGACTCCAATCAAAGGAAGCGACAAACTACTTGGAGGGGATACCATCGAACCAAGATGGTTTTCCTCTGGTGTTACCGGAGCAAGAGGAGCACTCTCTTGAAATTCCATCACAGGAGTAGGAGGAGCGGCTTCCTGAAGTACAGGGATAGAAGAATCTAAGTCTAAAGAATCTGAAGAAACAAGAAAAACATTAGGGGGATGAGATCCACTCTCAACGGAAAAGACCTAATGAACCATAGGCGGGATCAAGTTGACCGAATCCACATCCAATGGTTGGTAGGGAACGGATTCTTGAATTTGAATTTCAGGAGGAGCGGGATCGACCAAGGGTGACTCTTGACTGATCGTGGAATCAACTAGCAGAGGACTAAAAGAATGTTTCTGGTAACCGACCAAAAGGCAGGGTGCAAAAACAGTAGAGTTGTCCAACACTCCCTTAGATTCATCCATATACAGACAAAGGTGAATGGGATGATTCCCTTTACACAACTTACAGGGATTGGTAAACTTACCCTATTTCTTATGAGTCTTATCAGAACTAGTCAAAGGTGTGCTACCAATATGACCTCCAGAAGCCAAAGACAATGGTGGAAAACCGTCGGACCATACTTCAAGTACCTTGGGAATGCCAGTGCAGTCTCTAAGAAGGTGGTCACCTTTGCAAAACATGCAAGGGAATTTCAATTTTTGTGGAAGGTTGGATGACTTCTTGATGGAAGGTTTTTTGGGCATAATAGTTGCAACATTAGCCTCTTGCTTATTTTACTTCTTCTTCTTCGTCTTCTTCTTCTTCTTCTTAGCCACCTATTTACTGGAATCCAAACTTTCACCAGGTGAAGTAGAAGAGGAGGCCGAAGAAATATGCAAAGAAGGGAAGAGGTCCACCTTAGAATCAACATGGTGTTTTTTAGGTGGAGGTGATGGTTGAACAGAGATCGAGGCATTTGGGACCACCGAGGTTGACAACAACCACATAGGAAAAACAACAGTTAACCCTGGAAGAGACAACGTTGCCATGTAAATAGCACCAATATTCCCAAAAGCAGGAAAAGGAACAGGATTCCCTTATGAGGGGATTCCCTGGTTGGTAAACTCCGGGAAGGTTGTCATTAGAAACAACGGTAAAACAATCACTAAGGAAACTAAATTTAACCAGGAATATTTCGTGGGCAGTTAATTTTAAGATACTGAAACCAAACTCTACCGTTTCATCTTTTAAGAGTCGAGAAATAGGAAAAAGGTGAATCTATCACTTTCAGGTTGAAACGAGCATGAAAGGACAAGTGCTCGATGATATTTTCAAATTTATGGAGTTAGTAAAGATCGAAAATGAATGCTCAGGTAGTCTAGGTAAAAGGGTGTACCAGGTTCCCGTGAACTGCCATATACACCTTGGTAATAAAATGAAAGAAGAATTAACCAAGGACTTGATGTACATGCAGGTAGTCTCCCCGAATGCTGTGTTCGGTGTCTCATGGTTACAAGGCAACAGACTCGGCTTCCTATGGATAAAAGGATTGCAACCTATAGGGGTCTCCCTTTATATACTCGACAGTATGGGGAGCACAAGTCCGTACTAGTGCTGTCTGAAGCCAGATGGCAAGCGACAACTACTAGGTTTAAAGACGCCATAACATGTCTCTAACTTAGACTACTAAATATTTCATTAAGTTTCAATGTTGTCTTAGGTTAATTGAATAAATATTAAGTTGATCCTGTATTTATGTTTCAATTCCAAGGTCCTACCGTATGTTGGATCTCACAAATCCCTAAATGCAAGCTACATGCCATAAAATACCATTTCGTTCGATGAAAAGCTATTTACGAGAAATTTTAGGAGTTTTCAAGTGATAGAAAATAATGAGAACACACAGAAGCATCCACTACAATACCTGATGCAAGCTAATGAAAATGAGAAATCTTACCTAGAATGCCCAATGCTAGTTATGCGAAAGATTTTCCAATTCCAAAATGCAAAGAAGAATGCAAGCACGATTTTTTTTTTTTGATTTTTCAATGTAATAGAGCAAAGAGTGAACTAAATGACATGAAAAATAAACCTTCACACTAGTTCGAGAATGTTAATGCGAGAGTCGAAATGAAACAATTCAATCAACTAAAAAGCAAACAAAACACAAACTCAAACCAATGCTGCAATCTCTCAAATCGAAGAAAGATGTTGAAACATACCCATACAAGCAATGTGAGCTATGCTTGGAGTGACAAGAAGCACAAATGAATGAAAGAGGCAAGACTCATTCAAGACTCATTCCACCAAATGCAATCACTCAAACGGATCTGGCGAGCTGAATGAAATTAGGCAGGGAACGAAGGTGGCTGTGAAACAAAAGACCGAAGCTCCTACAGGAGGCTCAGTATACCAAAGCACTAGAAAACCCTAAGGTTATGATGCTGACAAGAAATGGATAAACAATCGAAGGAAGGAGGCTGCTCATAGTCACAAACAATCCCAAAGCACTCAAAACAAGTCAAGAAAACACCTAGAGAGACAAGTACTGACCACAAACTCCAAAACAAGGCAAACGCTAACACCTACAGGAAATGGCGTGACTGTCTAGCTGTAATCATCACAAGACAGGGGATGGCGTGGGTGCTGAACTAGCAAAAAGTGGCAGTGGGTGCGATTGTCAGACTAGAAACCACGCCAATTGAGCCAACCCTAGAAAAAGGAATTTTTTTGGAAAAACAGAGGTTAGATCTGATCCTCTGGGGCTAAACAATGGTATTAGACTCAACAAAAAAAATCAGAAAAGGCAAGCTAAGAAAGAAAAAACCAAGAAGAAGACAAATTGGCAACTCTGCTGGGGATCAGTGCGAGTTTATACTTTGTCCATTAGGTCTTTCGTCCATTAGGTCCATTAGGCCCCAGAGGTTACACGGTATTTTGTCACTGTCCCTGCAATCCCTCGCCCCTCATATTGGAGGGTCTTTCCCATGACCTGTGAGTAGTGTCATACTCTGCAAACACCTTCTTTGCATCCTTCTTCATAAGGACATCATTTCTCCTATTGAACATTTCCTCAAAAAGCACACAAAAACCTATGTTTTGGCATTGGCGTGGGTATCCAGTTCACCACTCGTGCCAATAGGGAAGATTTACACTAGAGCCTGCACCACTTGGCACTCTGTCTCTTTGTTGTGCCCGCGCCAGCCTTTTTGGGAATGTTTTTCAACAAATTAGAGGCGGAATTTTCCTTTAACCACCTCAGGTTTGAGTCACAACAAGTGGTTAAACTTGATAAGCCATGGATCTCTTCCTTTAGGTAGTGGTTTTTACCTCCCATGGAACATTATTTGAAGATAGGACTCCCCTCCAGGATTATAGGGATCCTAACCTCTCCTTCTTCCTCTATATAAATAGAACTTTTCCCTTTAAAAAAGCTAGTTGAACATATAGCCAAGAAGATGAACTTGGAGAAGAGATAATATAGCTGAGTAATCGCTATCGAGAAGGTAGAACCAAGGAGAATTACGTAGAGAGAGCCCCATCCAAATTCTTGATGGGCCTTTGTGAGACGCGCTCCGCTGGAACCCTGTTAGAGGAGACTGCAACGTCGAAGCTTGGTTGTACTCTTCCTTCCTTTCATTAATAAACTCGACTATGGTATTGGTTCCATCATTGTGTTTTTTTTATTGATGCAATTGATTTAGTCTTATTCGACTGACTGATAGTTACAGATGCGAAATAGTATGTTGTATATTGTCTTTGTTTCTTGTGTATGTGTAGGTATCCGAGTGTGAGGACGAGCAGATCATGATCTATCAGACCAGGAGCGAGAGGCAGTCACCCTTTCGATGATGACAACAGCGTAGGACCTTTGGTAAGTTATCTATCGAGTCTCCATCCATTCATTAACTAGGAATCGATGTTAGAGCATGTCTTGTTTGTGGCTAGAGCCACTCTAGGGCTAGTGGGATCGCCTCTGTCCGCAGAGGGGATTTACCTCACCAACAAATTGGCGACTCCGCTGGGGATCGGTGTGAGTTTGTCTTTCATCCATTAGGTCTTCTTCTTGGTATTTTCTCACTTAGCTTGCCTTTTCTGATTATTTTTGCTGAGTCTAAGACCTCTGTTCAACCCCAGAGGATCAGATCTGACCTCTGTTTTTCCAAAATTTTTCCTTTTTCTAGGGTTGGCTCGATTGGCACGGTTTCCAGTTTGACAGTCGCGCCCACTGGCACTTGTTTCTAGTTCAGCACCCACACCATCCCCTATCTGGCGCTGATTACAACCAGACAGTTGTGCCATTTCCTGTAGGTGTTAGGGTTTGCCCTGTTTTGGAGTTTTTTGTCAGTACTTGTCTCTCTGGGTGTTTTCTTGACTTGTTTTGAGTGCTTTAGGATTATTTGTGACTGTGAGCAGCCTCCTTCCTTCGGTTTTTGTCCATTTCTTGTCAACATTATAGCCTTATGGTTTTCTAGAGCTTTGGTATGTTGAGCCTTCTGTAGGAGCTTTGGTATTTTTTTTTGTAGCCACCTTCGTTCCTTGCCTGATCGCATTCAGCTCACCAGATCCGTTTGAGTGATTACATTTGGTGGAATGAGTCTTGAATGAGTCTTGCCTCTTTCATTCAGTTGTGCTTCTTGTCACTCCAAGCATAGCTCACATTTCTTGTATGGGTCTGTTTCAACATCTTTCTTCGATTTGAGAGATTGCAGCATTGGTTTGAGTTTGTGTTTTGTTTGCTTTTGGGTTGATTGAATTGTTTCGTTTCAACTCTTGCATTAACATTCTCGAACTAGTGTGAAGGTTTATTTTTCATGTCATTTAGTGCACTCTTTGCTCTATTACATTGAAAAAAAATAAAAAAAATTGTGTGCTTGCATTCTTGTTTGCATTTTGGAATTGGAAAATCTTTCACATAACTAGCATTGGGCATTCTAGGGAAGATTTCTCATTTTCATTAGCTTGCATAAGGTATTGTAGTGGATGCTTATGTGTGTTCTCATTATTTGCTATCACTTGAAAACTCCTAAACTTTCTCGTAGATAGCTTTTCATCGAATGAAATGGTATTTTATGGCATGTATCTTGCATTTAGGGATTCGTGAGATCCAACAAACAGTAGGACCTTGGAATTGAAATATAAATACCAGATCAACTTCAAATTTATTCAATTAACCTAAGGCAACATTGAAAATTAACGAAACATTTAGTAGTCTAAGTTAGAGGTAGTGTTTCAACATCTTTAAACCTAGCAGCTGTCGCTCACCATGTGGCTTCAGACATCACTAGTACGGACTTGCGCTCCCCGTACCATCGAGTATATAAAGGGAGACCCCTATAGGTTGCAATCCTTTTATCCGTAGGAAGCCAATTCTGCCACCTTGTAACCGTGATACACCGAACACAGCATTCAGGGAGACTACCTAGATGTATGTCAAGTCCTTGGTTAATTCTTCTTTCATTTTATAACCAAGGTGTATATGGCAGTTCACGGTAACCTGGTACACCCTTTTACCTAGACTACCTGAGCAGTCATTTTTGATATTTACCGAATCCATAAATTTGAAAAGATCATCGAGCACTTGTACTTTCATGCTTGTTTCAACCTGAAAGCGATAGAGTCACCTTTTGCTTGTTTGTTGACTCTTAAAAGATGAAACGATAGATTTTGGTTTTAGTGTCTTAAAATTAACTACCCACGAAACATTCCTGGTTAAAGTTAGTTTCCTTAGAGTTGTTTTATTGTTGTTTCTAATGACAACCTTCCCAGATTTTACCAACCAAGGAGTCCCCTTTGAAGGGAATCCTGCCCCTTTCCCTGCTTTTGGGAATGTTGGTGCTCCTTATATGGCAACGTTGTCTCTTCCAGGGTTAACTGTTGGTCTACCCGTGTCGTTGTTTTCGACCTCGGTGGTCCCGAATGCCCCGATCTCTGTTCAACCATCACCTCCACCTGAACAACGCCATGTTGTTTCCAAAGTGGACCTCTCCCCTTCTTCGCCTATTTCTTCATCCTCCTCTTATACTTCGCCTGATGAAAGTATGGATTCTAGTAACCAGGTGGCTAGGAAGAAGAAGAGGAAGACGAAGAAGAAGAAGTCATATAAAAATGCTATGGCTATTACGCCTCAGAAACCTCCCCTTGAGAGATCATCCAAGCTTCCACAGAAATTCAAATTCCCTTGCATGTTGTGCAAAGGTGACCATATTCTTCGAGACTTCCCTCGAATTCCCAAGGTACTTGAAGTATGGTCTGACGGTCATCCACTGTTGTCTTTGGCTTCTGGAAGTCATGTTTCTGGCACATCTTCGACTAGTGTTGATAAGACTCATAAGAAACAAGGTAAGATTACCAATCCCTGTAATTTGTGTGAAGGGCATCATCCCATTCACCTTTTTCCGTACATGGATGAAGCCAAGAGAGTGTTGGACAACGCTATTGTTTCTTCACCCTGCCTTCCGGCTGGTTACCAGAAGCTTTCTTCGAGTCCTCCACTAGTTGATTCCATGATTGGTCAAGATTCATCCTTGGTTGACCCTACTCCCCCAAAAATTCAAATTCAGGAATCCGTTCCCGACCAATCATTGGTCGCAAAATCGGTCGACTTGATCCTGCCTATGGTTCATCAGGTCTTTTCCGTTGAGAGTGGATCACATCCCCCTCATGTTCTTCTTGTTTCTTCAGATTCTTTAGACTTGGAGAAATATTCTTCTGTCCCTATAGTTCAAGAAGCTGCTCCTCCTACTCCCTTGATGGAAGTTGAGGAAGATTCCCCTCTTGCTTCGGTAACACCGAGGGAAAACTATCTCAGTTCGATGGTACCCCCTCCAAGTAGTTTGGTCTCTTGCTTCGATTGGAGTCGATTTTTAGGATACCGCCTTCCTTCCTATGTGCCTTTTGAGATAACGGTATAGGCCTTTGATCTGGTTGTACCCAACACCATTATAGATGAAGGTGTGTCTATTAGTATTCTGTCTTCCACTACTTGGAAAGCTTTTGGTTCTCCACCTCTTATGCCTGTTACAGAGAGTCTGTTGGCTATTAACAGAGGAACCAGTCGACCGTTAGGGATCCTTCCCAAATTGCGTGTTACTTTAGGAAGGAAAACCGTCCATATAGATGTGATGGTTGTTCTAGGCCCCTTGGATTTCAATTTTCTCTTGGGGTGTGACTATACTTATGTCATGGGGGCAGTTGTATCTTCCCTTTTTCGTGTGATTTATTTTCCACACAAAGGTCGAATCGTGACCATTGATCAGCTTTCATTATTTGGTCCTGGCATGAAATCTAGTCCACCATCGTCCCTTCTGGGTCTTTATCTGCTGGTTGTATCTTCCCTGCTGCAAGTTAATTATGTGGCTACCGGTCCCGTGCCTGTATCCAGTGATAATGCCATTGTGCATCATGTCTTGGGGGCATTGGGCCTTGATTTCCAAGATGTTGTTCTCCCATCCGGTGCGGAACTCTTGGAAGCCATGAATTCTTATTCATCATGATTAGTTTTCGTCAGAGAACAGTTCCTTGTCTTGTGTCAAGCTCCCTAAAAAATGAACCAAGGTTGCCAGAGCAGGGTTCGTTTTTCTTGTGTCAAGCTTCTTAAACAATGAAACAAGGTGTCCCGAGGATAGTTCGTCTTCTATGTCAACCTCATTAAAAAAAATGAATTACCTCACAAGGATAGTTCTTTTAATGTGTCGACCTCGTTCAAACAATGAAACACGTTCCCGTTCAATTCGAGTCTTTGATTAGATCTCGTAAAATCCTAGTCGAGTCTTTCTCAGGTCTCGTACTTTGGACCTTCACTCCATCTGCCTATCATATGGACTGAAGCTTGGGGGGCATGTACCTCGAATTGAGTCACCATTCTGGGGGCATGCCCGTTTTGCAAGCATAGTTTACTTTTGTTTCAAGCTTGTGTAACCATGAAACCAATATCAAGCATAGTTTACTTTTGTTTTCGAGTTTGCGTAAAAACGAAATATTTTGAATTTTATGTGCTTTGTGAATGTTTTCCTTTCCTTTTGGGTCGTTAATTATTATGTGGATTATTGATACATTAGATAACATTGTATTAAATAGACATTTTCATAATTTGTATAAAACATCATCATATGTAAAAAGATCCATGTAAAGGAAAAAGATATATATATATATATATATATATATATATATATATATATATATATTTCATGTTTGCAACTGTGTGCATCATAACATCAAAAAATATATATGTATGTTTTAGTTACATCGCGAGATGACATGTCTCTAAAAAATGTGCGGAAATAAAAAGCCTAAGTGCCTAATTAGCGTGGTGCTCATGATAGCACGTCACCGCTCGTACCAACCGCCTCAGCAAGTGCTGGATACGACTTGGCACGCCTATAGTGTGCCTCTGATAGGCCCGCGGAACATCATGAAAATGAGCATATTCTGGAATCCCATGGGTGATCCCTTCCAAGTTTTGTACTATCTCCTCGTCACTTCCCTCAACATGAGGATCAAAATCACAAGGAGTTCGCCTCGCTATCGGTGACATACCTACAGGATGTTCTGGGCCAACATATGCATACATATAGGAGTAACTGTTAGAACATGCATATATACCAAAAAAATATAAACTCATGAAAATAAAAAATGAGTCTCACCTAGCTCTTCGTCCCAATCCTCTCCCTTCGGGAGCGGGAGGTCTGGATCTCTGGTGAAGTATGTGTTGGCATAGGGCCAATCCTCCACGATAATCAGTTGTCATCGGAGCCACTGAAAAAACTCTGACCTCCAGGAAATCTGTTGGCCACTCCCTACTCTAGGCATCAGTGCGGCCCATTGGGCTATCTGTGGCTCTCTGGGTGGTGACATCAGGACAATAACCTCCTGACGCTGGAATATGGGTAATCGTTCCAAGAAGAACGATACTATAATCGATCCATACCCAAACTTCTTTAGTTTGGTCTTCTTGCACTTAGTGAGTTGCCATTTGATGTTGATAGTCATTGCCCTAGCCCAGTCTAAGATAGTCGGGTTCATACACTCTGAGGCAAGAAGTAGCTGTGTCTTTGTGTTATCATGTGGCGCTTGCGATCCTGTAGCCCGAGTGATAATGTGCAGCACTACTGTTAGTGCCAGATCAGGGACAGTTTGGATGTCCACTTTGCCACTCCTTGTTCCTTTTTGTGCCCCTCGGCACACCCTGTCAATTACCATTCCCATACTTTCCCCGGAAGGACGATTACCGGTTAAGATAGGGATTGCACCTCTAGGCGAAAATCCAGTGATGAAATACACATCATAGACTTCGAGTTAAAGCTCTTGATCCTAAAGCACAAAATTTTCTTGATCTTCGTCCCAAATTCTTATCAAATATTGAAGCAATTCGGACTGAGCCTGGAGGCACGGTGTTAGGAAGAATTTCTTGAGCCCACAATTTCTGAGGGCGTTCATACATTGTTAATTGTCCATGGCCTATTCATCCTCCTCACTGTGCTCTCTCTCTTTGCACTCAATTACCATATTTTCTGCTTGGTACCTCCATGCATTGTTCATATGAACATTGCAAGTCTCCTTAGGCATCAAAATTTGTAATCAAATGGTTGCATTTTCTTAAAATTGAGGCGGATTTTGGGTTGCGCAGTTGGCACAACTGTTTAGCTAACAGTTGCGCCACTAGGCGTGACCCCTGTGTAAAAAAGGGTCGATTGGCGAGGGTTCATGCCCGAAATCCACGCCAACCGCGATGCCCTAGTTTTAACAAATCCCCCCGTAAGGGATTCAAAATGACAATTAAAGGTAATAAAATTTAATTCAAAAGATGGAAAATAGTGTCGGATCTTACCTAAAACTGACAGAATCCAGATTGGTTCACTGGATTGCTCGCAATCGTCGCCACAAGATCGCAAGGAAAACAGGTCATTGTTGCTCTGCAAAGAGGTAAAAGTGAAAATTAAATAATTTTTACCACTTATGGTCTTTTATAACTTTTTGAAATCTTAAATTAGGTTTTAAAACATATTTGTCGATTATTTTATCATATTTTTCTCAAGGAATACGTTTCACACACGTATTTTTTTGTAGCGTCAGGTTTTCACATGGTTATAACGAAGAAACGAGTTACATTTTATACTTTTTCGGACTCGGTAAAAACACAAAAAATTCACTACTGGAGTCACCTTTCAGCTCTTTTCTGACTCTCTAAAACTGAAAAGATTGCTGAGTCGCTTGTCATTTTAAACTTGTTAAATTGGTTGTGAAACGATATCTACCCAGTATACGTTTACCCCTTTTTCGGGCTGGGATAGATTATTTATGAAAAAGGAATACCTTAGCCTATCACGACTAAGAGGTTCTCTCAGACACAGTTTTCTACCTTTTCGGATCCGAGAGACTATTTATGAAAAGGGACTGTTGGATTTTTCTTTTCCGCCATCTTTTCAAACTCTCTAAACATGAAAAGACGTTGAGTTCTTCCTTTTTCAGACTTGTTAAAAATTGATGACATCGGACTCCATCGTCATGACGTTACTCGAGTTCCTCCTTCCTAGGGCTTGTAAAATGTACTAGGTTGGATTTTTCTGAAGGAGAAACTTACATCGCAAGAATATGCTATCCCCTTCAAGCTTGTTTTAAAAAATAATTGGGGTACTCGCCAGAAATGGTGGGGGAAAATGGAACCAGATTGTAGTCGTGTTGGCAGTATGTCGCTCTTGAACATGGCACTTGTCTGCATTCGTGTTTTGTTAGGGACATCTCATATCATTAATTGTTTGCCTCCATGGGTTTGGGTAATCTCTTTTGACTGCTCATATTCTCTTTTCCACATCGCCATGACCTCAGATCCATTGATGTCAAATACTACCAAATCCAGTGTCGTGCCGCCGATATGTTCAAGAGAAGTTTGCCTCTGAATTTTTCAACCTCCCCCTGATTCTCTATTGGTCTTGATTCACAAACATCATATTCCTCTGTCTTGTGTCAATGACGTGGGAAACATTATGGCCCACCTTCGATTAGGTCACTTCCTGTCGACTCCAGCTCATTATCCAGGAAGTTGATCTAGAGACTCCCTTCAGGTACCTTAGAGCCTGCATGCCTCAATTGCAGGTTCTTCACATTCGACGCAAGGTCCACATCATTGGTCTTCGATTAACTGACTCTACGAGTGTTTGACATCAGATCACTATTCACATTCCGCGGCTTTTACCTTTAGTACCTTGAGAGCCATTGTCATTATTGCTGGTTTCTCTCGCGTCTGTTAACATCTTTCATCAGTGGCTGGTAATCAAACGATTTTCTTGCATGTTCGATTTCAACTCACATATTCGCATGCTCGAATTTGTACTTTTTTTGGGTCGAGATGGAGCGCAAGACCCTAGGTTTTTTCTGATAAAATCCAGGCTGCGGGTTCTTTGTGGATTACTATGACTTATCACATGACTCTTCTGATTAGATGGCTGCGACCATACTTGAGTCTCTTTTGTTGATCCCTACTGCTGGATGGCTGTGTCCATACCTCGGATCTCATTGTTTATGTACTATATTATGGATGGCTATGCCCATGCCCCATGTCATGTATCAGATGTATCAGTTGTATTCATACTTGCAGGTATTCCAACAACAGTGTTTGGGTCGAACACATTCTCATAAAGCATTTCACCCCTCCCTATCTCTCGGACCTCATGCTTTAGGGGGCATATGTTACAAAGTATATTTTCACCGTCCCTACAATCCCTCACCTCACATATTGGAGGGTCTTTCCCATGACCTGTGAGCAGTTTCATACTCTACAAACACCTTCTTTGCATCCTTCTACATAAGGAAATCATTTCTCCTGTTGAACATAATCTGAAAAAGCACACAAAAACCTATGTTTTGGCATTGGCACGGGTATCCAGTTTACCACGCGCGTCAATAGGGAATATTTACACTAGAGCTCGTGCCACCTGGCACTTTGTCTCTTTGTTGTGCCCATGCTAGCCTTTTAGGGAATGTTTTTTAACAAATTAGAGGTGGAAGTTTCCTTTAACCACCTCGGGGATGAGTCACAACAAGTGGTTAAACTTGATAAGCCACGGATCTCTTCCTTTAGGTAGTGGTTTTTACCTCCCATGGAGCATTCTTTGAAGATAGGACTCCCCTCCATGATTATAGGGATCCTAACCTCTCCTTATTCCTCTATATAAATAGACCTTCTCCCTTTAAAAAATCTAGCAGAACATATAGCCAAGAAGCTGAACTTGGAGAAGAGATACCATAGCTGAGTAGTCGCTATCGAGAGGGTAGAACCAAGGAGAATTCCATAGAGAGAGCCCCATTCAAATTCTCGATGAGCCTTTGTGAGACGTGCTCCGCTAGAACCCTGGTTGAGGAGACCACAACGTCGAAGCTTGGTTGTACTCTTCCTTCCTTTCATTAATATACTCGATTATGGTATTGGTTCCATCATTGTGTTATGTTTATTGATGAAATTGATTTAGTCTTCTTCGACTGGCTGATAGTTACAGATGCGAAATAGTATGTTGTATATCGTCTTTGTTTCTTGTGTATGTGCATGTATCCAAGCGTGAGAACGAGCAGAGGATCCTAACCTCTCCTTATTCCTCTATATAAATAGGCCTTCTCCCTTTACAAAAGCTAGCTGAACATATAGCCAAGAAGATGAACTTGGAGAAGAGATACTATAGTTGAGTAATCGCTATCGAGAAGGTAGAACCAAGGAGAATTCCGTAGAGAGAGCCCCGTCCGAATTCCAAACGAGCCTTTGTGTGATGCGCTCCGATGGAACCCTGTTGGAGGAGACCGCAACGTCGAAGCTTGGTTGTACTCTTCCTTCCTTTCATTAATATACTCGACTATGGTATTGGTTCCATCATTGTGTTATGTTTATTGATGCAATTGATTTAGTCTTCTTCGACTAACTAATAGTCATGCATGCGAAATAGTATGTTGTATATCGTCTTTGTTTCTTGTGTATGTGCAGGTATCCAAGCATGAGAATGAGAAGATCATGATCTGTCAGATTAGGAGTGAGAGACAGTCACCCTTTCGATGACAAAAATAGCGTAGGACCTCCGGTAAGTTATCTATCGAGTCTCCGTCCATTCGTTAACTAGGAATCGATGTTATAGCGTGTCTTTTTTGTAGCTAGACCCACTCTAGGGCTAGTGGGATCGCCTCTGTCTGCAGAGGGGATTTACCTCACTAACAATAACTAATGGGATCAGCTTGATATTGCATTGAAGATATGAATGAAGGATCAAGCTATTCAGTACTCATAAGGGAGGAACCAGATAGGATTCTAGATGATGACATGGGTGAAGTCAATGGACAAAACATCGAAGATGAAGCAACAGTAGATGCTGTCGCAGCTGAAATAGATATTTCAGTCTGGGATGTTCTCTCAGCCATGGTCAAATGACCCAGTGTATACCCTATAGGATCTACGGGAACTCGAGGTGACACAGTATCAAAGAAAGCAGTGAGAGGTGATTGAGGAAAAGTCTCGTAAAGATAAAGCTCCGATCCAAAATGGGTTGGAGTCGAAGGCATTTTGTATTCTGGTATTTCTTTAATTGAAATCAAACCAGGTGAAAGGATTTCACCGTCAGGTCCGAAGTATATTTCAGGTGGTTGAATATGCGATATGGGAGACTCAATGGCTACAATATATTATGGGGTGACCGATACAGGAACAATTTCTGGTTGTTCGACTTTGGGATTCAGATGTTCTGGTAAAAGAACGACAAGATCCGGATCAACTTCTAGTTGAACAATGTCGGGTTCGGGAGGTATGGTCTCACTGATTGGATGGATCGTGACCACAGGTAGCTGTGAGGACTCTGTCTGGACAACAGTGGATGAACCATGATTTGTAGAAACAACTTGAGATGACTCTAGTATATTTGAGGATGATTTCGCACCAGAGGTACTAATAGTACTAGTTTCGGTAGAACGATATTGCCTTCGCCGAACAGAAATGGCTTTCGGTGGTAAAGGTGGTTTAAGTGCTATTCTACGCGAACGACGGGGAAAGGGATATTCTTCTTCCATGATGACTAATTTATTTTATGACAAAAAACACATAAACAAAATAAAATGGAAATTCTAGGCAAAAGGTTTACCAAGTAATTCTGAACTACAGAATACCTCCTGGCGAACCAAGAAGTACGAGCATGCAATATCCCAAAATGTTGTGTTCGGTGTATCACAAATTACAAGGCAGCCAACTCGGTTACCTATGGATGGATAGAAACCTAAACTTGTTCACCCAAATATACCCGAAGGTACATGGAGGCCCAAGTTCGTATTAGCATTGTCTAATGCGAAACGGCAGAGTGACAACACCCCCTTATACTTTTCATACTAGAACACTGCCCTATATACTCGAAGGTACGTGGATGAGATCCAATATAACTACGTACCTGGAGTGAGGTATCACACTTAGAATGTATCACACACAAGTTAGCGACATCTGCTATGTTTAACGATGCTAGAACATGTCTCTAGCCTAGACCTTCTAAATGTTATAGTTAATATTCAAATGCTTTCTTAGGTAAATTGATGTAAATTTTATGTTTATTTTGTTTAAAAGTTTGTGTTTGAGGTTCACCACGTGATGTGATGGAAATTCCTAAAAATGAAAACTAAATGATAAGAAAAATTTTCAATTTATCTTTTTCAATGAAAATCCTAGCTACAAAGGGAAAGAGCAATCGGTTTTAGAGAAAACAAAAAAGAGCACAAACTAAAATGCATCTTTCCTAACTTTTTCCTATGCAACACACACAATTCACTATATGCACATGCATGCTTTTCTTTTCAGCTCCATTAATGTGAACTCAAGAAATGAAACTAAATGCATATATTAATAAAACAAGTGTTTTCTTCTTTGAGAAACGAGGAATGAAACAAAAATTTCCTTTTCGAAAAAAATTGATCTAATGCAGAAATGAAATAATTGGAATTTTATTTTCCAATGATAAAGAAAAACACTAAAGAGACATTGAACAAATTTATTTTTCAAAGGAGGAAGAATCAAGAAAATTTACTGGTCTCTAAGAGGTATCAAACATCTAAGAATACCAAAAAAAAGTGGTTGAGAATGATAGAAATGAAAAATTTAGATGGAATTTGGTTGGCTAAGGGGCCAACACAGTCTCTAAGGGGAGACAGTGCGTTGTAGAGCACCCCTGAGTGGGAGACAGTGCACTGCAGTGCATTGTGTCTTGACCAACAATGCATTGGGTGCAGCAGGGATTGAAAAACCAAGAAGAAAAACACACTTCTAATGAAATTATTTCATTCAAAGTAGATGCTACTAACGAGGATAAGCAGAGGCAAAATCACCAGGAATGATAGGATTTTCCCCAACGGAGTCGCCAATTTGTTATGCAGAATTGTGAATTACGGATAAACCAAATTCCCTAAGTGTGGTGCTAGTCACTTAGAACAACAGAGGAAATAATTACCATCAATTTCTCTAAAACAAGCAGATATATAGAATGGTAAAGGAGCCTACTTGTGATTCAATCGCTTCTCCTTCTCCTTCTATTGCTTTCAATCCAACTCAAAACACCAGATCGATTCCTGCAAACACAAACATACAATAACAAACAACATGCAATATACATATATCTACTTATATTACTCAATACAATCAATTAGATATGTAATACATATATCATTCAAGAATCTATTGCACAAGAAATAGAGACATATGTATGGGAAAATGAGCATCAATCTTTATTAAAGAGTAGAAGGGGGAGGTTACAACCAATGGATCAATTTGTTGCCAACCAGCTCTAGCTTCATTCGAGCCTCACCACATCCAACATCATACCAGTAGCATATTAGTACTTTCACTCTCTGAAATGAAAATTCAACAACATAACTTTACCAAATTTATTACTTTCCTAGCACTAGAATGAGTGCTCAATTTATAGGCAAACTGATGGTAGTTTCTCAATGAATTAATTTCTAATAATAGTTAAGACATGTTCCCAAGTTTAGAGGTGTTATATGTACACTTGGATTCAAAGTTTGACACATATGGACTCTTCTAGAAGGAACTGGCCATGTGGAGATTCTCGAAACAATGAGAATTCCACTCCCAGGTGACAAACACACTTTTGAATGTCGGGAAGTGCACTACATTGTACCCTTGAATGGAGGATTTGGCACTGCAAAATAGTTAGTCCCTTTAGATTCTACGTTGGTGAGTCAATAAGTGATATAACATATACTTCAAACCTTGGAAATCTCACAATAGAAGCCATGAATGAAATTTCTTCACTTAGGGCATATAACAACTGAAATACAAGGGGATGATACACCCTATTTCATTGGTCCTGGGGATGATTTCCAATTTAACCAGGTCATGGGGGATGATGCCCAATTTTACCTATAACAAATTGGCCATTCCATGAGCCTCAGATCCCTCTTGAAAAATTTCTTTATGTTCTTTTCACTTCTTATTCACATGCATCTCTTGTTTTTGTTTTTCATATTTCTGTATTTAGTATTATTTATTTTCTTGCTGTAGGATTGAGTTAAATGATTGAAGTAAGTTATTTTGAAGGTTATTTATAGGTTCAAAAATATTATTCATCTTGGAATAACTTTGGGATGTTATCTTAATTATTAAGCTACTTGGATTTTCTTACTGGTTCACGAATATAAGATTTCTGGAAATGCCTTGTATCGAAATAGTAGTAAATTTATGATATTTTTTAGAAGGGGTTAATGAGATTAATTTGACTTGATTCCACATGGATTAAGTCATAATAATGTTATATTGGATAAAAAATTTACCCCATTTCATTTTCACTTGATTAGGTTAGGCATTTTATAGATTAACTAGCTCACTAGTTCTTGAATTTCTAGATTTTAGAGTAGTAATTTGCTGTTATTTTTTTAGCACGTGTGAACAGGGGTATTTTGGAGTGATTCCACTTGGAATGGATACCTAAGAAATAATAATTAATAGAAAAAAAATGTCCCATCCCATTTTCATTTGATTTACTTAGTCATTCGGTGAGTTATTTCCAAAACATACTTGCCTGTAGCAAAAACAGAGTTTCTTGTAGCACTCTTGTAGCATGTGCAAACTCGGCCAAATTTGTTCCAAAAGGTTGGTTTTTGTCTCTTAGGCTTGAATAATGATCCCTAGGATATAAATACATGATTGAAGAAGAATAAACACCACTTAGGACATTATTTTTCATAAATTATATTAGGTCTTTTCATTTGAATTCATGCTCTTAGGATTTCAATTACAAATTGTTGTTGTTTCCTAGGATTAATTTATTTTCAAAGAAACACTTCCATTTCTATAATTAGTTTAGGCTTTGATTTCATGAAATTCCCTCCATTACATTGGATCAAAAAAATAAGGACACCTTGTATGCTACGCATACATTGTCGATACCGCTTAAGTTTGTACTAACCACAAATTGATAATTAAAGTTGGTAGCCTCGGTAGTTGCAACATTCTTGTTGCAATACTGAGGCTCATCACAAATGTCAAGGTTCGATATGATGATTGTATGAACATAGTTGTATGGTGGAGAGTTTTATTGGAAATATATATTTTGTTTGTATTTAGTTATATTGAGCATAAGTTATATAGTGGGTCTAGTATGTACATTGGATGAAATGAGTCTCATAGTTTGTTTGTGCAGAGTACAATGTATACTAGTTTGAAAATTCATGAAATGTGGTCCACAAGATATTGAAGGTCAGGGATTTTATTGGGTGAGTGGTAGCTTGATGATTCAGGAAGTGGTGCCTTCCTTTAGGTAGTGGCGTGAGAACTTGGGAGTGGTGGCTTTTGTCTAGTGGTGGATGGGAAACTTTTGGGTGTTGGGTTATCCACTAAGTGGTGCCCTACAATAGGTAGTGCCCCACATATTTGAGGGAGTGGTGACTTCTAACAGGTTGTGGCCTACAAATTTTAGGTTGTGGTGGCTTCTGTCAGGTGTTGGCTTGGAGAAAGTGGTTGCTCGCATGCATCGCAAGTTGTGGCTTGCACATTGGTGGTGGCCAATGATGATGATGTAAACCAATAATTTTGATAATAAGAAGAAGCAAAAAAAGACAAGCAGATGGTGGTTTTTATCCCGGAAGGGTTTCCACCTTACATCCAGTGTTATTATTTTTTGATCTCTTGATTGATGTGCATTCATGTGTATTGCTGCTCATATTTCATGGTTGATGATGCTTATGTGCTGATGGTTTTCTCTTATGTTTAATGTTGTTGGTTAACTAATGCACGATTTAGTAAATTGTAAATAAAGTAAAAAATTGGTATAAGTTGATCCATCTTGCACAATACTGATTCACACCCCCCCTCCTTAGTATTATCAAGCTCCCAACACTTGGTATCAGAGCTTCCAACACAACCTTCATGATTATTGTAGACAAAACTTATGCATATTATCCGTTAAACTCCAAATATAAATTATATTCATATTAATTATTATTTTTTAATTTTAATTTTATTCTAAATAATTCAAGCGAGTCAACATAAAATTACATTATATTATGTTACATTTTACAACATCGCTGCCATACTGGGTTGTAGAGCACCTCTCGACGCAACAAGTTATTAAAATCACTTTATTGTATTTAGAAAATCCATATGTGTTTTATAGTTTACTATTGAAGATAATATACTGTGTGTTAATTATTTAATCAAATATGATTAAGTTATCATATGTTAGTATAACATAATATTTTATACAAATACATTTATTGCTAGGTATATAATAATTATTTACAAGTATTTATAATAATATAAAAGTTGAAAAAGGGGTGGTTGGAGTAGGCGAGACTTTGATGAATTTGGATAGACTAAGAAAATTTGATTTATCACGAGGACTAAAACATACAACTAATAATCAAGGTGAATGTTTAACTCTATTCACAGGGCTTCGATTAACTAGGTCTATATATTAGTTCTAAAAGACTCTGAGAATGTAATCAAGGCTATGCAGGATCACAATTCAATCACCCATCCAATCTTGAATCAAAACTATGTCAAGATTCACAAAGAACTTGTGGATTTTGAAGAGGTAAATTTTTTTTGTATACTTTGGAAAAAGAAGCATCCTTCATCTCTCAAGTTAATTTGATCACTTTTTTGGGGAACCTTGAATTCCAAGTCCTTTAACCTACCTTTTCCATGAAATTATCTTCCAAAAATTGGTTTTTACTATTATTTTCTCCCCTAACTTTAGAATTATTAAATACTCATGAATTATATAAGGCATCTATTATTTCACATCACAATATCCTTCCATGTCATATTTTAGCCTGTACTTACCCCGATATGATATCCCCTCCTCCGTTTATTTCCCCAGATGTCAGCTTGATTACTTATGATGGGAAAACTTTTTCATCATAATGGAATTGATTCACATATCATAGGTATAAGTAAAGGTTCGTAGATTCCAACCCCACCCAACCAAATATGAGAAATATGCGATAGGACACTCCGCTCATTGGGAAAAATCCAATGGATGGAAGGAATAAGCCATATAGACTCCTATGGAAGGGCAATAAGCAATGGGAGAATAATTCAGTGGGGAAGAAGTATTTATGTGTGTGGCAAGTGGGGTTCTCCAATTTTATTGCACGTGAATCCATCCAAGTTTTATCATGAATTCATTTATTTTTCTTTATTGTTGCCTGAGAATTTTCTCACATTTGATGGTTGGGTTGAATCTCCTCAACCTCACTCTCTACATACAATTCCACTATCCAAGTATAGTGAAGACATATCTCTCTATAATTATTGTTTTTTTGAATTCTCTCATTTCAGATAGTTTGGTCCTTTCTATTCTAGGGTTCTTTGTTTCTTGGTTAACCATGTGGCGATAAAAAGGAAATGATACCTTCAAGTCTTATTTCTCTATTGATATTCCAATTATCCTATTTCCATTTCTCCATTATGTGGTGTAGAGCTTCTCCCCTCCCTAAATATTAATTTTTGTACAAGAAATATACTATCAAAATTTGAGGTCATGAGATACAAGGTAGAACTGGTGTAGTTGTGGTGTCTTATATAAACTCAAAGCAACCTCATGACCAAGAAATGATCCTCATATTCAAGACTTTGTCAACCTATGGAGGAAAAATACACAACTTGAAGAATGAAAATAATGTGTTGTAACACATCCCACAGGGGCAACTCAATTGGTGATTGCCATGTTATGAATTATTATGTAAATTGTTATAGGTCAATTTGGGCACCATTCCTAATGACCTGGTTAAACTGGACATCATCCCCAAAAGCAATGAATAGGGTCTATCATCCCCTATCATTTCAGTTGCTACATGCCCTAAGACAAAGGACAATAAATAATCATCCATGAATTCCATTGCAAGGTTTCCAAGATTTGAAGTACATGTTATATCACCTATGAGCTCACCAACACAACCTCTCAAGGGACTAAATGCTTTGCATATGCAATTACCTCCATTCAAGGGTGCTCTACAAAGCACTTCCCGACACTCAAGAGTGCGTTGGTTAATTGGGAGCGAAATTATTATTGTTCCAGAATCTCCACATGGCCAGTGCCTTCTAGAAGAGTGCATATTTGTAAAACTTGGAATCCATGTGTCCATTCAACACCTCTGAGCTTGGGAACATGTATTACATATTATTAGAAAGTCATTGATTGTGAAACTACCTTCAGCTCATCTATAAATTGAGCACAGATGCTAGTGCTTAAAAAAGGAAGAAATTTGGTAGAGAAACGTTGTTGGATTCTCAATTGAGTGTTTGATTTGAGTGATATGCTGCTGGAGAGAAGTTCATTGTGATGAGGCTGGGATGATGCTGGAGTTAGTGACATCAAATCAGTCACTGGTTGTAACCTCCCCCCTCTATCCCTTAATAAATATTGGTGCTCATTTTCCCACATATGTATCTGTATAAGCTTCTATATTTCATATTATGGATTCTTAGCTGATGTATATGTTTCATGTTTCATTGATTTAAATAATTAAGATAAATAGCCAACTGTATATTGCAATATCTTTTCCGTTTAGTGTTTATACTTTTAGGAACTAGTATGGCGATAAAAGTTGGATTGGAAGCTAAAACAAGAGTGACAGAAGGAGAATAGGAAGTTCTTGAACCCCAAGTAGGTTTCTCCATCTTCCTGTGTCTATTTACTCTTAGGAAAAGTGTCTACAAGTTCTTTGATCTGTTGTTCTAAATGCACAACACCACATTTAGGGAATGTGTTTTATTCGTAATCCATAATTCCGCATAACGAATTGGCGACTCCGCTGGGGAGTTTACCTTCATCCTTGGTGTATTTTGCCTCTGCTTATCCACCCAGTAGCATCTACTCTCAATTATTAGGCTTTGGAACAAAGAATCGAATTAGAAATGTGTTTTAGTATCTTGAATTTTGTTCTCTACTGCGCCCAACACAATGTTAGTCAAGACAAAATGCTTTGCATAGCACTATATCCCACTCAGGGGTGATTTTCAATTCACTGTCTCCCCTTAGAGACTGCATTGTCCCCTAAGCCAACCAAATTCCCTTTAAATTTGTCACTGCCATCACTTTCAGCCTTTTGTTTGCTGTGTTTTCAACTATTTGATGCCTCATAGAGACCAGCGAATTTACCAGAATCTTCCTCCTTTGAAAAGTAAGTTTGTTCAATGTCTCTTTAAGTGTTTTTCTTTGTCATTGAAAAATCAAATTCGAAGCATTTTTATTTTTGCATTAGATCCATTAAAAGAAATTGTCGTTAAATTCTTTGTTTCCTGTAGGAAAAATTGTAGTTCCATTCTTTATTTTTCCTAAAAGAGAAATTGTTGTTAAATTCATCGTTTCTCAAAGAAGAAAGCATTTGTTTTTGTTGATTTGATGCATATGGTTTCCTTTTTGCATTCAAATTAAGGGGACTGAAAAGAAAAACTTTCATTTTCATATAGTGGATTGAGTGTTTTGCATAGGAAAAAATTAGGAAAGTTGCATATTAGTTTGTGCTCTTTGTTTTTTGCTCTCAAAACTAATTTCTCTTTCCCTTTAGTAGCTAAGATTTTCATTGAAAAAGCTAAAATTGAAAATTTTGGTTATCATTTTAGTTTTCATTTAGGAATTTCCATCGCATCATCAAAGTGAACCTTCAAAGGAAAATTGATAAACAAGATCAAATTAAAATTTACATCAATTTATCTAAAAAAGAATTGGAACCATAACAACAACATTTAGAAGGTCTAAGCTAGAGATGTGTTTCGGCGTCATAAAACATAGCAGTTGTCGTTAATTTTCTGTGATACATTCCGAGTGTGATACCTCACTCCATGTACCTTCGGGTATATTAGGTGCTGTTATAGTACGAAAAGTATAAAGGGGTGCTCTCACTGTGCAGTTTTGCATCAAACAACGCTAATACGGACTTGGGCCTCCACATACCTTTAGGTATATTTGGGAGGACAAATTTTGGTTTCTATCCATCCATATTGAATCGAGTCGGCCACTTGGTAAATTGTGATACATCGAACACAACATTCGGGGAGATTGCCTACCCGTACTTCTTGGTTCACCAGGAGGTATTCTGCAGTTCACAGTTTCTTGGTAAACCTTTTGCCTAATATTACCATTTTATTTTGTTTATTTGTTTTCGGTCATAAAATAAATCAGCCATCATGGAAGAAGAAAATCCCTTTCCCCGTTGTTCGCGTAGACTTGTATTGAAACCATTTTTACCACCGGAAGTCATTTCTGGTCGGTGAAGGCGACATCGCTCTACCGAAACCAGTACCAATTAGTACCTCTAGTGAAGCATCATCTTCCCATATACCAGAGTCGGCACAAGTTGTTTCTACAAATCTTGGTTCGTCTATTTTTGTTGAGACGGAGTCCTCACAACTACCCGTGGTCACGATCCATCCAATCAGTGAGACCATACCTCCTGAACCCGACGTCATTCAATTGGAAGTTGATCTAGATCCTGTCTCTTTTTTGCCAGAACATCTGCATCCTGAAGTCGAACGACCGGAAGTTTTTCCTGTATTAGTTGCCCCACAATCTATTGTAGCCATTGAGTCTCCCATATCGTGCAGTCAACCTCCTGAAATATATTTTGGGCCTGACAACGAAATCCTTCCACTTGGTTTAATTTCGATTGAAGAAATCTCACAAAACGAAACACCTTTAACTCCAACCCATTTTAGGGAGGATCTTTACCTTTACAAGTCTTTTCCTCAATCACCTGCCTCTACTTTTGTTGATCATGTACCTATTCAAGTTCCCGTCGATTCAAAAGGGTATACATTTGGTCAAGTAACCATGCCTGAGCGAACATCTTCGGTTGGACCATCTGTTCCAATGACATCAGCACTTGCTCTCGCTACCTCGTCGATGTTCACAACTTCACCAGAGTCATATTTACATGGTGGCCCTATGGTCCTATCAGGTTATAAATATTTATTTGGAATTTTCTCTGGTGCATATTCAAACCCATGGACTTGACCAATGTAATTTTCTGGTATTCTAACTGGTAAACCTATAGTAAGTACTAAATGGATTGATCATTTATATCCATCATCGGGGAAATATCAAGCTGGTCCATCTAGGTCTATTCCATCCAATACCATCTCAATTGGACTCCATGAATTTGGAGAAAAATATATTCCATCTTGTTATCTTCCTCATGTTGGGGGGAAACCTATGGTCACCCACTTTGACAGTACTCCCTCGTTTTTTGGTCAACCTAATGTCAAAATGAATGTTTGTCAATGGTAGCCCACACTTCCTATCCAACCATAAACAGCTGTACACTTGTATCAACCAGTTCACTTGTTGCACCCACATCAATTCCACTTGTTAATACATATTTACCCATGTTACAGACTCAAAATGTTGTACAAAAATCGTTTCAAGCGGGTCCTTCAACTCAATACCCTCAAGTATTGGGCCCTTAGACTCCAACTCCTTCGGCAAATTTACAACAACCTGTACCCGGAATCATTTATTCACTATATGGATTACCATATTATGGGATGTCGCATCCACAACCAGGCTATACCTATCCTCAATTGAATCCAAGTTATCCTAATTTGGGTTATAACATTGGTGGAAAGACCCCTTGGTAGCCTCAGGTGCAAATGCCTCAACCTTCATTTCAACAAGTATCGTACCCAAGTTTTGGTCAACAGAATCCTCAAGAATTTGCTTATCAAAACAACCCCTATCTAGGTTACCAACAACATATTCCTTATGCTGGTGCTCAAAGGCCTGTTTCCCAAGCAATTCCATCATACCCTGGCTATGCTCAACCTAACCTTAATCGACAGTTTCCCTTTGTTGCAACTTTAGAGTTACCATATTTAAATTGGCTCACCAATGATCCAATCAACTATGCTCCTTGGAGGCCTTTGATACCCCATAAATTACCCTCAGATATTCCTAAGTTCAATGGAAACCATGGGGAAGACCCTTCGACCCATGTTATGACTTATCATTTGTGGTGTTCATCAAATTCCCTAAATGACAACTCTGTTCGGCTACATCTTTTCCAGCGTACACTCACTGGTCCGACTACAAAATGGTACATTGAGTTACTGAGAGCTTCTTTTGATAATTTCACTGCCCTAGCTACTGGATTTTTGAATCACTTCTAGTTACCCATATGAGATGAAACTGGAACGAAAATATTAACTAATTTTAAACATACTAATGCTACTCACATTTCTGATCATATTCATGAGTGGCGTTGTCATCGTAGAATGGTTAAGACTTTTGTTCCTGATTAGCTCCTTGTTGAGTGGTTAATTAAGTCCATGTTACCATATATAACTGAGGATGTGGCTAAGGGTGGCGTCTTCACTGAAGAGCAGGTCATTTCTCGTGCCAAATATTTAGACTTGATTTATACTTAGTCTGGCACACTCTACGAAAAAATTCCTAACGCACTGCGATCTAATTTTACTGTTCCTGCTCCATCAAAGGACTCTCATGCCAGGGATGGCATGATCGGTATTGCAAGCACACATCATACTATTGCATCTGATCCTGCACCTTCTTCCAAAATCAATGTCGTGTCATTTGACAAAGGCAAAAGTGACAAGCAACTCAGAAGTAAGAAAAAAGGGAAATATAAGAAAAAGAAAACTTGTGACCCACAGGAAAGATCATTTGATCAATCATCTGGAAATAGGAAACCTCATTATCCATGCATAATCTGTAATGAGGAACACTTTGTTTGGGATTTTCCTCACCGCGATGAAGTCTCAAAAATGGTTAAGACTTCACATGTGTCAGCTGTGTTGACATATCCGTTTCCGAATTTGGACACAAATTTGGTTGCTACGGATCCAGCTTCTAGTTCCCAAGTGCTTCTGCTATTTGTCACAAAACCATAAAAATATATCTTGGTGTCAATGCATAATAAATATTACGGTAGTCAGGCCACTGATCAACCTACTACCTCAACACGAATCCGTCTACGGAATCGGTACCGCCACCTGCTATTCCTGAATTGACAATCAAGCCACCGAAGGGATTCGTTCATAAATCGACATATAATCCTTGAGCAAGAGCTGCTCAAAATTATAATATAGTTGAAGATTTATCCCAATCCCCTTAAGATATGTTAGCTCTTGAGGTATTACAAAATTGTCCCTCCCAGAAATAGGCTTTATTGTCAGTTATTGGTGGAATTGATTCGACTGATTCTAATCTCTCAGTCTTTAATCATACGAGCTATGTGCCACAATTACCATCAGAATTAGCATTATCCATACAAGTAAATGTTCTCAATCATCTTGTTCATCGTATTATTATTGATGAGGGAGCATGTACATGCATCATGTCTCTAAAATGTTGGAATTCACTTGGCTTGTCACGCCTATCTCAATCATCAACGTCGTTGACGGCTTTCGACGGACGTACATATAAGCCTTGCGATATTATTAATAACCTGCATGTTGAACTAGGGGGAAAAACAATGAATGTTGATGTCGAGGTCATTGACGGACCCCTTGACTACAATATTTTACTTGTAAGGCCATGGGTATATCCTATGACTGCATTTGTTTCTACATATTTTAGAATGATCACCTTTCCATATAAAGGTGCTATCACAGTCATCAATCAACTATCCTTCTTTGCCTCCACTTCACAGGTAACTGGAAGTGTTTCATTCATTCACGCACCCCAAATCACACTTCAGAACATTGGTGTAGGACTCTTAAATGATTCCACCCTCATGGGAACCTTTTCATTACCGCCACTTACGACGTCGACAGAAATTGCAAGTATAGAGACTTGCTACATGATCTCTTCCACTCCATCTGGCTTAAGGAAGAGTACGGGTGATTCTGAAATTGTTACGTTGGATGAGTTTCTGCTGTCTAACCTTATTGAGCTGGCATAGCAATCAATCTATTTGGATTGGGTAGCGAATCCAAAATCATCGTCGCCGGTTGTTTGGGTTGATCGTTCCTTAGATTTTGGTACTCCATCTGATCCTTTTTCCTCAAATTTCTTGAGAGATGAGAATATTTTGGATGTATAAATTTGAATAAATGATATATTATTCACCGAGATTCTCCTGATCACACACTATTTTAACTTCATGCACAATACAAAATCTCTTCTACCATTGATCATCAATTGCGGAAATAAAAACAATTGCATGTGCACATTAAAACCATAAACAATCACACATATGAACACAATATTTCATGGGAAAGCTTAAAGCTAAAAACCTCCAACTATCTGTATATTATATGTCATAGAGATCATGTAACAATCATTGTACAAAGCTCCTCACAAGCTCTCAGCGCAACCTCTAATTGCTACACACTAATCAAGCTAGATCTAGCAAAACACATGCTCCAATCTCTGCCACCTGATAGCCAGCCTCTATTGCGTAATCAATGTTGTAGAATGGCTCATTAAATAACTTGAACCACCTGGCTTGTACTGCGCAATCCTCATGGGCTTCTCCAATCACTGGTTGTTGCAAATATGCAACAGTATATTCACAACTGATAGTTAACCTGCTCTTTCACCTATATCTGCACTGGTCTTCACTGAAACTGTCCATGCACTGAAGTTAACTGATGTATTCTTTAGTTGATTAATGAGTTTATAATTAGTGAATTAATTAATAATTAATTCACACCACTCTTACTAATTGTATCAATTAGTTAAGATAGATACAAATAGCTCAACTATGTTTAGATTAGTTAAACTGAATACAACTCCACTAACTTCCTCAATCAACTCCACCAAACTCTGTCACATGAGTTTTAACTAAAGTAACCATGAAATAGCTCCACTTAACCCTTAGGAATAGCGTAATTCCTTCTGTCAACTCCCGTGCCACATCTGTGCACTTAACTAAAGTGATCCAAGAGAATAAGATAATGTTTATAGTCCAAATATTATTAAGAGCTAATAATATTCGACATATCTATTTTTAGACTGGAAATCTAAAAATAGATTCCGCCCAATATGTCTAAAAATAGAATTCCATCTATTTTTTCCAACTTGACCAACCATCCACAAATAGCATCCTGCAACTCATAGAACATGATCCATATGTCTAAAAATAGACTTTGTGCCAAAAATAGCCTGCGTCCCCACTTAGTGAAGGCGATTTCTTCCCACTAAGCTCATCATCTTGTTGCAATATCAACACTCCCTCTCAACAATATAAGGATTATCTGCCACCCCTATCCTGCCTCTGTGGTATTCGAATTTGCTCCTGGTGAGCGCCTTCGTCAAGATATCAGCATCCTGATCCTCCATGGAAATGTATGAAAGTAACATGATCTTCCGCTGCACACAATCTCTGATATGATGATACCGGATGTCAATGTTTTTAGGTCTATCATTTAATACTGGATTAATCGAGAGTTTAATGCAACTCTGATTATCACAATAAATCACAGTAGGCTCTAAGTGTGAATCGAACAACTCGACCAGGATCTTCCTCATCCATATAGCCTCACATGCAGCCAAACTTGCTGCCATATACTCAGCCTCTGCTGAAATGAGTGCCACAGATCTTTGCTTCCTACTGTACCAAGAAACTACTGTCGACCCAATACTAAAAATCCCTCTAGATGTGCTCTTTCTGTCTGTTGGACTCCCTGCCCAATCTGCATCCATGAAGCCACATAGCGTTAGCTCATCCGACTGTCTGTACCATAATCCATATCCCGATGTGCCTCTAAGATATCTCAATACATGCTTTCCTACCTTCCAGTAGAGCTTGGTAGGCTTAACCATAGCTTGTGAAAGTTGGTTAACAACATAGCATATGTCGAGTCATGTATTCACCAGATACATAAGCGAACCCACCAACTGTCGATAAACAGTGGCATCCACTACCTCCGCTAAAGTAGCTTCCTCCCTCCATCCACCAGGAAGAGGAGTATCAACATGCTTGCAGCCATGCATGTTGAACTTCTCCAGTATCTCCCGGGCATACTTGCCTTGAAAAAAAAACATTCCATCACTACGCTGCCAAATTTCCAATCCCAGGAAATAATGAAGGAGGCCCAAGTCCTTCATCTCAAACTCTTTTTCAAGATCATCCTTGCAGGAGAGTATCAACAGCTCATAACCCGTCAAAATCAAATCATCTACATAAAGTACAATGATCAACAACTTACCCTCCACCACAATTTGGTATAGGTTCGGATCCACCTCACTCTTGGAGAATCCAAGTCCGGTGAAATAACTATCTATCCATGTGTACCAAGCACGAGGTGCTTGTTTCAACCCATACAACTCTCTCTTGAGCCTGCACACATGTGACTCGCTGTTGAATATCTCGAAACCTTTGGGCTGCTCTATGTACACCTCCTCCTCAATCACCCCATTGAGGAACACAGTCTTCACATCTATCTGATGAATGTGCCACCCCATCTGCGCTGAGAGAGCAAGAATTGTTCGTATGGAAGAATACCTTGCGACAGGTGCAAAGGTCTCCTCATAATCGATCCCCTCAATCTGTGAGAAGCCTCGGGCAACAAATATTGCCTTGTACTTCTCCACACTCCCGTCAGCTACTTGCTTCACTTTGTAGATCCATCTCGAACCCTCCACTGATTTACCCTTCGGCCTTGGGACAATCTACCATGCACTGTTTCTGACAATCGAATCATACTCTTCCACCATGGCATCTACCCATGCGGGATTCTCCACAGCTTCCTTGAAAGAGGATGGCTCCGTCACGATACACTTGCTCATCAAAGCCATGTATCCAGTATAGCAGTCAGGTGACTTTCTCTACTCTGTGACCCACATGATGTAGGTGCTCTACAGCCTTCTGCGTCTTGAGCCGGTCGCTCAGCACGCTGGTGTGCTTTCACCTTTTGATGGTTAGCGCGAGTGGTTGAGTGGTCTCTTCCACTCCATGAACCTCATCTTGTGGCTTATCCACATCCTGAGACTCATCCTTAGGAACTAATAGCTCCTCATCTGCATGCAAGTGTGGCTCCCTCTCAAGCGAACACTTCATGGCTTTCTCCTCCTGAAATTTGATATCCCGTCACACAACAGTCTTGCGACTGTCTGGAAAATACACACGATATTTGTGGGGTGTATCAGTGTACCCCACAAATATCCCAACCTCTGCGGTCAGATCCAGCTTCTTCCTGGCATCCTTCGTCACATGCATGTAGGCAGGTGAACCAAAAATCTTCAAATGGGAAATATCAGGTCTCTTACCAGGAAACGCCTCCTCCGATGTATATTACCAAGTATCCTATGAGGACAACGGTTTTGCACATATCTTTGCGGTATTGCATGCCTTAACCCTGAAGTGTATGGGAAGGCCCTGATCATACAACATCGCCGTGCGGCACCCACGATCATTCTATTCTTACAGCACAATAACCCCATTGTTGTAGGTTATGAGGTACTATGAGCTCTCTTAATTCCTTGCATTGCAAAAGTCCTTAAATTAAGCAAGAAGTGAATTCACCACCATTATGCATCCTAGAGCCTTCACACCTTCCCCACGATTATTTCTCAATATTTGTGAACTCCACTCTGAGAACTTTGAGTATGTCTCGCTCTTCTTACGCATGAAGAATATCAGAAACACCTGAAAAATCATCAACAAATATCACATAACGTACAGCTTTGTTGTCGAAGCTACATAGAAAGGACCACACACGTCTGTGTGAACTCTCTCAAGGATCGTCGTGGCGCGACTATCCTTCTCGTGAAAGATGGCTTTCACATACTTCCCTAAAGTACACCCCTTGCACTGATCTGACTGCGCAAGAGTGCCCTTAGGAAGCCCAGTAGAAATCTGCTGCAGTATCTTCAAAGCTCCATGGTGAAGGTGGCCCAATCTCCTGTGCCATAGCTCGCCATCATCATCCCGGCTCACCACTTCTCCCGCCTTGCATGCCATTGCTGTGCATCCATCTACTTGCAACTGATAAAGGTTCTTGACTCAAACCCCTTCCTCACGGTCTCACAGTACCTTATTGCATACATAAACCTTTCCTAAGCTAAAGAAGACAACATCATATCCCTTGTCTTCTAACATCGCCACAGAGATAATATTCTTCTTCAATCCCGGAACATGCATCACTTCCTTCAATACGAAGGGTTTACCAGACTCCCTCTCAAAGGAAATGGTACCGATACCAGTCGCACTATATCTACCATCATCGCCCATCTCGATGTGCACTCCAAGATCTTTCTCATCAGGATCGGTAAACAAATCTCGATCTCATTTGTCATGAGAAAAGATGCACAACGTAAAGAAAACACAGGTTTGAACCCATCATGAGATAAACATCGATCAATGAAAAATCAGCTCAAGCTGAGGCTAAGGCCTCCTCTAAGCATCAACAACACCTTTATTTTTCTTCTTACGCTTGGACAATTAGTGGCGTAATGTCCATGTTGGTGACGATTGAGAACTCTGCCAGGACTGTATCTGCTTCTTGCCATACCCGGGGTCAGAGCTTTCTTGCCTCTTTCCTTTCTTTCTTTGCTTGACCAAAGCATAATTTCTTCATCGAGTTCACAGTGAGATGAGTCCCAAGTACTTAACCTTATCTCCTCTTGCACAAGATCAGGCCAAAGTCGCCCCATCTGGAAATTTCTCTTGACCATTGATAGAGTCATTAGGAATGCCAACTCTTCGGAAGCAAGGAGAGCCAAGCTCACCAAGTCCTCATCATCAACAATAACCCCCACACTTCCCAGCTCATCCCTGCATTGGATGAACTTCGTGAGGTACTTGGGAATATTGTCGCCTTTCTCCATTTTTATGTTCTTGAGTTTATCCTTGAGCGTCAACTTCCTATGGTCGCTCTTGCTTTGAAATAAATCTGTCAAAGCTTTCCACATAAAGAATGGAGAAGCCTTACCATGAAGGCTGGACACTATGTGATCCTTCACACCTTCCAACAGAATCCTTCGACACTTTGTTGTCTTCTTTTGCCATGCGTCAAGTACGGCAGCATCACTAGAAGTAGGTTTTGGAATTTCTGCATCTATGAAATCCTTCAACCCATTGTCATCCAGCACCGCCTCCATCCTGTCCTTCCATGCAATATAATTCGAGCTGCCCTCAAGGGCATACTCCAATTGCAATCCGTTGAAAGACATCTCAACTTCGACACCAAGAAAACACTGCTACAAATTCGAATTCCACCAGCTCAAAACTCAACCGCTTCAATGTTTTGCAATTGCTCCAATGATCAATATCGCTCTGATACCATGTAGAAATTTGAATAATTGATATGTTATCCACCAAGATTCTCCTGATCACACACTATTTTAATTTCATGCACAATACAGAATCTCTTCTACCATTGATCATTAATTGCGGAAATAAAAACAATCACATGCGCACATTAAAACCATAAACAATCACACATATGAACACAATATTTTATGGGAAAGCTTAAAGCTGAAAACCCCCAACTATCTGTATATTATATGTCATAGAGATCATGTAACAATAATTGTACAAAGCTCCTCACAAGCTCTCAGCACAACCTCCAATTGCTACACACTAATCAAGCTAGATCTAGCAAAACACATGCTCCAATCTCTGCCACCTGATAGCTAGCCTCTATTGCGTAATCAATGTTGTAGGATGGCTCATAAATAACTTCGAACCACCTGGCTTGTACTGCGCAATCCTCATGGGCTTCTCCAATCACTGGTTGTTGCAAATATGCAACAGTATAGTCACAACTGATAGTTAACCTGCTCTTTCACCTATCTCTGCACTGGTCTTCACTGAAATTGTCCATGCACTGAAGTTAACTGATGTATTATTTAGTTGATTAATGAGTTTATAATTAGTGAATTAATTAATAATTAATTAACACCACTCTCACTAATTGTATCAATTAGTTAAACTGAATACAAATAGCTCAACTATGTTTAGATTAGTTAAACTGAATACAACTCCACTAACTTCCTCAATCAACTCCACCAAACTCTGTCACATGAGTTCTAACTGAAGTATCCATGCAATAGCTCCACTTAACCCTCGGGAATAGCGTAATTCCTTCTGTCAGCTCCTGTGCCACATCTGTGCACTTAACTGAAGTGCTCCAAGAGAATAAGATAATGTTTATAGTCCAAATATTATTAAGAGCTAATAATATTCGACATATCTATTTTTAGACTGGAAATATAAAAATAGATTCCGCCTAATATGTCTAAAAATAGAAGTCCATCTATTTTTTACAACTTGACCAACCATCCACAAATATCATTCTGCAACTCATAGAACATGATCCATATGTCTAAAAATAGACATAGTCTAAAAATAGACTTTGCGCCAAAAATAGCCTGCGGGCCCACTTAGTGAAGGCGACTTCTTTCCACTAAGCTCATCATCTTGTTGCAATCTCAACATTGGAAACCATGATGTTGGAAGGAGAACCATGGGAAGATTATCATCATCGTTCCCATCTTCCTGATTATGAAGAAAATAATCTTAGTGAACTATATCAGCCATCGATCAAAAATTTCTTTTTGAATTATTTTCCTATTAATGCAATTGATTCCGAGCGAAACTTGTTAAATATTGAAGAAACCATTTCTATCGATATTTTGACCAAACCCGACGTTGTAGAAAATATTCATGTCAGCGTATCTTGTTCTCCATCAGAAATTGAAACATATCGCTCTCTCTTTCGTGAATTCCGTGATGTATTGGCTTGGTCTTACGAGGAAATTGTAGGCATAGATACTAATATCGTTGAACACACTATTAATATGTACCCTGATGTCAAACCAGTACATCAACGCCTTCGTCCTGTTCATCCAAAGAAGGTCGTTGCCATTAAAGCAAAAGTTGAAATTTTTTTGCATGCTCGTTTCATTTACCCTGTTCCGCTAACTGAGTGGGTTTCCAACATCATTCCTATTATGAAAAAAAAGGTACCATCAAAGTGTGCGTCAATTACCGGGATGCCAATATTGCTTGTCCAAAAGAAAACTATCCTACTCCCTTTATTGACCAGATTATTGACGATTGTGTTGGATGCGAAATCTTTTCGTTCATGGATGGATTTTCCAGCTACAATCAAATCAATATCTGCCTAGAGGATCAATATAAGACAACATTCATCTGTCCTTGGGGAACATTCTCTTATCGGAAACTACCATTTGGTTTAAAGAACGCCGAGGCCAATTTTTAGAGAGCAATGGATTATGCTTTCATTGACAACAAGCACATTGTTCAACCCTATCTAGACAATTCACCTGCGCATTCACGAAATCAGACTGATCACCCGATGAATTTGAGAGCCATCTTTTTACGCTATCGGCACTACAAAATACACCTCAATGCACATAAATGTGTGTTTTGTGTTGGTTCTGGTCATTTTCTTGGATTCTTCATCTTAAAAGAAGGAATTTGAATCGACCCATTGAAGGTCCAGGCCATTCTTGATTTTCCTGCGCCATCAATATTATTTCAGATACAAAAAATTCAAGGAAAGGCTAACTTACTAAGGAAGTTCATACCCAACTATGCCGAAATGGCTAAAGGATTTACTCGGATCTTGAAAAAGGGGATTCCCTTCCATTGGGACCAAGTTGCACAAGCTTATTTTGATCCTGTCAAGGATACTTTTGTCCAGGCGTCATTAATGTATCCCCCCTATTATCAGAGTGATTATTTCTTATATATCGCTGCGATTGATACTACCATTGCTATGGTATTGGTACAAGTAGAAAATGGGATAGAAAATCCTGTTGAAAATGGCAAAAATAAACAGTGAAGGATGCCTCCTGAAACATCTTTCCTGATCCTAGTTGGAAAGTGATCACCTAAACTAGGTGGGGACCACACGTGATTTTTGTCGAAAAGTCTATTTTTAGACATATGTCTATTTAGACATATGGAGCATGGTCTAGGAGTTGCGGGATGCTATTCTTGGATGATTGGTCAAGTTGGTGAAATAGATGGACATCTATTTTGGGCATACGAATTCGAAGTATATTTTTAGGCGCATGCAAAAATAGATCGATCTAATATTGTATAACCAATATTTGGACTATAAACATTATCTTTTCCTCTTGGAGCACTTCAATTCGAGCTACAAATGTGGCCGGAGATGCGGTAGCAAAGAGAAGGTCAATTTCCTATGGGTTAGTTAATTGTGCATAGTTATTTCGATTAGAACTCATGTGGGAACTGAGTGGGGTGGTGAGAGTTGATGGAGTTGTGTTATTAGCAGTTAATTTAATTTATTAAATTCTTGGCTATTACACTATAGATGAGTGGTGTGAATTAATTATTAATTAATTCACTAATTATTAACTCATTATTCAACTAAAGAACACATCGGTTAACTCGGTGCATGTACGGTTTAGTGAGACCGTGTTAGAGGAATGAGTGAACAGTGGAGTCCTACTACGTTGTGACTATAATGTGCATGAGATTTGCACAATAGTGGAGAGATTGCCAATGGCGAGTTGCCTTGATTAAATCAAGGAATTCAAATTCATTTAATTCCATTATCTCATCTTGGATTGCGCGATGAGGCGAACTAGCTGATGGAGAGTTTTGAACCAGTGACTTGTTCAAAGCTGAGCTAGTTTATTAATGACTTTGGAAAATGTAGGTAACTGACGAGGTATTATCTTGAGATTGTTACATGATTCTTCTTCATTATAATATATAGACAGTAGGGGGTTTTCAGCTGTAAGCTTTCCCCGGTATACATACTGTGTTATAAGTGTTGAATTTCTATGTGCGCATGTGAATGTTTTCAATACCGCTTGTTGTTTTTATTTCCGCATGTGATGATTAATGCGTAGAAGAGATTATGTGTTATGTATGAAGCTCAAATAGTATGTGACCAGGATAATCTCGGTGAATAATTCAACAAATTATTCAAATTTCTACATGGTATTAGAGTGAGATTGATCATTGGATGTATTACAGTGATTACAATTATTTCGGTAGACAGAGTCTGTAATGGGCCAGGTAGCCTCTGGATCCATCCTTTCTTTGAAAGGTGATATATCCAGTAAACGCCCCTATATTCGATCTCTGTGCTAGAAATAATTTGTTCTCACAGATCCATAAGCAGTTGAGTTTTGAGCTTGGAATTCGAATTTTGCAACAGTGTTTTCTTGGTGTTGAAGTCAAAATGTCTTATCAAGGATTGCGATTGGAGTATGCTCTTGAAGGCAGATCGAATTATATTGCATGGAGAGATAGGATGGAGGCAGTGTTAGATGATAACAGGCTGAAGGATTTCATAGATGCTGAAGTCCCAAAGCCTACTGATGCTGCTCAAGTTGAGGCTTGGCAAAAGAAGATGGCAAGGTGTCGAAGGATTCTGTTGGAGGGCATGAAGGATCACATAGTATCCAGCCTACATGGAAAAGCTTCTCCACACTTGATGTGGAAAGCGTTGAAAGAATTTTTCCAGAGCAAGAGCGACCAGAGGAAGTTGGCGCTCAAGGATAAACTCAGGAAAATTAAGATGGAGAAGAATGACACTATTCCGGTATACTTGACAGTTTGTCCACTGCAGGGATGAACTTGGGAGTGTAGGAGTTAGTGTGGATGATGAGGACTTGGTGAGCTTGGCTCTCCTTGGCCTTCCGAAGAGTTTGCATTCCTATGAGGATTCTGTCAATGGTCGGGATAAATTGCCAGGATGGGAGCGACTTTGGTCGGATCTTGTGCAAGAGGAGATAAGGCGGAATACTAGGGATGGATCTTCATCAAAGGTATTTGATGAAGAATATTGCGCTTTGGCTGCCAAATCAAGGAAGGGGAAGGGCAAGGATAAGGCTTCTCAATCCAGTGCGGATGGTAAAAGCGTGACATGTCCAAAGTGAAGTGTTTTCATTGTCACGATCATGGACATTACGCCATGAATTGTCCACAAAAGAAGAAGAACAAGCAGGCTACTGGAGCTGCAGCTGGTGAGGCTCTTGCCTTGCAATTTGAGCTGGACTTATCATTGATCGCATGCATGGTGTCTAGTGCATTGGGATCAGGGTGGTATTTTGATAGTGGCGCTTCCTTTCACATGACGGGAGATGTGAATCTTTTCAGTGACTTGGTGGAGAAAAATCTCCAGATGCATGTTGAGTTGGGCGACAATGGACGATACAATGCGACCGGCATTGGTACCATAACCTTTCAGAGGAAGTCAGGTAAACTCATTATTTTACAAAATGTATTGCATGTACCAGTTTTAACAAAGAATTTGATCTCAGTCGCAATGTTAGAGGATAAAGGGTATGAAGTTGTCTTTAGAGAAGGGAAAGTTTTCCTTCAGCACAAGGCAACGGGACAAGTCAAGAAGGTTGGGATTCGGGCAAAGAATCTCTACAGACTTGAAGTATATGGGATGTCTATGGAGCTTCCTACTATTGGGAAGCGGGAGAAAGACATGCAACTGAAGCTTGAGAGGGAGCAAGTTTTGCATGCAGGTGAAAGTGAACCTCGGGGTGTGGAGTAGCCACAAGAGGATCATGGAGTGGGAGAAACCACTCATGCAGAGAAATTTCGTGCCAGATGGGCAGAGGGAGTGCATGCAGCTATACCACCAGGTGAGAGGTGGGGCGACATGCATGATTGATCCCAAGAGGAGATTTCTGGGCAGGATTCATGAGATGGTGTGGATCTCATGAATTGAACCTGGCTACGAGGTGCCCACAGCGCAGCAGTAGCATGATCAGTTGGATTGATGCAGGTAGATCAAAGTGACAGTGTCGGATACTGGAGCGCGGATCAGAGTTGACAACAAGTGCAAGAGTGCATGGGTGCAAGAGTTCAACAGCGCAGTGGTTCCTGATGACATGTACAGTAGCTAAGCAGAGGTCGAAGACTTTGATGATAGATGCATCAGACTGATTGAGTTGTTTGGAGCCTATTCAGTTTCGAAGATGTTGCATGCAAAGGGTGCATGGCACACGCATGGAGTTGCATGGTGCATGCATGATTTTGCATGGCGCTTGTGAAGGTTGCAGGGCGAATGCATGGAGTTTCATGTCGCATGCATGGAGTTGCATGGCACTTGTGAAGGTTGCAGGGTGAATGCATGGAGTTGCATGTCACATGCAAAGACATTCCTTTCTTGTTGAGAGGGAGTGATGAAAATGGAAGTAACAGCAGTGAAGGAGGCCTCTGAAACATCTTTCTCCTGAAACATCTTTCACGATCCTAGTTGGAAAGTGATCACCTAAACTAGGTGGGACCTATGTAGTTTTGCTCGAAAAAGTCTATTTTTAGACTATGTCTATTTTTAGACTATGGAGCATGGTCTAGGAGTTGCGGGATGCTATTCTTGGATGATTGGTCAAGTTGGTAAAAATATATGGACATCTATTTTTAGACATCGGGTCGAAGTCTATTTTTAGGCACTTTTTGATAAAAATAGATCGATCGAAATATTATTAGCCTTAATATTATTTAGACTATAAACATTATCTTTTCCTCTTGGAGCACTTGATTCGGAGCTACGGGACAATACCATGCGATTTGTGAGAATGACCATCGAATTTCCTAGGGGTTTGGTTGAGCTATTGCGTGGTTGACTTCAGTTAGACTCATGTGGCAGAGTTTTGGTGGAGTTGATTGAGGAGTTGATGGAGTTGTGTTCGGTTTAACTTAGTTGAACTAGTTGTATTTAGTTTAACTGGCTAATACACTAGAGATGAGTGCTGTGAATTAATTATTAATTAATTCACTAATTATTAACTCATTATTCAACTAAAGAACACATCAGTTAACTCAGTGCATGTACAGTTTAGTGGAGACCAGTGTTAGAGGTGGGTGAAAGGGTGGGGTCTACTATCAGTTGTGACTATAGTGTGCATGAGATTTGCACAATAATTGGAGGAGATTGCCAATGAGGATTGCGCATTTAAAGCCAAGGGAATTTGAATTCATTTAATTCCATTCTCTCATCTTGGATTGCGTAGTAGAGGCAGGCAAACAGTGGAGGAGTTTTGAACCCGTGACTTGTTCAAAACTGAGCTAGTTTGTGTGTAACTTTTGGAGACAGTAATGAGTACTTGTGAGGAGTATTGTACTGAGATTGTTACATGATTCTTCTTCATTATAATATATAGACAGTAGAGGGTTTTCAGCTGTAAGCTTTCCCCGGTATACATACTGTGTTATATGTGTTGAATTTCTATGTGCGCATGTGAATGTTTTCAATACCGCTTGTTGTTTTTATTTCCGCATGTGATGATTAATGCGTAGAATAGATTATGTGTTATGTATGAAGCTCAAATATTATGTGACCAGGATAATATCGGTGAATAATTCAGCAAATTATTCAAATTTCTACATGGTATCGGAGCGAGATTGATCATCGGATGTATTACAATGATTACAATTATTTCGGTAGATAGAGTCTGTAATGGGCCAGGTAGCCTCTGGATCCATCCTTTCTTTGAAAGGTGATATATCCAGTAAACGCCCCTACGGTCGATCTCTGTGCTAGAAATAATTTGTTCTCACAGATCCAGAAGCAGTTGAGTTTTGAGCTTGGAATTCGAATTTTGCAGCAGTGTTTTCTTGGTGTTGAAGTCAAAATGTCTTATCAAGGATTGCGATTGGAGTATGCTCTTGAAGGCAGATCGAATTATATTGCATGGAGAGATAGGATGGAGGCGGTGTTAGATGATAACGGGCTGAAGGATTTCATAGATGCTGAAGTCCCAAAGCCTACTGATGCTGCTCAAGTTGAGGCTTGGAAAAAGAAGATGGCAAGGTGTCGAAGGATTCTATTGGAGGGCGTGAAGGATCACATAGTATCCAGCCTACATGGAAAAGCTTCTCCATACTTGATGTGGAAAGCGTTGACAGAATTTTTCCAGAGCAAGAGCGACCAGATGAAGTTGGCGCTCAAGGATAAACTCAGGAAAATTAAGATGGAGAAGAATGACACTATTCCGGTATACTTGACAGTTTGTCCACTGCAGGGATGAACTTGGGAGTGTAGGAGTTAGTGTGGATGATGAGGACTTGGTGAGCTTGGCTCTCCTTGGACTTCCGAAGATTTTTCATTCCTATGAGGATTCTGTCAATGGTCGGGAGAAATTGCCAGGATGGGAGCGACTTTGGTCGGATCTTGTGCAAGAGGAGATAAGGCGGAATACCAGGGATGGATCTTCATCAAAGGTATCTGATGAAGAATATTGCACTTTGGCTACCAAAGCAAGGAAGGGGAAGGGCAAGGATAAGGCTTCTCAATCCGGTGCGGATGGTAAAAAGTGTGACATGTCCAAAGTGAAGTGTTTTCACTGTCACGATCATGGACATTACGCCACGAATTTTCCACAAAAGAAGAAGAACAAGCAGGCTGCTGGAGCTGCAGCTGGTGAGGCTCTTGCCTTGCAATTTGAGCTGGACTTATCATTGATCGTATGCATGGTGTCTAGTGCATTGGGATCAGGGTGGTATTTTGATAGTGGCGCTTCCTTTCACATGACGGGAGATGTGAATATTTTCAGTGACTTGGTGGAGAAAAATATCCAGAGGCATGTTGAGTTGGGAAACAATGGACGATACAATGCGATCGGCATTGGTGCCATAACATTTCAGAGGGAGTTAGGTAAACTCATTCTTTTACAAAATGTATTGCATGTACCAGGTTTAACAAAGAATTTGATCTCAGTCGCAATGTTAGAGGATAAAGGGTATGAAGTTGTCTTTAGAGAAGGGAAAGTTTTCCTTCGGCACAAGGCAACGGGACAAGTCAAGAAGGTTGGGATTCAGGCAAAGAATCTCTAAAGACTTGAAGTATATGGGATGTCTACGGAGCTTCCTACTGTTGGGAAGCGGGAGAAAGACATGCAACTGAAGCTTGAGAGGGAGCAAGTTTTGCATGCAGGTGAAAGTGAACCTCGAGGTGTGGAGCAGCCACAAGAGGATCATGGAGTGGGAGAAACCACTCATGCAGAGAAATTTTGTGCCAGATGGCCAGAGGGAGTGCATGCAGCTATACCACCAGGTGAGAGGTGGGGTGACATGCATGATTAATCCCAAGAGGATATTTCTGGGCAGGATTCATGAGATGGTGTGGATCTCATGAGTTTAACCTGGCTACGAGGTGCCCATAGCGCAGCAGTAGCAGATCAGTTGGATCGATGCAGGCAGATCAAAGTGATAGTGTCGGATACTAGAGCGTGGATCAGAGTTGACAACAAGTGCAGAGTGCATGGGTGCAAGAGTTCAACAGCGCAGTGGTTCCTGATGACATGTGCAGTAGCTAAGAAGAGGTCAAAGACTTTGATGATAGATGCATCAGACTAATTGAGTTGTTTGGAGCCTATTCAGTTTCGAAGATGTTGCATGCAAAGGGTGCATGACGCATGCATGAAGTTGCATGGTGCATGCATGAGTTTGCATGGCGCATGCAAAGGGTGCATGGCGAATGCATGGAGTTGCATGGCGCTTGTGAAGGTTGCAGGGCGAATGCATGGAGTTGCATGTCGCATGCAAAGAAAATCCTTTCTTGTTGAGAGGGAGTGTTGAAAATGGCAACAATAAACAGTGAAGGAGGCCTCCTGAAACATCTTTCCTGATCCTAGTTGGAAAGTGATCACCTAAACTAGGTGGGGACCACACATGTGATTTTTGTCGAAAAGTCTATTTTTAGACTATGTCTATTTTTAGACATATGGAGCATGGTCTAGGAGTTGCAGGATGCTATTCTTGGATGATTCGTCAAGTTGGTAGAAATAGATGGACATCTATTTTTGGACTATGCAGTGAAGTCTATTTTAGGTACTGTCTAAAAAATAGATCGATCGAACGTATATTATTAAACCTTAATAATATTTGGACTATAAACATTATCTTTTCCTCTTGGAGCCTTTGATTGACATCCTGAGATGTAGCACATCTTTTGATTGGAAGAATGAAATTCAATTTCTATGGATTTAGTTGGGCTATTTCATGGTTGACTTGATTCGCAGAACTCATGTGGCGAGTTTAGTGGAGTTGATTGAGGAGTTGATGGAGTTGTGTTCGGTTTAACTTAGTTGAACTAGTTGTATTTAGTTTAACTGGCTAATACACTAGAGATGAGTGCTGTGAATTAATTATTAATTAATTCACTAATTATTAACTCATTATTCAACTAAATAACACATCATTTAACTCAGTGCATGTACAGTTCAGTGGAGACCAGTATTAGAGGTGGGTGAAAGGCTGGGGTCTACTATCAGTTGTGACTATAGTGTGCGTGAGATTTGCACAATCATTGGAGGAGATTTCCAATGAGGATTACACAGTTAAAGCCAAGGGAATTTGAATTCATTTAATTCCATTCTCTCATCTTGGATTGCGCAGTAGAGGAAGGAAAACAGTGGAGGAGTTTTGAACCCGTGACTTGTTCAAAACTGAGCTAGTTTGTGTGTAACTTTTGGAGACAGTACTGAGTACTTGTGAGGAGAATTGTATTGAGATTGTTACATGATTATTCTTCATTATAATATACAGACAGTAGGGGTTTTTCAGCTGTAAGATTTCCCCGGTATACATACTGTGTTATATGTGTTGAATTTCTATGTGCGCATGTGAATGTTTTCAATACCGCTTGTTGTTTTTATTTCCACATGTGATGATTAATGCATAGAAGAGATTGTGTTATGTATGAAGCTCAAATAGTATGTGACCAGGATAATATCGATGAATAATTCAACAAATTATTCAAATTTCTACACATCCAATCCATTATTGAGTCGCAATCTCAATGATATAGAAGTGAAGTATTCATACGTAGAAAAGCTTGCCTTGGCAGCTGTTGAAGCTATCCAAATATTTCACCACTATATCCTGTTCCGGAAGACCATTTTCATTTCGGATTGCAAACCCATGACTTATATATTATCACGTCAATTTCTAGGGGGAAAATATTAAAAACGGATTGTCATTTTGTAGGAATTTGATTTAGAATTCATCAAATTCAAGTCAAAGAAGTCTTTAGTTTTGGCTGTGATTATCTGTGACCTTCCCTCTTATAGTACTACTACTACGTCGAAACCATCTATTCCTGGCAGGTCTCTGTTTCTGATTGGATCATTTGATCCTTGGTATGGGGATTTTATCATTTATCTCCAGACCCAAACTTTCGGCCTGATACCTCTCGCTCTTACCAGTGACGTATTCGATACCAAGCCAAAGATTATCTGATTGTCGACGACACACTTTATCATCGTGGTGTCGATACAATTTTAAGAAGGTGCCTCACTCATGAGGAGGCTGAAAAGGTTTTAAATGATTGTCGTGGTGGGGCTTGTGGTGGACACTTGTATTGATACGCTACCGCACAGAAGATACTCCACGTCGGTTACTTCTGGCCTACAATATTTCGCGACTGCATCCTCATGGTCAGAAGTTTTCATGTGTGCTAGATATTTGATCGTAAAATCCGCAAACCGCCAATGCCACTGCATCTTTTTGTCTCTGTGGGCCCATTTTCAAAATGGGGTATTGACTTCATGACCAGTAACCATCGTTCGTCTGGGGGGCATGGTTATATTATTGTCGCAGTAGACTACTTTACCAAGTGAGCCAGAGTGATGCCTACATTCAACAACACAGGACAAACAACTGCATTTTTTTTCTTTAATCATGTCATTGGATGGTTTGGGGTCCCACAGGCTATAGTTACAGATCATGGGAAGCATTTTTGCAACCACATGATTACTGAATTGAGTGCCAAGTTAGGATTGTCACATGATAATTCTACTCCTTATTATCCACAATCAAATGGAAAAGTTGAAGCTATCAACAAGATTCTTAAACGTATGCTTCAACAAATGATATGAGTTAGTAAAAGAAACTGGCATTTGATCTTGTACTCGGCCTTTTGGGCGTACCGAACCTCGGTGAGAAACACAATTGGATTTACTCCCTTTCAATTGGTGTATGGTATGGAAACTATCTTGCCAATACAATGTGAAATATCGTCGTTGAAACTCACAATCGACTTGTTACCTGACACCTCAGAAGAAGAAGCGTGTCTTTTTAACCTCATCCATCTTGATGAAACGCGTCGTGAAGCTCAATTGGCCAACGAAGCACATAAGAGACGTATAAGGTGCAATACGACAAAAATTCCTAGCCTCGCATTTTCTCAGAGGGCGACTTGGTCCTTCTTTATGATAAACAAATTGATGTAATAGGTACAGGGAAATTTGAGCCATTATGGCATGGCCCCTATATTGTCAAAATAGTTCTTGCTAAGGGTGCCTACGAGTTGGTGGATTACGATGGAATTTCGTTGGCGCAACCCTGAAATGTATTGTATCTGAAACGTTACTATGCTTAATCATAATCATAGTAATTTTTTGTATTATATTGTATATATATGATGTTGATTTGCATTCACTATCTTAGTTTATTTTTTTAGAGTTTTATTGACGTTAGTAATCCGCTTAACATTGCATCACAAATGTCTGAATCTTTGGAACCATTTGTTGGATATGCTGATGGTGCTAGTCATAGTACACAAAATCTATCCTTTGTAGTGTGGGCCATTTTCACTTCGAACGACGAGTTAGTGAGTTTTCAAGGGATTTGTATCGGTAGATCGACAAACAATATCACTGAGTATAACGCGTTGATCAAACTTCTCTTTGATGAGATTTCATTTGGTATTAACCACATCATCATAAGGTTAGACTCACAACTTGTGGTATTACAACTTACTAAGGTTTATACTGTTAGAAATCTAACACTGCATTGTTTGTTTCTAAGAGTTTGAATTTTGGAAAGACACTTTGATTTTATTAAATATCAACAAATTTCCAGAAACTTGAACACATTGACTGATTCTTTAGCTAATCACGTTTTAGACAGAAATTTGCAATGCATGTAAAGATACATTCACATAATTGAATAGGATTACACAATAAACATAGGAAAACACTGAAATCAAATAGATATATAGTTATAGGTTTTTACAAAAATTTGTGCCCAAGACAAATTGGTCATCTGACCTCAAAATGTATGCAACATGTCAAAAGTAAACTAGTGATGCTCATGGTAACATGCTATAGATCTAGCTATCCTACGTAGTAACTACATCCGGTGGTTAGGAACACCTATAGTGTGGCGCTGCAGTCTCATGGGTAACTCTTTGATCTGGAAATCTGGAATCCTGAAGGTCAACCCCTCTATGTGCTGCCGAAGCTCAGACAGAGTCTCAGCCATGTCAAAATCCTGAAGGACTACTCTCCCGACAACCCTCTTTGCTAGCTCATCTGTTCCATGCTCTGCTTCCTCCACTAGTTGAACTTGACCAACATCTGAATTACATTAAAACTTTAGTTTAGTCTTGGTAAAACATCAAAATACAAAAACATTGTATAAACCTTAGAAAAATTAAAAACATGGTCAAAACATTCTTACCTATGGCACCCCACTGAGCGTCTTCTGGTAAAGCTAAGTTTGGATCTCCTAAAAAATTGATGCCTACGTATACATACTCATCGATGGTGATGACCTGTCACTTGAAATAGGCGAAGAATGCAGTCGAGAACACAATGGACGATTGGCATGCATGCTAGCCATTAGTTCTACCCATCTCTGCATCCTCGAATCTCTAGGGTTAGACACACCCACTATCACATGCTGAGGCTGCATTAGTGGAATCCGCTCTAAGGAAAATGAAATGAGGATCAAACCATAACTGAAGTATTTCTTCCTTCCTCCCTTTTCCTTGTTCATTTGTTCTTTTATCTGAGAAAGTACAGCTTCAGACCAGTTGAAGACTGTTGTCTCCATGCACTCTAGCGCATACTGCATATATGATCTATTCACTACATGTAGTGTAACGGTGCTGGCAATATTTGCGATCGTGAAAATAATTGTTCTAAAAGGAAAATCTCGAACATCACAGATGTTTATTTTCCCATCCTTGCTTGGCTCTGCCCCTAGATAGTAATATTACAAAACATAGTCTCTCACTGTCTCTCCTCCGAGAGCAGACGCTGAGAGAGAAATAGGCAAGCCTATTCTCGACAAGCCTGTAAGAAAATATACATCCTTCACTATAATAGGAACCACTTTGTTCCTAATGTGAAATTCCTCAATAGCCGGATCCCATACTCTAACTAGGAACTCCAAGAGTTCTATTTGTTGCCTCATCCCTAAAAATCAGAAGTACTTTAATAACCCACAATCTCTTAGGGCACTTACTATACCTGGATCATTTATGGAAATCATATTTTGTTCTTCATGCTCTCTTTCTCTTCAAGTAATCATCATTCTAGTCTGACGAAATCCTGAAACATAACCATAAGACTCATTAGACTCCTTTTCATGCAAAAAATTAGACAAATTTTGGGTACAATGCAAGAATAAAAAATGTGAATTGCACCCAACGCTATCTTGAACAAGGGAAAGTGCATTGCATATGCACCTAGGCTTCAATTTAGGTGCTCCACAATGCAGTTTTCTATGCTCAAGGGTGTGTTTCCCTCTTTGGAAAAAATAATTTACCCTAAGGGGCTCAAATCCCTAAAAATTTGTAATGAAAGGAAATGAATTGAATACTGAAATAAAGAGAGGGTTTATGGCACCAACCTGGATCAAACGGTGATGAAAACCTCCCACTAAATTGATCACAATCAACGACTGAAGTTCGAGGGCAAAAACAGGTTCAAAGCTACAAAATGCAAATGGTAACTTTCAAATGGTTAAAATGAATAGTAAAACTCTTTTTATTAGTCATTTGATTATTTGAAAATGCCGTGACTATGGTTTTATTCTATTTTTATCATGAAACAAATATTTTTAATCCATTTGATGTTGTTCTGAAAAGGTTTTACAATTGATGAAAATATTAGTCGTGCAGATTTATTTCAAGAATGATTTGACCAAAAAACATACTTTTATCCTTATTTTTCGAGCTTTGAAAAAAACAAAAAAGGATTTGAAGCGCACTTTTATCTCTTTTTCGAGCTTCGATAACAACAAAAAAGGAACCCCTGGAGTCTTCTTTTAGCTCTTTTCAGACTCCAATAATGTGAAAATATTGCCGAGCACTTGTCTTTTCGAGCTCGTAAAAGTAAATGAATTGATATCCAGTCAATATAAGTTTAACCCTTTTCCGAACTGAGATAGTTTATTTATGAAAAAGGAATGCCTTAGTCGAACATGGCTAAGAGGTTCTCTCAGATATTATTTTACACTTTTTCGGATCTGAGCGACAAATTTACAAAAAAGTACTTATGGAGTTTTCTTTCATCCTTTTTTTCAAAATCTCTAAATATGAAAAAAGACTGGGCTGTCACTATCGTTAGGCTCGTTAAAACATAAAATAGCGATGGGCTTGTCAATCATGGCAAGAATTGAGTTTCATTCATCACTAGACTTGTTAAATTATTAAATAGCGATAAATTATTTGCCTGAAGGGTTGAATTATAGATCAAGCATATGTTATCCTCCTCAAGCTGTTAAAAAATAAAGAGGTATTGGTCGACAAATGACCAGGGAAAATTTGGGAAAGTGAATAGAACTTCTTACGGTAGCAGGTCACTCTTGAACATGACGCTTCACTCCATCACTGTAACTATTTGGGTTGGGTAATCTTCTTGAAGGTTCATTCATACCTATGGTTCGTCATACCTTCACTTCAGTTTTGGGTCAATGCTACCAACTCATATTAGTGTTGCCGATATGTTCAAGAGAAGTCATCCAATGAATACTCATCCTTTTGCAATACTCATAAACCTTCATTCTCATGACAGTCATCCTTGAACATTGCTATATCAAGTCACACTTTGTCTCTGAAATCAGTAACTCCCATTTCACAATAAAGTGGCTTTCTGTCGACGTCAAATCATCATCCAGGAAGTTCACTTAGAAACATCATATTCTCATACCATGAGTCTTGTTACAACATCAACAAGATCCTCGCTTCCAAACTTTTGACCAAAACATTTTGTTTGGCGTTTGACATCAAATCATCTATTCACGCCTTACAAAATGTACTGCAGTACCTTGAGGGCCATTAATATCAATGGTGGTTCTCCAACCCATCACAGTGTAAAGCATATTATTCAAAAAATAATGTTATTATTCTAACTTCATGCTTTAGGGGGAAATATGTTATAGGTCAATTTGAGCACCATTCCCAATGACCTGGTTAAACTAGACATCATCCCCAGAACCAATGAATAGGTTCTATCATCCCCTATCATTTCAGTTGCTACATGCCCTAAGACAAAGGACAAGAACAAATCATCCATGAATTCCATTGCAAGGTTTACAAGATTTGGAGTACACGTTATATCACCTATGAGCTAACTACTTTGAATATGCAGTTACCTCATTCAAGGGTTCTTTACAAAGCACTTCCTAACACTCAAGAGTGCGTTGGTCAATTGGGAGCGAAATTATTATTGTTTCGAAATCTCCACATGGCCAGTGCCTTCTAGAAGAGTGCATATGTGTCAAACTTCAAATCCATTCAACACCTTTGAGCTTGGGAACATGTCTTGCATATTATTAGAAAGTCATTGGTTGTGAAAATACCTTCAGCTCATCTGTAAATTGAGCACAAATCCTAGTGCTTAAAACAGAAAGAAATTTGGTAGAGAAATGTTGTTGGATTCTCAATTGAGTGTTTGATTTGAGTGATATGCTGCTGGAGAGATGTTCATTGTGATGAGGCTGGGACGATGCTGGAGTTGGTGACATCAAATCAATCGCAAGTTGTAACCTCCCCCTTGTATCCATTAATAAAGGCTACTGCTCATTTTCCCACATATGTATCTATATAAGCTTCTATATTTCATATTATGGATTCTTAGCTGATGTATATGTTTCATGTTTCATTGATTCAACTAATTAAGATAAATTTCCATCTGTATATTGCAATATCTTTGATGTTTAGTGTTTATACTTGCAGGAACTAGTCTGGCGATCAAAGTTGGATTGGAAGCTACAACAAGAGTGACAGAAGGAGAATAGGAAGCGCTTGGACCCCAAGTAGGTTTCTCCATATTTCTGTGTGTCTATTTACTCTTAGGAAAAGTGTCTGCAAAGTCTTTGATCTGTTGTTCTAAATGCATAACACCACATTTAGGGAATGTGTTTTAACCGTAATCCATAATTCCACACAACATAAATAATGAGATTTAATGTTCAAATCCCCCGTGGGTCAAGCGAAAAAAATAACTGTGTTCAGACACAAAATTGAATATTTTTTCCCTTACATTTCATGTCAAATGAAACCTACCAAAGGCTCTCTTATTCATGCTAAAGAGGGTAAAATCAATAAAGGGTAGTTGAATCATGAGCAAGATCAACTATTCATGAAGAAAATCAAAGGAGAACAACCCTAGGTGAATCAATATATACTTAAATTTGTAACAATAATATCTTCATATATGTTTTGTAAGGCAAGTTTTCTTCAAGGCTCTTATGCAAGGATCTATACCAATTATTTTTTCATAAATATTTATGCCTTCCAGGGATTTTTTTTTTACATGGAAGGCATAATGCTACAATAAAACTCTACATTGAAATGCTATGAATATTTGTAGTTATTTTCCACACTTGCATGTGGTCACACACACACACACACACACACACACACAAACACACACACACAAACACACACACACACATGTCAATAAAAAAAGGTGGGTGAGGGACATTAAGTGACTTGAACGATAAATGATGGCAAGGAAAATTTGGTGACTTGATCGACAAAGGAGGGCAAGGAAAATTAAGTGAATTGAGTGATGGATGATTAAGCAATAATAACAGTGAAGGAAGGAAGGTGGATAACTATTTTGGTGGAAAGAAGGAATGAATCATCGGTAACTCTAATCGATATTTCCACTAATGAAAGGAAGAAAGAATTTCCCAGCCAATGCTACTAGAAGGAGGTTGTTTCCATTGTTGCATGTCCTCATACCTCAGGTCCTTAAGTTCTTAAGTCTCCATACAAAATGAAATTTTATCCTTTATCTTTCTAGTTTATTTCCTAAAATAAGACATTCCATTGCCTAAGAATGAAGGGAAACATATATCGAGGTATATACATGGACATAACTATTACATTATATAATACCAAAAAATAGGAAAGAGAAAAACTATATGACACCTTTTCTTATAAAAAATGTACTGTGTAGTTACCAATCACATAGATACACACATACATAAGAACACCAACTTAGTGGAATCTATTGAGCGTAGAGAAATTTACATCTCATTTTTTTTCTAAATCCTTCTCTATACTTCATATATCCAATGCTATGATAGATCTATGTTGGAGGATGGTCATAGATCCATCCAATACATAAGAATGCAATACACATCACCTCTATCTATTATCAAAGTACACAATACAACTAAGAAAAAACCCTTGACCTTGCATAATTAGTAAGGCAATACATGTCACTTATATCCAACAAAAAAATCTAATTAAATGACTAAGATTAAAAGTATTAAATATTGTGTATTAGGGATTGTGTAACAAACACAACTACATGATTCATCCTTTGTAATGGTAGTTCTTAATGGATAATGTTGTTCTTCATCTTGGTCATTCCATTAGATTTTGTTAGATGTTAGATATAAGAAGCATGTGATACCTTATTAATCATGTAAGGTTAGGCATTTTTTTTTCTTAATTAACTTATTTACTTTTATTAAACATGGAAAAAATTAATAAACAAATCTGGATAAATCGTGTGTTCATTACATTCCCGAGATATACATATTAATACAATTTTATTGACCCTTGGTCTTCATCTTCCGAGATATCTCTTGGATTTCCTATAATTGTTGGCCTTCACTTGAGGTTTTTTTCCTTCCATTCAAGTGAATGTGCCAATTTCACATAACCCAAGAGGATTATGTTTCCAACATTCCTGATCTAAATATGGGCAAACTATTTTTTCTGTCCTAGCTCCCTCATCAGTATAAAATAAATGTGTTTAGGATTGTCTCAAATTAGCCAGTTATGTGAGGGTTTATGTTTCAAGTTTTGTGCTTTTTATGAGAAATTAATGAGTAAATTAGTTGTTAAAAACACATTTACAACAAGTAAATTACAGAGAAATAAAACACAACAAACACATTACACAATAGCTGATAATGGATTTCACCCCTTCTGGGCTACATCTCCATGGACCTGCTTCAATGGCTAGGCCCTCTTTAGATTAATGGTCAATTCTCTGATTAAAAGCACCTAAAATAATCCAATGGATTTGCAACCTACTCCATTGGATTCAAAAGACCCAAAAACATCAAAATAGACTCTTCTGGCTCTGAAAATGGTCTTCAAGTGGACTAGGCATGACCTCCTCTCCTGGTGGCCCTAGGATTATTTAATATTAAAAGTGAAAAAAAACTTACAGAAGTGCTCCTCTACCTCTGCAACCTGCACCATCATGCTCAAAGCATCCAAATCATCTAGGATTGACTCTTTCTGAGCCTAATTTGGTCGAAATATGCCAAAGTTATGGCTTCTTCAATTTTCCCTAGGAAAACTCCTCCAAATATGGAGAAACTCTAGTTAAGCCCGACAAATGTGGAGTTCCTCTGAAATTAGCGGACTCCACCAAATCCACCATCGAATTAAAATCATATTAATTAAAGGTTAAGTGGAGATTAAATTTGTGATAAGCACAGTTTAAATTTTAATTAAGCACATAACATAATCCACATTAAAAATGTGATTAACACTTTTAAACATGGTTTAGCCATTAAAAAAACGTGTTTAAGGCTTAAAATCCGCCACTTAGCTTTGGCCCCTGCCGTGGTCATGTTGTATGGTGCTATGGAATGTGCATTGGGGCTAGCCCCCATATCCTTTTGCCTGAACCCTTATTAAACTTCAAATAAATGTTGACAACAATTTTAATTAAGATAAATTGCATTGGTAAGGCTTGTGCTTAGCGTGGTGGAGGTCACGGGGTCGAGCTCGACCTCTGCCCAACCACAACATAAAAAATTTCTGCCACGATAAAATGAAATTTCGACCTTGGAGGGGCACGTGGCGGCCTCTGGGCTAGCCACGTGTCAACATACCATTGGTTCATTCAAAACTAAACAAAAAAATACCAATGAGCTTGGATATCTACCAACCACAGCTCGACACATGTCAGCTTCCCATTGGGCCGGAGAAATGCGCATTTTGACCAGAGTTTGACCCCTTTGATTTTTTTTTTTAAATTCGCTTGTTTGGTGAAGTGGACAACAATCTTTAACTTTGACATACAAACTCCATTTTTGATGAAACGAATTGCACCGAATTCCTGGCAATGTGACCTATCTGGTCGTTCTAGTTTGGAGTGATTATGAGAACTTTGAATTTTTAGTAAATTTTTGCCCCCAATCCAGATTCTGATCACTCCTTCCCATTGAAAAAGATTTTGGTACCACAAAAGTTGGTTATTTGATGAGAGTTGAATAATATTATCTTTCCCAAGTTCTATCAACTTGATTATACTTCGAAAAATATCCATGAAAACCACTTGGGATCACTGACATGCCTTGCCTTGCAAATGGCTTGGCATTTCAACCAATGTTCTCCTTTTGCTGCTGACCCAATCCAACACTTGCTGGTTGCTTGATGACTAATTAAACACCTTCTTGTACCAAAGAGATCCTTATGTGCTTGGATAACTGAATGATGGCCTTCCCACTGAGAATCGTGTTCCTCCTTTTCATAAACATGCATTTGATGCAAGCTTCTCCTTGGAAACCACTTTTCCAAGTTAAGTCCATCTGAGTGAACTACAACAATGAGTTCCAACATCAGTAACCACAAGAAAATAAATGACCATTCTTTTACTTCCATGGTTCCGAATTCCACATCTGGAAGAATTCATTCGCCATCTCTTTCGCTTCTTGGCATCAACGCATCAAATGGTCTACAATGGCTATTGTTTTGGTTGCAAACTTCTGGCATCTTGTCCACATTATACTTCTTGATTCCATCATCCTACAGTATTGACATGCTACTAATGCCATGATTTGAGAATGAAGGCTAAACATGAGCATCTCGCTCAAGAGTGGACCTTCCCAAAATCCCGTGACATCTTGTCACAAGAAAAACCATTAACTTGAAAAACACATCATGCAAGAAACATAACTTGATGACCTCTTCCTTTTGCTCCTTCAAAGCAAAAAAATTCATATCCTGTGAACATCGCCATACATTCTTAAATCTTGGTGTCCAAACTCATCGACCAAACACAAGTTGAAAAAACATGCCTCTTCAAACAACTGACTCTCAAGTCAAAAAAAAGTTATTGTACATGATTTTTTCAAAAACTTGACGATTCTTCTCCAAAAACAAAAATAATTTCAAATATCATGAAGAAATTTTTCAACATATCCCTTTCAAACACCTTCCTGGAGTAAACATGCAATCATGCATTTTAGAGAAAAACAAATGCATCCAATTATCAAAAGAAATGCAAGGCCTTATTTGGTTAAGAAATCTAACCATCTATTTCCAAACCATTTCAATGGCGCTTCTTTCAGCTTCACATCATCATCTAAATCATAATGACCCACATCAATTATGGAATCCTCTTTTCCATTCTTGTCAAGATCTCTTTCCACCTTCTTCAAATATCGTGGATGACTTGTTGGATACAAAGTCCAACACTTGTCTACAAGATGAACTTGCTTATGGCAATGAGTGAAAAATAATTGCATCTTCTTTTCAACATGGTTTGCATTATCCAATGGACCTTTGGATTTCTATATCCTTTGTTTTTAAAGTTTCCTTTGCATGGCTATATTCTTCCAACACCTCGAAACAATATGGTTATTAAAATCACAAAAGGAACATGTAAACTTTCTCCAAATCTTATGCGAAGATTTACCATGTTTATCATAATCAAAAGCAACTTGATTAAAGGCAGATTTATACCTTACACATTCACCTTTGTCGCCTTCTTGAAGAGGTGAATTTGATGAGGTAGTGGTTCTCTTTGGAATACCAACAATGGCTTCAATGAATTTAGAGCTTTCAACTTCCTCTTGTTTTCCATTTCCATTAGTTGCATGCTTGTGAACAACTTCTTGCAAAGTGGGTGTAAAAATTTTTCATTCCTCATGAACAAAAAATTCACAAGCTTGAGGTAATGAACATGTAATGAAAGTCCTTCTTGGAACACCTTCATGTGCCTCCTTGGCTTTGGAGCATTCTCCATCATGTTGTCCATAACTAAGACCCAAATACCTAGGCCTTTCCTCAACAACAATTGGCTCAACTATGCCTTTTGCATGTTTTCCCAATCCTTTACCTTCATAGCCCATCTTCATCAATACTTTGGACACTATTCCTCTAGCGTGTCTTTCAAAAGCACCTACACTTTCATCTTTAGAGGAAATTGAAGATAAACTTGAATTTCACACTTTTTTTTCATGCACATACTTGGCTAAGGTTTCATTTGCAATATGGAGTTGAGTCTCCATCTCATGCATATTTTCAAGAATTTCTTGCTTCTCCTCCTTCATGGCAATCAAATGCTCTTGAAGTATAGTGTTCTCCTTCCTATCTTCAACCAACTCTTGCACCATATCTCTCATGATGTAGAGATTCTGCAACAACTCTTTATCAAAGAGTCTTGCTAAGGAAGATGGATTAGAAACAATGCTTGATGAAGCTACCATCACACTTGTAATGCATAAAAAGCTTCTTTGTTGTGATTTGAGATCGGAGTCCTCAATATTGAACTTCTCCTTACACACATACACTTGCACACAGTTAAATTATCCATGCAAAAATACAAAACCAATAACTAATTCTCTATCTAACCTTCGAAAAACATCTCAAGATAAAATGAGCTAAAATGTGCTCTAATACCGACTTGATCTGAATATGGGAAAACTAGTTTTTTTGTGCTAGCTCCCTCATCAGTATAAAATAAATTTGTTTAGGATCGTCTCAAATTAGCCAGTTATGTGAGGGTTTATGTGTCAAGTTTTGTGTTTTTTATGAGCAATTCATAAGTAAATTAGCTGTTAAAAAAACATGTACAACAAGTAAATTGTAGAGAAATAAAACACAACAAACACATTACACAATTGCTGATAACAAAGTTCACCCCTCCTGGGCTACATCTCCATGGACCTGCTTAAATGGCTAGGCCCTCTTTGGATTAATGGTCAATTATCTAATTACATGCACCTACATTGATCCAGTGACTTTGCAACCCACTCCATTAGATTCAGAAGACCCAAAAACCTCAAAATAGACTCTTCTGGCTATGAAAGTGGTCTTCAAGTGGACTAGGCATGACCTCCTCTCTTGGTGGCCCTAAGCTTCTTTAATCTTCAAAGTGAATTTTTTTTTTACAGAAGTGCTCCTCTGCCTCTGCAACCTGTACCATCATGCTCAGAGCATCCAATCATCTAGGATTGACTCTCTCTGAGCCTAATTTAGTCGAAATATGCCAAAGTTATGGCTTCTTCAGTTTTCTCTAGGAAAACTCCTCCAAATCTGGAGAAACTCCAGTTAAGCCCGACAAATGTGGAGTTCCTCTGAAATTAGTGAACTTCGCCAACTCCACCAACGAATTAAAAGCAGATTAAATAAAGGTTAAGTGGAGATTAAATTTGTGATAAGCGCGATTTAAATGTTAATTAAGCGCATAACATAATCCACATTAAAAATGCAATTAATGCTTTTAAATATGGTTTAGCCGTTAGCAAAATGTGTTTAAGGCTTAAAATCCGACACTTAGATTTAGCCTCCACCGTGGTCGCGTTGTATGGTTCTATGGAATGTGCGTTGGGGCTGGCACCCATATCCTTCCATTGGAACCCTTATTAAACTTCAAATAAACACCGAAAACAATGTTAATTAAGATCCATTTTGTCGCCTAGCTAGTAGGGCTTAAGCGTAGCATGGGGAAGATCATGGGGTTAAGCCCGACCTCCACCCAGCCACAAAATAAAAAAAATTCCGCACGATAAAATGAAATTTCGACCAATACTTAGTCAATAATTTCAACCTTGGAGGGGCATGTGGCAGCCTCTAGGCTAGCCACGTGTCGACATACCATTGGTTCATTCAAAACCAAATAAAAAATTGCCAACGAGCCTGGATATTAAACCGAACACATATCAACACATGTCAGCTTCCCATTGGGCCAAAGAAATGCTCATTTTTACCAAATTTTGACCTCTTTGGCCTTGTTTGAATTTTTTGTTGTTGAAAATTCCCCTGTTTGGTCAAGCAGACAACAGGCTCTAACTTTCACATACATATTCCATTTTCAATGAAACAAATTGCTCCATATTCCTGGCGACGAGACCTATCTGATCGTTTTGGTTTGGAATGATTATTTAAATTTAAATTTTTAGCAAATTTTTTCTCGCAATCCAGATTCTGATCAATTCCCCCCTTAATCTGAAAAGGTGCATATGAGTCCAAGAAGAGAGATGAAATACAAAAGTGAATGGTAGAAAATGAATATATGTGCTCTTTGAAATGGTGGTTTAAGGAAGACCACAAACTAAATAAGGTATCAGAAGTTGAAGTCTTCTATCGGTGGTGGTTTAAGGATGACCACTAACTCTGAAACTAGGCTCAAAGTAGTTCCTAGAACAATTCTGAATCTAGCTATAAGATGAAGTCTTTTGCATAGTGGAAGTTATGCATGATGATGGTTTAAATATGACGACAAACTGATGAGATACGTAATAGAAGCCAAAATATTCTACACGTGGTGGTTTAATACAGGACGCCAATCGAGTCATGCTCATGGAACATGAATCTATCTCTGGATACAACTTGGACTCCAACACTAGCTAACTCTGGCTTTAGGCTCTAATAACTGGCTCTGGTTTAGGCTGTGGCTTATGCTTGCTTAATATATCTTTGAAGCTAGTAGATGATAGTTAATTCCTCCATTGTGAGATGCAAGGTGAGAATATGAAGAACTATCCACTGTAATATATGTCAATACTCGAGAATAAACTTTGAGGTATGACCAATATATCTTCTTTGTAGTTGAATACCATTGCAAAGAAGTGATCTGTCCAAGGTGAATCTTTCCTCTTGTTCGAGTCTTGTGTCTAGAACATTTTTCTGAATGACGAGTATCCTTGCTACAATGCTCACACGGGTGAATATTAAAACATTGATCTTTCACATGGCCAAATTGATCACAATGTTGGCATCTACGAATCTGAAGTGGTTGTGGAATAAGTGAAGATGAACCATCTTGAAGGAACACAACATTTAGAAACTAGAATAGTTTGGAATAGTCTGGAATGTGAAAGAGCACATCCTTTTCATATTCTAGACTATTTTTGTTCTTATTGTTGATAAGATCTTCCCAAGGTCTAATGATGGGCTTGTGAATTGCAAGATGAACCTCTACATCTTCACATAAATATACTCTTGAAATGGCTTCATCGATCTGATCAAGTGTTGGCCGTTGATGGGAGTTTTTCTCTAAATCAAAAATAGAATTTTTGTAAACAAGAACTAATTTAGAATGATGACTTTTCTGTTGTATTTCATCTTCTTAGAGCTGAGATTCGAGTTAGAGAAACTCGAATTTCTCCTATGCATATTGTAAACAAGTTTGACTATTAGTGAGGATGGATTTTCTGATTTTGATTGTATTGTCAACAACAAAGAATATTAGAGTATTCAAGAACTCTAATAATCCATTAAGTCTAGCCATTTTCTCAAAGCACAAAAAACACTTGCAATCATCTTTGAAAGGGTGTCATCTTCAACAAAAAATATACCCATTTACAATGCAAATTCAATTTAATTTCAGAAAAATACAATTTGCTCCGTAACATTGACTTCACAATTTTTTTTTCTTCAACTCTGAAAGTTTTACAAGAAAATTAGGTTTTGACTCTGCTTCCAACTATGGAATACCAATGTATAAGAACTAATACTCAAACTATGAAAGACCCAACTTACTTACTTGGGTTCATCCTTCTTTCTACGTGGAATACCACAAAAACCATACTAATGGTTTTGGAAATCCAATTGATTCGCTTATGCTGAGAAAATAATCAAAGTTAGTCGTTGGGAGTAAACTATGAATTGTGGATGGAAGAGATAACACAAAATAGTGCACAAAGATAATAAAACGAGGGTTATGACTGAATGCAAGAGAAAAGCATATTGAGATAAGCTTAAGATTGCTCAAAAGCAGTGCTTAGACTGGAAAATAGGTGGACATTGGCGCAAAATGGTAGATACGTTTCTAACAAAGCATAGATGAGGAGGTGAACAATCACTAACGTCAAAGCATGAGTAGAACTGACAAGTAGATGATGCACTGCGCATAGAAATATGTGCCACTTTGTATGCCAGGGAAAAGTTTTGATATAGAAGAAGACTATTTTAGCTAGCAATCAAAACCATGATTAAGAGTTGGATGCCAAGAGTGATATTTGTGTGAAAGGAGCCCTTAGGTTCAGTAAGCTTGCAAAATTAGTAGCTCAAACTGTAGTATGAAGATTCGATAAATTGCATGTTCATTCTATTCGTAAGATATAAAGATATATAAATTTATTGACCCTTGGTTTTCATCTTTAAAAAAGTCTCATAGACTTCCTATAATCATTAGCCTTTACTTTAAGTTTTTATTTTCCACAAATTCATATAGCCCAAAAAAATTATGTTTCCAAATACTTTGAAAAAAATAAAAATAATATATTTTGCATTCTTATCCATTAAATAAATATGTACAACTCTTTTATCATTAACCATGCTAAGTTAGATTTTCTGTCCTTCTTAATTAATTAATTTACATATAAAGTTATATTTTTATTCCTTTTTAATTAATTAAATTACATATAAAGTTATATTTTTATTCTTTTTAATTAATTAATTTATTTACTTTGATAATAAGACAATAAGTTTTGATAATTAATTAATTAATTTATATATATTTTCATTAGATAAACATGTGCAATCACTTTAGCAAAGTGGTTTATCACTTTGAGACATACTCGGAAGCCTTAAATGTTTCACATGTTAATAGAAGATTACAGTGAGTGACCCGTCGAGAGGAATTCTAAAAAGAAATAGGGATGACATCATAGTTTTTATCAAATCAAAGTGTGAGTGGGTTTATTGAAGTTATTTTTACATATGGTTTGAAACATGTAAATGAAAATTTAAAAAGTGAGCCATGCAAACTATTACGAGAGAATAACTGTTCGTCAATAATCAAAATGAATAATCGATTAAAAATCATATTATGCGTCAATATTATGATCATTTTTAATTTTAATTTAATTTAATTTTTATAGAGTTATTTTAATTTTATTTTGACCTAGTTTAAATGTTTACATTATATTATATTAATCTTTTTATTTAATTTAGTTTTATGGGTGTGGTTTGTTGGCTAGTGAATGTACTGTGTTTGTGTTGCTGTGGTTCAAACCTCAACTTAATTGTGCGTCATGCTTGGGGGTGGTGTGACTGCACCTAAAGACTATAATGGCAACCATTAAAGATTGTCCCCGTGTCATGTAAGTACGAGAGTCAACGTGTTACTGTTTCCACCAATCAAAAACAAAAACTAAAACTAAAACTAAAACTAAAAACAAAAACTTTTAATTTAATTTAATTTTAATTTTATTTTTTTATATAATTTGACCTTAACAAAATATTTACATTAAAAAATAACATAATACATTACAACATTTCTTTCATATTAAACTAAAAAATACTTTTAAAAACAATAAATTAATACTCTAGAAATTGAAATGACAATTTTAGTTTAAAAATAAAATATTATTTAATTTTTTAAAAATTTTATATAATATTTTATAATATAATAAAAAAAATATAACACCAAATCATATATATTATATAACATAAGAAAAATCCAAAAATATTAGATAGAAAGCTTCTTTCGTTCTCACTGAAAAATAAACCAATTTATTGATCAAAATCAGCGATTGGTTATCTTAGATATGAAGCTTGTTTCATTCTCATAACGTCAATTTATTTTTTTAATCAAAATCTCGGTCATTGTTCATCTTAGATGTGAAGTTTCTATGGTTCTTATTTAAATATCGAACTAAACTTTTATCAAAATTACAATCATTGGTTTATTATGTAATAAACAATTTAGGAAATATAAAGCATTGGTTTTTTATGTAATAAACAATTTAGGAAATATAAAGCTCAAATAGTGAAATGTGGATATATGTTTTAAAAAAAGAGAGTTTAAAATCTAAAAAATAAAGCATAAATTTGTTTAAGATATTATTGTATTGAGAAGTTTTATTATAATTAGATTATTTATAAATTTGTTTAAGATATTATTATTAAAGTATTATTGTATTGATAAGTTTCATTATGATTAGATTATTTATGAAGGATTATGATGAAAACTCTAAATCTTTCGACTATAATTTAGTTTTTTGGGGATTTTTAGTTCGAGGATTCTTCTCTTCTGGAGTTCTCTCATTGTGTCACCATCGTTGCAGATTTGTTAAATTGCGAGGAACTTTTTTTGTAGCAGGATTCTTCTCTCCTTTAAGGTGATGCCATCGCTTCAAAGAACTCGAGATTTTCGGTCTTCATGAGGCTGCTCTCGAGGGATATCCTCTATTTGCAGGTGGGAGCCGCCAACTGTGTCTACACTTGGATCCATAATCAAGATCGAACAGAAATCCCTTATGTCTTAATGCAACTCCTACATAGGGGTAGGTAGCTTCAGGAAGAGATTTTTCTCAAATATTATAGTATAACCAAGGATGCCTTAATCCTCTTAGTCTCAATATTGAATGAAGGAGCCAAAGGCTAGGGTGTGCCCTCTTCCTGTCAACCATGGTCCTTTAAGGATGCTCTAAATCCATTGTTCTTGCAATTGACTCCCAAAGATCTCTTAGGGCCAACCTTCATTGTAAAACAAGCATAAGATATTCTAGAACCAGAGGTGGAAGACCCCTGATATGACATTTTCACCTTATATTATGAGTTGAATGCAATAATTTATCATTTTAATGGGCTCTGGTTATTAATATCTTTGTTTTGGGAATGGGTGAATCAAAGCTGGTCCCCAGATACAAATATGTATTTATGTTTAAAGAGCTTCTTTGTGGGTTTTTTCAAAAATCTATGGGTCTTTCAAAGAGTTTTTAATCAAGGACCCTGGTTTTGGGGTTGCTTTGGGCTCTCCTTTCAACAATACTTTTTTGAATTAAATCCTTAACCATGATAGCTATAGCCACTCCAATTTGGGTAAGACATCCTAGTATGTCTATTCATTTGTTAAATTCAAATGTCTTAGCTTATGTAGGAAACTCTTTAGGTTGTTTTATTAAGATATATACCAATAACATTGAGAGCAGTATTGTAACCTTTGGACGCATCTGTGTGAAAATATATCTTAGCAAAGGGTTTCTTGAGAGGATCGTTATCAATTGGAATGACATAACATTTTTGCAAACAATGGATTATGAAAACACAATTTTCCACTATAGGTCATGTCAATAGTTAGGTCATCTATAGAATACTTGCTCTTGTTTTCATGGGAATTCTTATCTCATTGATGCCAATAAAAGGAATCGACGATGGAAAAAAAGCAAAAGATATAAGCATACCTTGTCTCACAAGAAAGATAGCATGCAACAACAAAAAGAAACTGCATCCAAATCTTAATTCTTTGGCCTTAGCTCAACCCCCTATATAGCCAAATCATTACATAGACTTTATGATCCCTCCTCCTCATTCTCCATATCCCCACTCTAATTTGGATCCTTTAGATGGAGAAGAGAGAGATAAAACCATGATCATGACTTCGTCCACAAGCGAACATAAACATCTTCATGCATCATATCACTTGGACAATGATAAGGAAGCAACCATTGCTACATATCCTTAGGAAATTGAAATGCCTCAAGGAAATGTGTTCATTGTCTTCATTTAATCTACTTTAGACAACTTCTTGGGATTGATTGATGTTCATAAGGAAAAAGGAAGAAAAGACCTTCGAACGATTCAATGATCAATTCTTGTCTCTTGGTGTTGCTCCCCCCCTGAGTGGGACAACAAATGGCCTTGGACTCTGCTTTTCATGGAATCTCCTCTAATTTTGCAAGTTTTTGATTTTCTACTTTACTGCCTCTGGTTTGGTTTCCAAGATGGAAGGTCAAAGATAATGATTTTAAGATGGCAAACTGAAGATAGTGATTCTACTAAACTGATGTAAATATTTTCTATTGCAATATGAAGATATCTTGTACTAAAATAATTATTGTATTGAGAAGCACTTTATAGTTTGGTATTGAAGATATGTTATGTTAGCATCAAATAATGTTATATTAAAAAAAAATAGGTTCAATTAAAAAGAATAATAATAATACAAGTTTGTTCATATCCACATTATTAACCTAATTCATTTGGTAGAACATGATCCTTCTCCATATTTAATAAAGCGAAAGGTCTTCACACAAAAATTAGTGATCATTTCTTGAGTGCCAAGGAATGAAATATAGTCCCCCTCCTCTCTCTCTATAAACACTCAAATCACTTTCAAGTTTGTATATTACATTTTTATTACACACATTGAATCTCTTTGGATTTATTTCAAGGTTATGAATTGTTGTCTTCTTTGTAGCGAGGAGAGTGGTTGAATAAAATTTTCCCTCCTAGTTCTTATCTTACATTTACAATATGTATATTAATTCTTTCAGGGTTTCTTTTCAACTTATGTATTGTGGGGCAAAGGATATTCAAAAATTAAGAAACTAATGATGCTAGGATAATGATAGATATAATTTTTAGAGCAGTGTTTTTACCATGAGCAATTATCGACACACAAAAAGAGAAGAATACAAAATTTGAATTCTTATTATTTATAAGAAAATACGTCTTGAAGAATTTGTTTATGGCATGATTATGAGATTTGAGATGAAGTAGATTAAAAACTTAAAACTTAAAATCTTTTTACTCCTCCTTTGAACATTATATTTATTATAACTAAAAATAGCAAACATAATTCAAAAAATAAAGCACTATAATATTATAATTTCTCCATTATACATACAAATGATTTAAGAAAAATAAAAGAAAACAAATATTAATTATTTAATATTGAAAGAACATTATTATAACACTTTGTAATTTAATAGAAACCAACCTCGATCCATCTTAATCCTAGATCTATCGAATGATGAAAGAGATCAAACTCTTAAAGTGTAAATATTTTATCACGTTTTGTACTAAAAAAAATATTTGCATCTAAATATATTGATCTTTTTGGTTGCTTGACAATTCCAGACTAAAATGAATCTAAACTAGTGTTATTTTATAATAGAGATGAACATTGTTTTTTTTATGATAGAAATAAAATGTGTATCCTTATAATAATTTGAATGTTTTAATATAATTTAAAATGTTACTTGTTGTTGAAAGATATTAATTACTCTAATAATATTTTTATATTTAGAGATGAACATTGTTTTTTTATGATAGGAATAATGTGTGTATCTTTATAATAATTTAAATGCTATAATATAATTTAAAATGTTATTTGTTGTTGAAAGTTTTTTTTTTTTGTAAGCTTGGCGGGTCCACATCTTCATCATGTCCAATATATCACCCTCATCGGGGTGAGGAATTGAACCAGTAACTTCACATCAAGGAGTCCCTTAATAGAGCACCCAATCACCATCTACCCAAAACCATGTGGACATTGTTGAAAGATTTTAATTACTCTAACAACATTTTTATATTTATTTGAATATGGGAAAAACAATTTTGAATATTGTTCAAATATATTTCTTATTAAAAACGATGAGCAAAATTTTTCATTGTGCTTTGAATTATCATTGATATTGTTGTTGTTGTTGTTTTTTTTTTAAATTTTAATGATGTTTATCAATTTAGTTATTTTGTTTCTTAAATTTTTACTTAGTTGTTGTCATTTTGTCACTTTATTATCTACATGTTAAGAAATAATTTTGTCCAATTTTTTAAAGAGAGTTTGGATATGAAAACTGTGATATAACATTATTTGCATTTTTTGACATATGCGTATTATATATGTTTTTATGATAATGATATTGTTTTCTTATTAATTTAACAATTTTTCTTGGGGAAAAAATCTTAATATTTTTATATTTGAAGATATACACTGTGAGCACTTGTTTAGGTCTGATCTTGTTTTATATCCATGAAGTGTCTCTACACTTTTTAAGAAAAAAATTAACATCTAACATGAGATTACAAAATTTACAAAAAATATAATACATAAAAATTTAACATCTAACATGAGATTACATAATTTACAAAAAGAGAATACATTCGGAGGTCATATGGTAATCTATCTGATATTCTCAAAAAATTGAAAAGTAAATTCTTAGAGATTATGAGAAACAACTCCTACTAATGACCTCCTGATATTCCAACACCCTCATGAAGATATGAATGGCTTATTTGAACAACCGATCTTCCAAGTAGGTAAGTTCCTTTTATATATGGTCGCATATAAACCATTCCAAATGATTCATAACATTTTTGATCCCTTTTGAAATATGAGCAAGACGTGAAGCAACAACATCAACTCGACCATTTACCCAATCTATCACTAGTTTAGAATCCCCCATAATTTGAAGCTTTTTTTCCTCCTTTTTATTTTCCGCAAAGATTAAGGCCCAAAGGGTTGAAAATTGTGTTTTCATATTTGTGCTGAGGCATTGTTGGAACTCTTTTATTTTCACCCTTAATCTCTGTTATGAAAAAATTACATACACGTTCAATGATGCCTGAAACTACCTCCATTGGAATGTATTTAACCTGAAATATGGACATGTTCCTGGCCCGCTAGACAGAGTGAACAAATGCTACAGGGAAGACTGGATAAACCAAGACTATTGGATCATTTTCCCATTCCAAAAGGAATTCTTCTAAATATTTATATTCCATTAGGAAATTGTGGGATTTAAATGAGACTTAGCCAAGGACCTGAATTGCTAGACAAAAGGGTAGTTGATGAATAAATGTTGGATGGATTCTTCATTTGATTTGCAAAGGTGGCACCAATTTGGGCTAATCCAACCTCTCTTTTAGAAATTGTTCCATGCGAGAAGTTTATTAGACAAGGAAATACACAAGGCTAACTTATGCTTGAGGGGGCCTTTAGATTTCCATAGGTACTGCCATCATGAAGTAGGCACTCCACTGGCCTCTTCTTCCATAAGAGCTTGATACCCGAGCTTATCAATGCATGTACATGAAGAGGGGTTTTTTTTCCATATGAGTTGATCCTCGTACTCATTTGAAAGTATGATAATTGTTGTGACCAAAGCACCAATGAAACTTGTCCAGTCTTCTACTTCAAGCCCTACTAATCCTAGTTCTTGAGTCAATTTCCATCCACTAGTCCCCCGTATCTGATCAGTTTGAGAAATTGCATCTGCAAGGTAAAAATTTCGATAGCATGCAAATATGATGTGGTGTTATCTAATAATTTCTCGCTTCCCCCTGAATCAACCCTTGGGTCCAAACTTAACTTGATATTCTTTCCGTCTCCTACCTTCCAGGAAATCCAATTCCCAATGTTAGGGAAAGCATTAAGGATTTCCTTCCAAACAAATGAAGATTGTGGAACTATTTCTCTGGAACTTTTGATCCATTCCACTTCTGATTTACCCCCAAATTATTTTTCCTTCAATTTTTTACCAAATAGGGAACTATTATTTAGGAGTCTCCACACACTCTTAGCTGTAAGGGCTTGACTAAAAAAAAATGGATTTTTAAGTCCCCATCAACTATGATTTTTAAATTCTCTAAGGGTATGCCTTCCGAAGTCCTACTTCTAGGCCAAAGAAATTTAAATATGATCCTTGTTATCTTGTTTATGATCCCTTTCAAAATGGATGTAATTGAAGTCTAATGAACAACAATCCCTTCTAGCACATATAGAAAGGGGTTAGTCCAAACATGAATCCGCGCTTCAATTTTCTTAAGTAGCCAAGTCCATTCTCTCTTCCTGTAAGAGTTTGGATTTATGAAGAAACATAGGTATTTCAATCTCTCTTGTGCCTCTTTAACTTGGAATCGGAAATTCAAAGTGAAAAAATGCCTAACTCCATTTGTGATATTACAGAAGGACATAAAGGATTTCTCCATATTCACCTTCATACATTTTACTAACTCAAAAGTATATAATTTTTTTTCATGTTTTAAATGTAGAAAACTAAACCTTCCAAAATGATAAGGATATCATCCATGAAAAATAAATGATATATGTAATACTGATAAAAAATCTTAACTCCTTTGAGCATGCCTGAAGCAACTTCCTTTTTTATCAAAGCACTTAATACTTTAGCTACTAAAAGGAAGAGTAATGGGGAAATGTGACACCCTTGTCTGAGTCCTCGAGTACATTTAAATTTTTTGAAGGACGATCATTAATTAGCACTGCAAAATTGATCAACTTTTAAACTATGTTACAATATGAGATAGGTCTAAAATTCTTGAAGATGCAACATCTTTCTTTTTTGGAATTAAACAGATAAAATTTGACTTAAGAGCACCATGCATGTAAACCTTGCTCTGGGATTCTCAAGCCACGTTGAAAATATTGTCTTTAAGTAATTCATAAAATACAAAATAAAATTCCACTGTATAACCATATGGTCTTAGCCATTTTCCTTTCTGCATTGAAGACAAAGCACCCATTACTTCAGGCTTAGAAATTCATGCTTCCAACAGTTAATTTAATTCATCATTATAATCTGTAGGGAAAAAGTTTAGTACCTCCAAAATTTCAAGGATTGGGAATCCTGGAGGCTCAAAGAATAAATACTTGAAGTAACCGATTCCCAATGAGGCTTTTTTCATGAAAGTTTTAACTATTTTCCTGTCTTCATTTTCCATCTCCTAGATAGTGTTGCATGCTTTATAAGCTTTGGAAAAATTATGGAAACACTTAGTATTAATGTCCTCTACCTCCAACTAAATAGCTCAATTTTTTGGTTGCCACAACTCGTCTCGAATCAATATGGCCCTTTTGGAGAATTCTAATGATCGAATAGAGTTAAGAGATTCCTGAGAGAAAGCCCCTTGAAAAATTGGAGTTAAAAATGTCAAAAATTTTATTCTCTATATCTATGAGATGAGTCTCTCGATTAATCTTGAAATTCTTGCTCCAAGACTTCATTTTATCTTTTAACAACTTTAGATTGTTGGAGAAATGAAAAATATAAGGAATGGAAGTCTTTTCTTGTAGGTTTTAACCCTTTACATAAAGTATTTTCAAACGAACTCTTAAAACAGAAAAATAAACAATAGTGAGAGCATAAAACATAAAAAATATATACACAAATATTTTCCCCTGGATCCCAAACTGGGACTACTAGCTTGATTTTTCATTAATTTCCTTTCAATGTTACAACACATATATATACATTCTTAAGCATTCATAAACCCCAATCCATTAACCTTGGATTAGAACATAACCATAGTTCCCTTGACTGGATCTACAAAATACGACGGGTGGAAAACCATCATGCCCAAAACCATGTGAAAACCCGTGCACAAAACCATGGGCATGTCCGCCAACCTGTTGAAGATTGCAACAAGAAACAGTGAAGGAGGCATCCGAAAACATCATTCCTAATCCTAGTTGGAAAGTGATCACCTAAACTAGGTGGGGCCCACACAGGTGATTTTTGTCGCAAAGTCTATTTTTAGACTATGCCTATTTTTAGACATGTCGATCATATTCTATGAGTTGCGGGATGATATTTGTGGATGGTTGGTCAAGTTGGAAAAATATATGGACTTCTATTTTTAGACATATTGGGCGGAATCTATTTTTAGATTGCCAGTCTAAAAATAGATATGTCGAATATTATTAGCTCTTAATAATATTTGGACTCTAAACATTATCTTATTCTCTTGGAGCACTTCAGTTAAGTGCACAGATGTGGCACAGGAGATGATAGAAGGAATTACGCTATTCCTGAGGGTTATGTGGAGCTATTGCATGGATACTTCAGTTAGAACTCATGTGACAGAGTTTGGTGGAGTTGATTGAGGAAGTTAATGGAGTTGTATTCAGTTTAACTAATCTAAACATAGTTGAGCTATTTGTATCTAGTTTAACTGATTGATACAATTAGTGAGAGTGGTGTGAATTAATTATTAATTAATTCACTAATTATAAACTCATTAATCAACTAAAGAATACATTAGTTAACTACAGTGCATGGACAGTTTCAGTGGAGACCAGTGAAGAGATAGGTGAAAGAGCAGTGTGACTATCAGTTGTGACTATAGTGATGCATGGTTTGCATCCAACACTCAGTAGAGATGCCTTTAAAGACTGCGTGAGCAAGGCTGGGGTAATTCGAACTCATCAAGAGCTATTCTTCAGCAGGGATTGCGCAGTAGAGGCAGGCTATCAGGTGGCAGAGATTGGAGCATGTGTTTTGCTAGATCTAGCTTGATTAGTGTGTAGCAATTGGAGATTGTACTAAGAGCTTGTGAGGAGCTTTGTATGATGATTTTTACATGATCTCTATGACATATAATATACATATAGTTGGGGGTTTTCAGTTTTAAGCTTTCCCATAAAATACTGTGTTCATATGTGTGATTGTTTATGGTTTTAATGTGCGCATGCGATTGTTTTTATTTCCGCAATTAATGATCAATGGTAGAAGAGATTATGTATTGTGCATGAAGTTAAAATAGTGTGTGATCAGGAGAATATCGGTGAATAATATATCAGTTATTCAAATTTCTACATGGTATCAGAGCAATATTGATCATTGGAGCAATTGCAAAACATTGAAGCGGTTGAGTTTTGTGTTGGTGGAATTCGAATTTGCAGCAGTGTTTTCTTGGTGTCGAAGTTGAGATGTCTTTCAACGGATTGCGATTGGAGTATGCCCTTGAGGGCAGCTCGAATTATATTGCATGGAAGGACAGGATGGAGGCGGTGTTGGATGACAATGGGTTGAAGGAGTTCATAGATGCAGAAATTCCAAAACCTACTTCTAGTGATGCTGTCGTACTTGACGCATGGCAAAAGAAGACAGCAAAGTGTCGAAGGATTCTGTTGGAAGGTGTGAAGGATCACATAGTGTCCAACCTTCATGGTAAAGCTTCTCCATTCTTGATGTGGAAAGCTTTGATAGATTTGTTCCAAAGCAAGAGCGACCAGAGGAAGTTGGCGCTCAAGGATAAACTTAGGAAAATAAAAATGGAGAAGAATGACACTATTCCAGTATACTTGACAAAGTTTGTCCACTGCAGGGATGAGCTTGGGAGTGTAGGAGTTAGTGTGGATGACGATGAATTGGTGAGCTTGGCTCTCCTTGGGCTTCCGAAGAGTTGGCATTCCTATCAAGACTCTGTCAATGGTCAAGAGAAATTGCTAGGATGGGAGCAACTTTGGTCGGATCTTGTGCAGGAGGAGATAAGGCGAGATACCAGGGATGGATCTTCATCAAAGAATGATGATGAAGAGGATTGTGCTTTGGCTGCCAAAGCAAGGAAGGGGAAGGGTAAGAAGAATGCTTCTCAATTCGATGCGGATGGTAAAGAGTGTGACATGTCCAAAGTGAAGTGTTTTCACTGTCACGAGCATGGGCAATTCGCCACGCATTGTCCACAGAAGAAGAAGAACAAGTAGGCTGCTGGAGCTGTAGCTGGTGAGGCTCTTGCCTCGTAATTTGAGCTAGAATTCTCATTGATCGCATGCATGGTGTCTAGTGCATTGGGATCGGGGTGGTATTTTGATAGTGGTGCTTCCTTTCACATGATGGGAGATGTGAATCTTTTCAGTGACTTGGTGGAGAAAGATCTCCAGTTGCATGTTGAGTTGGGCGATAATGGATGATACAATGCGACAGGCATTGGTACCATAACTTTTCAGAGGGAGTCAGATAAACTCATTCTTTTACAAGATGTAGTGCATGTTCCAGGTTTAAAGAAGAATTTAATCTCAGTCGCAATGTTAGAGGATAAAGGGTATGATGTTGTCTTTAGTGAAGGAAAAGTTTTCCTTCTGTAGAAATTTATAGTTTCCCACCCCGGTTTTCAGTTTTCACCTTATTACTTCAAAATAGTTAAATGCCCTTTCCTATATCCATACATTTAACAAACTGGAAAATAAATTTTGCTGAAAACACAAATTCTGGAAATTTTTCAGAAAGCTGGAAAATGCAGAATTAAAAATCAGCAAGCATAAAAACAGTCATTCACACATTTGACACAGATATTTTTGGTCAACATGACCCTGGAAAAACCCCCTACAACTCTTGGGGAAAACTAGTTTGAAAGCTCCTTCTTATTTCTGGAAAATGCTTTTTATAGTGAGAAATATTCAGCAAAAAATCAGCAAACAGACTTTTACAACTTATCTCGTTTTCCGTGCTTAACCACCGCCTCGGAAAGTGTGCAAACAACAAAACAAGAACAACAATAAATGTTGTACGGATTTCCTCAAATTTTGTGCCAAATATCAGCCTTAAATGCTGTTGTACGACCTACCTAGAAATGCGTGCAAGCTGCCACAAAATCTGTTGTACGATTTCTGCCTCGAAATGTGTGCCAAAGGTACAACCACTTGCTGTACGACCTCCCTCAAATCTGCTCCTTGAAATCTGTGCAAATCTGCTGTACGACCTGCTGTATGGCCTGATGTATGGCCCTGCTGTACGACCCTCCTTCCTCAAAAATCGTGCCAAAAAAATCTGCCTTGCTATGTGCTAAATCTGCTGTACTATCTTGCTGAAATGCAGCCTTGGAATGCGTGCCAAGCTGCTGCATCCTTCTCCTCACTGCCCAGAAATCTCCCTTGCTCTCTTGCTCTCCTTCTCTCAATCTGCTCATGAAAGAATGAATGACCTTTTCCTCCTTTTCCTCCTTTAACCTAACCCTAAGTGACTTTTGGGGAATCCCTAAATCCAATGGCTGAGATAGATTGAGATCTAGGGCTGAGATTAAATGCTCATTTAAATCTCACTTTCTATTTTTAATTCACCCCACTTTAATAAAGACCCACTTAGTCATTTATTTCCAAAGTCACTTTTCCTTTCTAATTTTACATTGACTTTATTAAAGTCACTTTAAAATTAGACTTTAATAACTTTATCACTTAAAGTCACTTTAAAATTAGACTTTAGTAACTTTATCACTTAAAGTCACTTTTAAATTAGACTTTAGTAACTTTATCACTTAAAGTCACTTTTAAATTAGATTTGACTTTATAAAAATTATAAAGTCACTTTAGGAGAAAAATTAAATTCTTTTTGGACACTTTTCCCTAGGCCAAAGATCAAAGCCTTAGGGAACCACCTGTCCTCCGGTAACCAAATTTCAACACTCCCTCTTACCGAGGAAGGTGTTCCTCACCACACCCATCTTGTCTCTGAAGTAGATATGCTTGCCCCGTGGTAAGGCTTTGGTAAGAATATCTGCAACCTGCTCATCAGTGGGAATATACTCAAGCTTCACAACTCCCTTCTGAACATAGTCTCTGATGAAATGATATTTGATCCCGATATGCTTTGACCTGTCATGAAATACTGGATTATCCATGAGTTTAATGCAAATCTGATTATCACAGTAAATCATTGAAGGTCTCAACGGCTGACAAAATAAGCCAAACAACATCTTGCGAAGCCAGATGGCCTCGCAACTAGCTAGAATGGCTGCCATATACTCTGCTTCCGCTGAACTCAATGCTACTGACTGCTGCTTCCGGTTGAACCATGACACCACTGCCGAACCCAACCCGAAACAACACCTTGAAGTGCTCTTCCTATCAGAAGCACAACCTGCCCAATCAGAATCAGTGTAACCTGCCAATCTCATTCCATCCCCCTGCCTGTAGTCCAGACCATAATCCATTGTCCCCTGCAAGTACCGCAAAATGTGTTTAGCAGCCACCCAGTGAACCTTCCTAGGATCACACATAAACTGACTCATCGTGTTGACTGCAAAACAAATATCTGGTCTAGTGTTGACCAAATACATCAAGGAACCAATCAGCTGTCTGTACAATGTGGGATCCACCAACTCAGAATCCGAAGCATGAAGCTTCTTCCAATTGGTGATCATCGGTGTCGACATGGGTTTACAATCCTCCATGTGGAATCTGCCAAGGATATCCACAATATACTTCCCCTGCCCCAGGAAGAAATGCCCCTCCTCCTGCCACACCTCCAAACCCAAAAAGTAATGCATCAAGCCGATGTCCTTCATCTCAAACTCTGCCGCAAGATCTCTCTTACAGTGCTCTATGAGTCTCTCTGCACCTGTAATGACCAAGTCATCCACATACAACACCAGAATGAGAGGCTCCTCACCTATCACAATATAGTAAAGGTTCTGGACCGCTCACTCTTTGTGAAACCCATCTTCCTGCAAGTAAGTATCTATCTCCGGAGTACCAAGCTCCTCGGGAGCTTGCTTCGTGCCAGTAAAGGGCCTTCTTCAAATACCGTACACATGGACCTTCCATGCACCAAAGCCTCGTGGCTGCTCAATGTACTCCTCCTATATGAAGCCATTGAGGAATGCGGTCTTCACATCCATCTGGTGGATCTTCCAACCCATCTCTGTTTCTATCGATATGATGGAGCGGATTGAAGTATATCGAGCCACGGGAGTGAAGGTCTCCTCATAATCAACTCCCTCTACCTCAGAGAACCCTCTAGCCACAAACATTGCTTTGAATTTCTCAATGTTGCCATTTGAAACATGCTTTACCTTGTAAAGCCATCTGGAAGTAACCACGGATTTGCCCTCAGGCCTCGGCACCACCTCCCAAACATCATTCTTCATGATAGAAGAATACTCCTCCCCGCATGGCCTCTTCCGCACCGCCGGCTAGCCGCTCCTCACAGGCTAGAAGGCTCGCAGTCAAGGATGATGGCAGCGTCAGTTACATATCTACAAAACCCTCTCGTGGTCCGTTCTCTTCCGACCGCCTAGGCTCAGCATCAGAAAGGGCATCTCTCAAGGGTGTCCCGAAGCCACTGGGGCTTCCTCTTCCTCGAGCACACTCGGGCCGGAGAATAAAACCCTCCTTCCCTCGATCAGAGCCCAAACTCCTCGACCGTCCGTTTGTTGTCCTCCTCGCCACACCCGAACCTGTAGATGTCGAGGTACCGTGTGAATCCATCGCGGGGACCCCCGTTGAACCGCTCTCGTGGATCGCTTCCGTGTGCCGCCCACAAGACCACCTCTCTGACTCGGTGAGCCACTGCCCACTGACGGACCTGACATCGTCATAGATGTACCTTCGGATCCTCCTGATCCCTGCCCACTGGATCCCTGTGACTGACTCAACTGCTGCTGAGGGTCTGGCTGATCCATATACTCTAACTCCCGTGACCTCCTAAAGGCCCTGTCCTCCTCGAGCTTCACATCCCGCCTGACAACAACTTTCCTCTGTGCAGGAATGTAAATCCGAAAGGCCTTTGAGGTCTCACTGTAGCCCACAAAGATACCCTTCTCTGCGGTGGGCTCTAGTTTGGTTCTCTTCTCCTTGGGTATGTAGGAGTATGTGATACACCCAAAGATACGAAGATGACCAATATCAGGCTTCTTCCCAGAAAAAGCCTCCTCCGGAGTCATGTGCCCCAAGGCACGATGCGGACTCCTGTTCTGCAAATAAACAGTTGTGTTGCAGGCCTCAGCCCACAAAAACAATGGCAACCCCTGATCATGCAACATGGCTTTGGTAGCCCCTCCAATGGATCTGTTCTTCCTCTCCGCAACCCCGTTCTGCTGGGGGTTGTAAGTAAAAGTGTCCCACACAGGTGATTTTTGTAGCAAAGTCTATTTTTAGACTATGTCTATTTTTAGACATGTCGATCATATTCTATGAGTTGCGAGATGCTATTTGTGGATGGTTGGTCAAGTTGGAAAAATAGATGGACTTCTATTTTTAGACATATTGGGCGGAATCTATTTTTAGATTGCCGGTCTAAAAATAGATATGTCGAATATTATTAGCTCTTAATAATATTTGGACTCTAAACATTATCTTATTCTCTTGGAGCACTTCAGTTAAGTGCACAGATGTGGCACAGGAGCTGACAGAAGGAATTACGCTATTCCTGAGGGTTAAGTGGCGCTATTTCATGGATACTTCAGTTAGAACTCATGTGAGAGAGTTTGGTGGAGTTGATTGAGGAAGTTAATGGAGTTGTGTTCAGTTTAACTAATCTAAACATAGTTGAGCTAGTTGTATCTAGTCTAACTGATTGATACACTAGTGAGAGTGGTGTGAATTAATTATTAATTAATTCACTAATTATAAACTCATTAATCAAATAAAGAATACATCAGTTAACTTTAGTGCATGGACAGTTTCAGTGGAGACTAGTGGAGATATAGGTGAAAGAGTAGTGTGACTATCAGTTGTGACTATAATGATGCATGGTTTGCATCCAAAACTCAGTAGAGATGCCTTTAAATACTGCGTGAGCAAGGCTGGGGTAATTCGAACTCATCAAGAGCTATTCTTCAGCAGGGATTGCGCAGTAGAGGCATGCTATCAGGTGGCAGAGAATGGAGCATGTGTTTTTGCTAGATCTAGCTTGATTAGTGTGTAGCAATTGGAGATTGTACTGAGAGCTTGTGAGGAGCTTTGTATAATTATTGTTACATGATTTCTATGACATATATAATATACAGATAGTTGGGGGTTTTCAGCTTTAAGCTTTCCCATTACATACTGTGTTCATATGTGTGAATTTTTATGGATTTTAATGTGTGCATGAAATTGATTTTATTTCCGGATGTAATGATCAATGGTAGAAGAGATTATGTATTTTGTATCAAGTTAAAATAGTGTGTGATTAGGAGAATCTCGGTGAATAATATATCAGTTATTTAAATTTCTACACAACCTAATATAGGGTCAAAAAAAAATTTCACGAGGCGCTGCCTCGGACCCCGTGCATGGGGGCTACCACCCCCTTGTAGAATCCTTGACAAGAGGTCTTACACCCCCCTAGTGACACCCCTACTACACCCAACACAAGTGTAGGGGGCCTAGTCGCCCCCTGCTTTACATCTGGGGCTAGTCGTGGAAAGAATATAACACACATCCAACATTTCTGTATGATGTAACCAGGAATCCTCGACCATATTAAAAAAAAAATTGGGCACCTTGAGCCAAGAAACATTTAACTTAAAAGGGGTTGGAGTCTTCTCATCTTCTAGTTCTAAACGAAGTATAATGGGATTATGATAAAAAATAAAACTCACCTTGATCCATGTCTTGCAGATCATGTTCAATGTTTCATTTATCATTAGGGGTCCAAAATTTAAATTATCGACAATATCAGGGATAATATTAGAAGTTATCAGGAAAATTTAAAAAATACAAAAATAGTAATTTTTTTCTCAATGTTTTAACTTTTAAAATGTAACAACCCTCGTGAAAAATCAAAGTAATAAATGTTAAAAATAATAACCATGGTTGATGGGACACTTATTCCAAGCTGAATGTTGGGAAAACATCCTAGGGGGGTGTTGATTTGGTTTATTATGGCTAAGGAAATTGAAAAAATCTATGGCTAAGGCATTAAAGAGGCAAAATCTATTTTTGGGCACATTTATTTATGAAAATAATGGAAATTAGGAGAAAAGGGAGGTAAAAGGTCACATGTTGCATGTGAGGAGGAAATTGAAGGAAAATAATGGAAAATGAAGAAAATAGAGGCCTATTCTCTAAAAAGGCTTATGAGGATCAGTTGGTACCTTTTGTCAGTGCATTTTTGGAGCTCTCTCATTATTCTCTCTCTTCTCTCTCTCTCTCTCACTGTTGGACACTTAGAGTTTTTGGAGCACTTTGGAATTTTGAGTAAGAAAGGAAAGAAAGTAGGAAAAAGGAGGAAGCAATCAAGGAGGAGCATGAATGAAGCAACTACAACAAGATTCTTGGAAGGTATCAATTTTCATGTGTATTTTTCTTTCTAGATTTGGCACGCATGGTATTGCATGTGGTTCTTTGCTGTCTTGGCATGGGCTTTTCCAGGTGTGACAATGTATTCAACTTAGCCTTTCCATTTCCGGATAGCCATGGTGTTGTGGTGTTCTTATGTTTTGGTTTAGTTGTATCACCAGATGGATTCAAAGTTGAGTGAGGTGGATCTCTGAATGATATAGAACCAAATTGTTTGTTGCCTCGGTTTAGGGCCTAGTAACCCCTGATTTAGACTGTGGGTTGTGGTAAAGCCTGAAAGGTGGTGGTTTACTCTCCATCACAGGCCTAGGAATCTCGAGTTTGGGATTGCAGTAAAGCCTGGAGAGAATGTCTTAGTTTAGGGCATAGTGACCCCTGATTCAGACTGTGGGTTGTGGTAAATCCTGAGAGACTAGGAGATAGGAAAATTCCTTGCGGTTTAGGTGGAGAGAATCGAGTGATATCAATGCTTGTGTTGGCCTAGTGATCTGGGTAGATCACGGTAAAGCCAGTTATGACATGTTTATTGATAAGGGTGAGGTGGTTTAGCCTCGGGAAGCCCTGGTTGGTTCTTTCAGTTTAAGTCCCACATTCATGCTTGGAATATGGCACGGGGGTGATTGGATTAAGTAGATTTGGCTCAACCAATATATGGAAGTCCCATCTCCGGTTGGATTTTACATTCAGTAATGAAGAGCTTATTTATTCGGTATTAGGTATGCAAATATACTAGTTTATGTATGGATTTCATTTCTATTGTATTCATGATACTTCTGTTATTAATTTGCTGGTTATAAGAAAGTATTCGATCAATGATGATGTATGAATCTATTCATGTTTTTGCCTATAAGTGATCAACCCATGTATCTATGGTGAAATTGATTGTATGATAGTTTATGATGTAGGGGAGCAATGCTTTTTAGCCATTCTCAGATAAGAAAGAGACCCCTTGGGTTTAAATATGATGTTTATGCCTATAGATGCTTTGTTTGTGACATGTTTGACGAAATGTCTGTCATGGATGGGTGGGGTCGAATCAATTCTGGTTGATGTGATTGCTTCCATATGTTTGTTTTATTGTTATTTACCCTCTCCTAAAGTTACAGGAAGTTCTTGGCAGGTACATGGGCTGAAAATGTGACACAAATCCCGGAGCTACAAGCGGAAAATTCGTTGTTTGGGCTTGAGCCTCTACCTTGACAAGGATAGCCTACGACTCTAGGGTTCAAAGCCGCTACCTTTCCCTTAAAATTATGTGCCTCAGCCTCAAAGGAGCTAAAAGTCAATTCCCCTTCACGGAACAGGGCTTTGGGAGGCTGTCTTACCTCATGGGATGTCAATGTTGTAGTGTAAGGTGTGTTTTTGGTGTTTTTGTCGGTTCCACTTCCTTAGGGTCATCTAGGAGGTTGAATATCATATTAGTAGCCTCTTGTCACATGTTTACCCCGGTTACTTGGGTAGATGTGGGTATAGGGTGCTACATAAAACAACATTAACATAAAACAAATAGATTTCTACAAAAAAATGAAAAAAAAATCAATATATAAGATGTAAAATATTTCAAGTGATAAATTAGACATCGATATTGAAATATAAGATTTTTCCATAGTCATAAGATCTAATAAAATGATATAAAATAATATCAAAACAAAAATAAATGTATCAATTGAGATGAATCATGGCAATGAAAATAACAAATTTCGCCTTGTTTTCTTGATGGAAAATGGTCACAACATCCTCAATTGCACCAAAAGATTGGCCAACCAAAAAATACATAAAATATTCAAATTTTGAAAAGAACTTATAATTCTTGTGCATCCATATGAATCCAAATTATTATACACAATTATGCAAAATTTATCATGTATATAGCAAGGGTGCATATAATCAAAATATCATTGAGTGCAAGCCATATCTGAATATAAAAAATCAATAAAGAGGGTCTAAATAGCCTCTAAAATCCAAAGAAAAATAGCTACAACAAATAGCTAAATCATTGCCTATATTAGGATCCTCCTCATCAATATCACCCTGCAAGAATTAAAATAATATAGAAAAAATTTAACATCATAATCAATGATTTTGCTTGAGTGAAGTGTACATTTTTACTAGGGTCATGAATAATTGAGTGAAGTATACATTTTTACTACAGTCATGAAGGAGGAGCTCAACAGTCAATTTCACCAACATCGAGTTACATACAGGGCTTGGTCATCTTGATTAAATGTTAGTTCCATACCTTTGTACATCAAATAATATAGTAGAAGCATTGTAATCCCACCAATCCTGAAATCCTAAAAATTGTTAAGTCTGCTGGATTTTGAGTGGGATCTAAAAATTCCACTTTCTCCATATGAAATCCACTAAGGTCGGAATCACTCTCAAACATCTCGAGTCAATTAATGGTAATGTTAAAAATTTAAGTAAAAGGATGAAAATGAAAGATAAAGGAAAACATCATTTTTACTTTAATAATTTAATATTACCATTAACTACTAGGTTGTGTATCTCATGAGAAATGAATATAATATATTTTTGTTAGGTCCCTATAATACTAGTATAGCCCCAATATTGTTATTGTTGTGCACCATAGAACCCCCATATTTTTATTTTTGTGCCTCTTAGAAACCCACTATTGTTATTATAGAAGCCCTTACATTATTATTGTTATGTACGCCCTAATTATATTTTTACCCTTTAGACTCTTATATATACCAAGGAGGTCTTGTCATTTGAATCATCCAAGAATTATTCATTTATGTGATGTAAAATGAGGTTTCCCTCTCGAAGAAGCTTATTTTCAAGTTGTTGATCTATCTTTTATCCTGTTTTGTGATTTGGTTACATAACATTACTATCAGAGCTTTGGATCTTAGGGTTTTTCTACTTCAAACATGCCATCTTGGAATTTTTGATATAACTTATTTTATACAAGGCTTAAGTGGTCGAAATTTTGACCACATGGAGCTTAAATATTTCTAAGCATCATGTAAAAAATTTAGATCTTGGTTTTCTATATTCTAACATATATGATATAAGGAAGCTAAGGTTTTTGTATGCTCCATAATTTTGTATCAAACAAGTGTCTTAGGGAAAATAATAATAACTTTCGTTTCGAGAATCCAAATTGCATTTTTTAAAAAGTGGCTAAAATTGAACATACTATAGTTTCCTGGGTACTATTCTTAGCACTGAAGGTTGAAATAATGACATGCGGCACTCCGTACAAGTTTTATCTATTGAACCAGTCCATAAGAAGATAATATTGGGAGACTTGGAAATTTATATTGAAGAATCCAATATATGTCTAACTAGTGGGGTTAGAAATAAAAAATAAAGGGCTACCACAAGATGAAATTTCAGACCTTGGGAGGAAAAAATCCCAAAGATACAACAATTTCAAGGTCAACCTTATCAACAAGATGAAAATCAAGCTCTAAAAGGTGTGTATTTTTAAATTTTCATAAATTTGGTTTGAAAATTCAGTTTGAAGTGATTCAAAGGGTACAATGAAGGATATATTTCATTCATTTGTTCTAAAATTCCTCCCAAACAAAAAAATTCTACACCCATTAAGCCCTAAGAAAGCTCCACTATGACACATAAGGAGGAATAAATGCAACACGATATATCAAATTTACAGGACCAAGTGCAAAAAATTTCTCTCTCACAAAGAACCACCAAAAATGAACTAAAATGGTACATGGATTATTTAAATTGGATATGGTTCGCTTAGGATATCATCAAATTAGAATGAAGACAAAAGGAATTCTGAAAACAAAATTCAGAACTCATGAAGGTCATTATGAATTTTTGGTCATGCCTTTAAATATTACTAATGCACCTTCCACATTTAAAGGTTTGATGAGTTCTATTTTCAAACCCTTATATAAGTTGTGTTATTATTTTTGGATTATATACTAATATACAACAAGTCTTGGAAAGATTATCTTCAACATGTTGACAGAGTGCTCAAACTATTGAAGGAGAAACAATTGTATGCAAAATCGTCCAAATGTTTCTTTGGGGTACAAGAAGTGGAATATTGGGGTCATATTATATCTCGTGAGGGTTTTAAGGTAGACCCTAACAAAATTAAAGCCATAAAGGAATGGAAAATCCCCACAAACTTAAGGAAATTTTGAGGATTTCTTCAGTTGACAGGGTATTGTCACAATTTTGTTAAGAATTATGGGAAAATAACAACACCACTAACAACATTATTGAGGAAAGATACATTTTTTTTAGGTTAGAAGCAACTAATACCTTTGAACATCTTAAAGAGGCAATGTGCCGAGCTCCGGTCTTAGCTACACCAAACTTCACAAAAAACTTTATTTTGGAATGTGATGCCATAGGAAAGGGCATTGGTGTTGTTTTAATGCACAAAGGAAGACCCATTGATTTTGAAAGTTGTCCAATCAAGGGAAAGTATTTACACAAACCTATTTATGAGAAAGAAATGTTGGCAATACTACATGCTCTGAAGAAATTTCGTCATTACCTATTTGGAAGACACTTCAAGGTAAAAGCAGATCATGATAGTCTTAAATACTTCTTGGAACAAATATTATCTTCAAAAGAGAAACAAAAATGGGTCACAAAGATGTTGGGTTTTGACTTTGAAATCATATACAAAAAAGGGAAGAAAAATTTTATTGCAGATGCGCTCTCAAGAAGGGACGAGGATGTGGAAGCTTTGCTTTGTGCCATTTATGTTATCAAACATAATTGGATAACTAAAGCAAGGGATGAATGGAAGAATGATGAAGAGCTATAAAATCTCATTCAAAAGTTGCAGCAATATCTTAGTGTATCTGATACATTTATATAGAAAAATGATTAATTATGGTGCGAATATTGCTTATATCTATGTAAGACCTCCCAAATCAAACCAATGATTCTTTTGGAATTTCACACCTCTCATATAGGAGGGAACTCGGTAGTTTTAAAAACTTACCACATGGTGAAGAAGGATTTTTTTTGGGATGGCCTTAAATCTGATATTCAGAATTTTATGGCCAAAATTTTAATTTTCTAAAAAAATAAAGCTGAGACAATTAAGACCCCGAGTCTCTTACAACCACTAGCCATTCCAAGTCAGTGTTGGGAGGAATTCCCCATGGATTTTATCATAGGTTTATACAAGTTTTAAGGAAAGAGCGTCATAATGGTGGTAGTTGATAAAATTACCAAATATGCACACTTTTGTGCACTATCTCATTCTTTCAAAGCCAGTACAATCGTTACTACATTAGTGGAAACAGTTCAAAAGCCACATGGAAACCCAAATTAGACTATTTTAAGTTACCATTTTCACTAAAAATATTTGGAGACAATTATTTTCTTACCTTGGTAATCAATTATCTCATAACTCATCTTATCATCCTCAATCTGATGGGCATACTGAGATAGTGAACAAATGTTTGGAAGAATATCTTTGTTGCTTTGTATCTGATAAACAAACACAATAGGTCAAGTGGTTACCTCTCGCATAATGGTGGTATAACATTTCCTTTCATACCGCAACAAAAATTATCCCATTTATGGCGCTTTATGGATATCATCCACCATCCATCACATCATATTTAAGAGGATATTCTAAGGTTCAAGAAATGGAATATAACATCAAGCATAAACAACAAGTTCTCCAACTATTAAAGGATAATCTAACTCTAGCGCAGAATCAAATGAAACAATAGGAAAATCAACATCGCAGTGAAATAAGTTTTGATGTGGGTGATTGGGTATTTTCATAGCTACAACCACACAAATAAATGTCCTTCAAGCAAGCAAAGAAGAATAATAAACTATCACCCAAGTATTATGGCCCTTATAAGGTATTGCAAAGGATTAATACTATTGCATACAAATTGGAGTTGCCTGCATCATCGCAAGTACACCCAGTTTTCCATGTTTTATGCTTAAAGAAGTTTATATATGACAATATCATAGTTCAAAATATATTTCCATAACCTGATGAGGAAGGAAAAATCATATTGGAACTTGAAGCAATCATAGAAATAAGAATCTTACAGCTAAGAAATAAATCAATTTGAGAGTATTTCATTAAATAAAAGAAATTACCTACTAAAGATTCCACATGGGAGGATGAGTGTTTCATATAAAATCATCCAAAACTACTCAAGCATTGAAGACATCACTTTTTTGAAGGAGAGGGGCATGTTAGGTCCCTATAATACTAATATAGCCCCCATATTGTTATTTTTGTGCACCATAGAACCCCCATATTGATATTGTTGTGCCCAATAGAAACCCACTATTGCTTTTATAAAAGCCCCTAAATTATTATTGTCATGTAGGCCCTAATTATATTTTGACCCTTTGGACTCCTATATATACCATGGAGTTCTTGGCATTTGAATCATCCAAGAATTTCTCTTTTATGTGATGTAAAAGGAGGTTCCCCCCTTGAAGAGGCTTATTTTCAAGTCGTTAATCTATCTTTTCTTCCATTTTGTGATATGGTTACATAACAATTTCCCCTTGTTTTCTTGATGGAAATACTCAGAGCATCCTCACAGTTCAATCCCCTAACTCTTAAAAAATGAGGGTCAAAAGAAAAAAAAATGTTAATAAGTTTAAATTGACAGAGCAAGGCAATGATTTTGAAATTATCACAATAATTACCTAAATTAACACGATAATTTCAAAAGGGAAAATTATCGTGATAATTATTGTCGATATTATCGCTAAGGTTGGTTTTGGCGATATTATCATGATAAGTGCAACAATGAATCTAGATAGGATGGATTTGAAGATGAAGAAATGATCGAGTCTTTTATATACTACATCCACACCTGACTTCATATTTCTCCATGTTGGGGATAATTTGATAGGGACCATATCAACCATTTTCAACAAATAAAAAAGGTGATGAAAATAATCCTCCAAAGGGTAAGATCTTGGGGAAGGACCCAAAAATTCTCTGATTGACGTAGTAAAATTAAGGTTACCAGCAAGGAAAATGGGAGAAATTGAAGAAATACGTGAATGAAGAGGTTATCCCATAAAATATTTGGATTTGAGTAAGGTTTGCAAACATTGACATTTTTCCAAATCTCACCGAAACCTTTGAAATATAATTCAACTATAATAAAATTATTTGATGTGGAAGAAGAAGTGGGTTTGAGAGAGGGGTTACAAGTCGTTAATAAACCACTAGACAAACCATCCGTGTCCAGGGTGAAAATAGACAAACCTTCAACCAGGGCTCCACTATCACTCTAGCTTTAGTTCCTAAAGTCATTGTCTCCTGAAATAGAATAATGTCGGGATTTGTTTGTCTCAGGAGACATTTGAGGTAAAGTCTTTTAGGGGTGCCCCAAAACCACTAACATTCAAGGAGAAGATAATCCCTTTAAAGTCCCCTTGGGGACTTTGTTTTTTTCAAGGGTCCCTATAATCATATTTTAAATAGCTATTTTAATATCATCGATGATTTTTTTTGGGATTTGGACATGAAATATTTTCTACTTGCATGGATGGAAATAGGGGGATATTCATTCAAACCTCCATGTTAGATGCATTTTGAGGACAATTTAAGACGAGAATGAAGTGTTGAAAAATGGCAACAAGAAAATACTGATTTAATTTCCCTTTGAATTAAATTAGGATAAAATCGAAATTCCACATCACAAGACAACTTGAATGAGTTAAATAAGTTAGTTTCACTTAGTTAGCTTAGTTAATTCGAGTTGAGGGCCTAACTTGAGTTGTGTAGAGTGATTACTAAAATTTAGGAGCCTAGTTTGAGTTAATTTCAGTTGTAACAATTTAATTCAGTTAAATTGAGTTAAAGTCAGTTAAACTAGTTCGAACTATTGGGTGGGTTTCAGCTTCAATGTTAAATGAATTAACTGATAAATCAACCATAATTAACTCATGCATGCATGAAATATGAGTTATCCAGTTGATATTGGATTTCAAGAGTAGTGTACTATCAATTGTACAATTATCCATGTTGTACAGGTTATGCATGTAGTCAGAGAAGGAGCTATAGGGATTCCATAGTTCAGAATGGGGACTTCCCTAATTAATAGGGGGTAATTCCTTGAGAAACAACACAAGGAAATATGAGCTTGACAGGTAGGAAAATTGGCTAACTGTTGGCCAGAGTCATCTTGTGAGGCAGTGAGATAGATTATACATGTGCGGAGGTTGCTCAGGCTTGAGAAAGAATTTGTATTTCTTCTCTAATTTATTAATAATGCAATATAGGAAGGGGTTTTGAGCAGTTTCCTTCCCCTAGATATATCTTCGTTTATGTGTGTCAATTGATGATGCATTCTTTTGATATAGCTTCATGCAGATGAGTAGAGTAGATTTGAGTCTTATGTTTTAGAACATTACATGATAAATATTGAATCTAAAATTAATTTCTACATGGTATCAGAGCTAGATTCATAGTATAGAAGAGGATTCAAAGTTACCACAGGAGGTCTAATTTCAAGATCAATGTTGAATATTTTGTCCAGGACTGAGAACATGACTTCCACCGGACTCAGGCTTGAGTATGCTCTGAAAGGAACCAAAAATTTGTGGCATGGAAGATCTGTATGGAGGCGGTATTAGATGACAACGTGCAACTAGATTACATCAAGATTGATGTCTTAAAACCCTCAACAGCTGATTCCCAAGATCTCGCTCAGTGGAAGAAGGATGTAGCTAAAGTGAAGAGGATCATATTGGAGGGAGTTAGAGACCATATTGTCTCGAATCTCCACAGGAAAGAAACTCCATTCACGATGTGGAAAAAATAACAAATTTGCTTGATAACAAAAATGACCAAAAGAAGATAGAACTGAAGGACAATCTCAGAGCATAAAAATGTAGAAGGTTGAATCAATTATGCAATACCTGAGAAAATTCACACAATGTCGTGATGAACTAGGCGAGGTCGGTCTGAATATTCCAGAAGAATATTTGGTAGCTCTAGCTCTGTTGGGTCTTCCTAATAGCTAGCACAATTATCAAGATTTCGTGAATGATAGAGACAAACTACCAAGATGGGAGCGACTATGGTCTAGTATCATGCATGAAGAGATCAGGTGAAGCAAAAAAGATGGAACTTTGTCCAAGGTTGAGGATTAGGAGAACCGTGCCTTGGTTGGAAAGGGAAATAAAGGGAAATGGAATAAATCCCATTCTAAATCATAATCTATTTAGGTGGGAAAGAAGAATACTTGTCGAAAATCAAGTGCTTTCATTGTCATGAGATGGGACACTATGCCACAAAGTTTCCACACAAGAAGGCCGACAAGAAGCCCCAAGGAGGAGTAGCAAGTGAACCTCTATCTTCACAATTTGAGTTGGATTTCTCCCTCATTTCATGCATGGTGACATCGGTTATGGGTAGTGTGTGCTATCTGGATAGTGGGGCCTCATTCCATATGAAGAGAAACAAATAATGTTTTAGTGACTTGGAGGAGAAGGACATCGAGGCGGGATATGGTGGAAGATATAGTGTGACCAGTATCAGTAAAATTACTTTTCAGAGCAAGTTTGACTCCCCTCTAACATTCAAATATGTCATATATGTTTCAGGTCTGAAGAAGAATTTAGTTTCAGTTGCTATGTTGGAAGAATGTCGCTACAATGTGATATTTAGCAAAGGAAATGATTTCCTTAGAGACATTGCCATGAGACAAGTGAAGTAAATCAAGGTTCGGGTGAAGAACCTCTATAAATTGGATGTAGAAGATTGTATTGCTTTGAGCACGAAAGAAGCGAAGGTGCAGAGCCAAGACATCGATGAATTATGACATATGAGACTTGGATTTTTGCACCATGGAGCCTTAAAGATCATGCATCATATTTCTACAGGACTTCCTAAGGGTGCACTAGAGCAACGAGATACATGCAAAGGGTGTACACTAGGGAAGTACACCAAAGCCACCTTTCATGATAAGGACAGTAGAGCCCAAGCAGTCCTCGAAAGAGTTCACTATGATGTGTGGGGACCTTTCTCGATAGCTTCCACGACCAAGTACAAGTATTATATTATATTTTTAGATGATTTATCATGTAAGTTCTAAATTTTCTTCATGCAGAAGAAATACCATACATTCTCCAAATTTTGTGACTTTAAAGCAGTTGTTGAGAAAGACACTAGCATAAAAGTGAAGGCTCTCAGGAGCGATAATAGTGGAGAATATGTGTCGAATGAGTTTAAGAAATTCTGTGAAAAGGAAGGAATTTGATGGGAGTTAATAGCAGCCCATAACCCACAATAGAATGGAGTGGCTGAGAGGAAGAACATAAGTATTGTGGGAGTTGAATGAGCAATGTTGGATGATCAGGGCCTACCATTGCACTTATGGGCCGAAGCATGCAACACATCGGTATATGCACAGAACAGGAGTCCTCATTGGATTCTTAGCATGAGTACACCAGAAGAAGATTTTTCAGTGAAGAAAATAGATGTGTCACACTTCAGGATATTTGGTTCATCAAATTAATATCATGTTTCCAAGGATGCAAGGAGAAAGCTAGAGCTAAGTTGGGCATATTTGTGGGGTACAATGATACACATCACAATTATCAGGTGTACTTGCCATCTCATAGGATGACAACTGTTCATAGATATGCGAATTTTGATGAAGAGAAGGCCATGATATATTCCCTTGAGAGGGAGCTTCAGTTGCATGAGGATGAGGAAATTTTAGCTCCAAAGGAAGAACCTAGGGATGTTGTGGAGCAACCACAAGAAGAGGAGAAGAGAGTGGAGGAACCCACTCATGCAGAGACATCCAGAGAAGGAAGGAAGTGCACCAGGGACGCTGATAGGTTATTGCATGATGCTAGAGAGAATGTGGGAGCACCCACATCACGACGCATTCAAAGGAGGTCATCAGTAAATACATTGGATACATGGCTCTGATGAGTGAGCTAGTGGATACAGAACCATCCTCATTCGAGTAAGAATTGGAGCGACCAATATGGGTTGATGCCATGATAGAGGAATATGATTCCATAATCAAAAAGAGTGTTTGTGAAGTGTTACCAAGGCAAGAGAAAAAGTCAATGGTAGGTTTGAGGTGGATCTACAAGGTGAAGCAAGAAACAAACATAAGAATCGAGAAACACAAGGTCTGATTTGTGGCCAAGGGGTTCTCTTTGGTAGAGGGAATTGATTACGAGGAGACCTATGCTCCAGTAGGAAGGTACTCTTCTATCATATCAATTCTAGTACTTGCAGGTAGATGGGATGGAAGATCCATCAAATGGATATGAAGAAAACATTCCTCAATGAAGTGATTAAGGAGTAGGTGTACATAGAACAACCAAAATGATTTGAGGCCTTCGACAGAGAGTCACATGTGTGTAGATTCAAGTGAGCGTTGTATGGATTGAAACAAGAACCTGGTGATTGGTACACCAAGATCGAGAACTATTTCATCTAGTTGGGCTTCACCAAAAGTGAAGCAGATGTAAACCTTTACAATATTGTTGTTGAAGGTAAATTGTTGATTTGATTTTAACTAGTGATGATAAGTTGATCAAATCTTGCAAAGAGGATCTTGTAAGAGAATTCAAGATAAAGGACATGGGATTCATGAATTATTTCCTCGGTTTGAAAGTATGTTAAGGATATGGGGAACTGTTTATCTCTCAGGGATAGTATTCCAACAAGATATTGAAGAAGTTTCGCATGGAGAGTAGCAAACCCATGAACACTCCTACAACAGGTAGTTGGAGGAAAGAGGATGCCAATTTAGGCGAGGAAGTGGAAGCCACTATTTACAAGAAAATTGTGGGTTCACTTATGTACTTAGTGAACATACGACCAAACATGTGTTATGAAGTTAACCAAATTAGTCAAGAAATGGTTAAGCCAACCAAAATTTATTGGAATGTGGCCAACCATGTGTTGAGATACCTCAAAGGCACTACTCAGTATGGTCATTGGTACAAACTGATAGAGGGAGTGAAGTTGCAAGGCTTCACAGATGCACATTGGGTGGGTAGTCCATTAGATCGGAAGAGAACTTCATGAATCTTCAGTACTGGGTCAAAATTAGTTTCTTGGTACAGTAGGAAGTAGATATCAGTTGCACTCATTTCAGCAGAAGCAAAGTAGATGGGTGCTAGTTAAGCAACTTGTGAAGCTATCTAGATGAGGAAGATTCTTGTTGGGTTATTTGGTCAAATGATGGATCCTAATTCGATTTATAGTGACAATTAGAATTGTATCAAACTCTTTGAAAATCCAGTTTTTCATGATCGATCCAAGCATATCGACATCTGGTATCACCATCTACGAGATTATGTGCAGAGGTAGATTATGTTGTTGGATTACATTCCTACACAGGAACATGATGCATATATTTTGAAAAAGGAATTATTATGAGGAAAGTTCGAGTTCCATAGAGACAAAATCCTGATTTAATTTTCCCTTGAATTAAATTAGGAAAAAATCGAAATTCCACATCACAAGACAACTTGAATGAGTTAACTAAGTTAATTTCACTTAGTTAGCTCTGTTAATTCGAGTTTAGGGCATAACTTGAGTTGTGTATAGTGATATCTAAATTTTAGGAGCCTAGGTTGAGTTAATTCCAATTGTAACAATTTCATTTATTTAATGTCAAATAAACTAGTTCCAACTGTTAGAGGAACTAGTAGGAGGTCTATCAGTGGGGTGAAACTTCAATGTTCAATCATTTAACTGATAAATAAACCATAATTAACTCATGCACGCATGAAATACGAGTTACCTAGTTGAGATTGGAGTTCAAGGGCAATGTACTATCACTTGTATAATTATCCAAGTTGTACAAGTGGCGCATGCAGTCAGATAAGGACCTATAGGGATTGCACAGTTCAAGATGGGGATTTCTTTAATTAATACTAGCGAATTCCATGAGAAAAAATGAAAGGAAATAAGAGCTTGGAAGTTAGAAAATTTGGCTAAGTATTGGCCAAAGTCAGCTTGTGAGGAAGTGAGATAGATTATACTTGTGCAGAGGTTGCTTAGGCTTGAGCAAGCATTTGTATTTCTTCTCTATTTTCTGACTAATGCAATATAGATAGGAAGGGGTTTTGAGTATTTTCTTTCCCCTAGATATATCCTCACGTATGCGTGCTACTTAATGATGCATGCTTTTGATATAGCTTCTCAATCGTGAATTTATTTCTGCAGATGAGTAGAGCAGATTTGAGTCTTATGTTTTAGAACATTACATGAGTAGTATTGAATCTACAATTAATTTCTACATGAAGATCATAATTCAGGGTGCATGAGACATTCAATTTCCTTTGACAAAAAAATGCACAATCGTCTGAAAAATTGGAAGGGGGGGTCATAGAAGCAAACATAGAGTAAGAATATGGAATAATAATAGAAGAAGAAGTAGGAGCCTCCGGGTATGGAAAAGTGGTGGAATAGTCTAGTTTGGATAAACCGACAAAGAGGGTCTAACTTTAGCCACATGAGAGGTGGGGAGAAATTTCACTATAGCAGGAGGAGAACCATTATGAAAAGGACAAGATCGAAAAATTGTACCTAGTATACTGTGTTCCATAGGGTAGACGTTTGCCAATGGTGAAGGATTAGAGGATGTGGCATCAGACATTTGAGGCATCTCCGAATCACAAGTCCTATTTTTAAATACCCAATTTATTTTCAGGATTTTTACATGGATGTTACACTCATAATCATTAGCAAGGTGGCTAACAAGTCTACATGCATAATATATGAAGGGTATCCGCTAGTAATCAACCAAATGAAACCATTTTTTACCCTCGACGCACAACTCTACCTCCTCAAGAAAAATTTCATGAAACATACACTTCTATTTGTATAATGCATAATGTCGATCATGTTTGGAGAAGCACCTATCCTCTAAGTAGATGAAACACCCAAGTTGAAAACCAATGGCTTTAAGCACTTCTTGCATCTAAAACAATAGATGGCCAAGAAGAATAGCACACACCGTCTGTCTAGCAAAAGGTTCCCTAGTAGAATCGAAATTGATAATCCATCACTATAAAAAAAGTCTTGATTTTCCCAAGAGTCAGTCACTGCTCATTATCTGCAACAATTTTCTTTTAGATTGTAAAATGGTGTATACCCAACCTCTGATGAGAATGTGGATAACCGACACATATCCAATTTTTGGTTCCCAATTAAATTCACCTAATTCGTGACTAATCAATTTTCCACATAAATTTTCGTACTAAGTCTCTCTCCATTAACATGGCAACCTCCTATAATCTTTATCTTCGTCTAATGTGAGGGTGGAAATATTTTTAGGTTTCATGGTCTTCTTGCGTGAAGGATTTAACGGAGGGAATTTAGTTGAATTAGGCCTGTCACTTTTTCTAATCGATTGCACAATATGATGAAATAAATCATTTAGATTGGGCTTGTCATAATCACGAGTGTGAGTGTTTAATGGGGAGGTATCCAGAGATGGAAACCCACTGACACCAAACTCATCCAATGGAGAATAAACAACTTGCGGAAAATCTTCATCCGTGGGAAAAATATCGGCTAAACATAAGCTGTCTAGTCCATAATCCACCAGATCGATTTTTGATGTCACAGATCATACCCTAATAAATATCACGAGCCCCCAAAGTCCTCAACCATGTGAAATGGCACCTGTCGGTTCAAAGATTCACGCGAAACAAAGGGAGGACCAGAAAAGAGGCCCAAGCATGTCATAACCAGAAAAAGGCGTGGAAAAGGATCCTAAAGAAAAATGTGATAACCCAAATACACCCCGATGCCATGAAGAAAAATAAGGCAAAAGTTTGAGACTTTGGATAAAGCTAGGCTGTAGGTCTCAGAGTTCCCCACTCCCCTCTTATTAGTCCCTGCCGCCTGTGGCATGGCAGGGACTATAGGAATCGAAATTTTTGTATACATTAATTAGTCCTTGCTGCTAAGCTAAAGTTTCGCTTGCTTTTTATGAAATACTATCTCTCATACATTCGTTAAGCCAATCAAAGCCTCTTCCCGAGGCGAGATGTTATATGAACTATGCATTTTTATGAGTAAAAGGATTAAGTTCATTAATATTTTTTTGAAGAGAAACTCATGCTAGCATTAGTTCATTAGCATTAAATGTTAAGTTTCATTAGTGTACATAACTTATATCTTGTCTAAATATTTAGACGTGTCTCCTGGTTAGCAGGTAGGACCACGGTACAACACAGGTGACCACGACACAACACATGAACTAGGCACATGCAACCAGACACGTATATGTGAATACTACAACGAGATATGTGCATGTCTTGTGACTATTTGAAGGCCATGTGAGTACTAATTTTTTATTTATTTATTGGTGAGAAGCCAGAGATAACAAAACAAAAACTGTTGCTGGTGAGCAAATGAGAAAATGATGATCATGGTGATCTCAAATTATTTCATATCCGCACTTAACTATGTATGAGAACTAGAACTGATAGGGAAACACTACTACAATTTCTGTTTTTGTATGTTTCTTGTAGTGTGTGAGAACTAGAACTAGAACGGACAGGGAAACACTACTACAATTTATGTTTCTGTATTTTTGTTTCTATTTACAATTTCTGTATTTTTGTTTCTGTTTACAATTTTTGTATTTAGGTAAGTAAGAGTCTTGAAGAAATATTTTCTCTTTTGGCTGTAAGAATCAGAATTGCTTGCCAAAACAGTCAGAAATGCTTCAGTGAAGATTATGAATAACTTACCTTTTCTGCTGATGCTGTAGAAGGCGACTGCATAGGGAGCAGGCTGCAACAAAGCGATAATCATGAACATATGAGGTTTTAGTATTTCGTTGTTGCAGCATTGCAAGATGCGAAAGTCACCCATCTCCCTCGTCGCATTCACAGGGACAGAGCATAGGTTCAAAATCAAACGATTCGTGTGTTTCGACACCGCCATTAGCTTTGTCTTCAAATCAGTTTTCTTCAAACAATTCATGGCACTAGTAAACATAACTATTTCTATCCTAATTTCAGTGTTTCTGCACTGTGAGCTCAAGGTTGGCCATGGCGGAACGATGGCCGCCGCCGCCACCATAAGCACCTCCATCGCACCACCGCCAATTCACCACCAGCTATGCATCAGCATGCCTAATACTCCAAAGAATACCAAGAATGGGGACGAAAACATAAGAAAATAACATAATATAGCCCCATAAATAGTTACAGGCAATGGATACACATAAACAACATTTAATCTAAAGGGATTCGTGCTCGGGTCTGTCTGAATTTCTTTGAGTGCTATAGGATTTGAGCTTGGGCTGATTTGAGTTTCTTTAAATACTAACGAATTCAAACTTAGACTGGTTTGATATATTTTGAAAATTATAACTTAGACTGGTTTGGGTTTTATGAACGCTTAGGAACTAGAAATTGTGCTGGTTTGGTTTGACGTTTTCAGGATGCTAAAGGATTTTTAAAATTTTCTAAACACTGACGGATTCGAAATTAGGCTAGTCTGAGATTTTCTGTGTGCTGAGTAACATTGACACTCGAACAGGGGTCACTTTGAGATTCATTGCACTCTCGAATAAAGCCTCGTTTCTGATTTTTATTTTGAATGCTAGGAGACTGGTTTCGGGCTGGTTAGAGAGTTTTCAAAGACTGTGAGGCTCGTACCAGGGCTGGTTTGGGAGTTTTCCAAGGCTGTGGGACTCGAATTGGAGTTGCTTTTAGATTTTTTTGAATGCTATGGGATTCGAACCCGTGCCGGTTTGGGTTTTTGTTTTCTTGTCAGGTTATCAACAAGCAACACAACAAGAAGCAACACAGCAAGAAAATAAGATTGAAGGGACTCAGTCGGCCAAGCAAGAAATTTAGATACAGAGAATTGAAGAAATAGGACGAATTCCAAGGTTAAAAACAAAAATTCAATTTCATTCCCAAAACATTCTTTTGAAACCAAGCGATGTAATAAGGCGAACAACGCAGTGGCAATATGGAATATGGATACCTGAAATGGAATATGGACAACACAAAAAAGACAAATGGAATATGTTCTTCAACATCAAAACTATGTTATTTCTCTTTTCTGCACTTTGATTACCACTTCCATGCCATCTGGTAAAATTCCTTTAAACACTTAAGGATCCCCTTGCCCACCTGTTTCTCACCCCTGTTCCCAAATGCTTGATTGAAGCCTCTCTTGCTTCCAGTAGCCATGACCAACTCATACACACATTTAACACCATCATCCAGCCTTTAGACCTACACGCCCCATCAAACAAACCCTTTTCATTAAGGCACATTGTACAGCACTCCAGGTTAAAGACAGGGACGATACGCTACATGTCTGATTTCAAAAGATTTTCCATCACCTTCGCTTATACATGTTTGATTTCAAAATATTTCAGGGACATTTGGCACATGCAAGTCCCACTTGGGAGTTAGGCAGTTCACTTTTTTCATTTTTTATTTTTTTATTAAAAAATATTTTTAATTTAAATATATCTCTTTGCATGCAGGAGATGTGTTTTACTTTTTAAATTGCTATGGTGCTATGGTGATATATCTTGGAAGCTTATTAAAGTGCAATGGTTCCATGGTGTTTATATCTTTGAAGCTTGCTCGATGGTTTTATATCAGTTTATTTTTCTAGGTTCTCTGAACTGTTAATTATATGATAATTTTCTCCTTTGTTTTTGTAGGTCAAACTTTCTTGCTACTAAGTTTACAATATATTGTTGCTACCATTAGCAGCCAATGGTTCCATGGTGTTTATATCTTTGAAGCTTGCTCGATGGTTTTATATCAGTTTCTTTTTCCAGGTTCTATGAGCTGTTAATTATATGATAATTTTCTCCTCTATTTTTGCAGGTGAAACTTTCTTGGTACTAAGTTTACAATATACTGTTGCTACCATTAGCAGCTAAACGTAGCATATACTGTTGATGTATGAGGGGCCACCAGTCAGTTTCATGTGGAGGTGTTTGGCATATTTTGCATTATTATACATAGTTGGTTTTGTACATTTGTAGGAATGAAAGGTCTATTTATTTATTGAAAGATACATCAGTGGTTCAAGCTTAGAAGTTATTATGATTACTGCTGGCATCTCTAGAATATGTTTTATGCTGCCTTCTCCAGTAATATGTTTTATTAGATTACAGATTTGGCATCCTTATAATTGCTTCATTATAATTTCAGATTGCAGGTAGCACTATCACGCGTCACATTTGTCTTAGTGAATTTCATTTATTGGGAGCTGTTAGCTATGAGAGATAGCTGAATTCTCAGCTATGTAGGCTCCTTTCTGGGATTAATTGGTCAAATTTTGCATACTACAATGAAATTTTTGGCATGCTTGGCTTTGGATGGTGGCAGATACCCTGTTTCCTTGAATGAAGACGTGCAGGCCTTCAATGAAGCTTTGTCCAGAGGTCTGGACAATCTAGACCATTCCATGAGTGAATATTTTATATCCTTTCAGTGGTTAAAAGAAAGCCCTAAATCTCCTAAAAGCTATGCACGCTATTCTTCTGGTTGAGAAGCTCGATAATCCTGTTTCTTTGAAAGGTGAAGAATGGCTGAATGATTATATGGATGAAACTCTGAAGTTACTTGACATTTGCAATGCACTGAAGGTCCTCAAATGGTCTAAATTGTGCTTAGGCTTGCATCTAGGATGGCAGTATGTGAACGAAAGTTTCAATTACGCTCAGAGGATCTCAATTGGACTCAACGGAAACGATCTTCAATGAGTCTCAAGTCAATTATTCATCCTCATCTCGCTAAAAATTTGATGGAGCACTCAATCACCTCAGACTCTCTTCAATTATGCATGGCGATGCATCTGCAGTGGCCAAGGAATCGACTCTGGCCCTTGTTCACCCCGACGATACAGGAAAATGCAAAGGAGAGATACTTGGTTGCAACTTAGTGAGTTTTTCCTTCTGAAATCGAAGGAAACTTCTTTTTGTTTCAATAAAAGTTCAACTCAACAAGTCAATTGTGCGTCTAAACATTCTCATTCAATATTCACATTATCCCCCATTAAAATCCTTATCTAAATTAGTTTTTTAAGGTGTTCATCTCCATTTATATATTTTTCAATTCTTGTTGTTGTGCCTTTATCTTCATATGGTTTTGTTTTATTTATTGCAAGTGCATTAGTGATGTCACTACCAAGATTAGTTTTATTAATGTGAAAATACTTGTTCAAAAATATACTTTCACCAACTCTTATGGTTGGTTTACTAATGCAAATCATCCTGGAGTTATTGTTAATGCTACTTTGGGAGTTCATAATATTGTTCATGTTGTAACCATCTAATAAAGCATCCTCTATTATAGCATTTTGATTGTTGATGTCGATATTTTTTATTGGATTACAGCTAATCAAAGTTGATTTATTCACAGAAATCATATTTTTTGACCTCCTATTTGTCCATTGATTGTTACAGGACCCTGTGTAATTTTGGATTTTAAATTAATACAGTTGCCTTTATCCTCATATGCGGTATTCTCAATCGATTTCTAGATTGAATTATCTCCTGTATCTTGTGCCTATCCAGAGGTTCGAGTCAATAGTACAAATCTTTAACGATACTCATTCTGACATAATCCTAAAGTCATCAATGACTATTATGGCTATATTGATGACATTACAACTTCCTTGCCACAACATTGACAAAGTAATTATTACACAATATTAAATGTAAACAAGCCGTCTAAACCATTTCACGAACACCATGAATGGATGTTCCATTCGCATCATCGAAGAGAGAATCTGTGAGAGTTAAGTCCTTTGTTATGCTAGCATTATTATGCTTTGGAAATAGAAAATACCATCCACGTTATTCCTATAGACTCATGGAACCCCTACATTGATTGCAATATTTTACTGGACATTTCAAATATGATAAAGCTCATTTATGTTATGTTAAATACATGTCGACTCGACTCGTGATGGCCACAGAAGTTACACAAAAAGATTTCAGTAATTCAGTTTTGTATTCTGGTTCACATCATACTCTCCTGGCTCAAGGCAGGGACTAGCTGCCTTGTAGCCACCCTTGTTGATTTAATATGTTTACTTATTTTATGCTATTAACTAATAAAGTCTCATTTATTAAGCCATTTTTATTTTTTATTTCCAAATTTATCTTTTAAGTTATTTACATTATTTTTGTAACCTTACTCGCAACCCATTGCATTTGCATACACTTTATATGCCGTTTTTTTTGGAAAAAAATTGTAATTATCATTCATAAAGGTGAAAATTACATTCTATATTTAGGAAAAACCTGAAAACCATATTTTCGTCTATTATGTTTTGTGCATTTCTAATTTAAATGTATGAATTATGTGTGTGTGAGTTGGTTTCAGATTTGGGGTAGGTTTTCCATGTAACCCATTTCAATTTTGTCTTCCTTCGTTACATACCTCTAATGGACTATTTTTTCATGTTTTTAGGCTGTGGTCATTTGAATTTTGAAGCTTGGCTTCAGATCTTGTCAGTTGATGACATACAACTTTAGAATAGATCCTTGAGCAGAAAAAATAAAAAAGGAATATTTGTTCATATTATTTATGTTATATTCTTTTTTCACTTTTTGAATCATTCCTTCCTACCAAGGGGTGGGGTATCAGAAAGATAGCCAATGGAAAAATCCTTTGACATTGGGAAGTGAAAAAAAAATTACCATTTGGACTTTCCTCATTGAGTACCCTTGGTGGGGCCCATAGTATTAATTACCAATCACATAAGGGGAGAAATAATTCCTTGATATTATTTGTGGTTTTTTAACATTTGAAGTGGGGCAAGCAAGTGTGCCAGATCAATTGCATACATGGATCGTCAGGTGTGATTTGCTGACCAATGAAACAACAAACACCATTTGGACACCCCTCATTGAGCGTCGATGGCGGGGTCCATTGCATCGATAATCAATCACATAAGAAGAGAAATAATTCCTAGCTCTAATTGGTGGTTTTTCTATCATTAGAAGTGGATGGTTAGTAGAGCTATTTTGACCATATTCTAAATGCTGAAAAGCTCGTTGAAATTACTATTTCCGCTGAAAATGACTTGGCCAATAGAAACATAAGATCAAATTCATTGCCTGATCTGGTCCTTGGAAATTCTTCCTGGCAGGATAAATATAAGGAGGCCCATGAATCCCCCATGTTAGTGTCCAATATTCAGTGATCAAAAATACCCTATTCAGGTTTACTTAGTAGTGGTCCTAGGTCAAAATTTTATATTTTCAAGTCAATTTTCAAATAAAATTTTGTTCGCTAGATATTTTCTAGGTCTCAAATGCTACTCCCTCCACTCGATTCACGGTCATTATCATTTCAGAGGTCATGTCCTCCATTATCATCTAGAGTCTTAGGTCAGTCACCATGCTTTCACCCAGGTCAGTGTCTAGGTGTATTTTGTTTCACCACCATAAATGTCCAAAATTCTGTTATAAAGAAGGCGAAAACATAGTCGTTTTCACCATAGAAGTTATCTTAAAAGGGAGTTAGCATCTCTAGGAAAATAAAGCAAGCCAATTTTTCTCCTCTAAAAGCTTGTTACATTGTCAAATTGTTCAAAAAAGAAAATTTTTTCTCAAAATATCATGCTTTCACTAAAAGACAAAAAAAGGTCTTTTATAATAATATAAAGGGAAAAAGTGATTTACTTAACTCATTTTATCCTCTCTTGTTAGATAGAACTCCTCTCTCACCTTCAGAATACTCTAGAATTTCCAAAGGTGGAAGAAAACCAAAAAAATTTACAAGAAAACACATTCTGCTATGCTTCTGGAAGGCATCACGACGTTTCTAAGTAATGGTGTGACGTTTCTGGGTGTTGGCGCTACGTTTCTGCCAAATGCACTACGCTTTTGGGTTTAGGCCTCCAAGTCAAACATTAAAGCTCCAAGACAAGTTCACCAAGATTTTGTGGCATCCTTATCAGTAAGTGGACACTCTCAATACCTTTTTCAAGTCAATTCATCAACATATGAGTGATATCTCTCCTTAGGATTTTTCTCCACTACGTTTTTAGGGTCTCCCTTTCTTGATTGGTTTCAGTTATTAAAAACCCTCATCCCACCATCTAGAAACTTCACATATCTTCCACAAACCATACCCTAACAGTCCCTATCACTCACAACCCTCTTTACCATTATTTCCATCAAAAACCTAATTTCCCATTACATTTCCACAGGAAAACTAGGAAATCACTGTGTTTTCACATTTTGGTCAATCTCCCCATACTTATTCCAAGAAATTTCACTTGTAGCCTAAAGCTAACACATCACCCTACCTCCTTAATTTTTTGGGGAATTTTCCTTAGCTTCCTTATACCTCATCTCAACCCCTAAATTCACCCTATCCCTATCCCATGTTTTCCCAAAATTCAATTTCCCTACCCACTTCATCTAGCTAGAGTTTTATCATGTTCACAAGCACTATGGAGGGTGAAAATAAGGTTCACAAGGAGGCCACCATTCCATGTTTGAGCCATCCACTTTGCAAGAACTCAATGCTTCCCCTTATGCTAAGAGTTGTTTTGAAAACAATGGTTGTTTGAGATTTTGTGAGAGAATCATGGAGGTAGGCTGTCATGCTCAATTGACTAGCCTTTTTGCCACTAACTTTAGAAGAGACAAGGCCATCATAGCAGGAATTTAATTCACTTTATCAGTAGATGTCATCACTTCAACAACATGTATTCCAAATGAAGGAGAAGTCTGGTTCAAAGGCATGGAATTGGACCTTGAGAACTACCCAATGTTCCTAAAACCTCATTGTAGAGATGAACCTGAGCATGTTTTTCCTTTCCGACATTTACTTGATAAGTTTTCCCCATTAATGAAGCTAATCATGAAATATTTTACATGCGAAGGGAGAATTTCAAGACTATACCAATACCATGTTAGGTTACTAATGCACTTCACAACCACCAAATCACTCAATTTGTCTAACTATTTATTCAAGAGTTTGGTCAAAATGGAGGAAAAGGTACATAACAAAGGTAAAAATCATCATCCTAGTTTATTACACCATGGTTTGGTCAAGATGGTTGTTTTGCACCAAATCTTAGCAAACAATATGACCTGGGAAACTTTCATGGAGAAAGTAGCATCAACACCTGCTACTAGTCCACTTATTGTTCATAGCACAACATGAGCATCAACACAACCAAAGGAGGTTGGCTCTTCAAGAAGACAAGCAGAGGTTTCAAAAGTGCCTAGGGTTGATATCACTCAAACCTATGAGAAAGGTAAGAGGATTTTTTTTTATCCTAAGATCATCAAAAGTGTACTTTCACCTGAAGTTACACTTGAGTAAAGACAAACAATAGAACAACCACCTAGTCATGATGGTGAGTCACCATTGCAACAACATGATGAAAAAGCACCCTTAGAGGCTGACATGGCAGAGCATGTGAAGGAAAATTCAGCTGAGGAAATCATAAAGGAAAAATATGAAGAGATAGCAGAGTTGAGGGAGATTTTCTCAATGGAAAATTTTCAGATCACCTTCTTACAACAAGAGAATCTGCAGCTAAAAGTTAAACAACTCCTCCAAGGCAAGAAAAAGGCGCATATTTAGGTAGATAAAAGTAAAGGCAAAGAAATAGTAGATGATGATCAGTTGGAGGATACAAAATTTGAAACAAAAGGAAGGAGACAAGGACAAGGTGTTTCAAGAGGGCACTTCAGAAATAAAAAGAATCAACTCCTACATCAGGTTGGAAAAATTTCGATGAATTAATTACTACTGAAATCAATTAAGATAGAGAGTATTGGATTGACAGGGTGAATGGACATCTTGAGAATATTCTAAAGAAATCCAAAAATAAAAATGACCTCCAGAGGCATATGGAAAATCATTATTGCACCAGAAACAAAATCTCCCTAATCAGGCTGAAGCAAATGAAGAAAAACCTCAAGGAAGCCCAAATGAAGTTCAAGGAGAAGGATAACTTGGAACTACTTGCTAAGGTGTCCTTGGATGTTTAGCCTATCGTCCATAGGTATCATAATTTTTTTTTTGAGATATTTTTAGCATTTTAAGCATTTTTGGTGATTTTTTGGAAATTTTGGAAATTTGGTTTCCATAGAAGCATCGCACCGCTGCGCAACGCTTTTTCTCATATCACTCAAACGAAGAATGGCTTATGTTTTTGGATGCATTTTCACTTGCATATTCCAGATTAGGTCCTAATTTTTTATGACACCCCTTGATTGTGGATAAAAAGCCCAAAAATTTCCTCTTTTTCATGTTTCTGCCAGTGATTTTGACTAGGCGCGACGCTTCTTGAGTGAGGTTGGTAGAATAAAGTTTTGAAGGTCTTCCCATGGGTATTTTCTCAATTTTAAAGGTGTATTGGAAAGTAGACACGTAGGGATACCTTTCCCAACATTAAGATTTGAAAATTTATGCTTTAAAGTGGGTCAAATTCACCTCTGAATAGGTGCGACGCTTCTACTGGACAGACACGATGCTTCTGACGTTTCTGCATTGGATTCCCTTTGGACAGTTTTCAAGCCAGGAAAAATTAAAAATTCGAAGCTAATATATCCCATGAGGTGTAATTTGAGTAATTGAGTTTTTTTGTTTCTTACAATTAGGAAACATGTAATTAAATGAAGGAGACACACACTCCTAGTCTTTAGCCAAATTTTAGGGAATAGTTTCTAACTTCCTTAGATTCTAGGAAGTGACTCATATGATGTAATTATGATGCTTTTTGGATAGGATTTCGACCCTATGAGGTTTTATGACTCTTATTTCCTATATATAGTCCAACTCATGAAATTTGAAGGGTTGGATAGTTATTATTTGCAGTGGAGTTATTGTACAAGCTTTTGTTTTTAATGAAATCAAAGACAATGTTGCAGACATAGTGTCGAGACTCCAGTGGTATGCCTTTGAGCATTTTTTTTTTCTCTGTAGTCTTATACATTTGAATGTTATGTTATAATTATTTCACATATATGCTTCTATATGTTAATATTATCAGTATATAGACAAAAGTCATGTTTTCCATGCTTCTTTCAAATAAGATTTACATGAACATGTATCTGCTCTTCTGATGAATGAATTCAATTTAATGCTCATTCTGAATCTCTCCCTTTTCACCCTATAAACAAATGACAAATTAAACATGATTCTAAGCTTACCTACTTGGCCTCATCCTTGCCTCTGCAATATAACCACTACAAGAAAAAAGCACATTGGTGAGGGTCATGCTTGTGATGGACCTTTAAGGTCCGTCACCAATGTCACATATGGTGACAATCATTAAAAAACCATCACTGTAAGTGTATATAGTGATGGTCCTTTATGGTCCGTCACCAAAGACATTTTCAATGACACTTTTAGTGAGGGTCATTAAATGCCCAACACTAATTCTCTCTTTGGTGACACTTCTAGTGATGAACTTTTAATGACCCTCACCAATGCTCTTTTTGTTACTTTGGTGACGGTCAAAAAATGTCCGTCATCATTGATCATTAAAAAACTGTCACTGTAAGTGTATATAGTGATGGTCCTTTATGGTCCGTCACCAAAGAAATTTTACTTTTGGTGAGGTTCGTTAAAGGCCCATCACTAATTCTCTCTTTGGTGACACTTCTAGTGACGAACTTTTAATGACCCTCACCAATGCTTTTTTTGTTACTTTTGGTGACGATAAAAAAATGTTCGTCATCATTGATCATTCCAATGAGTTTTTGATGACGCTATGTGTCTGTTAATATATTTTTTTTCAAAATATAACGATTTAATACCATTATTGTGGACCATTTTTTATAATATGTCCAAGGCCATAGTGGTTAGGGTCAGTCAATTTTTTAAGAAGTAATAAGCGTGTATCATTTCCCTCAAGTAATGACTAGTTAAATAGAGATTTCCTATGAGTCAACACATGATTCATATCTATTAGGTTTATTATCTAGAAAATTCCATTTAGATAAAGTTCCACTATTGTGTGTAGGAAATATATTATTTAATACATAATCTAGCTCTGACAATTCTATTAATGAGAAAGACCTAACAATCCTCAACAATCTGGGCACACCTTAAAGTAATGCTTTGGCACACACTAACATTTCTTAGCACCCCACATGTCTTGGAACATATTTGTACCTAGAACATCTGTGATGACATTGACACCCAAGCACATGGTGGCATGCGCTAACACAACATGGAACTCTCCTAGCATGTGTTGGCATGCTGCATATAGTCCCTAGCATGCCTTGGAACACCTTGGTTGAATGCATTGACATACATTAGCACTTGGCACACAATGCCACTTGGCATGTATTGGGACCTATTATTAGTGTGCCTAGCATGACCCTTTTCAAAAAGATAAAGTCCTAACTTATTAACCCTCTTATTGGTTCTTCCTTTTGTTGCCTTGAAACATATTGACATACCCTGGAACCCTGCACCACATCCTTAGCACCTAGCATATATTGGCATATCCTGGCACTATTAATTGGCACATGATATAATTAGCACACCCTGGAACTCCCAAGCACACTTTGGGAATTCTTAACATGCCTTGATATTCCCTAGCATGCCTTACCAATGCTTAGCATACCTTGTCACTCCCTCCTTGGCATGAAAACTAACACTGACCATTAACACTAGTCTCTGGCAGTACACGTTCCTCATATTCATTAACTTCCATGAATTTTTATCTAGTGCATGCTCCCTTAATGTTTTTTCCTAGTACTCCTTAACACTCATCAACATGCATTATCACTATCTAGCACACCTTAATTAGCACTCTTCAACATTCCCTTCCACTTCATAACATGCATAACACTAGTCCCTGACACATATTGACGCTTGGCACGTGTTGGTGCTTGGAAAGTATTAGCATGTATGGAATACGTTGAGATGCCTTGGTATGATTTAGCATGGTTTAATATTAAATTTATTTGTGATGATCAATTGTTGGAAAGTAGATGAGAAGCAACAAAGGAATACTTGGCACTTAGAATGCACTAAGACTTTGTACTTGGCACCTATTTCCACCTAGTGTTGGTGTGCCTAGCATGCCCCTCTTGGAAAAGGTAAATTGATGACTTATTAACCCTCTTATGTGTTCAGTTTCTTGTAGTTTAAATTTTTTCTCCCTTTTGTTGTCTTGACAGTCCCTGACACGCATTCACACAACCTTAGCTTGCACATCTTGGCATGCCTTATCACTTGGCACATCTTAGCATGTTTGACATGTATTCCCATTATCTAGCACATCAAGGGGGTGAAGAGAGATGTAGTCCTAAAGTAGGTCAAGTACGAGGGCCAAGTAAGGATTTCTAAAGGGAGGTCATGATCATCCTCCAAGAGCAAGATCATCATGCGAGGGTTCAGAAGAATGTTGCATACCTTAATGCTCGGTTTGCGCTAGGAATTAGGATGGCATATTGTTGGTTCTCTTCTGGCAGATCGAGCTTAAGAGAGGTTTCTCATGAGAATATGGGCATGTGATTTCAATGGTGTCTTTGTGTGAAGGTCGCATCAAATTCTGAAATGTTGAAATTTGCAACCAGAAATAGTGAGATTGGAAACCAGAAAGGACAAAAAAAAAATGCACCCACACTGGTGAGGAATTTTGATGCACCAGGAGTGAGGAATGTGGGGCGTCTAATTTGTTTTTCCCTTAAATAAATTGGACAATAAATTGTAATTTCATCTCATAACAACTTGTGTCAGTTAATTAATTCATGATGACCGAGTTAGCTCAAGAAATTCGAGTTGAGGGTCTAATATGAGGCATTAAGAGGGATTCTAATATTTTTGGGGTCCAGTTGAAGTTGATGCATTAGTGGGGTGCAAATGTAATTAACTCAATTAAATGAGTTAAAATCATTTTAACTAGTTCTAACTGAGTGATGAGCTAGTGAGAGTTCCAGTGAATTAAATTAGATTTAATTCACAATGAGTGATCAATCAGATAATTGATAATTCGCTATTAATAGTTGTATGCATGTCAGTTTTGAGGAACACCCAGTTGAGACATAGGTTAAAGGGAACATAACTATCATTTGTATTCAGAGAAAAAATCCCATGTACAATTATAAAGTCATTGGGATGCCATGATGGATTGCGCAATCAAGGAAGGTTGATTTTCCTAATTAATAAGGAGTTGATTCCCTAGGAATTGCATGAGCAAGGCAGGCTGAAGTAAGGATGAGAATTGGCTAAGTACTAGACCGAGTTTGCCTAGATCAACGGGAGACAATTGACAGAGTGCTGGAGAATCTCATGAGAGATTAAGCATTTTATTGTTTCATGATTCCTTGACTTAATACACAATAGAGATAAAGGGGTTTTGATTAGTTGCTTTCCCCAAATACATCATGTTGTTGTGCAATTGATAATTTATTTATCTTACTTATATGTGATTGTGCGATCGTGTTTTGTTTCCGTAAATTGTAGGAAGGATTCAATATCTTGTTTTAGTATATTACAAGATCAGATTGAATCTCGTTAGTTAGATTTTCTACATGGTATTAGAGCAGGAATTTTTTGGGCGGCGAGTTTGTAGAGAATATTTGAAGGTTTGGTGTAAAATTTTCGAAAACAAATAGAATATTTGGATTCCTTGCAAAAATATACCCAAATGGACAAAAAAAAATCGGTCAAATCGGAGCTCGAATGAGGGAGATATCATCGATTTAAAATAAACTCTTTTTTAGAAATTTTTTGTAACTTCGGGACAATTACATTGTGCACGAGTCAAGAACCTATATGCACTTGAGGTACCAGATGCATGCAAAGCTTTGAGGAGAAAGGAAGAAGTTAGAGACATGGTGGTTTAGAGGGAGCATAAATTACCTCTCAACATGCATCCTCTTAAGAAGCAGTCTTAGAAGGTTGTGGAGTAGCTGCCACAATTGCAGAAGCAGAGAGGATACCGGGTGGAAACGTCCACTCAAGTAGAGACCTCCATAAGGGGGAGATTTCGAGCCATATGGGAAGAGGGAGCAGCCATACCTCGAGGTGTAAGGTGGGGTTATGTGTAGACATAATCCCAAGATAAGAACTTTGGGCAAGGTCCATTGAGATGGCGTGTCTCATGGATCGAACCTGGCTACGAGGAGCCCACAGTACAACAGTAGTAGGAAGGATCAGTTATATTGATGTAGTCAGATGTCAGCAAGACAGAAATAAGAGTGACAGATGTCAAATACTGGAGCACAAATAGAGTTAGCAACAATTCAAAGGGCACAGATGCAGATGTCAGCAGCAATGCAGAGAATCCAGTACTGGACAGGTGCAGTAGCTAGTAGCAGTAAGAAGACTTTGATGATAGATGCATTATACTGATTCATTTTTTTAGAGACTATTCAGTTTCAGGATTTGTAGGTGCAAACAACACTAGAGAAGTGTAGCATGCAAAACATTCCAAAGGTATCAGATGGGGATAGATTGAATTCCTTTCTTGTTGAGAGGGAGTGTTGAAATTTGCAACAAGAAATAGTGAAATTGGTGACTAGAAAGGACAAAAAAAATGCACCCACACTGGTGAGGAATTTTTATGTACCAGGAGTGAGGAATTTGAGGCATCTAATTTATTTTTCCCTTAAATAAATTGGACAATAAATTGTAATTTCGTCTCATAACAACTTGTGTCATTTAACGAAGTCATGATGATTGAGTTAGCTCAAGAAATTTGATTTAAGGTGATCGAGGTAGATATTGGTGGCCACTTGCCTATTCCACTTGGGCCCTCGCCATTGTCTCTTTCAGTTTTTCAGTTTCCTAAATTATAGCACAATTTACTATTTTTGTCATTTTTTCGGGTCTTGAACTTTCGGTGCCGTTTTGAGGCCCCAAACAATGTTTTTGGGCATGAAAGGTTTGGTGATTTCATAGAAATTTTATTAGTAGTTGTATTCCTTTGAGAGATCTTTCTAACGAGGTATCATGTGTGTCAAACAAAGATCATATGACCAAGTTACGACCCCGGGAAGTTGGTTGCCCAACTAACCCCAATGGAGCCCATAAACTCTTGGTGTTACATCTCCTCAAGTTATGGTTTTGGTTGTTTAGGGTTTTATCTTAATTTAAATAATAAAAATACCCTTGATCCTTATTGTAACACAGTTCAGAGGAATATAACTATCAGTTGTATTTATAGAAAATTTTCCATGTGCCATGATGGATTGCACAATCAAGGAAGGTTGATTTTCCTAATTAATATGGAGATAATTCCATAGGAATTGTGTGAGCAAGGCAGGCTGAAGGAAGGCTAAGAATTGGCTAAGTACTAGACTGATTTTTCCTAGATCAACAGGAGACAATTGGCAGAGTGCTAGAGAATCTCAAGAGAGATTAAGCATTGTATTGTTTCATGATTCCTTAACTTAATACAAAATAGAGATAGATGGTTTTGAGCAGTTGCTTCCCCAGATACATCTTGTGTTGTGCGATTGATAACTTGTTTCTCTTACTTATATGTGATTATGCGATTGTGTTTTGTTTCCACAAATTGTAGGAAGGATTCGGTATCTTGTTTTAGTACATGATTACAAGATCAGATTGAATCTCGTTGGTTAGGTTTTCTACATGAAATAGAAGAGAGGGTTGATACCATCTTGCCTTGTGGTGGTTAGTAGGCCGCAAGGTCTGTGATAAAGACCAACATAAATGGAGGAGGGTTTGCACTGTAATTTAGAGCCATAACAAAAGTCGATGCAGGCGTAATATTGACTGAGTTAACCCTAGTTTGAGGATCGACATTGAGATCTGAAGTTCATGTCAAGATTCAGTCAAAGAAATTCCCAGAATCTATGGATCCATATGAGCTAGGTCGAGTCTCTTATGGAGGCAAGAGTCGTGTTTTTTCTATGTGTGGATAGGGTTTGTTCTACAACAATTATAAGTACATAAGTAGAATGCCCTAGTTAGGACAGTTTCCTAGCATGTTTAGTTCATAAGGTATGACCCTAATACTGTGACAAATTTGCGTAGAAGAAGATGGGTTGTGACCCTTAGAGCGAGGTTTATTGATGCAATAAAGACCGCAGATCTGGAAGATGGTTTGCAGATTCAGTATGTGTGGAGACAACAGATCCAGAGGAGGGTGGAACCTGAGCAAAAGATTGAGCATGCAGAAGAAATGTGCCATATGAAGAATGGATTGACAATGCAGAGGAGTTGATTTTGGTGGACTTTCCATAGAGTTTTAGACAAAGATCTGAAGAAACCTATAAAAAATTAGTGAATCGAATGTTAGTGGCTGATTTGTGACCCTAGTTCAGTCATCTACAGATTTTTAGAAGTATGATAAGATGAGTAGTTCATATTTGTTCATAGATTGGACAAAAAAGATCAATTGTCGATACACAAGAACTATGATCTTGAGAGGACTCAAACCATTGTTAGGTGGCAGATTTGAAGAGCCCTAGATGAAGACAATATTGTGGGCCCTAAATCAGTAAAAGGAATTGATTGTGGTTGGGCAGATTGATGGTAGGCCAAGTACAGTTGGACGGTTGCTAGGTTATTATCAAAGAAGAGCGCTGACTCTTGTTCTGGTGAAGGACAACAAAATTGGTAGAAGGGCAGGTGTATAGGGCCTAAGGATTTGCAGACTTTGAAGGACTAAAGTAACAGTCAAGTGGGCCAACCAAATAGCTCTAGTTCACTATATTATAGAGGATTGACTTAGTGAGAAGAAGGGCAGCCTCCATAGCCCTGGAATTCTCATCTTGGAGCTGTAGTATGGCAAAAGTGGGCATACCAAAGAGTTGTTCACAAATGGAATTGTGAACAAATTGTTACCACTCAAACTAGTAGTGGATCTAAAAGGGGTTCCTAAGAGGTCAACTGCTAGGACAAGGGAAACGATGGAGGCTTATCCCATTGTCACCACAGCTAAGGCTCCTTGCTCTTCACGGACTTTCACTGATGGGTGGAGTCTTGGTAGTTTAGGAAGTCACTTGTAGAGTATAGGTCAATGAATAGGTGGGAAGTGACCCTCAAAACCCTTTCCCTAATATAAAATAAAGAGTGGGACTTGCTTTCCTTTTAAGTAAGGGAATTATCTTCTAGGGAGAGAGGAGGGGGATTGAAGGGTTGAGGGAGAAGAATAAGACTTATGAAGGAGTTTTGGATCCCTCATATGGTGGAAGGGAGGCCTTATCCTTTGGGAGGTTGCTCAAATGTAGGAAATAAGAAGCCAAAGGAAAATTTTCGATGTTATTCAGTCGAACAACCCATGCTGACTACACTCACGAAGTGGTTGGGAATGGAAAATTTTTTTCTATTTTATAAAAATTCCAAAAACAGCTCAGCGCGGGCAGTCCACTGGGACAAAGCGCTGATGGGCGCGAGGCCATAACTGGCTGCTAGCACCGACCCAAAATCATATGTTTTTGAGAGCCTGTTCCAGGAATAGTCAAAAGAGAAAATGTTCTTCTCATGGCAAGGCATGCAATGACACTTTTTTCAAGGCATGACACTACATAGAAGTCACAGAAATGGTCCAATGTTCGGGATGGGGATTGCAGGGATGGTGACAAGATGTTGTTTAACACTTAGTTTTAAGTTTGATTGGGTGGGTATATTACTCTTATGTGATAATAGTTTCAGTTGGTAGTAATATTTATAATGATATCAAATGTTTGGCATTTTATAGTAGCACCAAGACAAAAAATGTTGGTTTGTTATTCCATCATACATAAACACAATAATATTCTCATCTTTCAGTCTAAATATTTTAATGATTTAATATGCATGCCAAACACCAACCTGTAAATGAGTGATTCAACCCCAAATAGAGTTATGCCAAAGTTATAAGTAACATAAATTAAATGCGTCAAGAGTTTGAAATATTCCTATAATCATAATCTTACCCTACATGGACATCTCTATGTAGCTTAAATACCAAAGGTATATAAGCTAGAAGCATAGCTTTAACATCTTTAGATCTACATACATCTTCTTTGAGCCAAAGGTGATTTAAAAAATATGGTCTATTTGGTAATTTGGGCAAAGAGTGGTATCTATTAGTGGTATCTGCTCTACCAAAATCATCAAAAAAGTACATCGAGCCTCATCTTGTGAAGTTCATGGCATGTAGGTGAGGAATGAAACAAAAAGGATGCAATTCCAGTGAGCTACTTAAAACTCCCCCAACCTCACTAGTGAACCTCTGCTTATGAAAATATTTATCATTGTAAATCATATATAACCAAATGTATCAAAGCATATCTAATTCAACTGTAGATATATCTAAAATTGAGCTAGACATGTGCTCATAATCGTTTTCCCAGAAACATAGCAATTGCTTCATTACCTTACATGTTAGATTTATAGAACGTGCATTATGTAGACCTTAGTATGGACAACCATGCAGAAAATCATTTGACGTCTATAGTTTTAATATCCAAAAGATCCAGGGAAGAGAACAACCCAATGAGTTCCAAGATTTTCATATCTAAAATTGAGCTAGACATATGTTCCTAATTGTCTTCCCAGAAACATAGCAATTGCTTAATTACCTTACATGTTAGATTTATACAATGTGCATTATGTAGACCTTAGTATGGACAACCATGCAGAAAATCATTTGATGTTTATAGTTTTAATATCCAGAAGATCCAGTGAAGAGAAAAACCCAATTAGTTCCAATATTTTGATATTCACCATCTGTGGATAACATAATCTTGCTATCAAATGGAATCCATATGCATCAACAACCCCATGGAATCCCACAAATCAAAATAAGAGAAAAATACACACAATGAACATGAAAAAATCCTTCATAATCTTCCTAGCAAATGGAATCATGAATCCATGATGCATCAACAACCCCATGGAATCCCAAAAATCAAAATAAGAGAAAAATACACACAATGAAAATGAAAAAATCCTTCTTAGTTGCCCTTCCCTTCAAAGGACTCAAAATTTATTTTTCATTTTAGAGAGAACCTAAGCATTAAATTTATAGAAATTTCCTCCCTAGTATGCTAAAAGTCCTTCATATAATTGATAATAAGGAAAAAAATCAAGAAAATTTGAGCCATTAGAGGTGTAATGTATAATCAATTGTTTGAAGAAAATCTAACGTATAATCAATTGTTTAAAGGATTAAGAACAAAATGAGGGAAATTCAACTAATGGTATTTCTACTTTTGAAGTCAATATGTATCTCTCTTCACCATGTTGGCTAACCAATTCCCATGGGGAGGCATGGTTAGATGATTTTGGATATTACTACCATATAAACTCTCCATATTGAATTCTTGATGGTCTATGAATAATTCAAAATCAAAACGATTGGGAAGTCTTCAATATGCCCTCCAACTTGACTCCAAAATACTTATACATGGGCAACCAGGTTTAATTCAAGTGTGATTGGCTGCCTCCATCATAAACTCAAGTTAGATTTTATATTTTAAACTTATATTCTATAGTTATAGCAATCTCTGCCTCCATTGGACAAAAATGAGAGAGGAGAACACATATTCCATAAATGCATTTACATTTTAAAAAGTAAATAGTATACATTTCATAAGGAAATGAATAACAAGAAAAAAAATAAAAATAAATCTCCCCCGCCTAATCATAAGGTGAGTAAGTTTATCTAGAAGGATGAGATCTTAGATAAATTAATTAACTAAATTCGTACCAACAAAATTACAACTAAATGTTCAGTAAAAAATAAAATTATTTCACATATCATATAATGTCAGAGATGTGATTTGAACAGTCTGATCAATGAGATTACTTAATGTGAAGGTTGGTGTGAAAATGAAATTAATCCTATGAGAATTATTATTGATAATGGGATTAACATTAAAAAAAACCAAAAGACCAAAAGTGTTTCATTGATACTAAGAAACCTATTATCTATATATATTTTTTAGAGTTCACTTTTGTATTTAAATATTTCATTAGAATTTTATATTAAGAAAATGATATAATGACCTAGGCTCATAGGGTTTGCAATCATGTTTCACATACATTTTAAACATTTATATATGAGTTTTAAAGAATATACATTTTGAAAATTTATATATGGGCTTTAAAGGATATAATGATCACAGATTATAATGGTTAAGAATATATGTTAGGGTATTTAAAGAGAAAGCAAGCTTTATGTATGATGTGTAACCTATTTATGAATCAAAGATGAGAATTTGATCATAATCAACCTTGGAGTGGCTCTTTTTGAAGCATTTTCTTTGAACCTTCTATTCGCCTAAGAAACCCAACAATGATTTAAATGGTTCCAGGAATATAAAATTGGCATCTCATGTTTCTTTGCAATTGGAAGCAACCCCGCGGGAAGCCATGCAGAATAAAAATAAAGTTCACATGAGTGGGAGAGGTTTATTGTGATGAGGGGAAAATTATTATTATGTTTTGAAACTCTTATCATGATTATTATTATAGTTGTTGGGAAGGCGGTAAACAAGTGCATGAAACAGTTCCAAAGATCGATGGATTCCTCCTCCTTATTGAGAGACACAACGGATTATATCGTTGTCCTCTAAACATAGATAGAAGTAATGCAATATTTAGTGAATAATTCTCATGTGCATGCCTAACATGTGGTTTAAAGTTTTGTTTTATGCTTAAAAAATCTAGTTTACTTCTATGCCCCTTGGAGCTACTAAAGGATATGTATTCCTGTCAACGATTGTGCAACCCCCATTTCTGTATAGTTTCCTATCCCTATGCAATTGCCTTACGACATTTCCTTTGCAACATGCGGTGCAATCGCTAGTTTTAAAACACTACAAAATAAGATGTATATCATTATTATTTCATATACACAAAATCACAAAATTCAAAATATATTTTATAGTAAAGGAGAATGTCAAGCAAAGAAACATATCTATTTGGGAATTTATTTATTTTTATTTTTATTTTTAAATTTAATGAATAAAATTATTATTTGTTTGTTTGTTAAGTTATGTGAGTTCTGGCATGTTTAATCTGTGGTTTGAGTCTCCATGATCTAAGGGTATTTAAGCTCTCTAAATTAGGCAAGAATTGCATCTGACGTGAGCCACACTATCCTTTCGTATGGTTGGATTTTTGCCCACAGAGTTTCAAACCAATGATACAAGTCACCTTTACACCACATAGTGCATTAAAAAAAAACTCTATCACCATCTGCTAGGCTCAATAAAATTAGTTATAAATATATCAAAAAATAAAATAAAAAATATCATATAACCTACTAATTCTCGTGAAGATGAACTATATTAGCTCGTTCAAAACTCATTAGGAATCTATAAGATTTATGTTATGGATTCAGAAGAAAAACCTCTACATAATTCTACTCATAAGAGCCTCCATTCAAATATCATATAACCCATTAAACTATTTGTATAGTGATTTTAAAATTGGATATCATCCTTTCTTATTCAAAGAAATTTATTATAAATATTATTTAAAGAACAAAATTAACACCCCATATGGGGGTGATCATTTAAGGGGCTAGTTGGTGGTGCATTGGATTGTGGAGCTAGAGGGGCCTCCACACGCCGCACAAATGCAATGAATGGGCTTCGGAACCTGCATCCTACTCCTCACGAGTTGAGTTTAATATCACACAAGGACCAACAAGAAATCATTCGTAGGCATTGGGCAATGAGGAGAGAGTGCCGAGAGAGAACGAGGTGTGGTTTGTTTTCATCCTGGCTCAAGTTGTGGCTTGGGGTAGCAGAATAAGACGAGGCTGTTGAATGTTGAATGTGGAAGGGAGGGAAATTGAGGCCTGCATCCAACATGGCCATGGGATCGGGGGACGTTTTCTTTGTCCGACGTAATGGTTTATTTGGTCTTTGGCCTGGACTGTGTGGGTCGGGTGTAGACGCAAAGTTTTCCTCAGCACGACTTCTTATTTGGTTAGCGCACACTTCACTGGATCGCTAGTCAGATGGGGGGAGCAGTTTCAGGTGCCTTTCCTGGGGACGTATGAGCTTTGTGGGCCTCGGGGCTTGTGCTGTGTCTTCCTACATATTCACTACTTGTCATTGTGGTGTTGGTGCTCGAGACTTCGAGATCCTTCTCAGTTGGGTAATCGTGTTCAACAACTCTAGAATTGTCAGTGGTGTGTTATTTCAATATTGTCAATTCAATGTCTAGTGGGGTGTTTCTCAGGTAAAGCAGTACGCAGTCCATGGCAGTGATGCAGGTGGTGTTGGAGTTGGTAGTATGTCTCGACAGAGAGGGCGAGTCTGCAGGGGGGGTGCTGGGCCACACATGGATGTACGTCAGCAACATGGGGAGCCTAGCTCAAAATTTGAGTCGATTGAGAGTCGCCACTCTGCTACAAATATGGCTCTGTCTCTAGCTCTCTCACTGAGCCACGTAGAAGTCTGGTCACCTTGGAGTCCATCGCGACCTAGCTGGATCAAATACATCTCAACATTGATACGCTGAGGGAACAGAGGTACGAGGACATGAACGAATTGGTTGCCTATATCAATGACCTCGAGCATGTGCATAATGAGACCTTTGACTTTGTGGAAGGACTTTGGTGCCAACAACAATGCATAAATGACCATCTTCGCACCTTGGAGAGTCAAGTGGAACACATTGATTACCATATGCATGAGCGTGATGCTCGCTTTGCTGCACTTAGAGCGTTTCCTCCCAATCTCCATCCTTAATGTGTAATTCTGAGATTTGTAATTTTTCTCTTTTTTTGTCGACAATAACCAAAAACACCGACTATCTTGGCTCCTCTTCAGGATTATTACTTTTCAAAGCAAGATTTGTGCCAGCTCTTAAACCAATCTATATTACTATATTTTGTTGGTGATAATGTATTTTGTTGACACTTATGCTATGTAGTTATGCCGGAAGCATTATCTTTGTTGGAGTGGGGTGGGGTGACACTGTTCACCCCACCCAATCACAACCTTTTCTCATTTCCCTTTTGTGCAGTGCAAAATTGAGAAGTGTAACCATCTTGCATTATATCATATATCTTTTGTTGGTGGTAATGTATTTTGTTGACACTTATGCTATGATAATTACGCCGGAAGCATTATCTTTGCTGGAGTGGGGTGGGGTGACACTGTTCACCCCACCCAATCACAACCTTTTCTCATAATCACAACCTTTCTCATTGCCCTTCTGTGCAGTGCAAAATTGATAAGTGTAACCATCCTGCATTATATGAGATATCTTGGCGCCCTTATGTGCACTGCAAAATTTAAAAGTGTAAAATTCGAATAGCTCGGACTGTTGCTCATCCATTCCGTCTTAAAATACGCGCCATGAACTTTCATCCTGTTTGGTGGTTTAGGTTTCGAGGACCCATACCCATCAATGATCAGGGTTTCGGGAAGCTAAGGGCTTCCCCTGGAGGCGAATAGAAGGTGGTTTTGTATTTACGAGCTTGAGGGAAATCAGGTTTCTTCAGTCCACATGCTTGCAGAGATACCAGATATTCTATCATTTATAGACTCTGGTTGTAAAACAAGAGGGCCTACCGTATACAAGGCGGGAAGTATGCTCAAGAGTGCATCGATTATCTTCAGTTAAAAAAGAGGACTGCCAAGGCAGCTCTTCATGCCAAAGAGAAGAAGTTGAACTGGTAAATTCAATGGGTGGGATTGATGAGTCGGAAATTCCATGGGCAACGAGGAGTTGGCAGTTCTGCGCCATGATTTGTCATTCATTTTTATTTTTTTTAGCAGATAGGAGAGTCGTGGCTGGGAGGACTACTAGTAGTTTGGCGCTACTTATTTATTTCTGCAAAATCCCTGCCATTTTTCTAAGCTCTTCAAGTCATAAAGCATTAGATCTGTGAATAGCTCAGAGTGAGCTTTTGATTCGATTCATTTGCTTTTAGTACTCTGCAACTTATTTTCTTAAGAGTCTTGGATCTGTGGATGGACTAGACTGAGTTTTTTATTTCATTGCTTTCAACTGTCAAGACGCCACGCCTTAACTATCTTTACTGATTTTCAAGAAATATCCGATCCCAATAGACGCCACGCTACTGGATATTTAGTATTGGGTTTCACTAAGGTACGCTTTGTTTAGTCACTATTTTTTCCGTACTTACGAAGCGAGAATGCGTGAGATCTTGTACATACAGGAAGGTTTTGGGAAGTCATATGTGATGAGCATGGGATCGATACCATTGGAAGGTATAGTAGAGATGGGGATCTTCAGCTGGAGAGGATTAATGTGTACTACAATGAGGCCAGCGGGGAACACTATGTGCCCAGGGCTGTACTCGTGGATCTGGAGCCCGGCACCATGGATAGCGTCAGGTCTGGTCCCATTGGCCAGATCTTTACGCCTGATAACTTCTTCTTTGGCCAGTCCGGTGCTGGTAATAATTGGGCCAAGGGCCATTACACTGAGGGCACCGAGCTCATTGACTCTATTTTAGATGTTTTCAGGAAGGAGGCCGAGAACTGTGATTGCTTGCAAGGTATGTGGATCTTCTCCTTCTCCTTTTCTTTGGATTTATTATCTGAATTCTCTGGTACTGATATTATATATTTTTCACTTGGCATGTATTAATGTTCTTACAACAAAGTAGCTGTGAAAAATTGTTAGTTCAAAAGATGATTTATGCCCTTTTTAGGGCTTATAGGTTGAAATTTTAACATATTGTCTCCAGGGTTTTAATTGTAAAGTATATAGTACCTATCCAGAGACAGGGATGGCACTGTTTGGCTTGAATGGACATAAAATTTGGTCTTAAAGGGAAAATCCACAAGTTCTTTAAAGATTGGAATCTTACTGAACACTACCTTTTCTAATGGAACTGTATTTCTATAGGAGCTGTATCATTCGAAAACTTAAGTGAAGCTATAACAACTGCCTTTCCTATTGAAACATTATTGTGTAAAAAATTAAGCTATAACAATGCTCCTTTGTGGCCTAGGTCTTCTATTCGGAGCTGTATCATGTAAAAAAATCAAATGCAACAGAACGAAGATAATATTTTACCTCGAAAATCATCCAAATCCTAAATTGTCTACTGAATCAAATTTCTCAAACATTACAGTGGAACATTTTGAAAAACTTGAAAGGAACAATCGAAGTCAGGACAAAAAATCTTCACTTCTAAAATTTCCAAGTTACTCAAATTGAAACCAACCCCATTATCTTAGTTTTATCGACTATATTTTAGTAGCAGTTATATGTTGCATTTTTCATGCACTGCTTTTATCAAGCCAAGACCTTGTGTGCTGTATTTTATCAAACTAAGAGTTACATTGCACATCATGTCAGGGACTCCGATACGTGCGATTTTAATCTTATTCTGTAGCTCTTACAGTAGTGCCTGATCTACATTTAACAAATCTTGCTTTAAAATATTCTGCCCAAACTTTCCCTACATTGATGGGCAGTGCAAAGTGATGTTCCGCTAACTTTTTGGGAGGTAGGAGCAGGGAAATGCATTGGGGGAATTTTAGGAAACATCATAGAGGACGTCGTCAAGTTTTTAGACATGGAGGAACCCCACCTAAATTACTAAAAACTAAAACCTATGAAAACTGAAATAAAAATAATTGAAATTTTATACGTATTAATATTCCAACAACACACATCATTACACATAACATAATAAATAATAAGTGATACATGCAGTGATATAACATAAGTTTTAAGATAACTGATCTAAGAACATGTCAAATGACAAATAAACATCATTGCTTAAGGCAATGCCCCATTAGTCTTTGCATCCAGTGGCTGCACGAAGTTATAAGGACAAACAACAAAATGAAGGAAATGGGTAGGTTGAGAGCTACATTCTCAAGAGAAAAATATGAAGAGGAAGTTTTCATTGGCATCACTTGGTTAACCACCCATCCTCTGAACTTCCAAAACCCTCGTGATGGAAACATAGTCATATTACGGAGCACAATGAACTGAGTGCAAGATTTGAGATTTTGGGCAGAATTCTCAGCAAGAGTGTGGGTGTAGTGATCCATCAAACTTGGGATGTTCACTGCCATATTTTTGTACTGAGTGGCAGAGTATCAAGGATGCTGCTAAGAAAGAAAGAAATATGGAAAGAGTAGAGGGAGATGAGTGTTGAGTCTCAATTCTGCATCTTTTCCATACACTTTTCTATACCTTTTTCACTCACCTGAACCTCCCAAACTGTCAATATCATTGTATATCAATTGAAAAAGGGCATCTAACATGGTTTTTAACTATATTTTTGTGTTTTCTATTTGATTTAGATTTTGTTCATCTAGCTGCGGAATCCTGCCACTTTCTGCAGCTGCTGCAACTTTCCGCAGCTATTTTGTGAAACTCTATGTTACAGGTGTCTACAGGAAAAACGAGCCACATGGGCAAGTCAGGAATGATGTGGACATGTTTCGTGTCCTATTGGCTCGAGCAAACTCATCTAAAGAAGCCGCGGTCAAAGGCGTCCACATGGAAGTCAACCATAGAGTCTTACGGCGACATGACTCTGTTCTAGTGTCACGTAAAGGTTTATATGGCCGTTTCTGAGTTGCAGAGGACAAGTTGACATCTGTACATGGCTCCATAGTCGAATTCAAGCATCCACTCCTCATATATTTACTTTCCAACACGGCCATGATCCTAGATCCGTGGACGTAATGGTCTACGTGTTCTACACCAGCATAAACTTTAGGAGACAGTTATATTTCTTTTGTTATATATAACGCGTTTGCATACGCATATAGAGTTAGTCTCGATTAGTCTCTGTTATCTTTTATTAGTCTGCTCTGTAATGTAATTACGCTGCCTTTGAGCCGTAATACCGCCTTACTGTTATGACTGCATATTAATATAAGAAGACTATTTCCAGACTTAATTTGTATTTGAAGATCGTTGCCAAGGCTGGTGTAGAGGGCCCCTGCTCAGCTAAGGTTTTGTGCATTAGCGTATAGTTCTTATTTTATTTCTTTAAAGATCATTGTGCCATAATCCATTCACATGTTTATACACTGCATTTTTCATGATACATATGCTTCATTTCTGTTTATAAAATTTCCTGCTTTCCATTTCACTTCTGTCTTTCATGTTTTATGTTATTAATCACTGATCAGTGCTCTTGTTTCAGGTTATAGATAGGCAGCCCGGGCATTTTCATATGTTGACTAATGACATGGAATTAACATTGTTCTCGCTACTAAGAAATAGGCCTTCTTTATACATAGTGCGCCGTCTTGTAGTTGTCCACGAACTCGATTGACAAATTAAATGCAGCAATTTAGGACACACTAAATTGACCAAACATTTTGGCACCGTTGCTGGGGAAGTGTAACTAGGTAGCCAATTTCTTAAAAAAAAAAACACAAAATCATAAAAGAAGGGAAAACTTGATAACTTCTTGAAGTATGCTCTCCTCTTGCACCTAGTGTAATCTGGAGGATCAGAAAAGAGATTTATTGGTTCAGTAATTTCTTAAGTATGCTCTCTTCTTGCACCTAGTTTGACCTGGAAGATCAGAAAGAGAATTATTAGCCCAACTTTAAAAAAAATAAAAATAAAAATAAAAATAAAATAAAATAAATAAATAAATAATGACATGCATAGAGCAAGAGATTCTAGGGGAAGGTTTATAGCTAAAGCCAAGAGTTCGATTTTCACAACTCCATCTTCTTCAAGGCATAGACCAGATTCACCACCATCTACCACTAGCCTTAAGATTTTTGGAATTCAAGGAGCAGCTGAATTAGAGGATTCTCCTATACCACCTACTAAATCCCATTTAGAAAACAAAGAGACTCTCTCTCATCCTCCCTTGATAGAAGAACTAGAGGAATTTAAGGACTCTAAAGAAACTATCATGGCAGAGGAAATAATAGATGGATTTGGAGGTAGAGGTAGAGGTAGAGGAGGAGGAAACAATGGAGACAACAATGGTGAAGGTAATAATGGAAGAAATAGGGAAGGAGACAACTTGTTTTGATTCCCTATAGTTGATGAGGAAACTCATACAACGATGAAAAATATCTCACCATCTGTCCTCCCCAACTTTTATGGATTGCGAAGTGAGGATCCTGAAACATTTCTGTTTGAGTTTGAAGTCGTGTGCCGAACCTATGACTATATGGAAGACTCTCAAAAACTCAAACTGCTTCCTTCAACATTGAAGGGAGCTGCTTTGAAATGGTTCATGGGATTAGCCACTCAATCTATTAGGACTTGGAATGATATGAAACAAAAATTTTTGGATAGATACTTGGACTATTGTATGCCTACCAATCACAAGGATGAGGTATTCAAAATGATGCAAAAAGAAGATGAAAACTTGGAAGATTTACTTGAAAGATTTCAATACAACTTAAAAAGAGCAAAGATGAGCAACTTAGATGATGAAACCTTGAAAGCCCTCATATTAAAAGCCATTAGAGATGATATATATTTTAAACATGATGGGAAAAGGAGACATTTCTCAACTCCCACTTCGTGATATAACAGAACTATGTGTCCATCTCTCAAGAGGAAAATCTAAAACAGGAAAAGGGCCTAGGGATCCTTCTCTTATTAGGGCTAAAAAATCTGCAACTGGATCAGTAAGTAGGACAGAGATTGGTAACATGCTTGATGAGTTCAAAACTGATATCTTAGGGAGCCTCAGTGAACAAATAGACACCCTTAAAATCCAAAACAAGCAGAAAGCAGAAACAGATGATTTAGCCATCTTTTGTCCGAAATGTAGGAAGAAGCATGCTTTAAGGGAATGTCCCTTGGATGCAAAATTTGTAGAAAAATGTATGATTTTCTCAGAGAATCATGAGATCAAGGATTGTCCTTCAATTCCTGGACTCAAAGCTGTCTTTCAAGAAGACCCAAATTCAGTAGAATCTCTCTGTTTTGTTGCAAGGAGACCTTGGCAGGGACAACAAACTCAAGGGTTTAACAACCCTATGAATTTTCAAACCCAACCAAGTTGGAATCCTTGGCAACAACCTTGGCCCCAACATCAAAACTCATATCAGCCATGGGTACAAGGGATGCAAAATCCTTATGGGAGATTTGCTCAATTTTATCAATATCCTCCATCTTTTCAAAATCAACAAGCTCCACAGCTTCCAAACCCAAATCCACAACTTTCATTGCCATTTCCACAACAACAACCTTCTCAACAAAATCCAAATCCTCAACTCATGCTCCCATACCAACAAAAGACAAATCAACTTCCAGCTCAGCCATTGCCAAATCCTAACAATAAGAATCCTCAGAATACTTACATGGTAGAAGGAAAACAATTTCCGACCTATATGATTGTTCCTCTCAACGATGTACAACTCAGATCTGGTAGAGTTTTAGAAAAACATTCTATAGATATTCAAGAGCAAGATACCTCTGAGGAGGATTCTCTTGAAGTCAATAAGGGTTATGAGGAAGCATCTCTTCAAAATCCAAGCATGCAAAAAGAAAAAGAAAAGTTAACACCCACAACTCCTATAGTTGAGCAACCTGCATCTTCATTTACACCTCCTTTTCCTGAAAGACTACAAATTGACAAGGGGGTGGAAAAACAAATCTTGTTGCCTAACTATGACTTTCTAGATGAATTGAAGAATGTTTGTATCAAGATTCCCTTGCTACAAGCCATTCGAGAGATTCCTATTCTAGCAAAAGCCATAAAGGAGTTGAGTTTCAAAAGACCAGGAAGGAAACTAAAAGACACAAGAAGAATCCACCTGGTAGGAAAGATTGCAGATATTATGATGGGAAAAATTACCATGCAGAAGTATGTAGATCCAGGAAGTTCAATTGTCAAGACACATATAAATGGGATAGAAATTCCAAACACATTGATTGACTTAGGGGCTGCTATCAACATTATGAGTAGACAGACTATGGAACAGCTAAAACTTCGTAACCTTCTTTTTACACCTACTTTACTGCAACTTGCAGATCGATCAATTATTAAACCAGATGGTGTATTAGAAGATATTTCAGTCTCCTTAGATTCTTGGGAATATCCGGTAGATTTTATGATTTTGACTCCCAAGAATAATCTAGGAGGGCACCCACTTATCTTAGGAAGACCTTGGCTAGCCACAGCTGATGCTTTTATTAGTTGTAGATCTGGGGACATGTACATTTCTAATGGTAATTCGACAAAGAAATTCAATTTGTATCCTCTAGCAAGAGCAATCACAGAAGTAGGAGACAATGAATGGGTTGATGATGAGGACACTATACAACCTGTCTTTACCATTTCTGAAATCAGTGAGGATAGTCAAATTCTGAACACATTAGAAAATTTTGAGACATCTTGAGAATATGACCCCACACAATTTCAGTTGGAATCTGACATAGAATATTTATCATCAAGACAAATGTCTCTTTACTCTATGGAAGAATTTGGTAGTTCTACTATTGAGATTTTTCCAGGAAAAACACTGAATATCAACAAACATTTGGAAAAGTCACAACAAGAAGAACTAACCAAAATCTTGCAAAAACATTCTACTGCATTTGCATGGGAGTATACTGACATGAAAGGTATTGATCCTCAGACTTGCATCCATCACATCTATATTGAGGAAAATAGTAGACCAATCAGACAACCTCAAAGAAGGATGAATCCAAATATTAGAGAGATAGTGAAAGAAGAGCTCCAAAAACTTCTCAATGTAAACTTCATTTATCCAATTTCAGATAGCCGATGGTTTTCTCCTTTAGTTATAGTACCTAAAAAGAATGGTAAATGGAGGGTATGCATTGATTACAAGGAATTGAACAAAGCAACTTTGAAGGATCACTTTCCTTTGCCTTTTATCGATCAGGTATTAGACACATTAGCAGGTAAAAAGTACTTTTCATTTTTGGATGGTTTTAGTGGCTATAATCAAATTCAGGTAGCACCTGAAGATCAAGATAAGACCACGTTTACTTGTCCATGGGGAACTTTTGCCTACCGAGTGCTTCCTTTTGGGTTATGTAATGCACCAGCAACATTCCAAAGAGCAGTACTAGGAATTTTTTATGATCTAATCCATGATTGTGTAGAGGTTTATATGGATGATTTTACAGTTTATGGTAATTCATTTGAAGAAGCATTAGAAAATTTGGAAAAATTTCTCATAAGATGTAAAGAAACAAACCTTTCATTAAGCCATGAAAAATGCTTTATGATGTTTACTTAAGGGATTGTTTTAGGACATCATATTTCAGGAGATGGGATTAAGGTTGATAGATCAAAAGTTGAAGTCATCTCCAAGTTACCTATTCCAAATTGTCAAAGAGATGTTAGAATTTTTCTAGGATTTATTGGTTACTATAGAAGATTTATAGAAAACTTCACTAAAATAGCATCTCCACTCTTCAAATTGCTTACAAAAGACTGTGAATTTAAATGGGATCCTGATTGTCAATGAGCTTTTGAAAATTTGAAAACAAGAATATCTGAAGCACCTATCTTGAGGGGACCAAATTGGAAACTTCCTTTTCATATTTCTACGGATGCTTCAGATACAGCTCTTGGAGCTGTGTTGGGTCAAAAAGATTTAATTCCTTATGCCATTTATTACACCAGTAAAAATTTGACTCCCACAGAGTTGAACTATACTGTGACTGAAAAAGAATTCTTAGCTGTTGTTCATGCAATTAATAAGTTTAGACATTACATAACAGGCTATGAAACTTTTATTCATACTGACCATTCTGCAATTAGATATTTAATGAACAAACCTGTTACTAATGGCAGAGTGACAAGATGGCTCTTACTTTTGCAAGAATTCAATATTACTGTGTTGGATAGACCGGGAAAACAAAATACAGTAGCTGATTTCTTGTCTAGGATTCAGAATACTAAAGAAGATTCTCCTGTAGAGGATAAGTTTCCTGATGAATACTTGTTTGCAGTAACTATTAAGACTCCTTGGTATGCAGATATTGCTAACTATTTGGTTACGGGGAAACTACCTTCACATTTATTTCCAAGTGAAAAACGAAAAATTATTCAGGAGAGTTCAAAATATTCATGGATTTCTAACGAATTGTTTAAAACAGGGCCAGATCTTGTGATCGGAAGATGTGTCAGGGAAGATGAAATGCCTGATATTCTTAAGGCATGTCATGATGAACCATGCGGCGGACACTTTGCAGACAAAAGGACGGCCTATAAAATCCTCTCTTTAGGATATTATTGGCCTTCCCTCTTCAAAGATGCAAAACAATATGTCAAAATGTGTGATAGCTGCCAAAGAGTAGGGAAACCTACCCTTTCAAGTGAAATGCCATTGCAAACACAGGTACTCATTGAACCCTTTGAAAAATGGGCTTTAGATTTCATTGAACCTATTAATCCACCATGTAAGCAAAAGAAGTATATATTGGTTTGTACTGATTATGTTACTAAATGGGTAGAAGCCAAAGCATTAGTATCTGCTACTGAAAATTTAGTTGTTCATTTTCTTTATGAGGATATTTTTACTCGCTTTGGTGTTCCAAGAGAAATTGTGACAGATCAGGGGAGCCAATTTACATCCAATTTGGTGGAGAAGTTGATGGAAGAATACAAAATCAAGCACAGAAGATCTACTCCTTACCATCCACAAGCAAATGGTCAAGTGGAGTCCACAAACAAAGTTCTTGAAAGTATCATCACCAAAACTGTTCATCTACATAGAAGAGATTGGGCAGAAAGGCTTTCAGAAGCCTTGTGGGCCTACAGAACTACATGGAGGAATACAACGGGACATTCTCCCTATGAACTTGTTTATGGGAAAGAAGTCTTGCTCCCCATTGAGTTCCAAGTCAAGACCTTCAAGATAGCAGTTCAGTTGGGGATGGACTTATCGGAAGCCCAAAAGCATAGAATGGAGCAGTTGAATGAGCTAGATGAGATCAGACAAGAAGCAATTTTAAGAACTGATCTAGTTCAATATCAAAGAGCTAAATGGCATGAAAAGTACATCAAAGAGAAGAAGTTTCAAGAAGGAGATTGGGCATTGTTATTTGATTCCAAGTTTAAAGATTGTCAAGGAAAATTTCGGACTCATTAGCTTGGGCCATATGAGATTGACAAGATCTTTAGCAATGGAGCGGTAAGAATCAAGACCATTGATGAGTTTCAAACTCCTCTTATTGTGAATGGCCATAGATTGAAAGTTTATCATAAGCCACTCTCAAAAAAGGATTTTTTCAAAATGTTTCAAGAAAGTTCTGCAATCAGGCTGGTACAGAAGAATTCTTCTTCTCCACCAGCCTAGCTTTTGTTCTTTTCAGTTAAAAAAAAAAAAAAAAAATGGTATAAGCCTGAAAACCAATCACTGATTGGCAGTCTTAAACAGAAAATATAGGGTGAAAATCAGGAACACCTGACACTCTATATTTTCCAAAAAAAAAATCTCTCTTTCATTTCACAAATTTTGTGACCATTCACTCCATTCCATTCCATTTAATTCCATTTCATTTCACTTCATTTCACTCCATTCCACTTCATTTTATCCATTTCATTCCATTTCATCAATAAAAATCTTTTTCATGACCATTTCCATCTGGTCATTTGTCATCTGTTCATTTCCATTCATCCAAGTAATAGCTGTGTCAGTTTCCGCAGCTGACATCTGTTTCCGCAACTGACTCCAGTTTCCGCAGCCAGAAGCAGATTCCACAACTACTACTCTGTTTTCAAAAGAATGTATAGTCAGATGTTATTTCCATAATCATGAAATAAAATGCAGGTGAGAGGATCAAAAATGAAGACATTGAGCATTCAAGACACCAATAAAGAGAAATTAGTTGAAGACCAAGGAAAAGGCAAAGATTCCAAAGGTATGAATAAAATTTATTTCAAATAGCATTGAAAAACACATTTTTATATAGTTCTGAACCATGAGCTCCATCCATTATGTGCAATGATTATATTGACAATTCCGTAACCTCTCACGATCTCCATATTACCCTTTCGCATTCATTATCAAACGGTTCCATCATTAAACCCCCGATCTTCACTCATGTTCCAATATCCCACCGGTGACAATGAGACGTATTTGATTTGACCACGGACTCTTACAGCCGCATAAATCCATAACCGTTGTTGAAACGTGCTCATATTTATTGTGCAGCCACCAAAATTCAAAACGCTGCCGGATGTGTTATACTCTGTTATTCTCTCTGTCGTGTCTCTGCCGTGCTTACGAAACCCCACTCTGTTTTGTCTCACTCCATTTCGTTCATTGTGCTCATTCCCATTCTCTGATATTTACCCACAGTCATTGCACTTATCTCTGTGCATTCATCTGTTATATTTCCATTTGAACCCTCACGCAGGCAAATTGGTGAAGAGTAGAAAGAAAAAAATGGGTAAATTGCTAAGAGCAGAGCCGGAAGGACCTAAGTTTATAGAGGGATATCCGCAAGTAAAGGAGATATTGAAGAAAGAAAATTGGCTGCGGTTTATCCAGAAATTCATAGGTTATCATAAAGAAGTCACGAAGGCATTCGCAAGGTCGTTTGATGGCTTGGAAGCAGAGATTGGAGACCTTAAGTTTGCGGTCAATGAAGCATCTATAGCAACAGCCACGAAACTTCTTCAAGAGGGTGAGCGTTGGTTTAAAAATAAAAGCATCAGTGATGAAGCATGGAGAACAATCTTACGAAACCAAGGTATGGACATAACTGTTTTTAAAAGAGGAATTCCTGTGCATGCATTGAAAGAGGAATGGGCTACTTTACTACTAGTTGTTCAGAAATTCATTACATGTGAAGGCCGTTTTGGGTCCATGTATATGTACCATACCAGGTTACTGATGAATTTTCTAGATAATCAAACTCTCAATCTCCCATATTTTCTATTCAATAGTTTGAAGAAAATTTCCGTGACTGTTCAAAAGAATTTAGGAGATGTAGAACCCCATCTATATCACCACGGCCTTGTAAAAATTTTGATTGAAAAGGAGTTAAAGGAAAAGAAAGACACATGGGAACAATTTCTGGTTAGAAATTTCTTTGAGGAACCCCAGGAAATTCCTGCAGGTAGTATAGCAAGAAGGAGTAGAAGAAAAAGAATAAATGATGAAACCCAAATTACTCCTACTCAGGAAATTCCTGAAGGTAGCACAACAAGAAGAAGTAGGAGAAAAAGAACAATTGATGAAATCCAAAATACTCCTACTACTGCAATTGAAAGAACTGATAAGGAAGAGAAACTGTCAAAGAGGAAGAAGAAAGAAATCAAGGGTAAGAAGCCAATAATACCAAAAGAGAGAAAAACTATTGAAGCTATACATAAAACTCCTTCTTCTGAAGAAGAAGATAATCAAGTGTTATCTGAAAGACTAGTTTATCTTCAAAAACAGTCCTCTATGGCCAAGAAGACAGAGAAAGGAAAACAAAAACAAAAGGATAGTGCACCACAACGTGTGAGAAGAAGCATCAGACTTAAGGGGAAATTGAGGAAAACGCAAATGAAGGGTCCTCATTTCATTGACTTGGGAGAGGAAACATCTGAACAGTCCCCAGCTAACCATAGTCCATCTCAGTCAGTTAGTGAACCTGGTTCATTTCATTCTCAGTCAGACATTGAACATACTCCATCCCATTCTCAGCAAGATGTTGATGTAAGTCATTCTCAGCCAGATTTTGAAGATAAATCTCCTTCACGGCATTTTGGGGACAACCCAGTAAAAATGACACCTGAAATAGACCCCAAGCAGCAGGAAGTATATGACTATATAGAATCTTTGGAAAAGGCAGCTACAGGTCCCAGTACTTCGTCCATTCAGCCTCATATAGTACAGGATGATTTAGTCCAAACACTAAAACAAGAAATTTTTGAGCTAGAGCTTTTAAATAGGCACATCAAAAATGAAAATGAGACATTGAAAGAACAAGGCAAACTGGACAAAATCATCCATGATAATACCATGCTACATTTGGGAATATGGCAGAAGAAGAACAAGAAATTGAAAAGGAAATGCCAGAAGTTGAGCAGAGCACTGGTTAATATCAAATTTAGGTGCTTAATGAAGAAACCCAGAATGTTGGCAGCACCAAGGAAGAGGAGGAGAGGATTGGATGTGCTGGCTGAAGTGTCAAAGCACATGAACTAAGGAAGGAATATCAAAATTTTGGTTGCATGAGGACATGCAACACCTTCACAGTGGGGGTATGTTGAGTCTCAATTCTGCATCTTTTCCATACACTTTTCTATACCTTTTTCACTCACCTGAACCTCCCAAAATGTCAATATCATTGTATATCAATTGAAAAAGGGCATCTAACATGGTTTTTAACTATATTTTTGTGTTTGCTATTTGATTTAGATTTTTTTCATCTAGCTGCGGAATCCTGCCACTTTCCGCAGCTGCTGCAACTTTCCGCAGCTATTTTGTGAAACTCTATGTTACAGGTGTCTACAGGAAAAACGAGCCACATGGGCAAGTCAGGAATGATGTGGACATGGTTCGTGTCCTATTGGTTCGAGCAAACTCATCTAAAGAAGGCGCGGTCAAATGCGTCCACATGGAAGTCAACCATAGAGTCTTACAGCGACAGGACTCTGTTCCGTGTCACATAAAGGTTCATATGGCCGTTTCTGAGCTTGCGGAGGACAAGTCGACATCTGTACATGGCTCCATAGCCGAATTCAAGCAGCCACTCCTCATAGATTTACTTTCCAACACGGCCATGATCCTAGATCCGTGGACGTAATGGTCTACGTGTTCTACACCAACATAAACTTTAGGAGACAGTTATATTTCTTTTGTTATATATAACGCATTTGCATACGCATATAGAGTTAGTCTCGATTAGTCTCTGTTAGTTTTTATTAAGTCTGCTCTGTAATGTAATTACGCTGCCTTTGTGCCGTAATACTACCATACTGTTATGACTGCATTTTTAATATAAGAAGACCTGTTTTCCAACTTAATTCGTACTTGAAGATCGTTGCCAAGGCTGGTGTAGAGGGCCCCTGCTCAGCTAAGGTTTTGTGTATTAGTGTATAGTTCTTATTTCATTTCTTTAAAGCTCATTGTGCCATAATCCATTCACATGTTTATACACTGCATTTTTCATGATACATATGCTTCATTTCTGTTTATAAACTTTCCTGCTTTCCATTTCACTTCTGTCTTTCATGTTTTATGTTATTAATCACTGATCAATGCTCTTGTTTCAGGTTATAGATAGGCAGCCCGGGCATTTTCATAGATTTTTGACTAATGACATGGAATTAACATTGTTCTGCTGCTAATGTGTTTTTCTTAGTTTCTGTTTAATTTCAATACTGCTTTGTTTAATTCAGTTTTGCTCATTTGCTTCAGTAGTTAAATTTAGATATATTAAACTGCTCATAACATCTTCAGTTGCCTCCGAAAGCCACAGCTGGACTGATGGTGAGGGATTGTATTATGAAATGTGTAGTTTAGTATTGGTTTTCTTTCTGCAAATTTAGATATATTAAACTACTCATAACATCTTCAGTTGCCTCCGAAAGCCACAGCTGGACTGATGGTGAGGGATTGTATTATGAAATGTGTAGTTTAGTATTAGTTTTCTTTCTGCAAATTTAGATATATTAAATTGTGCATGACATCTTCAGTTACCTCCGAAAGCCACAACTAGACTGATGGTGAGGGATTGAATTATGGATGTATGATTTGATATTAGTTTACTTTCTGCAAGTTAGATATCAGTTACTCAAGTTGTTTATGGTTACTTCCGAAAATCATAGCTGGACTAATGATGAGGGATCAGAAGACAAGTTGATGTAAATTGATTTAGATTTATTTTATTGCAACTTTTGGATTTCTTTCAGCGTAGTTTATTTTTTGTTTAGACAGCAGCAAGAATAGTTTGGTTTCATGCTCACTAGTTCATTGTTTTGATTCATTAGACTAGCAGCGTCTTTTCATTTCAACAGCATATTTTCATTTCCTTTCAAGTTTTGTCATTGTAAGTTTCAAATTCCTTTTTAAGTTTCAAGTTGGTAAATCATTATAGAGGATATCATTTCCTTGAACAAACATAACTATACTTGTTTTCATTTTAGAATTTCCATTTCATCTTAGAAAACCAAAAACGACAAAAAGTTAAGAAATAGGTTATCTTGCACATATAGTGCGCCGCACTTCATCAGCTTACGAATCCCGGATTGACAAATTAAATGCAGCAATTTAGGACACACTAAATTGACCAAACAATGAGGTGGGCACAACAACATGTACTGAATTGCTAAAAGCCCTTGGATTGAGTTGTTACATATTACTTATGGGGTATGTACATGGTTGCCATGATTGGATAGTTCATTTGCATTTCATACTCAAGAAGCTGCTCAAAAGACTGCGACAGATCTTGGCAACCTGTTGGTTCTAGATTTAGTTGAATCGTGCAATATCCATGTTTACACCAATTTTATTCCAAAGTGTTGACTCCCTTTGGTTAAAGATGATGCAAATGCATTTACCTTAATTATGTTCCATAGTCTAAAAGTCAACAATCCATGTAATCAATAACATGTCCATTTCATACGTTTTCCTCTTCAATGTGAGATTTTACACCCCATAAATTCACATTCATTATGGACCGTTACATGTAGCACAAGATAATTCAGAGCTCCTCCTTTTGGCATTCCCTTGCACCCCGGTGCAATTGCTAGTATAATTACGTGAGAGGCGTTTTCTTTGTTGGCTTGGGGTTAGAAAACACTTTTCACCCCAGCCAATGAGAAGCCTTTCTCATCGCCCTTCCAGCCAATAAAATTTAGACATGTGGCACCTCCTCCAACCAATGAAAATCTTCCATTTGGCTTGTTACCAGCTGTTAGTTTGAAAAATAAGTTTTAAGATCTTAAATGTTTGAAAATAGGGGCATGAGAGAGGTCAAGAGGGTTTGGAGACTAGGGTTTGTAGGTCTGTGTTGAGGGATTCGAACAGGGCAACAGTGGAGGCGGCGGTGGAGGCCGAGGCTTCAATATTCAAGTTCAAAACCCACATCTGCGAAGTTTGTGGTGACAAGTTCAAAACCCACATCAAATTCCAAAATCCCTGAGGTGAAAAGTTCAAAACCCACATCAAATTCCGGAAACACTTCAGGGAGAGAGAGCAGCTCAAGCGGTTGAGGCATCTTGATTCCTTGAAAGGGAAGAAGAAGGATGCTTTTAGGGCTAAAATAGTACTCAAACAATAGAAATATAGGGAAGCATCCAGACAGGTTTTGGTGCCCAAGGTGGGATATGGGCTTGTAGGGGAGATTAAGAGAGCAATATTTTGGGTCATCACGGTGTCCGATAAACCTTCAGTTTTGTCCCCCAAGGGTTCGAATAGAGAGGTTATCAGATATATCAACTTGTATAAGAATTTCGCCGTTCATTGCAAGCTGTTTGGGTCCAGGGCCTTCAAGCATATTACTGGTAAGGTAGAGGTATGCCAAACTCTGTAGCCTGCATAAACTTGTTGGCAGTTTTCCATGCAGTTGATTGTGATGGAGATACATATTTGAGAGGCGACCACAATTAGTTATGGAAGCGGGTATTTCCCGTGATAATTTATTTTCTGCTAACCATAAGTTGGAGAGCACAGTGAGATTTCCAACATTTGATGGAATTTCTCCAGTCAAGATGTTTTGGTTCAAGTAAATTTCTTCTAACAGAGGAAGCCCAAAAATGGAGGGAGGAATGGTTCAATGGTTCCGGTGAGAAATTTGGAATAGAGGGACAAGTATGAGAGCTTTGTGAGTCGACCCACTCAACACTGCTGAGATGATAGAGAATATAATATCTCGCGTGACACTGTTTTAAGGGAAAACCCCTGAGCAACTTTGACAGTTTTCCCTTCCTATGAAGGTCTTCCTTTTCCCATCGTTTCTTATTCTTGAGTATTTCTTTGTTATATCAGGAAAATTTTTAGAGAGTGGAATTGATTTAGGGTTTCCCAGTGTTGCCAAGTGAATGGCCGTCGGGGGTTTGACTTCAGGTATGTCAACGCTACCAGTATTAAGGTATTTCTCTTTTGTTTTTTAGGAAGTATCAGAATTTCTATATACCCAGGCTCACAGTTGGATAGATGCAGATACTCTTTTAATAGAATAAGAGGACGATCTAACGAGTACCCAAAGTCTCTCGTACCCCTAAGAAAAACCATAATAGACCATAAAATAAAAACTGAAAGGAGCACAACCATGAGAGAAATAGTCTTGATTTTTTTTGTTTGGTTGGTTTCTTTCTGAAACTACTTGGTATGAAGTGAGTCTGGATCTTTTTTAGGCTTAAATACTTTATGGTATTTCTAATTTTTCTATAAAATATTTCGAAGTGTGGGTTTTCATTGCTTATGGTTGGGTGATTTTCTTACCAGGTTCGTGCAACACAGACATGTATGCCCCGCCTATCAAGATGGTGGGAAAAAGGATTGACATCAAATATGGTAGAAGTTCATTCAGCCCAGGAATTGATTGATTCTCTTCTAATTGTTGGAGACAAGCTTCTTGTTTTAGATTTCTATGCTCCTGGTTGTGGTGCCTGTAAATCTGTCCATCCTAAGGTATGTCGGAGGATTGAATCATTAACCAGTTTGTAATATTGTTCTATCAAAACGTTAATTTTTGAAGTAACTATTTTAGCTGTTCCTGGTGAAACATGCCTTTTGATGTATTCCATTCAAACAACTTTCGAATGGGTTTCTCCTCTCTTTCCCGGAGATAATGTTCTTTGAAATATATTGTTTGAGCTGACAAAGTCTACGTCTCCTTAGCAGGCCCCATGTGCTCACCATGGCGGTGCTCCTTTCAGTTTTTATTTTATGGTCTATTATGGTTTTGCTTAGGGGGTTTGAGAGACTTGGGGTACTCGTTAGATCGTCCTCTTATTCTATTAAAAGAGTCTCTACATCTATCCAGATGTGAGCCGAATTCACGCTGCAAACCTTCTTAAAGAGTGTGTCTGCCTCACAAATTGTGAACCATGTAGATATGAGTTATGGAAATTTTCCGGAAATCTCTAAATCTTTGATGAGAAATTGGATTATCCTTGTAAGTAGATTGATTCTCCTTTTAACAGTGTCATAACCACTAGGCATACTGATCGTATAGATATCTTCTTGTTACAAATGTTTACCATGAGTTTTATGATGAACTTATATGGTATCTCTCACTCAATGTTGCAATATAACTAAATTTAGTTGGCCCAGACAAAAATGATGGATCTATTTCATCATAACAACTATAATTCTGCATTGTTCAGTTACATGATTCTTACCTAACATGTGTTTTGCTAAGCTTCAGGTCATTCTCTCTTTGGCAGTCATAGATATACTTGTATTTAATAAATTTTTTGCAACATGAATTTTGAGTTCGTACTCAATGGTGCTAACCATTATCATTGCAAATAAATTTTACAGTAGTTCTATCACTCTTGTCTTTATGCTCATATGTATGAGATGACATGGGTATATTACCTTGCTTGTTCTCTGATGGAATTTTATGCAGGGTGCAGAGATTCCCTGCACAGAGATGTTTGGCACATTTTCATTAGTAGTGGGAGCCACGGTATGTGCAATTTCTTTACTTGAGTTGTTGGTATTAGATTTGGAACTAAATATTCAGAAAATAATGACTCCAAATGTGCTTTTATAGGTTGGAATGGAATACTGGGCTTGCTGGGCTCACCGAGCTCTCTGGCATGCTTCATTGTGGCATATGCATGAGGTATAACTACAATTTATAGAAAGGTGGACCAAGAATTAATTAAAAAAAAAAACAATCCAGCTGTAACATAGCAGATATGTTTTGCACTATGCAATCCCCTTTTGTTCCATTGATTATAGGACTGTTGAGATGTTAGTTTTAGATTGTAATTGACAATCCATTTTCTTTGGGAAGTCTCATCACAGGCCAAGGGAGGGACCTTTTGAGTTGAATGACGTGTTTTCCATTATCAACGTTGGTTCGGCCATTGCATTACTGGCTTATGGATTCTTTAACAAAGGCTTTGTGCTAGGCCTTTGTTTTGGTGTTGTAAGTACTAGCCTCTGTTTTGACTGTTGCTACCATTGAAATTCACAGAAGTACTAAATTGATAGTATTCTTTAAAGAATGATGTGATCATTGTAAATTTAAACCAAGTTTGATTTAACAGCTATGTCAAGGTGATTTTCAACAGTAGTATGTTAGTCACTCTATTATCAACCGACTGTGCATTTTGAAAAATTCCTCAGGGGCTTGGTATCACCGTTTTTGGGATGGCATATATGTTTGTCCACGATGGTCTTGTTCATCGCCACTTTCCTATTGGGCCTATTGCTGATGTTCCATATCTTCTTAAGGTAGTAGCTGCACATCAAGTTTGTTCCTAATCTCCTTATCATAGCTCCATAGATTGCTTCATTTATCTGTGAGTTAGACATAGATTTCTTTCCAGTAAGTAGTGAATCTCATACAGATTTGTTTAAATGCCATTGCACCAGGAATCAAGCTGAGAATAGACAACGAAAATTTCATGGTGATTTCGGTTTGGATTTGGCTCGTTAATGGTTGTTGTAACCATAGACATTGTGCAAATAACATGATTGGATACTTTGATTAGCTGCATCCTTCAAATCAATAAGCTGGATGGATAGAAATAAGGAAGAAAAAGAGGAAAAGTTTGACAGTAGACAAGATCCTTGTTCCTAGGAAATACCTGTGACAATCCATTTTCAAAAGTTAATGAGCATACAAATCTATATATGGTCTTTCATATGCAATTTTTTTAATTTATCTATTAAGCAAGGTTTAAAAATTTAATATGACCAAGGTTCTAAGTTCAATTGAGTCAAAAGAATATCAGAACCCTGAAACGGATTTATAATTAATTTTCTTTATAAAAAAACTTTGAAACTGTTGAAAATTTGTTTTAAACAAATTTTAATGCCATTCTTAAGGTTTCTGGTGCGGAGCATCATAAAGTTTCAATTGCAATCTCAATGTTTATGTTTCTGTTTAATTTTCTAAACACCACCACTAAGTACAAATTTGTTTTGTTTTCTTTAGTACCATATGCAAAAATTTACAGCAAAGATAATAGAGATGATGAAAGAAGAAAACCTTTTTGCATGGCAAGGTGGACCCATTATCTTGACACAGGTATGTTATCCTCTTATAATAGCTTGTTACATTGTTCTGAGTATAACGATGCATGACACTTTGACCTGATTCATACTAATTTAGTATTTATTTGATTATTACATTGTTCTGTGTATAATGATGTATGCCACTTTGATTTGATTCATACTAATAAGCTATGGCACCCTGATTTGATTCATAGTCCTGTGCAGATAGAGAATGAATATCAACAAGTAGAGCAATATTATGGTGAGAAGGGAAAGTTACATGCCAATTGGGCATAAAATATGGCACTATCATTAAATACAAGTACTCCCTAGGTGATGTGTAAACAAATCGATGCTCCAGACCCAATTGTGAGAAGTTTTTTTAATATCTTTTGCCATTAATAGAAGTTTAGCTTTCCACATAAACTCTCTTTAGAAATTTGTAATAGTTTAGGGTTTTTACTGATATACGAATCATTTTTTTGTAGATCAATACCTGAAATGGTTTCTACTATGACTATTTTAAACGTATTTCTCCTCGAAAGCCAAAGATGTGGACTGAAAACTGGACTGGATGGTAATGATTTCTATATAATGTCAATTTTCCTTTTACACACATATCAGGTACTCCCTGAGTTTAATTTTCAATATAACACCAGGATCAAATTATACTAAGAACAGTAAAATATATAGAAACAATAGCTTCAATGATGACTCTTTCGTACAAACATTTCTCTAAATTCTAGAAGAAGAGGGTATGCCTAGTGTCTCCATTTCAGAAAATATTGTGGATCAAGGTACTCATTGAGAAAACTCAGCAAGAACTATGGTAATATGGAGGACTATCGAATGGCAGATGGCAAAGTTAGCAGTAATGTTCTGTATGACAACTGTAAAGAGAAGAACGAGAATAATTATGGGGTAGGCTTTTAATTTTTCTAGATGCCTTGGATTATCACTTAGCTTACCTAACACCATTTGATCAGTTGGTTTGAGCTAAATTCATCATCCTTGTGTGAGAAATCGAAATGAGGGTAGTTGAAAGTATGGCCAAAACCAATTTAAAAGTTACCCTGTTTTCAATACTTATACGGTATCTTCCCTATGTAGATTCACTTCTAGTAGTGAATACAAGGTCAAGGATGAAGTGGGTAGTGTAGGCATTGGGTTTTGGGTCTTCGAATGGCTCGAGGAGGTCAGTGGATGGGATTCTTCAAGAGTATTAGAATGAGTGGAGGAAGCCTTTGGAATGGAGGGATTTTACATACTGAGTTTCATATCCCCTTTCGGCGTTCCCTTGCACCTCCCAGTGCAATTGCTAGTAAATATTTTTAACCAAAAATACAAAATTAAAAAATATCATACAACCAATAAACTATTATATATAAAACACTTCCTTTTTTTTCACTAACATAAATGTGAAGTTATGGAAGGGAAGAAAAAATGAAAAAGGCAAGGGGGAAAATTTGGTCTCACCACGTCATTTTGACATGTGACCTTTCCCAATAATAAAAGTAGGTTATCGATTACGAACGTCAAATTAGGATCCCGTAAGTATCATGGTAAACATCGGTCCCTCTAACTGTCATTGGAAACCATAAACCACATCCCAAAACCACTTATTGTGAGGCTTATGGCTCAACTTTGATAACATCCCTATAAATTCAAAAGGCCAACAATAAAACCTTAAATCTGTATGGTATCTACGAACTAGGCTTTGAGGGTTTCAGTAGAAGGTTTCTGTGGGTTAATTTTCGTTGTCTATTACATAATTCTTTGGTTTCAGGTAATGGCGACGACGGAAAATTCATCGAAGGTCACAAAAGAATCGAAGAAATTGAAGATCCAGGAGCTGCACGATGAACTTTCTAAGAGGGATTCGAACCCCGATGCTCTCAGTTCTTAGCCGACTGAATGCCTGGGAAATTCTTTAGATCTGCTGGAAAATGTCGTAGGCGAGGGCCCTGAGTCCGACGTAAAACAAGCCGTTACGCCATTAGAAGATGCACTAGAAAAATCCGAGGCAGTTAACGTGGAGGAACCCCCTTCTGGAGATGAAACATCCCAACTCAAGACTGTCACCAAGAAGTGCAAAGATTCGATAATGGCAGAGTCGGTAGACACCGTCACTATCGTCACGACAGTCGTGGCATCCGTGGAGAAGCTGTCAAATGAGGGGGAAGATAAGGGAGTCGCTAGTGTTGCAGGGACGTTACAGTTGTCAGCCTTGGAAAAGAAGCACTGGCGTGCCGATAGGTTTGGCTTGGCGTTACAGTTGTTGGAGGAAGAGAAGCGCAATTCGCGAGTAGCAAGGTGAGAGTAAAGATTTTGTAGGCAACTGCTGGTTAATTTTATGTTAGGGTTTTTGTAGTGAACAAGGGTATGCACTTACGTTTTCTTCAGTATTCATCTTCTGTTTCCATTCCCTTTAGAATTTCAAGGGCTTCCATGTTGAATTTACAGTTGAAAATTTACTTTCAGAATTTGGGTAGTACGATGTGTGTGTAGAGTCTTATAAAAGTGAACTCTCAAAATAAAGGTTTCAAGGAATACGTTTTTCTTCCTTTTCAAATCAATGAGATTTAATCCTGAAATTTTCAGGGCTTTATATGTGGCCTTTTGTGGTTTCAACCAGATCCATTTTAGACAAAGAAGAAAGTCACACTAGTTACAGCCATGGCTCTGGTGTACTTTGAGCCTTCTAATTTGCATGGGTGTTTGTTGTGTATTGCTTGTTATTTTTCACTTACGTAACCAACCTGCGAATTAGAATTTCCAACCTTCCTTATGAACAGACCATTAGCTTTCTTATCAAATATTGAAAAAAGGAATTCTAACTATAACGCCTTGAATTACAATTTTCCTGGTTCTACGACCTATTTGAAAATGGTGCAGTCGAAAAATTTCTCAACGAACTACAATGATCTGCATGATCATTTGAAAGAAGAAATAATGTCGTTGCTGTCAATGGAATGTGTGTGCAGATTTCATAGCGTCTCAAATAAGTGGAATAATATCCTGTCATCACACAATTTCATCAAAAAAATGTGGAGAAAGAAGCCTCCTAACATGAACGTTTATGTGCCAGAATACCCGACTTTCATTGAGCCCGAATACCCGTTTATGTGCTGCATAGGCATTGGGGATCGTGCGTGTTTTGTAACTAATGATTTTCTAGTGATAAAGGTGGTTGTTTACAATATTGGTGAAAAGACATGGAAAAGTCTTCCCAACTTTCATTTAGATGAGGAAATAAAGACATGGATCAGTCTTTCGAGCTTTCATGGAATTGGTCACAAGTTATGGAAAGGCAGTGGTATGGCCTTGAACCAAGTCCTGACATGAAGGTTTTGTGAAGCCTGGTATGCATTCTTTTTAAACATTATTTCTCTCTTATTTAGGTCTAGATTGGTCTCTCCAAAGTTGCCTTGCCTTGCAAGTTCTTTGATATCAATAGTGATACCAACTTGTTTTATTTTGGTAATTAAAAGATGTTCCTTTTATTGATTCAAAATTTTTAATACAAAACCGGAGTGCCCACAACCAAATCTGCTGTTGTGGTTTGGAAGTGGCCTTTAGAGCTTTAATGCATTATATTCTAGACATCTTTCCAATGGCATGATATGACTTTCTCCACTATATATTTCTGCCCTGTAAAAAAATTTGACCTCCTTATAGTTGGATTGATTTGCTTTCTAGAGATCAAATTGATAGCCTTTAAGATTTTATTATCTTGGATGTTGCCATCTTGCAACCCGTAATAAACATTTTGATAACATATGAAAACCTTCTTAAACAACTGCAAAAACTTCCCTGGATTGTTGCCTTGGGCATTTTTGCTTCATTCTTCTCTCTCAATCACTGCTGTATTTGCAATGTATGTACTTTTTTTTGTCTCTCTTTCTTCATTCTCCTTGCCTTTTCCATCCCTCCTTGACTTCTTTGCAGCCATTTTCCCAAAATTGGTTGGATGGATTTTTTGTCTTTCTCATCACAATGGGATACTAGGGATTCCTCAAGTTGTACAACCTTGATTCCACTTCTTTTTTCTAGTCCCTTGATTAGAGCTCCATTCTCCAATATTTCATTTGCAGGATTGATGCTCCATTCAGTGTGCTTATATTGTGCATCATTATACCTTTTCAGCCAAGTATACCACTGGCTAGCTAGAATATCTTGAATGTGAATCCGAGTCCAATGTAGCCAATAAAAAGACCTCCCAAGTCTCTATTTAGGATTCCAGGGAGTGGATCTGTGAGGAATACATTGGGGATTCTCCTATTCTTTATTTGGGTTCCCACTCTGCCCCTAGTCTTGAAGATTCTTTAACATAGATTTCAACAAGATGCCTATTCTGTCTACCACCTGCTTCGTAGGTTTCTCCTCATATCTTCCTCTTTTGGAGGAGATCTTTGCAACCCCTTTGAGAATCAAAATGTCCGGCTCTACAAATTTTCCTTTCTCACACTAAAGAAATTTTCCCTTTTGTTCATGACAAGGCTCAAGCAATCAAAGAAAAGCATAAAGCCTCAGGGTTGTCAGGTAAAGGAAAGATGAAGCATGGAGTGGTCTGAACTTAAAAAAAAATAAACAATGACCAGTCAATTGGAAGGATCATACAATATAGAAAAAATGTGAAGCAACACCAGGTGGAAAGACACCTAAAAAGTGGAGTTAAAACTATGAAGCTGCACTGGATAAATAATAAGACCTACCCTTAAAATCTGAATCTTCAAAACAACTGGGCACAATGTTAAACTATCAAGGAATGCAAGACCCAACCCTTTTGGAAGAACTCCATTGTACACTTGATTTAGAATCCCAAGTCAAATAGAAAGGCAGAGGCCCTGGGCTATTAGTTTGGTGTGCTTTGTATCTACAATAATCTGTTTTGACTATTCATCTTCTCTTCCTTTAGAAATAATTAACCTACAAAGATCTTTTTCTCATATTTTGGTTTCCTAATGCTCTTACAGTATTCCATGATTTTGTTGAGTGCCATCAAGATACCAATTCTGGTTTATGCTTTCTTAACCATTATTGAGCTTGGTTTTTTTTACAAAAATAAATATTTTGCATCACCTCTTTAAAAAGTCTTTGGCCTACCCTGGAGGCAAAATTTTATAGAAATTCCAATGGATAGAAGGTGCGGAGTACCCGGTTCAAACCTAGATGAATCAAATCTGTTTCAGAACTATCATTGTTGTCCCTAATTTTCTGTTTTTTTGTATTAGAAAGACAAATTGTCCTCCTAAAAATAAACCCCAAAAAACATATATTTGCTAACTATTTTGAAAAAAAATCTTCACATTTTGCTTCCTTGTGTTGTTTGGCCCTTTAACTTATTCTCTTGCTTGCAATCCTTGCCCATCCTTGACCTTCTTCTCCTGCTTGCAATCCTTGCCCATCAATGTTAAAGTATCCCTTGGAGGAACTCCACTGCACACTTGATTTAGAATCCCAAGCCAAATAAAAAAGCAGAGGCCATAGGCTATTAGCTTGGTGTGTTTTGTAATATCTACAATAATCTGCTTTGATTATTCATCTTCTCACCCTTTAGTAATAAATTAATAATTATCCTACAAATCTTACTTTTTATCATCTTACAATTTTCCAATGCTCCGACACTATTCCATGATTCTGTTGAGTCTTATCAAGATCCCACCTCTTGTTTATGCTTTTCTTAACCATGATTGATCTGGATATTACACTGTGAGCTTGATTTTTTTACAGAAACATATACTTTGCATTACATCTTAAAAAAGGTGCTGGCCTAACCTGGAGGTAAGATTTTATAGAAATTCCAATGGATATAAGGTAAATCAAGATAAATCAAATCTGTTTAGAACTATCATTGTTGCCTCTAATTTTTTGTGTTTTCGTATTAGATAGGCAAAATTTCCTTAAGAATAAACAAAAAAGCATATATTTTACTTATGTTGAATTATAATTAAATAGTTATATTTTATTTATGTTGAATTATAATTAATTATAGTCAATGAACAATTAAAACTATAATAATTAATGGATTAGTGATAAGGGAATATTGGTTAGTTGATTAATGGTTTAAGGAACTGTGAGTTAAGGATGAATCATTAGAAAATGTGTTGGTTATTACATTAATGGTGAAGGGTTCAATAGATTAGTGGTTTGCTTATTGATTTAATGGGTAATAAATTATGTATTAAAGGGTTTATGGTAATGGATTGAGCTTATTGGATTAGTGGTTTATGCTTAACTTAAATTTATGGTATTAGTGAACTAGAGACTAAGGGTTTAATGGCTTGGTGGTCAACTAGGATGAATGAATTAGGGAATTAGGGAGTTAGTAAGTTAAGCATTAGGTGTTAGTGAATTAGAATGTAGAAGTTAACTATATTGAAAACAATTCTTTCCAACCCATTGGAATTCCTAAGCTTCTAAACACTAAAATATATTAAATATTGTCTTGAAAACAAGTCTTTTCAACTTATTAAACTAATTCACTATACTTATAAATGTGGGATTGTCACATGAACTTGGGCTTCTAACATTGTAGATGGTTGCTCATTTATTGGTGTCACATGTAGATGATTTAATGGTCGTAGAGGTTCGTTGTAAAGGCTTATGAATGTAAAAATTCAGTGCTCTAAGAGAGATATTGATCTTGTGTTCGCAACACTATAGTGCTCAGAAATTGGAATCAAATTTATAGATTAAGGCATGAATGCACAACAAATAAAAGGCATACCATCCACTGAAATATTTTAATTTTAGCAGAAAGTATGATGTATTCACAGTGGACAAATATTAGAGAGTAAAATATATGATAGATAATTGCAGTGCTTTGGAAATAAAATGCATGAGTCAACCTTACATAATCTAGAATTCTCCAACACTTCCAGACTGTGACTACAATTTACCTATGCAAGTTTCCTGATTATCATGCTGTCTTCTCTGTTGCATTCTCCTCTGTCTGTCTTTTTTGTGACAATTTTTGTTGTATCATTATATCTTTTTATATTATTTAATTAAATGTATTCAAGACTTATCTATAGATAAAGGCTAAAAGGAATTTTTTCTTCCTGAAGGGCTATTCATAAAGTAAAGGTTAGCTAACCTTCCTAAAGTACTATTCTACTGTCCTGACATAGACAGTAAGACCAAACCTTGCTTTGTAGGAGATGCAGGTCTACAGGATATGTGAAGATTAACAAAAAATCTAACATTCAATATATTTATCTTTCATGTTTTAGTTGATGTATTTCCTATATTTGCTATCCCTTATAACCATGATGAGTTATTTGCCTCTTGTTAGAAAGGGGTAATTCAGGGATAATTTCTGCACAAGGCCTTAGGCTAACTTGGAATGTGTGTTACTGGTTTGTGAGCAAATTTATGAAGTTTCTCAATTTAAAATTTTGCTGTTGTCAACCCAATGTAACTTAGTGTTACTGCTACCTGGTTCAAGAAAAAAACGAAGTTGGATAAATAAGATTATAGTGCGTTGTATGAAGCTTTAAGACCCAAATTATTTGTTGCAGCCTGAATTTTATATTACCATGTTTTGAATAAAAATCTAGAAATATATGGTAGCGTTTTTTTCCTTGAGCTTTAATGTGTTATAAAAAGCCTTTTGATGATTTTTGTTTTGAATCTTTATGTTTCTGCAGTACAAGAAATGCTATAAAAGCACCTGATTGGCATGGTAGCATGGCTGAAATTGGACAATGGTCTTGTTGAACCTCATTCAGAGGTTATGTTTACATGGAATTTACTGGTCCAGTTCAAGTCGCTTCTCTTGATTTAGAGCTATGGTAACCCTTTTTTGAATATTTATGTTGGTGCAGTATATCTAAATAAGAAAATGCTATAAAATCACCTGATTGGCATGATAGGATTGTTGAAATTTGAAAATGGTCTTGTTAAACCTCCATCATAGGTTATATGGTTATATGGAGTTTACTTGACCCACACCTGTGATAAGTTATAACCATCAGAGGCTTTGTAATGATATCTTGAATTGAGTTTCATTTTTGTTTTGCATCTATTCCCTATTTCTTTTCAAGTTGGGTTTTTTTGATGTTATAACTTAATTTTCAACTTGTATGGTTGTCTGGGGCTCGTCATAAGTTTTTGGTTGGTTACATGATTACACAACAGCTGTGTGAAGGCAAAAAACTCTTCTGCTTCATATTTGTTGTAACTTTTTTTATGGTGCATCTACAGGTTGCAATAGTTAGTGCAAAAAAATTCTGGAAGCACATCAATTATTTACACACAGAAGAAATTTAAACAACACAGAGGCCATATTGCCACTACAGAACCATAAGCTTTATTTTCATGCAATATTCATGCACAGACTTGAGGGCCAAGAGCCAGTAAGACACGTTTCCTTTCGAATTTATGCCTAACTATACTTTAGGAAATATTTAAAGTGGATAAAACTTTGGAACGTTAAGAAGCCATTAAACAGTTAAATAAGCCACCTTCTCCAGCAAATGTGAATCAGTGATTCAGACCTTGACTCCATTTTGACGTATTTCAGTTCCCAAATAAAAATGTGTTACATATCCTGGCGGCGCAAATTAACTTAGGCATTGGTTATGAAGGCACCATGCGGTGATTATGAATGTGTTGGAGTTGATATTCCTTTGAGAGGCCCCAACATGAATCCTGGACTGTTTATCTCTCTCTTAGGTAATGGTTATCAAAGTCTAGTGACTATCAGGAATACAAAGTAAGGGAGTTGATATTCCCTTGAGAGGTCCCGATATGAATCTTGGACCATTTATCTTCCTCCAAGGTAATGGTTGTCAGAGTCAATCTTGCTTCTGCAAGTGCCACACACTACCTCCCAGCTACGAGGACACATGTGGCTTTTCAACCCAACAGCAAAGGTTACAAATCACAATTGTTGAGAATGTAACCCATTCAAAACGTGATGCAACCCTTGGTAGTGTTGAAAAAAACCATAATTCTATATAGCGTATGATCTCTATAACTAAATCATGATCACAATGTAAAAATTCTCAGCTCAATTAAGATCAGTGGAGAATCTATCAAAATCTTAACTGGAAACAAAATTTGTTTTTGGCTGTGAGGATTGCCTATGAACCAGTGAGGCTCCTGTATTGTTTTGGATACTATGAAAGCCCTGTTTACATTGATTTTGCAGTCAGAGGGCAACACTTCATGTGTGACATATCATGACAGATCATTCTCAAGAATCGTACTGATACAGCAGATAGCAAAAATGGGTGATCATCGAAGGCATGGAGTGCAATGGATAATGTCTGTATAGTATATATGGTTAGCCTCTTGTTCTGGCACTAATTACTGCTACAGACCTGGAATGCCACCCTTTGGAATGGTGGAAAAATCTTGTTGTATGATTTAGGTTCTAGGGATTCCGGCATTTTCAAGGCTTGTGTTTGTTTAAGTTAAATGTTCATCATCTCTTGTTAAATATATGTTGTATTTTATTTTAAACAATGTTTAGCCATAATGGTGTTTTTAAAGTTTGGTGGACTGTGTCAGTTCTGGTGCTACTGGATTTTACTCTAATCTTTAAAGTGATTAATAGCTATGAAAGTAATTTCTGTATTGAATGATCAGTGCACATGGTTCCCAATCTTATCAGTCAATATGTTTCATCTCTTAAATGACAGAAATTACCTTCGGGTATGTTTTATTGACATATTTGGTGAGTTAGCAAATGGTACTCCAAAACCTACCTCTCCTGGACTAGGAGAAGCAAAAATATCGGAAGAAGAAAGAGGAAAGCGAGGGCTGAGAGGTATGTTCTTCCAAAATTAAGGAATTTATTTTCTGTCTTCAGATTCCTAAGATTATGATGATGCTATTTTCCTTATCTTGTGTGTCTAATTTACCGTCAGCTTAATTTGCTTAATATTTTTTTCCAAAATTATGATATGCATTTGTTTTACTCCAGAATAATTGGAATTTGACAATGCCCAAATTATTAAACAGGTTTGGACTTGTTTTGCGCTCATCTGCTGATGATGAAGCAAAGAAGAAAGCACCTTTTGCTAGATTTGGAGTAGATGTGAAATCTGCTTCCTTGGAAGATGACAAGAAAAAAGCAAGGGCTGCAAGGTAAACTCTATTTCAATGATTGTCTCTGAAAGTATTATTTGTTTGCTTTGTATGTTATGATCAAGATCATATCTGTTTCTTGCCTTTGTGCTTTTCATAAATCAAGTTTTAATTGGAAATTTATTATATATGGAAGCATACCTGAGGGAAATTCCTTGTGTAATATTGAAAAATGATTGTAAATTGTCTGTTTATCTCAGGTTTGCCTCGGAATTGGATGGAAGCACTTCAGAGGTAAACAAAAAGCTAAAACCAGACCTGGCAGGGACTGTAGCATCAACATGAATGGTGAGTGTAAGTTCCTTGATCCATAAATCCTAATTTAGTTTGATTTTTGTTGCATGATACAAAGAAACACAACTGATTACTTTATTTATGATTCAGATTTGGGATTCCAAGGCAAATATGCTTTTCCTGTTGCAGCACAGCACAATCAGGCAACGTTAGATACTGGATATGATAAAAAATAGGCTAGTGGGGCTACAAATTGCATTAAATTTTGGTTGAGGACGAATGCCATTTTGGTAAAATCATTAAATAGTTTTGCTTTTATGTTTTGGTTAGCTTTCTTGTTTCTGGTGTCTTTCTTTGCTACATTTTGGTGTCCTTCTCGTTTAGCTTTACTCTTTTTTGCCCCCTTTTAATTTAATATTTGCAGTGCTTACATTTACATGGAATCTTATTTGTGTTTGAAACTTTTTTTGTTATTGTTGTGGTCGCTTAGGTTTTAACCATCTATTTTGCATTTTTAAAATTATTCTAATCTGCAAGGTCAAATTGTCTTTGGTTTTGCTTTGAATTGCTCATCTATCCACCTTCTGTTGGACTTTCTTGAAATTCCCTAACCAGATTGGGAATGTCAATTGACAAGCAAAAGTAATATGATATAGAGGATTTGAACCAGTGTGTGAACTTCGAAATTGATGTTTTGCTAGTCACTTAATTTCTGTGGTGCTTCACATTCTCTGACTGGTGCTTCTAATTTTTGCTATTGAAATCTACTGAAATTTTATTTTCGGTTATTTCACTTTTCATCAGTTATACTCGGTTTTTCCTTGTCTTATTTTTCGTTTCCTCTATTTCTGTTAGGTTCCCCGGCTTTTCTTTGTCTCACTTTTGTGAATTTTTTTTTTCTTTTGTTTTCTTTCAATTGCCTCTTTTATTTAAAGAGTAACCAGTGCCTTCATTTCTTTTTGGTCATTTTAACCACAAAGCATTTCATTGTGGTTGCTGCATTTTCTTGGCTGATGGTAGGATTTTGGGATCAGTTTAATGTTTTACTAGGCTTGCTAATAGTATTTAAGGAATGAAGCTCATTTGACTCACATAGACGTGCAGTTTTGTGTTTTACTTAAAATGGCAGGGATGAAAATTCCTCATCATACGATCTAGTTGGACAACTTATTTGGTCAAGGGGGCCAGGCAAATGGAAACTATATTTGGTCTTCATTTTGCTTGGCAAATGACAAAATGCAATTTCCTTTTTTGACTTAGGTGAATGATTCATTTGCTCAAGATGGCCATGTGCTATATAGATTTACAATTGTAAATGGGCGACTTAATTGTATATGATATTTTGATAAAGCTTATGTTCATCTTGATCTGGGTTAGACTGTGATGCAGTATATTTTGCCTTTTTTTCTGAAACTTTAAAATGTGGATTAGTTGTCAACTTTGACCTGAATATAGTTTTCCAAATCTATTAAGTGTATACAACATACCGTGATGACTATATTTCCAAGGCCGTATTTTAATATTTTGTGAATATTGCAGGTTTGGCGTGTTTCGTAGGGCATTTTCAAATGTGACAGTTTTGAATGGTCATTATAAGTGTGTTCCACTGCACATTTCATTTTAAGCTCAGATAGATTCCTAAAAAATAGAATTTGACGTTTGTGGGTGAAAAAATTAGGATTTCAATGATTAGGGGTGCAATTGTGAATGTGTCACTTTCAATTTTTGCCGAACTTGAAACTTTAGGTTCGGAATTTGGCAAACCTAAAAAAAAAATTGAAATTTGCCGAGGTTCTGCGAATGTCAAAGTTGAACCTCAAACTTGAGCCCAAACCTGATCCAAATCTAATGACAAGTTGAACCTGAAGCCGAAACGGATCAAACCCGAACCCAAACGAAAACACAAATTTCAAAGAAAAATATTTTATGCAAGATTTATGTTGAAATATGACCTTGGTAATTTTAGTGTCTTTTCATATGTTTGAGAGAATACGTAAAATGATTTAAATTCTGAAACATCCAATCAACAATTCTGCCATATCTGTAAATATAATAGTTGGTTAATGAGAACCTTATCATTTTCTTTTTTGGATTCATGTTTTTCGTCTTTTCAAGGATTAAATTAGTAAGGAATTAATAATTTAATTATGGTTTTCATTGTTGGCTCATGTTATTTGGGACATGTAGGTCACATTGTACCATTGTACTTACAATAAATCTCGATTGATGAAGTGGCTGAGCAAGCCTTTTAAAGGTTCAAGTCACAAAGTGTCAGATGGACACTACGTAGGGGTGCATTTGGAGATGATAATGTATTTTGGCATGTGCCCTCTAATGCCACGGTAATCCCAATTCATCAGAGTGTATTGTCTTTTAAACTTCAATCTTCTATCTGTTAACTTTAACAAATTTGATTAATTTTAAACTGTATTTTAGTGGAAAAATTCACTGCTTTTTGGTGGAATAGTTCATAAATTATTCTGATCTTTTTTTGCAAGTGTACTAGTCACGATGATAAATGTGTGGTTTACTTCAGAGGGTTTTTAATTATTGCTAGATACACTTTTCATCATTTTCTTTGAATACTTCTCTAGTGCTTTACCTTCATATTTTATCCCCTGCAAAATTGCTCCTGAGGTCCATGTTGTTATGTTTATTGGCTGTTTTTGTGGAAACTTTTTCCCGAGGTTCTGCAAGGTAAATCCAAATGCAAAAAATACTATTTTACATATTGAGATTTGTTCAAGACATTGTTGTGTAATAATTGAATTTCATAAATCTAGATTTCTATTTCGTTATCTATATCAATATATAAGAACAGGTTCATGGATTGTTCATATTTCTCAAATTGTGGATTTGTTCATTTCCTATTGCATGTTGTTTTATATTGTTATGTTGTGATTCAAATTTTTAGTTGTGCTTTCCAGTTATTCTCCTACATATTACATGCTTTGATAGATTATATCAAAAGTATTACCAATACAATAACATTGATAGTTGTATGTGGACATTTTTGTTCAGGATGGTCTATTACATAATCAAGATGAGGAGCTGGATCATGGAATTGCACTTTCTCTTTCTGAAGAACTAACCAAACCAGATGGTATATGATGGAAATTTCATTTTTTTTATAGTTACTTTTAGTTTAATTATATCATTTAGCTTGATGCTTTTCATATATTCAACTAAAATTTTGTTGCTTAACAAGACTATCATTTCTATGTTTTAGTGAACCTGTTTATGGTTTGATACTCTCATACATCCTTTATCAAGTTACATGCACCCTCATTAGAAAAAACAAGAGAATTTTGCTTGCCATGACTATCTTTCTTTGTCATTGTTGACTTAAGAAAGTCTTTTAGCTAAGAAACTAGTTTCAAGGTTATGGCATAACTTGTCATATAAATTGAACATAAGCTATATCCAAAATGTTAACTTGTAAACTGCTTAGCTGGTTTTAGGCTTTCCATTTAAAATCTACTTTAGTTTGAACTTTGAACAAGTTGTTCCATAGACTTGAATATTAAGAGATTTTGGTGTAAGGATTATAAATTAGCCCGTAAGGCCTCTTAGTTATTCATTTATTTTATCTGAATATAACATTTACCATTAAATTAGAACCACTCGGCACAAATACGTCATAGATCAAGATCATACTTTTTAGATTGTCATAGAATAAAAATAGGAGCAAGGACATTGAATTCTTTCATTTTTCCTGGTTCTTATTCCTTTGGTGTATCTTTGCACCTTTCAGGGCAACTTTTAGTTTAAAGTCTAATTCTTTAAAGGGTGCTAGCTCAATGGAAGAGCACCTGCTTTACAAGTAGGAGGTTGGTGGTTCGATTCCATCGTGATCTGATATTCATATATAGGGAATGACGAAGATCATTTTTTGGTGACGGATGCTCTTTTGACCATCACCAATGAGCTTATGGTGACATTTTTTGACCCTTACCAAAATATGAAATGGTGACGGTCAACGAACGCCACCATATATACGCATCAATAGTGATGACCATTAAAGGTCCGTCACCATAAATCGTTGTTGTTGATATGAAATGGTGAGGGTCATTGTTTGTCATTATAGTCAATATTTGTGATGGACCTTGATGTCACCAATGAGTTTATAGTGACGGTCAATGAACGTCGCCATATATATATGCACCAATAGTGACGACCATGAAAGGTCCATCACAAAAAATTGTCGTTGTTCATATGAAATGGTGACGATCACTATCCGTCATTATAATCAATATTCATGACGGACCTTGAATGTCACCACAGCACATACTTTCGGTGACGCCACCTTTGGTGACGTTCATTTTTTTGGTGATGGAGGCTGTTGTCCGTCACTATTGCTCATATGAAATGGTGACGGTCACTATCCGTCACTATAAATCATTATTTGTGACAGACCTTGAATGTCACCACAACATTATACTTTCAACGATGCCACCTTTGGTGACATTCATTTTTTTGGTGATGGAGGCTATTGTCCGTCACCATTGCTCATATGAAATGGTGACAGTCACTATTCGTCACTATAAGTCATTATTGGTGACGGACCTTGAATGTCACCACAACACCTATACTTTCGGTGACGCCACCTTTGGTGACATTCAATTTTTGGTGACGAAGGCTCTTTTGACCCTCACCAATGAGCTTATGGTGACCATTTTCGCCCCTCACCAATGTGCCTTTTTCTTGTAGTGAACCTTTGAAATCTGACTTAAACCCTAGACCTAGTTCCCTAACTGTCATTACTATCCAGTAAAACTTCAAACAAACAAAAACCCTAATATACTGAGCATCATAACTAATCTAAGATCATTATATCCAATCATATCTTTGGATTCAAAGTGACATTAAGAGAGCCATATTTGTTTTTGGTAGGGCTAGCTACCTAATCTAAAGGTTGGTTTGTGGTTACCTTCCTTCAGTTGCATTCTCAGCCTTGGGAAGCGGGGGGAAGTGATAACATTTTTGGTGCCATTACTGAAGAGAGATTGCAAAAATTTTCCTGAAAATTTTTACTTAGTTCACTTAATTTTAGACTCTTAGGTGACAAGTTCTAACATTTGAAGAAGGTCGAGTTAGTAAATTCGAGCCAAATTAAAAATTTTCAAAAAAACCTGGCTCCCAAAAGACAACTAGGTCAAATCCAAACCCAAATCCATCACCAATTGTCAATGGCCCTGAGAGTATTTTAAGAAAGCAGAAAACAAAGTCTCGGAAAGTTGGAAATTCTATTCCTCCACTTGTGAAATCAAAATCTTTGCCTACGAGGTTTTCTTCAGAAGATTTGTCCTATAATTTTGAATTTGAAATATCTTTGTTTAGGTCTAAGTTTGAAAATTTTCTTTCAGAAATTTCCTTTGATCCTATTGATTTTTAGAGCTATTTACCATTTTTTGAATCTTCTTATTTCGAGGTTGATAGTCAATTCCGGTCTAATTTTCACAAACTTCAAGGTTTGGTGGATAAGTTTCAAGTAACTTCAGAAAAAGCTTATTTTAAATACCAGCAGCAAGCTTTTGCTTCACCACCTGCTATTACACCTTCTCACACAACTACATCATCATCTCTTCCTTTCATTACAGTATTACCTCTGCAAGTTTTCTAATGCAGGGGCATCTAAACAGATTTGAATTAAGTCGAATCTGAAGTTGGGTATGAGAATGGCCATGCAAAATTGGGGTGAAATTGTTAAAAACCGATGCTAAGTTTTGTAATTGATCTGCCATCTGTGTGGTCTAGGAGATGAAGGGTTGTTTGAGCGATTCAGAGAGACTGTGGATCTCAGCCGATTCATGAACCTTTTTTAATTCCTATATAACCAGCGAGACTGTAATTTCTGAGCAGAGGCGAGTGAACACAATGTAGTCATAGGGGGAAGTGCGTACTGAGGCTGAAATGCCTTAGATGTCTGTAAGCGGTAATTGTATATAATAGAGGAATTATTATCTGTAGATGCATAGTGAGTTATTTACAATTAGATTATGGAGTTAATTGATGCGTGCAAGTTACAAATGGGTTATCCGCGGTTCCAATTATGAGTATAGTTCAGTGATTATTGACCATCGATCCTTACACGATCAATGGAAATAAAATGTTTATATGATTCTGCCTTAATTTGATTCAATTAAACATCAGTGTTTGTGAGAATGAAGGAATAAATGCATTGTAAATTCCGTTCTAGTCTTATGAGCATTGAATGAGCGTGAATACATATTTGTTCTGCATGTCTGGTTCAATGAAAGATCGATGAGTTTAGCCTTTTAAAGAAGAACACATCAGATGGAAATCTAATGTTCATGCGACATTATAGAGTAGATGTAATCATGCTTCCCGAACGCACTAAATCCATGCTCTCTGTGTATAATTGGTAAATAGTTGTAGAGTATGGCGAATTCAATCTACGATTGAAACTATGCTCATGTCGAATATGGGTCGATCCACAACCTTAGCGCAAAGGAAGACTGAGTTAGAAAGAGCGGAGATCCTGAGTTGGGAATTCTGAACCCACGTTTGAAGTTGAGTGTTTTTGCAGGACTAAACCACCAGAGTCGCACGACGTTTGGTCTAGAGGCGGTATTCTCCAAGCGCAAATGTATGTGGGACCGGTGGAGATTTAAGTGGAAATTGAATACAATTGCAAACATTTCATTGGATGCATGTTGAAAATGCAGCAAGATGATGGAGCTTAGTGAAATGAAGTCGCCTTCACTAAGTGGGCCCGCAAGCAAATTCTGGCGCAAAGTCTATTTTTAGACTATGTCTATTTTTAGACATATGGAGCATGGTCCAGGGATTGCAGTATGTTATTCTTGGAGTATTGGTCATGTTGGTAAAAATATATGGGACTCTATTTTTTGGACCTATAGGTCGAAGTCTATTTTTAGACTGCCTCTCCTTAAAATAGGGAAGTCAAATATTATTTACCCTTAATAATATTTGGACTATAAACTTCAGTTTACTCTCTTGGAGCACTTCGGTTTGAGCCTTGGAAGTGGCTCATGCATATAAAAGAGGAATTACGCTATTCCTAGGGTTTGGTGAGCACATCCATGGTTGACTTCAGTTAGGACTTCAGTGGCAGAAGTTTGGTGGAGTTAATGAGACAGCTAGTGGAGTTGTGTTCTGTTTATTTTAGTTGAACTGGTTGAGATTAGTTTAACTAGCTAATCAATTAGTTATGAGTGGAGTGAATTAAATATTATTTAATTAATTAATTAGTAACTCATTATTCAAATCAAGAACACATCAGTTCACTACAGTGCATGATCAGTTCAGTGAAGACCAGTGAAAGAGGTAGATGAAAGGGTGGAGTTAGCTATCAGTGGCGACATCAGTTGTGCATGAGATTTGAACCACACTTGGAGGAATTTCCCATGATGATTGCACTGTCAAGCCAAGGAGATTCGAACCTTGGATCTCTATTTAGACAGGCCATGATTGTGCAATAGAGGCAAGGCAATTAGTGGTGAGTTTTGAACCAGTAACCTGTTCAAAACCAAGCTAGTTTGTGTGTAACTTCATGAGATAGTACTAAGTACTTGTGAGGAGTATTGTACTGATTTTGTTACATGATTTCTCCATTATAATATACACAATAGCTGTGGGGTTTTCAGCTATAAGCTTTCCCCATACATACTGTGTTAATGTGTATGATGATTTGATGTGTTATCGCTTGATTTTATTTCCACATGTTTGATGATCTGAGTGGAAGAGATTATGTGTTGCATATAAATTCGAATTGTATGTGATCAGGATATTCTCGGTGGATAATTAATCATTATTCAGCAAATTTCTACAATGCATTGTGTAAAGGTTGGATAATATTCCAAGGCTTTTTATTAAAGAATTGAAACTTAGCATATAGGAGACTATGCACCATGGGTCCATTGTTAAGTGCCTTTGATATCAATATGTAGACATCAGAGGCACAGTGGAAGCAGAGGGGGACCATAACCCACAGGTCCCAAGATAGAAGTTCATTTTTATGAACCAACAGTTTGATACACTTTGAGTTTTCAGGCTCATTTTGTTTAATGAAAGGGAAACCTGCTTGTAGCGGGTTTAGCTCTTCATCAAGTGGTATTAGAGTAGGGAAATGATTTCCTGTGAAGGAGAAGGAGTTTGCATACATAGGAAGAAGAGGTACAGTTTTGTGAATTTTTGTTAAGCTTGTGATTTTTATGTTTTGTGAAGGTAGCAGCAGAGGAAGGTGAGAATATTGCAACAGCTTAGAGCAGGAGTGCTCAAATTGTTCCACAGGAACGAACCAGAGAGATGGAAAAAGACGGAGCTCAGGAGAGAAGCTTGGTGAGGTATCTGGTAGCAGGGAGGAATTGCTACTGTAGAGGTTTTGTTGCAGCTCACAGAGGAAAATTCTGCAGAGGATGCGGGTTAGAATTGTTCAAGCATGTTGTTACAGGAAGATCACAAGGAGCAGTTCCACAGATGATGTGGGTAGAACTGCTGACAGTTGTAGAAGACATATGATTAGGAGGTCATAAATTTTTGTGCCTCGAGAGTCTGATGCAGGAGCATCCAGACAGATTTGAATTAAGTTGAATCTGAAGCTGGCTATGTGAACAGCCATGCAAAATTGGGGCAAAATTGTTACAAACCGATGCTGAGTTTTGTAACTGATCTGCCATGTGTGCGGTTGAGGAGATGAAGGGTTGTTTGAGCGATTCAGAGAGACTATGGATCTCAGTCGATTCATGAACCTTTTTTAATTCCTATATAACCAACGAGACTGTAATGTTTGAGTAGAGGCGAGTGAACGCAATGTAGTCATAGGAGGAAGTGCGTTCTGAGGCTGAAATGCCTTAGATGTATGTAAGCGGTAATTGCATATAATAGAGGAATTATTATCTTTAGATGCGTAGTGAGTTATTTAAAATTAGATTATGGAGTTAATTGATGCGTGTTAATTACAAATGGGTTATCCGCAGTTCCAATTATGAGTATAGTTCAGTGATTATTGACCATCGATCCTTACAGGATTGATGGCAATCAAATGTTTATATGATTTTTCCTTAATTTGATTCAATTAAACATCAGTCTTTGTGAGAACGGAGGAATGAATGCATTGTAAATTCCATTCTAGTCTTGTGAGCATTGAATGATCATGAATACATATTTGTTCTGCGTGTCTGGTTTAATGAAAGATCGATGAGTTTAGCCTTTTAAAGAAGAACGCATCAAATGGAAATCTAATGTTCATGCGACATTATAGAGTAGATGTAATCATGCTTCCCAAATGCACTGAATCCATGCTCTCTGTGTATAATTGGTAAATAGTTGTAGAGTATGGCAAATTCAATCTACGATTGAAACTATGCTCATGTCGAATATGGGTCGATCCACAACCTTAGCGCAGAGGAAGACCGGGTTAGAAAGAGTGGAGATCCTGAGTTGGGCATTCTGAACCGACGTTTGAAGTTGAGTGGTTTTGTAGGACTAAACCACCAGAGTTGTGTGGCGTTTGGTCTGGAGGCGGTATTCTCCTAGTGCAAATGTATGTGGGACCGGTGGAGCTTTAAGTGGCAATTGAATACAATTGCAAACATTTCATTGTATGCGTTGTGTAAAGGTTGGATAGTATTCCAAGGCTCTTTATTAAAGAATTGAAACTCGACATATAGAAGAATATGCACCATGGATCCATTGTTAAGTGCCTTCGATATCTATATGTAGACATCAGAGGCCCAGCAGAAGCAGAGGGGGACCATAACCCACAGGTCTCAGGATTGAAGTATCAGTTCTCTGAATCTGCAAATTGATACAACCGGAGGTTGCAAGTTAATTTTGTAAAATGAAAGGCGAACCTGCTTGTAGTGGGTTTTGCTTTTCATCATTTTCACTCCAGCAACACCTCCACAACCCCCTCCATTAATCATGGCTAGATTCGCTTCGTTGATCTTACCGCAACAACTCACCACACTACCTCAGAACTATGGTCAAATATTGCCTCTTTTTGATTGAACATTAGAGTTTACTACTCACCAACACATTGTCAAAGTAGTTGATTTCATAGATCTTGAAGATATTGACAATGATGACACCAAGATGCACATCATAACACAAAGTTTCTTAGGAGAGGTTAAAAAATGGTTCCTCTCTCTAAAATATGGCTCAGTAGATAATTCAAAATAGCTACTTTACTTGTTTATGGAAAAATGGGAGGAGAAGAAGAATCCATTACAAATCCTCGCTGAATATAACGCCTTGAAAAGGAATCCTAATGAGTCTGTACAAGACTTTACAACTAGATTCAATAGAATTTATGATTCTATTCTTGAAAATATCAAGCCTCATCTAGGCCTTGCTTTACTTCATTACCTTGATGGTTTCGATCCTGATATGGCTTACCAGCTAAGGGAAATAAATACATCAAAGCTTGAAGAAATGCAGAGAAATGTAGTGAGCGTGGAAGTGAATTTGATTATCAAAAAGTAAAAAATAAAGACAGAGAAAAGGGTGACTATCAAGGAAGAAACATCTACTTCATCTGAGGGCAAGCTCGACACCTTGATCAAAACCATGGAGAAGATGATGGACAAAATGACCATTGTTGATAGACAAGCTGAACCTTACTTTAGAAATCCCAATTTCAGGGGTCAAAATCAACAGCCTCAATACAAGATCAAGTAAAGGGAACATAGGGGTCAGGATCCACAAAGTCTGCAGAAAATTCACACTCCATTTCAAAAAAAATACACAAAAGGGCTTGATGAAGAAGATGAAGAAGAGATTTCAGGCGAGAATCATTTATTTAAGGAAAATCAACAACCTATTTTCCTCATCGTAGAAGATCATTTTTCTACAGAAATTCATGCACCAAACAATTAGAAATATGTCTTGTCAAATGATGATATGCTATTAGTATGGACATAAGATTACCAGAGGGGATATCAGAACACTCTTACTCAAGTATAGAGGTATTTTGGTTTGAGAGGAATGTTCCTATAACCTCCAATAAGAAAAAACAAAATTCTCAAACTGATACTCATCATAAAGAGATGAATAATTCAAATCAAAGCAAAGACAAAGGACCTGCTATTCCTAGTCCTGAAAAAGGCAATGAAGCTTCTACCATCAGTCATAAAAAATATAAATAAGTCCAAGATGGAGGACAGAAGAAGGAGATTCCACATAAAGATCGACTCAAGAAGAAATATGAACCATCACAAGAGGTAGAAAAGCATTCTACCCTTTTTAGTCTTGAAAATGAAATATCAAAACTGAAAGTCTCCATTCCTTTAACTGAAATAGTCAAGAATGACTAGTATAATTTTCAAGTAGCCAAGTTTCTTAGGGTAGATCAGATGTCTGATATGGTCAATGTAAGTGATGATCACCTAGAACTTTTATTTGGTCTTGCTATTGATGGTGATTTAGAAGATAGTGAGGTCCCTCCATTTTATCTTAGCGTCAAAATCCATGATTTTATCCTCCATAATGCCATGCTTGATTCCAGAGCATCTCATAACCTTATGCCCAAAGCCATCATGGAAATATAAGGCTTGGATATCACAAGACCCTACCATGAACTTTATTCGTTTGATTCAGGTAGGGTGAAATGTCTTGGCTTGATTAAAGATATAGTGGTGTCTTTAGAACAAATCCCAGCCAAGAATGTCCTCATGGACATTTTTGTGGCTGATATCCTTCCTAGATATGGAATGTTTCTTTCCCGGTCATAGGGAGGAAAACTTAGAGGTACCTTGTAGCTCGAATTTTCATATGCTACAATACTGATCTTTGGCCAACTTAGAAAACTATAATGAGAAAGTAAAATGAAGTACATGATCAGTAGCCAAGAAAAGCCTAATAATCACCCCATACATGCTGTTCACATGGATTTAGAGTCTTTTATCTTATTCACTAATGAATTTTCAACATCTTCAGAAATTTTGATGGAAGAAAAGTCAGAAAATTCATAATTTTCATATTCTATTTTAGAAATTGTAAATGCAGAAAGTTAAGAAAAGATTCCAAGTGGTTTAGAACCAAGTGCATCAGCCCAAAAAAGAAATGAAATAGTGAAAAACACATAACTTTTTGGTACATTAGACCTTTCTCAAGTAGAAAGTAAAGTTCTGACATTCGATTTGCAGCATCCCGATGAAGAAAGTGGTTTGTGGACCAGGGACTTCGATGGAGCCTTGGGCAAGGAAGCGGATCACATTGGAGTGTGGATTCATATCCCTATAAATCTATCTCTTAACATTCCTCCTAATGTTCGAATGTCCTCTTACAAGTTAGCATTTGACTGTTCAAACAATGAAGAAGAGTATGAGGATTTGTTAGCTAGTTTGAAAATTATTAGGAAGTTAGGTGCTAAGAAATTTTTTGTGTATGGAGACTTTGAATTGGAAATAAAAAAATTCAAAGGTGAATACCAGGCCAAGCATCCTAGGAGGCGAGCTTTCTAAAATGTAGTGTTAGATATCCTCAAAACCTTCACTGAGTATACTTTGTCATTGATCCCAAGGGACAAAAATGTTATTGCTGATTCTCTTGCCACTTCGGTCAACATGTTTAAAATTCCATTTTATCCCAATAAGAAGTGTGAGATAAACATCAAACATCGCCCTGCTGTTACATATAATGTTCAATATTGGCAGGTCTTTCAAGATGACAAACATATCAAAAAATTCTTGCAGGCGGAAGAGAAATTTGTGATTTCACAAATGGATGACTACTTTTATGAAAATGACCAAGAATTGCATGCAGTTGAAATGAAAGTACTTCAGTTGAAAGACAACTCCATTCCTAGAGGTCTTGTTCCTTTGGATGAGATTTTTGGCCAAGACGATGTTGGATGTAAATCGACCACGCTTCCAACAGAAGTAGGAGCGAAAGATCTTAATCTTGGCACTCCTGAAAATTCCAAGATGGTCAAGATTTCAAAATCCTTGAGCTCTGAAATGAAAGGTAAATATGCAGCACTCATGTCTCAGTTTGTTGATGTTTTTTCATGGGAATATTCTGATCTGAAAATATATGATAAGAGTATAATTCAACACACTATTCCTTTGAAGCCAGATCAAAAGAATTTCAAACCAGAAATTGAGGAGAATGAATCCCAAGCAGCCGCCCTCCATTAAAAAAGAGGTAAACATGTTATTTATTGTTGGTATTATAGTTCCAATCCTCTTCTCAAATTGGATGTCTAACTTAGTTCCAGTAAGAAAGAAGACCAGAGAGATTCGCTTTTGTAGATATTTCAGAAATATGAATAAAATGTCACTGAAAGAAAATTACCCACTTCCAAAAATGGACCATATTCTGCAAAGGGTAGTTGGATCTTCCAAAATTTCATTTCTAGACAGATATTCCATGTATAATCAGATTTTAGTCCATCCAGATGATCATAAAAATACAACCTTTACAACACCATGGGGTACCTTCATGTACTCCAAAATTCCCTTTGGATTGAAAAATGCATGAGCGGCTTTTCAACGAGAGATGGAAATCACCTTCCCAAAAAAAAAGGATGTATTTTTTGGCCATCTATCTTGATGATATCACTGTTTTTTTCAAGACAAATGAGAAGCACTTGAAACACTTGAAAACAATTTTTTGGAGATGTAGGAAATTTGGCATATCGTTGAATCATAAGAAGAGATTGTTTTCTATGGAGGAAGGAAAATTTATGGGCCACATTATATAAAAAGACGACATCCAGATAGATCCTTTAATAATTGAAGCAATTTAGAGCTTGAAATATCCTAGAAGCACAAAGGAGATCCAATCATTCAATGGTAAAATCAAATTTCTGAGAAGGTTTGTTTCCAATCTTGCTGAACACCTAAGAAAATTTACTGATATGATGAAGAAATATAGTGAGGTAAAATGGTCCAAGGAGGCAAACAAGTCTTTCAATCAAGTTAAATTTTCTTTATCTCACACTCCTATTATTATTAGTCCAGATTACACACTTGATTTCATCATTTTTTCCTTTGTTTCAGAGCATACTCTAGCTGATGTCCTTATGCAAAAGAAGAATCAAAAAACATAACAGCCCTTCGCCTCCTTCAGTAGAACCATTAGAGATGCAACCTTGAAGTAAAATATCATTGAAAAAAAGCCTTGGCACTAGTTAAAGCATTGAAGGACTTCCGAGTATACATTATTCACTCTCATGTTATTTCATATGTCCCAAACGTTGCTGTCAAAGATGTGCTTATAGAGAATGATACTGGAGGTTGGTGTGGAAAATGGATCACTGCTATGTTGGGGTATAACTTGGAGATCAAGCCTACAAAACCGATCAAGGGACAAGGCTTGGAAAAGCTTATGGAAGACTCAAACCTCCATGCTTTGGACATTAATTTTATTGATGCATTATCTGAGGAGCAAGAGGCTCATTCATTACCTCAGGTATCTGAAATATTTATTTCATCGCCATGGTACGTTGATAATGTTCATGTTTTGCAACACTTGAATCCTCCTCCTCGCTTGCCTAGTAGTAAAGCTAGATATTTTAATTTTAAGGCTCGTATTGCATCTTTAACAATGTTTTGTATTGGAAAGATCAAGGTGGAGTGTTGTTGAATTTTTTTGTAGAAGGATAAGTTGTAAAAGTGATGAACGACTTTCATAAAGGTGATCGTGGTGGTCATATTTTCTGGAAAAAAACAACAAATATGCTACAATATGTTGGAGAATCTTGGACTGAACTATTTGATTTTATTGATTGGAAGAATAGAAATTTATTAGATAGATAGATAGATAGATGGGCTCCTTTCAAGGATGCACCCCTATTTATACAAAAACTAAGGATAAATGATCAATAAATACAGATCCCTCAAATCTTTCCTAAATCCACATTTATCTCTTATGGTTACAACCAAGCGTCTAAAAATACAAGATACAAATCCTCCCCAAATTATCTCATAGTTTTGATAAGGAAACATATCAAAACATCCACGATTCTTCTCCTTTGAATGTGCTTAACTTAATGATCCACATCTTCCTCAAATATTCTACAAATCCTCCTAAGTTGGAATTTGAAATTCGAATTTGTAGTTAGGTGGCCAAATATGACCCTTCTAGAATCTCCAAGTAGGCTTACAATATCACTGAACTCATAACACTTTTAGAGATATATTCAAACATGTTAATTTACTAATATTTAATCATAAATTCTCTTAAAATACTTAAAATAAGTGACTTGGAAAATAACAATGATAAACCCTATGGTCATGAAAATGGTTACTAATGTAGGGCTTATGAAGTTATAGAGTAACAAAATGAGGGTGAAAGTGGATAACATTTTGGTGTCCCAACATACCCCCTAATTGGAGATGTTGCATGTCCTCATGCAATTATTGCATTGATTCCCTTAATCATAAGTTGAACTTCTGGAAAAGTTTTGCTTCTATATGAGCTTTGGCTTTGTATTGATTCTCTTTTAAATTTTCATAATCATATCATTTGACAAATATATTATTTTTGCAAAGTGTACTTTGAAAGACATTTGATTGCAACATGGTTGGTTCTTGTGTGACAACCAAAATTTATGAGTATTGGTTCTTGTGTAACAATACTTTTTTTAAATTTTTGTTGCATCAAAATACTTGAAACATTGAGAATTCCTTTTTAAGTTCCCATAGTGACTGTCAGCCATTTAATGTGCTCATCGATTGATCATTGCAAAACATATAAATTTTTTGAATCATAAAGCAATAATAGTTGATTGGGAAAAGTATGTTGGTTAGGGTGAAATGAAATATGACATGTGAATATGAAATATGAATTGATAATCCTTCCCCCCAACTAACGATGTTTTCAGTTTTTTGCAAATGAGAAAAGGAATATAAATGTGTTGAGGGATTTTCCAAAATAAAAATTTTAGCGTTTAAGGAATTACATGATTAAAGATTAGAAAACAATATACCTTCACTTACCTGAAAAGTGGACAAGCTATGTATATAGAAGAGTGTGGCTGCTGCTGCTAGATCAAGGAATCTGAAGTAAAAGAACTTGATCTTTCTTCTTCTTTCTCTTGGTTGTATGAATTGAGGATGAGATTGGAATCTTTATTGCTACGACTACTGAATTCTGAATTAAGTCTTGCTGCAAACTGCTGAAATCGTGTAGTCTTCAATCATTCCTACTCAGTGACATAATTCTTATCTATGTGAATAGATGTGTCGATGTCGAACATAGAAAATAAATTGTTGGATTAATGGCCATTATTGAATGCCATTAACCAACACAAGACTACTCGCCATTGATGTCAATGAGAGTCAGGATGCCTAAGTACATCTCACTAGGTATGAATAGATGTGTCGTAGTCGAGTCACCTATAAGATCCGACAAACAGGGGATATTGATGTATTCCCAATTTTTATTGGTGAGAGAACTTGCCATTAAGGAATTCAAGCCTCAAGGTGCTTGAAATATCTCTAGTTTTGATCCCAGATGATGTGTCAGAGTCAATGGGTAAAAACTTGTTATAAGGGAGGCATTAATGAATCCTCCATCATCTAACGCGAGTATGAAATTATAATTTGAAGGACTATAGATGGAAAATTTGTATTGGATCAAGGTTTATTTGACAGAAAGGAAAAGGAAAATGGGGTGACCCAAATTTGTAAGGGAGTTGAATGACTTTATTTTTGGGTTAAGTGTGAGTGAAAATTAGGCTGGAAAGTATGAAGATTGCAAAGGGAAATGAGTTTTTGGTGGTAGGGAGATGGAAAATTATGGATCAAATGTGCGCTTAAAATGTGTAGCAATGGTAAAATTGGTATGTGTTTAGTAGAAATGGTGTAGTGGATCCAATTTGACATGAAATGATCATGCTCTTATGAAATAAATTTGGTCTTTAAAGGCACTTGTGCATATAGTGATCTTCTTTCATCGTTTTGGAACCTGCAAAAACTTATCACTTTTCTGCAATAAAATGTAAGACTATCAAGAGAGAGAGAGAGAGATGGTTAGTCTCTCTTCATCTGATATATACACAAAAAACTTATAAATAACACTAATAAAACAAATTAAAGGATGAAGAATTAAATGCACTTTTACCTGATTAGTACCATGGATCACCTGTTATTTTTTTGTTGGTGACTTCTTCATTGTGTTTCTAACCAATTTTGAGCTTGAGACATCTTATCCACACACGTAATACTTCATCAATAGATCATAAACCATATTTTCATAAGCTATTGAATTGTGTCGATTCTGTAGCTACCAAAAATCTGGATCATTGCATTGTCTTGCCGCTTTACAACCCACAATTAGGCTCATATGGTGGTTTTTTCAATTATCGCAGTTATATTTTTAAATATTTTCAGGTATTTATGAAATTATAAGTCTAAAACTACGTTTGTTGTTTTTATCTAGTGCTCCACCATTGCCCATGATTCTGTTGACCAAGAAAATGCTCAAAATTCAAAATTCTTGGATCAACTTGAAACCAGTGCCAAAGCGTAGATCTCATCGCTATGAATCCAACGAAATTCATTTCACTAAAATCCAAATTCATATGCTCCCACAATATTGTTATGATAATTTTTTGAAACAAATAAAAAAATGAATTTTTGAGTTTTAGGAATGCCCAGTCAGCGGTCCGTATGCTGACTGGGTCATGACACGTGGCAATGTTTGACTAGTCTTTAATTAGCCAATTAGTTATTGACACTTGTCATTGTTTTACTGGTTACACGTAACTATTTTTTATTGATTAACATTTTTTTGTGGAGGGCCAACAAGTGAGTGCCACATGGACTAACCAATGGTTGCCACGTGGGCTCCTCGTGGTGACCAAAATTTTGTGTAGGGTAGAACCACCCTAAATGGAAATTGAAACCATGACCTCCAACCTTGCAACAAAGCGCCTTTACCAACTTAGGTAACGTGTTCCTTGTTAAACTATACTCCCAAATATGTATTTAAAGTCTAATATGTGTGCACTTTTTGGAATGGGCTTAGCCCCAAGGCACATGGTGCCATATGACCACAAGCGTGAAAGATTTGGGGGTGGTTTTAATCATCCTATAGATTAGATTGCTGATTGGGAAGGCCATATTTGCATGATGTTCCCGTTTTCGGGGCACACCGACCGGGTTTGGGTCGAATTGTAGGATTATTAATAGCAGAATTGGGAAAAAGCTTGAAACAATCATATTTTACTCAATTTTTGGCCAAATGAGGTGCAAAAAGAGTCAAACAGGGGTTTTTGACAGTGCTGGATTGATTGGAGACATAAGTGTTGCTGTTTAATCTTTGTAAACTCCTATAATTATACTTTTTATTATGAATTTAGATCTCTTATCCAATTTTTATTGCAAAATTTTAAAACTAACTTTGTTCACTTTTCTTTTTTGATATTCTAGATCACGGAGAGTGCAAGAAGAGATCATACTCAACAATATTTAAACTCTTTATTCATTTGGAACATGAAATTAAAAAGGCAAAGTGAAAATATTTGATCTCCATTTTCATATTGTGGCTATCAAAACTCTTATTTATTCTACTTCTTCTCAAATATTCCTTCTCTTTCTACATTTTCTAGCAAATGATTAATGAGATGGGTGGCTCTTACTGCACCAAAAATAAATAAAATTTCAAATAAAATGAAATCTAACTTAAAAACTTAAAAATAATCATCACCAAACTTGGTTTTATTCATTAATTCTACTCTACTCTACTCTACTGGAAATAGAAAAATTGATCAAGTGTATGAATATTTCCAGTGTAACCATGTGCGTAATAGGAGTAAAAATATATTCATGCTTAGTTATGAAAAATATGCATTAAAACACATCAAAGCATGATAAACCAATTGTTTTGATAATGCAATTAAGAAATAAGGTGATTTGATCATTGATTGGAACCATCTTTCAATAAGGCCATGACATTCATGATTCCTTTCTTGGTTTAGATCACATTTAATATCCTCATTTATTATGCATTCCTCAATCTTAGATTCTATTGGTTTCTCCCCATCAAAAGTATTGCATGATTCTTTAGTCTCTTCAACATATTGAAAAGAGGAATAAAAAGAGACTTGAAGATCTTCTTGTGGAGGTGGATAAATAGACAAGTGTTTGGATGTAGTTAAAATATACTCTTCCTAAGAAGAAAATATCCCAGATGTTACTAGAATTCAAGAGAGTTCTTGGAAGGACATTCTTCAAACTCCTTAATTGTTTGTGAATTAATCCAACTGGTTAATAATTCCTGTCGTTCACACAAATTAGTAAAAAGTATCGAAAAAATATTTAATATGAAAAATGATTTTAACCATGCATATAAGAATGAATGCACCTATAATGAGTTGTCTAAACTTTCAAAATAAACACCTATATACCTCTAAGGAAACGATGCCAAAATGTTGGGTGAATTAATTGCGAATTAAATCCCTGTAATTTAATTTTTCAACCCGAGGTTTCATAAACCGATGAGGTATACCTGTACTATATGTACTAAGTGGTTATATTTTAGATTAGATTAATCTAATGAAATCAAAACTAATTACAAAACATAATAAATTAATCCAATCCAAACCAAATCAAACCAAACATAAAGAAATTGAAATCACACTTGCATAAAGGAGATCACTCTTTCATAATTGAAATCACACCACACTTGCATAATTGGAATCACACCACACTTTCATAATTGAATTCACACTTTTTGGAATGGAGACACACTTGCATAATCGAAAACACACTTGTTGGAATGAAAATACACTTGCTGGAAAGAAAATCACACCTGCTGAAATGAAATAAGTGAAATAACATAATTACATAATATTACCAATAAGTACAAAGATGTGCAAATTGCAGTTGATGGGGGCCCTCCATTTCTCAGTAAGCACACCAAACAATTGTCACATCTTTAAAGTAACAATATGATGGAGAATCTTGGACTGAACTATTTGATTTTATTGATTGGAAGAATAGAATTGTTGAATGGAATTATTAGATAGATAGATAGATATATGGGCTCATTTGAAGGATGCACCCCTATTTATACAAAAACTGAGGATAACTGATCAATAAATACAGATCCATCAAATCTTTCTTAATCCACAATTATCTCTTGTGGTTACAACCAATCATCTAAAAATACAAGATACAAATCCTCTCCAAATTCTCTCATAGTTTTGATAATGAAACATATCAAAGCATCCATGATTCTTCTCCTTTGAATTGCTTAACTTAATGATCCACATCTTCCTCAAATATTCTACAAATCCTCATGAGTTGGAATTTGAAATTCGAATTTGTAGTTAGGTGGCCAAATAGGAACCTTATAGAATCTCCAAGTAGGCCTACAATATAAAAAAAAATCATAACACTTTTAGAGATATATGAAAACATGTTAATTTCCTAATATTTAATCATAATTATCTCAAAATACTTAAAATAAGTGACTTGGAAAATAAAAATGATAAACCCTATGGTCATGAAAATGGTTACTAATGTAGGGCTTATGAAGTTACAAAGTTACAAAATGAGGGTAAAATCATGGAAATGAGGGTGAAAGTGGATGGCGTTTTGGCAGCCTAACAAAGCACAATCTAAAAAACTGTACTCTTATCTCGGTAGCTAACACTCAAATCCATTTCCAGGCTAGGAAAAATCCCTTGCCTCCATCTTCACAACTAGTCTTCTCAGATGAGACTCAGAAGAAATTATCTCTTCTATCCCCTATTAGATACAAACCTAATTAAATTTAGATCATTATTCCCTTTATGGGGATGCCGATTTGGACCACATTTCAGGAGCCTCCTCATTGAGCCTTGAGCCCCTGTCACCGAAGAGGACCTTATTTCAAGAAAGGGAGAAAAATATATCTAATTATTTAGGAAAAAGGACCCTCCCAAAAGGAGGAAAAAGGAAAAAAAATACAAAAATATATCTATATGTGGTGCAATTGAATAAGAATTGAATGAACAATTTTCTAAGACATTGGAAGAGACCTTAATACCTCCATTTGATCCTGGGTTGTTGCTGGATGATTTATCAAATAGGGGTATCAGAGAAACTCAAGATCTTAGAGAAGAGCTTCTCAGATCACCCACTTCATGATGAAAATGATTTCCTTTAATATTAAGGGATTGGGATCTCCCCAAACTGCAAGGTCCTTGTTTTGTATCATTCAATCAAAGGTTCTTGATCTAATTCTATTACATGAGAATATGATATCCAAGGATAAGGCTTTTGAAATTCTACTTTAACTGTGCCCCTGTTGGATATCTGGTGCCACCAGTGCCATTCGAAATTCTAGAGGGTTGACTGCCATGTGGAACCTCAAAAGATGCTCATTCAAAGCATATAAGTTAGAGGTTGGCATCATATTATTTGGATATTGTCAAGGGACGAGGAAAATGATGAAAATCTTGAACATTTATGGTCCCTACATAAATAGAAAAGCGTTATGGGATAAAATTGAGGGGAGTGACCTTTTATACTTGCAATATCTCATTATAGCCGACGATATGTATTTAACTTTGGATGCCCATGAAATATGGGGGCTGAAAAATAGGTTGGATCCTCTGGCTGGATGCTTTAAGGATATTTTTAATCGAAGCTTCTCTTTGACATCGTCCCACACCCTTTATGCCCTTCTTGGAGAAATGGGCAGTCCAGAGGAGATGGCTTTGCCAAAAGGCTTGATCGGTTATTATTTCACTCTTCCCTAACTATGAGGATGGATTCTATGGAAGCCTCATCTTTATTTTCTGAAGCCTCTGACCACCATGCAATCATGATTCAATGGACTTGATTTGTAGAACAAATATCACTTCCCTTTAAATTTAATCATAAATGGATTGAAGAGCACAATTTTAAGGAATTATTTTCTTAATCTTGGATTCAACTAACCTACCTTGCCACCAATTCAAAAATGGAGTCTTTCAATTTAAAACTAAAGATAATTAAGGGTGAATTTTCAGCCTAGATCACCAAGTGTAAGGAGGAACAAATTTTGGAACTTAGGAAAATTGAGGATGATATTGCCTCTTATATGGATCTTTCTATCTATGGCATCTTCTCTGATCACCATACGAAATTGGTGATGGACCTTGTTCAAAGGTAGAACGAAATACTAAAATATTAGGAGGAGGAGTGGTTCCTTTAGAGCAGGGTCACTTGTAACAAAGAAGGGGATAAAAACACTAGATTTTTCCACAATGTAGCTTCTGAGCGAAGGGATATCAACACTATATGGAACATAAGGAATTCTAGGGGAAGGTTTCTCACTTCACTTAAGGATATAATGAAAGAGGCTTTCATTTTTTTCAGTAGTCAAGTCAAAGAGCAAGAGGAGGATAACATCTTGGATAAAGTTGAACTGGCTAACCTCTTTCCTAATTTTATAAATCACGACGACATAAGACATATGGAAAATATAGTATATGAAGAGGAGCTCCTACATATGCTAAAATAAATGGACAAAGATAAAAGTCTTGGCCCTAATGGCTATCCATTTGAGCTTTATATTTCTTTCTATAAAATAATGGGGTTTGAACTGCTACAAATGGTTGAATAATCTCATGTTGCTAGACATATCACAAGTGACATCAACACAACCTTCATTGCTTTAATTCCAAAGAAATGAAATTATATATACTTTTTTGACTATAGATCTATTTCTATTTGTAACTCTGCTTATAAATTAATTTAAAAAATTATAGCTAATAAAGTTAAAAATATCCTTTCTCCCCATATATACCCAAAAAAATTTGGATTTCTTCCTGACAGAAGAATATAGGATACAATTGCCATTGCACAAGAATGCATTAATTTGATCAAATCGGGTAAACAAAAAGGTTGCCTCATGAAAATTGATCTCCCGTGGGCATATGATTGAGTGGATTGGAACTTTATCTACCTGATCCTTCACAAAATTGGATTCCCTTATTTCCATGTTAGATGGATAATGGCTTGTGTGACCTTGAATTCTATGGCGGTCTTAATGAATGGGTATCCCAAAAATTTATTCAAAATATCTAGGGTTTGAGACAAGGAAACACTCTCTCTCCACTCCTTTTTATTTTGGTTATGGATTCTCTCAACAAAAGTGTCAACACAGAAAAAGCAAATGGAGTCATATTTGGCTACAAGGTCTCTTCCACATAATCTACAACTCATCCTCTCTTCGTGGACGATGTCCTCTTCTTTGGAGTTGCCAAATGTTCTGAATGGGAAGCTATCTATCATATTTTATCTAAATTTGGAGGAGCCACATGTCTTATACTTAACAAAGAAAAATATGAACTTATATATGATGAGAAGGACATTGAGATATGCCAACAAATAATCACCCTCTTTGGGATTAAATATGTCCCTTTGTATTTGTGTTTTAATTACTTGGGATGCTTCCTCAAACCATGCAACTACTAGATCCTGGACTAGGATAGAAAAATATTTCTCTATGGGACCATAAGTGGTTGTCCCTTGGTGGTAGGGTGACCATGATAAAATATTTTCTCCAAATAATATCAATGTATTGGATGTAGTTATTCCTTTTTCCTGCAAATATCGTCCACAAAATTAATTCCATCATCGCAAATTTTATATGGTCGGGAGCAGGATTAGTAAAAAATTTCCACCTCATCATTCCAGATTCTTTATCTCACCCTCAAGGTTCGGGTGGCTGGGGAACAAGGGACTTGACGCACTATAATATGGAACTCCTTTATCAGAATATTTGGAGGGATTTTAATGTACATGGAATATGGAGTGAAATTTTCCAAGGAAAATATCTACAACACCAATGGTTGGAGGATTAGGTTGTTGTTGGAGTTCCTTCCAAGGGTAGGAAATCTCTCATCTGGAGCAGCTTGTTGTCTACCAAATTATGACTTTGTGGAAATCTGAAATGGAAAGTAGATAATGCTGCTAAGATCCTAATCAAATTGGATGTGATCAAGGGTCTAAATGGAGAACATACCCTCTCTCCTAAAATCATATTTTCACTACACCAGATGGGAGATCCAAAATTTAGCTGATTGAAAAATTGGCTCCCCATGGAGCACCCCTTTCCTTCTTGGTACCACTCTTGGGAATTGGGACTTAATGGCAAGTTTGACTTTGAATGAGAGTCATATAGATACAAAATCATTGAGGCAGGGATTGTATTAAGTGATAAGCTTGATTCTTTGACATGGGGAGGTTGAGTTGCAGGAGGCAACATTGCAGTCAAAGAAATCTATTATTACATTTATGGATCTCCAACTCACAGTCCCTTTGATGAATGAACTATTCCCATTTGGAAATGAGAAGCCCCCTTGAAGACTAAATGCTTTACCTAGCAGACCCTTTTTACCTGTATTGTGATCTGGGAGAATTTGATGAAAGGGGTCTTCAAGATCTGGGTCACTACCATTTATGCCAATCTACTTTTGAAGATGTTACTCACCTGTTCTTGGTTTTTCCTTTCACTAAGGTCATCTAGGACCATGTGGTGGATTTGATGAATCTACAAATTAACAAGGATTGGTCCTTCATTTTTGAGTGGCTATTGTATTGGTCCTCGAATCAAAGAACCTATAGAGCACTCCCTAGTATGTGTTGGCATTGTAGTGTTAGCATTGATGTCAACAGGTTCATGGTGATGCTTGTCATATCCATGTGTGATGAGTGTTTGGTGAGATGGTTTTGTTGGTTGGCATTAATGTCAACATACTTATGACTAGACCTAGTGGAGGTTATTTGGAGATGGATTCTACATGTGATGTTGGATTGAGGTGGACATTTTGTGTTAGTTGAATATGTTGCTACTGAAGGTGGTTGGAGTGCTTCTACATGTGTTACATACGCTTCTACATTTGTAGGAAGCCTTGGAGATGTTTCTACATGTGTTGGAGGTGCCTCTACTAGCATTGGAGACAGTTGAATGACTTGATGTTGATGCTACAGGTGTTGGAGGTGATTTGGCTTTGTTTAAGTCATATGTTTTGGAGCTAACTTGTTTTAAGTTATGTTTGAGATTTTTCCATGGTTTCCTTGAACATATTGCATATTTCAAGAGTAGAGTATTACCATGATACATGTATTCTTGGTATTAGCATTAACATGGTATATATATATATGTGGAGTAGGTTGGACTGTGAGATTACCATGGTATAAGAGTTTGTGGTATTGGCATAACCATTGTATTTTCATGTGGTTTTGACTTGGATATTACCATAGTACAAGGGTCCATGATATTGGAATTTCCATGTTACTTGCCTGTTGTATTGACTTGGATATTACCATGGTAAATGTGTCTATGGTATTGGAATAACCATGGTATTCACCTATGGTATTGACTTGGGATTACCATGGTACAGGGGTCTGTGGTATTGGAATAACCATGGTACTTACCCGTGGTATTGGCTTGGATATTACCATGCTACAAGGGTCTATGGTATTGGAATAACCATGGAATTTACCCATGGTATTGATGTGGATATTACCATGGTACATGTGTCCATGGTATTGGGATAACCATGGTATTTTCCCATGGTATTGATTTGGAGGTTACCATGGTACAAGTGCCCTTGGTATTGTTAATACCATGGTATTCACATTTGTTATTTTGGCTTGCACAACATTACCTTGGAAGTATTTACACTTGGTATTGGTATTACCATAGTATTTTCCTTTGGTATTGGATTCAAGATTTATGAGGATAATTTTCTATTGAGATTTAAAAAAAATAAAAAATAAATAAAAAATAAAAATAAAAATAAAAATAAAAAATGGTTGGATGACTTATGTGTTGGGTGTGTGTGTGTGAGTGTAGTGAGTATGAGTTTGGAGGTTTTCATGCAAACTGTGTGAGTTGTCTATACAGATTTTATGAAGCAGTTTGTAGTTGTAACAATAGTTAAATGATGTATGCTTCAACCAATATTTTTTGCAATTAGTGAGGAGATGATTTGAGATTGATTGCTAGAGTATTTAGAGATTGTATTCTCCTATTTTATTCTTCAGTTTTTGTTGTAGTTTTTGATTTAGAATGATTTTGTTGTTGTGATGCCCATGTTGAGCTAATTGGGAGTTCGGTCTGAAATATTGTGAACGAGGCTCACATGGAGAAGTGAAGGCACATAGGCTTCATAGTATACAATGAATTGGCGGATTCAGTAGAAGGAAGAGATTTCTCCATCCAATAGGAGTTGGATATTCCAATGAAAACTGTGCGAGGATCATTGATCGTGGTGGACTTCAGCGGATGGTAGTCCATATATCCAAGAGAGAAACAATTTCTTGTCTGGAAGGACCAATATATTGTGAAAGAATATAAGTCTTCTGGCTTATGGGTGTAAGGTAATCCATGTGCAATTTTTTCAACATATAATAAAATAATTGAGCATCACAACAACAACATGGTGGTTTTTTTCCAAGTGAAGGGTTTTCCACTAGAAATATTTGTTTCCATTGTGTTGATTGTTTCATGGTTTCTAGTTTATGTTTGATGCTGTAATATCTGATTATGTGTTTTAATTTATGCATGGTAGAAGACTAATAATTTGCAGAAAAAGTTTATAAGTGCCATCACTACTGATTCACCCCCCCTCTCAGTAGTGATATAGTTTCCAACAATTGGTATCAGAGCGGGGCTCTTGGGTGCAGCTTGATCATTGGAGAGGGATCTTGGAGATTTTGGCAGAATTTTTGCAAATTTTCCGAAATGGATCAACAAGGAATTCTAGTACTTCGCGAAGGTAAATTTGAAAATTAGAGAGTGAATTTGGATTCATATTTTTATCCGTTAATGAAGATATTTTGCTATTAGTTGAATATGGAGTTAAAGATGAATCTAATGATTTAGATAAAAGGAATATTTTTAATAGTATCTCAAAATATGATAACATGCATGTGAAGCATTGTGAGACTGCCAAATAAATTTTGGACAGGTTGCAGAATTTGTATCTTGGAGGAAAATTGTATTTTTCAGAAATGGAGAAAAATGAAAAGGATTTTAATTTTATTGCAGTAATAAATTAATCATCCTTAATAGAAGAAGATGAGGGCACTAGTGATAGCAGTGAGAGATCAATCATCAATCTTGAAGAGTAATCAAAGATAATGGATCTAGAAGCAGAAATTCAAAAACTCATGGCTGAAAATAAAAATCAATGGTAGCTGCTGCAAATGTTTGAAGAAAATGAGTGTGCATTAAAAGAATAAATTTTAGATCTGAAAACTCAACTAGAATAAGGAAGAAAAATTGAAAATTAAATGAGGAAGCAGTACAAGGAGTTGGAGGATGAATTCCAGAAATTGAAGGGTGAAGCAATTTCTGCAAGAGAAGAATTGGAGAGGTTCAAAACTAGTGCTCAAGAATCTACAAGAAAATAAAAAATTGTTGGAGCACCTAGTTGCAATAAAAATAATGAGATCCATAAGCCATGAAAGACACATTATAACAAGCGAAGAAGGCCAAAGAAGAAGAATAGAATATGGAAGTGGTATAATTGTGGAGTTCATGGACACAGAGCAACAAATTGCAGTATTGGAGAGATCAAACTCTCTCATCAAAAGGAGAAAAAAAAGGAGAAGAAACATCAAGTGTGCATACAAGGGAAATCTCCATATTTTAGGTATAATAGTCCATTTTATGGTTATTGTTTTTCATGAAATGATTTTTTCCACAGGGATATTGATTGTAGGGCACATGCTGTTAGAAAAGTATATATTATAGAGCAATGGAAAACATAAAATATATGGAAATACAAACACATAAATAACATTTAAACAAGAGAGACATAGATATATGTGGTTCACCAAACTTGGGATACATCCACGGAAACAACCATTCCTTCCTTTCTATTATCCAACAAAATGAAGAGACACAACCTACAACAGATCCGTTGTAATATCATCTAATTTCTCACACAGTCCCCCTTTCAATTTCTTGCTCATAATATACACCCAATACACATCTGCATTACAATTCCCTCATATGAATCGAGGGCTTGCCTTCTGGGGAAAAAAACCCTAAATTAAACATAACTTCCATCATCAGATCATCCGCCCAATGAACAACCTAGATTGACTACGAAATTACAATATTTTACAAGGCAATCACCGTTGCCCCCTTGGATCCCCTTGGACCCCCATGGACCCCCTTGGACCCCCCCTGGACCCCCCTGACGATGATTAAATGATGAGCGGCGTTGCCTCCCTGTTAAGGACATGGGTCCAATGTGGAAATACATCTAAATAAAGAAGATAATCAGGCTCAACACTCAAAACATGCAAGGAATGCAAAATTACACCAATAGAAGACATCAACATATTCCTCTATTCCTTGGTCACATTAGATGTTTTGTGTGTGACAATATTGGCCATAAGGCCAAGGATTACAAGCTACCCATTTTTTTTAGGATATCTAATCATAAAGAGGAGAATATGCAAGGTCAATCACACAAGAAGAAGAAGGATCAATAGATGAAAGTTTGGAGGAGAAAAGAGCAACAAGGAACTTCCACCAAAAACTGAGGCCTAATTGGTCTCGTTATTGTTTCTCATGCAATGATTTTTTCCATAGGGCTATTGATTGTTGGGCACATGCTGTTAGAAAAATATATATTACAGAGAAATGGAACACATAAAATATGTGGAAATACAAACACATAAATAACATATAAAACAAGAGAGGCACAAATATATGTGGTTCACCAAACTTGGGCTATGTCCACAGAAACAACCAATCCTTCCTTTCTGTTATCCAAAAAAATGAAGAGACACAACCTAAAGTAGATCCGCTGTAATATCATCTACTTTCTCACACAGTCACCCTTTCAATTTCTTGCTCAGAATATACACCTAATACACATCCATAATACAATTGCCTCATATGAACCGAGGGGTTTTGTTCTAGGGAAAAAAACCCTAAATTAAACACAACTTCTACTGTCAAATCATCCACCTAATGAACGACCCCATATTGACAAAAAAATTAAAATATTTTACAAGGAAATCGTCGTTTCCCCCCTGGGACCCCCGTAGACCCCCCTGATGGCGATTAAATGACAGGTGGCGTTGCCTCCCTATTAAGAACATGGGTCCATTGCGGCGATACATATAAATAAAGAAGATAATTAGGCTCAACACCCAATGCATGCAAGGAATGAAAAAATATACCAATAGAAGGCATCAACCTATTCCTCTATTCCTTGGTCACATTAGATGTTTTGTGTGTGACAATAATGGCCATAAGGCCAAGGATTACAAGCTGCCCATTTTTTTTAAAAGATCCAATCATAAAGAGGAGAATATGCAAGGTCAATCACACAAGAAGAATAAGGATCATTAGATGAAATTTTGGAGGAGAAAAGAGCAACAAGGAACTTCCACCAAAAACAGAGGCCTGCTTGGTCTCAGGGGGAGCATATGGTTGCATTATGTGTTGCATGAAAATGCTAAACTATGAAACCATATCAGAAAGAGTTAATGAGGAGATGAATGAGTTCAGGGTGAGTTCACGAGGTTTGAAATATATTTTATTTCTGATCTATGTACTTCCAGTTTATTTATCAGTTGGATCAGCTATGTTGTCACTAACAATTATTGGAGAAACTTCTCGTTGTGGTGTGATGAAGGTTTACACATTCAAGGGGAGAGTTGTCGCTTCCTAATAGAGTTACATATGGTTGGCTTCGTGTTCCTATGCAATTCATATATTTGACATTGATTTGATGCAGTGAAGAGTTTTTGTTGCTGCTACCATATAGCAACAAAATTATATGTTTTGCATGACATAGTTGGTGTATTGATGATGATCATTCTACTAGATAATATTCATGTTTTTTCATGCATGTATTGCTACCATGGAGATAAAATGATGTGTTGGAGATCGTTCATGTAGAGTATGCATATTATTGCTTATGTTTTCAATTCTAGATGAATCATGTATGTTGGTGATATATTTTAGATGGTTGAATTATATGTTGCAATTGCATGGAGAGAGATAGTGTAACGTACACCTCCCCTCACATATACCCAAGTAACTGTCCAACCATGGTAAACATGAGATGAGGGTAGTTAAGAGCAGACTCAACCTCCTTGGTGACTTTAAGGAAGTGAAATCGATGCGGAAAACCATAACACATACCCCCTGTACCTGCTACATGATCTCCATAGGCTATTGTTGGGCCTTGAAATTGTCATTTACTTCCATTACATTTTCACTTATATTTCCATATTATCACCTTCACTCCACCTCCATTTCATTAAATTTACCTTATCATTATCATTATTGGGTTACATTTATTTTTTTCCAAACTTTATTAATTCCTATTATTTTAAAGTGAATTTATGGTTAAAAATTAGAAAATAATATGCACATACTTATACCTAACAAGTGGAATGAGTTTGTTTCCATGTGTAGGTCAAAAAGAAGCCTCGAGAAAACCATTATGTGGCATCCTAAGGCCAAATTCGAATTTTAATGGAGAATATCATGGGATCATGATAATATGTGTCTCATTTCCTATTTGTTTTGTAACTCTAAGAAGACAGGTGCCCTATCACTTCCTATTTGGATTGTAACTCTAGATATATAGGGAGAGATTCATGGACTTTCATTAATGAGATAGCTTCTCATATTTTGTATAAATAGGGGAAGCTTTCTCCTATCAAGTCATGTGTAAAGTTGGAGTTATGCTCAAGCTTTGAATAAAGAATTAGATTGTGGCACCTTACTCATGAGTGTTATTTCACTTTGACTTGGTTTTTCTTACATATGGAGCATATCAAATTACCATCTCTCATACTTTTGTATCAGCCATCTACAATGTGTGAGATTTATTTAATTTCATAGATTAAGATTTATTTTCTTTCTTAGTATTAGTTTTAGAATGACTGTGTAATCTTTTCTTTCCTAGAACATCTCAAGAAAGTAGATTCTTCTATTTTCCAATTGGATTATGTTTGAAGTAAGAGAGCTCCTAGTTGTTTAGTTTCTTTTCATGTTCTTACACTTCTTTCTTAGATTATATCCTCAATTATATGTATAATTTGATGCTTGTAAATCATACCAAGAAGGTGACTCTATCATACTTTCAAATTGGATGCTCGAGTGTTTAACCTATGCAATAATTGAATTTTCCTTTGCATGCCTTTATACTTCTTTCCTAGGTTAAATCCTCAGTTAATTGTATAATTGGATGCTCCTAAAGATCATACCAAGAAGGTGACTTTGTCATACTTCCAAATTGGTTGCTCGAGTGTTTAACCTATGCAATCATTGAGTTTTAGTTTATATGTTATTTAATTGCTTTCTTAGATTAAATTTTCAAAACTAAAGTATAAACGATTGCTTGTAAATCATGTCAAGAGGGTGACTATGTCATACTTCCATATTGAATGCTTGGGTAATTGATCATACAACAGTTTCTTTTTCCTTTGAATCTGATTTCATTTAATTTCATATATTAGTTGAATTTGTTTTCGTTATTTAATTCCACAGGTTAGTTGAACTTGTTTTCTTTCTTTTTGTTATTTAATTTCATAGATTAGTTGAATTTGTTTTTTTTCTTTTCATTACTTGATTTCATAGGTTAGTTAAATTTCATTTTTCATTATTTGATTTCATAGATTAGATAAATTGGTTTTTGTCATTTTGTAGTTAGATTGATCTAAACTGAAAGACAATTTCTAGCACATACTGTGCACGCATGCTTCACAAGTTTATAAAACCCCCCGAGTTGACAATTAAAAGAAAGACAATTATTTTGCCCCAACAACTATCCCAGTCATCCACCTGGCTTGTCCTTGGGTCCCATTGAATTTTAATGAAGAAAACCCCCAAACGCTCCCGTGATATGGGAAAGGGTGCATTTGGGAGGCTCTGGACACTCCCATAGCATAGCCATGCGCGCATAAGGAATTTTTCCCATAGACCTGTGCCAGCAACCACGAGATTTATGGAAATTTTTAAGCCCAGAATCCTGGACACTACCCAGAACTTCCTGTAGCTTAAAAAATCCATGAAACACATGATGAAAATTATAATGAACCAAAACCAACTCCAAGACTAGGCCTGACCATCCCCAACCAAGACTGACATTCTGTCAAACACTTGGCATCAATGCAATATATAGGTCTAGGATACAAGAAAAATCACAAATGACTGAAAACTCTTATGAGACATGACAAGAACTATCATCACCCTCTTCTTTGAACTGATATGACATCAATTAGGTCTTGCATCCATTATTTTAACATTTACAATTAAATACATGAAATAACCATGACTTGAACCAGTCATATAACCATGATTATAACCAACATAAAACCATGTAAATAAAAATGAGAATAAAAAACATTAAATCCACACATTGATAAGTACAAAATCACGATAAATTAGATTTTATTGAAAATAGTTAATAACCGACCAAGTTTGGGATTTCCATGTACCACCTGACTATATACATGGCTAAGTTAAATCTCTCTTCATCCAGTCACCCCCATGTCATATTCCAAGCATGAATGTGGGATATCGTGGATAAAACAATAAAAAAAAACCAAGTGAATTGAGAGGTTAAACCACCTCCACCCTCACCATACCATGATCACACCCAAACTGGTGCCGAGATCACAAAACCGAACCAAGCTTCGAATTCCTCCAGAATCCATCATTATCCTTGAGGGATATTTCATCTCCTTGTCTCTCAGTCTTTACCACAATCCACACTAGATCACTAGGCCCTAAAATGAGACACCGCCCTCTAGCTTTATCGTGTATCCGACCAAAACTGGTCAAGGGATTCCTAGGCCTTTGGGAATTTCCTGAGACCACCTCCACCCAAATTCTGAAAACCATCCAATAATTAAAAAGCTCAAAACCAAGATCAAATCCCATCACACCATGGATATCTAGAAAAAGGCAAGGAAATGCTGAAAACCACTGTCAAAACCTTGCCACTGACAGTAAGAAAACCAAATACCAACATGAATAAGCCATGCATTTCCAATCTAGTTAGGAAATCACAGATGCAATGTGTTACCTGCAAGTATTTCTGATGAAGCTTTTAGACCCTGCTCTTCCTTGCTTTATCTTTACTTTACTTTCCTTCCATTTTCCTTCCTTTTATTGCTTTCCTCTTTCTTGGCTCAATGCTGAAATTCTCCAAGAAACCTCTAAGTATCCGAGAGTGAGAGAGAGAGAGAGAGAATAATGAGAGAGCTCCAAAACTGAACTAACAAAAGGTACCGACTGATCCCCAAAAGCATTTTTATCAATGAGGCCTCTATTTCCTTCATTTTCCATTATTTTCCTTCAATTTCCTACTCACATGCAACCTGTGACCTTTTACCTTCATTTTCTCCTAATTTCATTTATTTTCATAAATAAATGTTCCAATTTTTTTTCCTCTTTAATGCCTTAGTCATTGCCTTTGTCAATTTCCCTTAGCCATAAACACATCCAGTGATGCCCACTAGGATATATTTGTCCAAAATTCATTCGGAATAAGTGTCCCTTAGCCGTGGTATTATTCTTATTTTCCTTTATTAACTTTTATTACATGAAATTTTAACCCAGGTATGTTACATAACCCTCCCCCTTGGGGAACACTATCCTCAGTGTTAAACCACACCTACACCTCAAAAAAACCATTAATAAGAAAACATATTGCCCATGGAGATTTATAACTTAGCTCGTTGTATTATTTATAATGAATGACCTATTCAAAGAAAAACACCATGATAACAAGACCATATAACATCCATACCGATTATTAGAGCTTTATAACTTAGTTCATGGCGATATTTATATCCATATACATATGTACATATATCAAAACATCACCAAAAAATATGCCAAACATATACCAAATATCATACCAAAATTGATTTTCCTCAACCAACAAGCAATGAAGGATACATAGCCCGCATATGATCTGCCATCTACCATGTAGCTTCATCGGGCCCAAAGTGATTCCACTGCACTTTTACTTGCTCAATGGATTTTTTCCTAAGCATGAGCTACTTCCACTGTAATATGAACTGAGGTTATGGCTGGAATTATCCTTCTTGCTCCACCTGCAATATAGACCAATCAATAACATGATCAACATCATTTATATATCTTTTAATTAATGAAACATGAAACACATCATGGACTTTCACTATTGGAGGTAGTACAAGTTGATAGGCCACTTGTCCAATCCTCTCAAGGGTCTCAAAAGGCCCACAATACTGTGGTGCCAACTTGGCACATTTCGATCCTCAAGGAGGTCTTCTTGGGCTTGATGTACACAAATACACATGTTCCCTAACTTGAAACTCCTTAAATACCCTGTGCTAGTATGCATACATATTTTTTTTGTCCTTCATTATTTTTATATTTTTCTTTATAACCTGCATTTCTTGCTCCATGTATGAAAACATGTCTAGTCCAATCAACAACCTGTTAACTGGATCACTCCAACTGATGGGAGTATTGCAACTCCGCCTATACAGTGCCTCGAAGGGACTCATCCCCAGTGACTCTTGATACCCATTTTTGTATGTAAACTCCACCATTGGTAGATACTCTTCCCAATTCCGCTGATGATGCATCACATGCATCCTTAACAAGTCCTCCAAGATCCTATTGAACCTCTCAATTTTTCCATCTGTTTACGGATGATAAGCTGTATTAAAGGCAAAATCCATGCCCAAACCTGCAAACAACTCCTTCCAAAACTTGGAAGTGAACTTTGCACCCCTGTCTGACACAATCTTCTTCGAAACACCATGTAATCTAACCACATCTCTGATGAACACCTGTGCTACATTGCCAGTTGAATATGTAGTATTCACTGGAATGAAGTGTGCTACCTTTGTCAACTTGTCCACAAAAAAAATGATAGAATCATGTTGTCTCACTGTCCTCGACAAATATGTGAGAAATTCCATGGAAACTACCTCCCATTTCCATTCTGGAATTGCAATAGGCTGTAGTAGACCACCTGGATGCTTAAATTTTTCCTTCACCTGCTGACAATCTAAACACCTAGCCACATAATCTGCTACATCCTTCCTCAAATTCAACCAATAATAGAGCCTCTTCACTACAGTAAATGTCTTCTAATAGCCTAGGTGACCTTAATATGGTTTCACATGAAAATCCCTCGAGGTCACCTTCTTGATATTTCTTGAGACAATAGTCCACATCTTGTACACCTGCACCTGTACCTATACCTGTACCACTGCTTGTACCCTAATGCAATATGTTCCTAAGCTCCATATACTTGAAATCTTGTTGACTTTCCTGCGAGATCCTATCCTGCAAATATGTCCCATAGGAGCTCATAACTGCAATGTGATTTACCTGTATCCGCCTACTAAAAGCATCTGCGACCCTGTTATCTTTACCTTTGATGTATTTGATCTCAAAGTCAAAATCACTGATCGTGGCCAACCATCTAGGTTGCCTAACATTCAAATTCAATTGGTTAAATGAGTATTGCAACCCACTCTGATCACTCATCAATACAAAGCTCCTGCCCATAAGATAGTGCATCCACATCTTCAATGAATGGATGATATCTACTAGTTCAAGATCATGCGTCAGATCGTTCTATTCTTGCTCATTTAGTTTCCATGACTCATAGCATACCACCTGTCCATCCTGTATAAGGACTCCACCAAGCCCTATTTTGCAAGAATTTTTAAATACTGCAAACTCTTTGTCTGGATCTGTGATCTTTAACATTAGAGCATGTGTCAACAACTGCCTATGGTGTTCAAAACTGGACTCACACTCCTCTGTCCATTCTAAATTCTTACCTTTCCTCTACAATGATGTAATAGGATAAGAAATCTGTGAGACGTTCTTGATGAACCTCCTGTAATAACCTGCCAATCCCATGAAGGATCTCACCTCATCTACATTTCTAGGAGATGGCCACTCCATGATAACACTTTACCTTTTTGGGATCCAATACTATGCCCTCCTTGGAGACAACATGTCCCAAGTAATGTACCTCAGTCTGAGGTAAATTTCACTTGGTGAGCTTAACATACAACTGATGCTCTCTCAACACTGCTGCCAAATTCTCGACGTGCTCTTCCTCATTTTTAGAATATACCAATATGTAATCAATGAACACAATAACAAACTTGTCCAAATAAGGATGCAAAAAACTATTCATCAAACACATAAAGGTAGCTGAAGCATTATTCAAACCAGATGAAACTAAAACGAAATCATAATTCCCATACCTGGTTCGGAAAGCTATCTTTTAGATGTCCTCTTCTTTGATGCGTACTCGATGGTATCTTGATCTCAAGTTGATCTTAGAGAAAAATGTTGCTCCCTTCAACAAACAAATCATCAATCCTTGACAATGGGTACCTGTTCTTTATGGTCACTTTGTTCAACTACCTGTAATCAATGCACAACTTGAGAGTACCATCCTTCTTCTTTAAAAACAATACCAGTGCACCCCATGGTGATATACTTGGCCTAATGTATCCCTTGTCCAACGTTTCCTTCAATTGCAACTTCAACTCTACCAACTCCGCTGTGCTCATCTTGTAAGGTGCCTTTGATGCTGGTGCTTCCCCTGGTACCAAATCAATAGAAAATTTTGGTTCCATGTGAGGTGGAAACTTTGAAATTTCTACAAGAAATACATTCTGGAACTACTATAGAACGAGCTACTTGCTCAAAACATCTACATCCTCCACTTCCTTACCTTTGTCACTAGATATATGTATTGCAAATAACACACACCCTTTCCTGCGACTACGCTTGACCTGCATAGATGTCACCATCCTAACTGATGTGGATTTCTTATTTCCTTGTAAAACTCTTGGTTCCCCATTGTCATCCAAGCACTTAATGGCTTTTTCATAACAATCCACCTTGGTACTATGAAGATATAACCAATCCGTACCCAATAGTATACTATATGATCCCAACAGAAGTATGTTCAAGTGCGCTGCTGTAGGCATACCATTTAATTTAAATGCACAGGCTCTTACCCAATGGTGAACTCTTTTATTTGTACCTATAGCCAACTTCACTAACCAAGATTCTGAATGCACTTATTTATTCAATCCACACTTATCCACTAGGTTAGGATTAATATAACTATAATTAGATCAAGGATCAATCAAAATAGAAACAACTTGAAAACAAAGCTTATCGTCTATCTCAATGATAGATGCCTGATGATCTGCCTTCTTGTTGTCCACAACATCATAAATTTGAGGAACTCTATAACCAACATCCCCAACTGTCTGCACCTCCTGTGCACTATAGATTTGGGGTCTACCACCCTGATGCTGTGGACAATCCATTTTACGATGATCCTTTCCACATATCCAACACTACAATGGTGCTCTACCATCACCTCTAGTCTGCTGCTCTCTATGTACCTTGTAATATCCCAAATGGAAAAATGACAGTAGTACAAGCAATAATAGACTAAAATTACATCAATATGGAAAACACATTAAAAACGCCAGAAAAGAGCCAAAAATTGTTGAGCCATTTTATTAAATCTGGAGGTGAAACAAAAATACATTAGTGCTAAAAATAGATAGCACTCTAACCGGCTAAAGCTGGCTAAAATGACCCTCATGTTGTCACACTAAAACACTACTCTACTGATGGACTCTTCCTCTGTGCTGCCCTGCTGGAAATGCTGCAGTTGGCCAACTTCGGACTGTTGGTTGGGTTGCTTCCATTGCTCAGAAAATTCTAGGAATTTGGGAAGGTGATCCTTGCCCAAAACGCAAAAAAATGCAGAAATGGTTTTCTCTAATTCAAAATTTCAAAATATGCCCTATTTTGCCTAGCTCCTATAGTTGATGGTTGAGTAGGGACTGCGTAAATGGGCTGATCTGATGCTTAGAAAATTCCAGTATTTTAACCAAGGAATCTACTCAACAAACCCATAAAAACCCAAAAATATTTCTCCCAAGCTCCAATCTTCAAAATTCGGCCTTTCTATGCTTGGCCCTCTTCTAATTTCGAATTCTGATGGGTATGCAGAGCTATGGGCTGAATTGAAAGAGAAAATTTTTGCGACTACTCCCCAAAGCTCAACTATTGAAGGGCTGACCCCTTCACTGGATTCCAAGTGGGAATGCTATGGAATTTCACCCTCTCCTGGATCTCTCTTGTTGGACAGAATTGTGAATTATGGATAAAATGCACTTCCCTAGACAGGTGTTAATCTAGAACAACAGGTTAAAGACTATACGACTAATTTTCCTAACTAAGAACATATACACAGAATGGATTAGATGCTTACTTGGAATCTAAGCGCTTCCAAATGATTCCTTCCGTCGCTTCCGTTGTAGCTTCAAATTCCAGTCGGCTATGCAAAATCTTTCCTACAAGAATGAACACTGAACAACAGAAGATAGCAATAATACAGATGTCTATTCAATTTATTTTGCTAAATCAGTAAAGCATAAACCATATACATCAACTAAGATCTTGCAATATTTAAAATCAAAGCTAATACAAATGCATATAGGGAAAATTAAGTTGTATTCTTTATTAATGATAGAAGGGGAGGTTACAACCAAATGACTGATTTAGTGTCACCATCTCCAACAGCATCCCAACCTCATCACAATGCATATATCTCCGGTAAATTTTCACTCAAATCAATCTCCTCAATGAAAAATCCACCAACATTTCTCTACACAAATTCTTCCTTATCAAACACTAAGATCTATGCTCAATTTATAGAGAGGCTGAGGTAGTTTTACAATCAATGAATTTCCAATAATAGGCAAGACATGTTCCAAATATTGTAGATGTCAAATGGACACATGGATTCGAAGTTTGACACATGTGAACTCTTCTATAAGGCAATGGCCAAGTGGATATTCCGAAACAATGAGATTTTTTCTCCCAATGTGACCAACGCACCCATAGATGTCGGGAAGTGCTTTGCAGGGAAACCTTGCATGGGCTACCTGCATATGTAACACACTTAGTCCCTTTAGAGGCAGCGTTGATGAGCTCTCATATGATATATTATAAAATTCAAACCTTGGAAACCTTTGCAGATGAAAGTCTTTGATTGATCTGTCTTGTTCTTTATCTTAGGGCATATAGAAATTGAAATGTTAGGGGATGATAGACCCTATATATTGGTCCTGGAGACGATGCCCAGTTAACCAGGTCATTGGGAATGATGCCCAAATTGACCTATAACAATTGCCCCCTAAAGCATGAAGTCAGAATAATAACTACAATATTTTGATTGATGTGCTTTACAGTGTGATGAGTTGGAGATGAAGTGGAGTGGCGACCTACATCAATCTTACAATACATTACATCATGATATATCCTCTTTGATCATAATTGCTGAGGGTAGGCATTCCCATGTTTAGCACATAAACAATCTAATAACATGTACACAATTCAGAAAGTCGTCGACATTGGAATGTTTCCCAATGCAGACACTCCTACAGATATAGGCCCATGTTCAGATGACGATCTGGATGTAAGGTCATCATACAGATGATGTGTACAACAATCCTGAAATCATAGCTAGGATGGCTAAAACTAGATCCGGGGTCTTCTTATCTTGTTCACTTGATCATTCAGCTACAATTCTAGCCATGCGAATATATGATTTGTCGTCGAACATGGAAGACACCATTTGATTACCAGCCAATGATGTGAGCTATTAACAAACGCGAGAGAACCATCATTAATGAAAATGGCCCTCAAGGTACTGTTGTACATTTCGTAAGGCGTGAATAGATGATTTGATGTCGAACGCCAAATAAAATCTTTCGGTTAAAAGTCCGGAAGCGAGGATCTTGTCGATGTTGTAACAAGCCTCATGGTACTGGAATCTGATGTTTCTAAGTGAACTTCCTGGATAATGACTTGTCGTCGACAGGAATTCACCTTATTGCGAAATGGGAGTTACTGATTTCGGAGACAAGGGTATGACTTGATATAGCAATTCTCAGGGATGACAGTCATGAGAATAAAGGTTTACGAGTATTGCAGAAGGATGTGTTTATTCACTAGATGACTTCTCTTGAACATATCAACGACACTATGATGAGTTGGCAACATTGACCCAAAATCGAAGTGAAGGTATGATAAACCATAGGTATGAATGAATCGTCAAGATGATTACCCAACCCAAACAGTCACAGACATGGAGTGAAGGAAGTGTCATGTTCAAGAGCGACTTGCTACCATAAAGAATTTTTGCTCACTTTTCCCAAATTTTCCCAAGTCATTTATCGACTAGTACCTCTTTATTTTTTAACAAGCTTGAGGAGGATAACATTTTCTTGATCTATAATTCAACCCTTTGGGCGAATAAAGTATCGCTATTTAATAATTTAACGAGTCTAGCGATGAATGAAACTCGATTCTTGCCATGATCGACAAGCCTATCGCTATTTTACGTTTTAACGAGCTTAACGACAGTGATAGCCTGGTCCTTTTTCATATTTAGAGAGTTTGAAAAAGTGGACGAAAGAAAACTTTATAAGTAATTTTTCGTAAATTTTTCACTCAGATCCGAAAAAGTGTAAAATAATATCTAAGAGAACCTCTTTGGTCATGTTTAACCAAGGTATTCCTTTTTCGTAAATAATCTATCTTAGTCTGGAAAAAGGGTTAAACTTATACTGAGTAGATATCGATTCATTTACTTTTACGAGCTTGAAAAGACAAGTGCTCGGAAATATTTTCATATTATCGGAGTCTGAAAAGAGCTAAAAGAAGACTCCAGGGGTTCCTTTTTGTTGTTATAGAAGCTCGAAAAAGAGATAAAAGTGCGCTTCAAATCCTTTTTCATTTTTAACAAAGCTCGAAAAATAAGGAGGAAAAATATGCTTTGTGGTCAAGTCATTCTTTGAAATAAATCTGCACGACTAATTTGTTCATCAATTGTATATCTTGTTCAGAACAACATCAAATGGATTAAAAATACCCGTTTCATGATAAAAACATAATAAAACTATAGTCATAGCAATAAATTTAACTTGCAAATAATTAAATGACTATTAAAAGTAGTTTCACTATTCATTTTTACCATTCCATAGTTACCATTTGCATTTTGGAGCTTTGAACTTGATTTTTCCCTTGAACTTCAGCTGTTGATTGTGATCATTTCTGTGGACGGTTTTCGTTTCTGTTTGATCTAGGTTAGTAATATGAACCTCCTCTTTCATTTAGTATTCATTTCATTTCCAAATTTTGCATTTTTTTAGGGTTTTAAAGCCCCTAGGGTAAATTCTACCCAAAAAGAGGGCAACGCACCCCTGAATGTCTAAACTTGCGTTGCATAGCAGGTACAGTGAAGGGCACTTGCATATGCAAAGCATTGCCTCTTGTTAGGGAGTGCATTGGGCACAATCTAAGTTTTTGATTTTCTCATTATGCCCAAAATTGACCTAGTTTTTTGCAATGAATGGAACCTAATGGATCTTATGGTTGTATTTTAGGTTTCCATCGGATTAAAATGAAGATTACATGGAGGGAAAGAGAACATGAAGAATAGGATATGATTGCCTTGAATGATCCGGGTACAGTAAGAGCCCTAAGAGATTGTGGACTACTTAAGTACTTCAAATTGTCTGGGATGAGGCAAAAAATATAACTATTGGAGTTCTTAGTTCGAGCATGGGATCCAGCTATAGAGGCATTTCATATTAAGAACTAAGTGGTTCCTATAACAGTTGAGGATGTGTAATTTCTCACAGGTTTGTCGAGGAGAGGCTTGCCCATTTCTCTCTCAGGGTCTATTGTTGGAGGAGAGACAATGAGAGATTATGTTTTGCAACATTGTTATCCAGGGTCAGAGCCAAGAAAAGATGGAAAGATAAACTTCTGTGACGTTAGATATTTTCCCTTGAGAACTATCCTTTTCAGGATCGGAAAACTTGCCGACACCGTTACACTACATGTAGCGAAAAGATCGTATATGCAGTATGCAGTAGAGTGTATAGAGCCAAAAGTCTTCAACTGGTTTGAAGTTGTTCTATCTCAGATAAAGGAACAACTAAATAAAGCAAAGGTAGGAAGGAAGAAGAATTTCAGTTATGGTTCTATCCTTATACCCTTCGCCTTGGAATGGATTCCACTAATGGAGCCACAACATGTGACATTGAATATAGTTAGTCCTAGAGATCCTTAGATGCAGAGATGGGTAGAACTCATGAGTCGGCATGCTGACCAATCTACCATTGTGTTCTCGATTGCTTTCTTCGCTAGGTTCTGGCGACAGATTTTCGCCATCGATGAGTATGCATACATAGGCATTGATTTTCGAGGGGATCCAGATTTAGCATTACCAGAAGGCACTCAGTGCGGTGCAATAGGTAAGAATTTTTTGACTATGTTTTTGATTTTCCTAAGGTTTATACAATGTTTTTGTATTTTTATTTTTTCCCAAGACTAAACTAAATGTTTGATGTAATGCAGATGTTGGTTGTGTTTAACCAACAATGGAACCGGAGAACAAAGCAGATGTGCCAGTAGAGAGGGCTGTCGAGAGAGCAGTCCTTCAGGATCTTGATATGGCTGAGATTCTGACTGAACTTCAGTAGCACATAGAGGGTTTGAACTTCGGGATTCTGGATTGTCGGATCAAAGAGCTTCCTATGCGACTGCAGCGACACACTATTGCGGTTCGTAACCACTGGATGCGGTTACTTTGTAGGATAGCTAGATCTATAGCATGTTACCACAATCACCACTAGTTTACTTGTGGCATTTTTCATACATTTTGAGGTCAGATGACTAATGTGTCTTGGGCACAAATTTTTGTAAAAACCTATAACTATCTATCTATATGATTTCAGTTTTTTCCTATGTTTATTGTGCAATCCTATTCAATGATGTGAATGTTTTCTTTACATATGTTGCAAATGTCTGTCTAAAACTTGAATAGCTAACGAATCAGTCAATGTGTTCAAATTTCTAGAAATGTGTTGATATTGAATAAAATCAAAGTGTCTTTCCAAAAGTCGAGCTCTAAGGAACAATCTATGCAATGTTGGATTTCTAATAGTATAAACACTAGTAAGTTGTAATACCACAAGTTGTGAGTCTAACCTTATAATGATACAGTTAATACCAAATGAAATGGAATCAGAGAGAAGTTCGATCAACGCGCTATACTCAACGATATTGTTCGTTGATCTACCAATACAAAACCCTTGAAAACTCACTAACTTGCAGTTCGGAGCGAAAATGGCCCACGCTGTAGAGGATAGATTCTGTGTACTACGAATAGCACTATTAGCATATCCAACAAAGGGTTCTGAAGATTCATATATCTGCGATGAAATGTAAAGTGGATTACTAACGTCAAGAAAACTCTAAACAAAAATTAAGATGGTGAATGCAAATCAACAACATATATATACAATATAATACAAAAAATTACTACGCTCATGATTAAGCATAGTAACATTTCAAATACAACCCATTTCTAGGTTGTGTCAATGGAATTCCATCGTAATCAACCAACTCATAGGCACCCTTAGCATGAACTCTTTTGACAATATAGGGGCCATTCCATAATGGCTCAAATTTTCCTGTACCTATTACATCAGCTTCTTGATCATAAATAAGGACCAAGTCGCCCTCTGAGAAAATGTGAGGCCGAACATTTTTGTCGTATTACGACTTTATACGTCTCTTGTGCGCTTCATTGGCCAATTGGGCTTCACGACGTGTTTCATCAAGATGGATGAGGTTAAGGAGACACACTTCTTCTTCTCAGGTGTCAGGTAACAAGTCAATCACGAGTTTTAATGAAGGTATTTCACATTGGATTAGTAAGATAGCTTCTAGACCATACACCAATTGAAAAGGATTAAAGCCAGTTGCGTTTCTCACCGAGGTTTGTTATGCCCACAAGGTGGAGTATAGGATCAAATTCTAGTTTCTTTTATGAACTCCTATTATTCGTTGAAGCATACATTTAAGAATTTTGTTGATAGCCTCAACTTGTCCATTTGATTGTGGATAATAAGGAGTAGAATTATCATGTGAAAATCCTAACTTGGCAGTTAATTCAACCATCATGTGATTGCGAAAATTATTTCCATGATCTGTAACTATAGTCTGTGGGACCCCAAATCATGCAATAACATGATTAAAGAAAAAAAATGCAGCTGTTTGTCCCGTGTTGTTGAATGTAGGCATCGCTTCGGCCCATTTGGTAAAATAGTCGACTGCGATAATAATATAACCGTGCCCCCCAGACGAACGAGGCTTACAGGTCATGAAGTCAATACCCCATTTCAAAAATGGTCCCACATAGACAACATGATGCATTGGCACTGGCGGTTTGCGGATTTTACGATAAAAAATCTGGCATGCATGACAAATTCTAACTGTGCGGATGAAATCTCGAAAAATAGTAGGCCAAAAGTAGTTGGCGTGGAGTATCTTCTGCGCTGTAGCATATCCAAATAAATTTCCACCACATGCCCCAGCATGAAAATCATTTAACAATTTTTTGGCCTCCTCATGAGTGAGGCACCTCCTTAAAATGGTATCGACACCACGACGATAAAGTGTATCGTCGACGACCAGATAATCTTTGGCTTGGTATCAAATATTTTGTTGTTCAGAGCGAGAGGTATTAGGTTGAAAATTTTGGGTTTGGAGATAAATGATGAAATCCCCATACCAAGGATCAGATGATCCGATCAGAAACAGAGACTCGTCAGGAATTGATGGTTTTGACGTAGTTGTAGTACTATCAGAGGGAAGGTCACAGAGAAGCTTAGACAAAACTAAAGACTTCTTTGACTTGGATTTGATGAATTCCAAATCAAATTCCTACAAAATGACAATCCATTTTGAATATTCCCCCCCCAAAAATTGACGTGATAAGATATAAGTCATGGGGTTGCAATTCGAAACTATAGTTTTTTTTCGGAGTAGGATATAATGGCGAAATTTTTGGATAGCTTGAACAACTTCCAAGGCAATATTTTCTACTTATGAATACTTAACTTCCGTATCATTGAGATTACAACTCAAATAATAGATTGGATGTTCAATTCCATTTTCGGCCGTGACGATACCATAGAAATGGTTGTTTCGGCTGTGACGATATATAGGAAATAATCATTTTGATAATTAGGGGGATACATTAATGACGCTCAGACAAGAGTGTCCTTAACAACATCAAAAGAAGCTTGTGAAACTTGGTCCCAATGGAAGGGAATCCCTTTTTTCAATAGTCGAGTAAATCCTTTAGCCATTTCGGCGTAGTTTGGAATGAACCTTCTTAGGAAGTTATCCTTTCCTTGAAGTTTCTGTATATGAAGTAAGTTTGATGGCACAGGAAAATCAAGAATGGCCTGAACCTTCAATGGGTCGATTCGAATTCATTCTTTTGAGACTACGAATCCAAGCAAACGACCAGAACCAACACAAAACACACATTTATGTGGATTGAGGCGTATTTTGTAGTGTCAGCAACATAAAAAAATGGCTCTCAAATGCATCGGGTGATCAGTCTGATTTCATGAATGCACTGGTAAATCATCTAGATACAGTTGAACAATGTGCTTGATGTCATTGAAAGCATAATCCATTGCTCTCTGAAAAGTTTCCACAGCGTTCTTTACACCAAAAAGAAGTTTTCTATAAGTGAATGTGCCCTAGGGACAGATGAATACTATCTTATGTTGATCATCTCATGTGTAGATATTGATTTTATTGTAGCCGAAAAATCTGTCCATGAATGAAAATATTTCACATCCAGCACAATCGTCAATATTCTAGTCAATAAAGGGAGTAGGATAGTTGTCTTTTGGACAAGCAAGATTGACGTCCCAATAATCAACGCACACCCTAATGGTTCCTTGTTTTTTCGTGATAGGAATGATATTGGAAACCCACTCAGTTAGCAGAACAGGGTATATAAAACTAGCACACAAAATTTTTTCAACTTCTGCATTGATGGCAGCGGCTTTCTTTGGATGAACAGGATGAAGCCGTTGATGTATTGGTTTGACATCAGGATACATATTAATAGTGTGTTCAACTATATTAGTATCTATGCCTGGAATTTCCTCATAAGACCAAGAAAATACATCACAGAATTCACGAAAGAGAGAGCGATATGATTCAAGTTTTGATGGAGAACAAGATACACCGACATGAATATTTTCTACAACACCAGGTTTGGTCGAAATATCGATAGAAATGGTTTCTTCAATATTCGACATATTTCGCTCGGATTCGATTGCATTAATGGGTAAAGAATTCGAAAAGAAATTTTTGATGGATGGGTGATATAGTTCAATAAGATTATTTTCTTCATAATCAAGAAGATGCGAACGATGATGATAATATTCCCATGGTTCTCCCTCTGACATCATGGCTTCCAAAATATTCTCATCTTTCAAGAAATTTGAGGAAAATAGATCAGATGGAGTACCAAAATCTAAGGAACGATCAACCCAAACACTCGGTGACGTTGATTTCAGATTTGCCACCCAAGACAAATAGATTGATTTCTATGCCAACTCAATAGGGCTGGGCGACAGAAACTCATCCAATGTAGAAATATCAGAATCACCCGTACTCTCCCTTAAGCCAGATAGAGTGGAAGAGATCATGTAGTAGGTATCTATACTTGAAATTTTTGCCGACGTTGCGGGTGGCGGTAATGCAAAGGTTCCCATAAGAGTGGAATCCTTTAAGAGTCCTACACCAATGTTTTGAAGTTCTAGTTGGGGTATGTGAACGAACGGAATGCTTCCAGTTACCTACGAAGCAGAGGCAAAGAAGGATAGATGATTAATGACTGTGATAGTACCTTTATGTGGAAAGGCAATCAATATAAAATATGTAGAAACAATTGTAGTCATTGCATATACCCATGGCCTTCCAAGTAAAATATTATAGTCAAGGGGTCCATCAATAACCTCAACATCAATATTCATTGTTTTCCCCCCTAGTTCAACATGCAGGTTATTAATAATACCACAAGGTTTATATGTACATCCATCAAATTCCTTCAACGTCGTTGATGATTGTGATAAGCGCGGAGAGCTAAGTGAATTCCAACAATTTAGAGACATAATGCATGTAGATTCTCCCTCATCAATAATAGTGCGATGAAAAAGGTGATTGAGAACATTTACCTGTATGGAGAATGCCAATTCTGCTGGTAGTTGCGGCACATATCCCATATGATTAAAGATGACAAGATTAGAATCAGTCGGACCAATTCCACCAATAGCCGACAATATAGCCTATTTTTTGGAGGGACAATTTTGTAATACCTCAAGAGCAGACATAGCTGAAGGGGATTGATCCAAATCTTCAACTATATTATAATTTTGTACAACTCTTGCTCGAGGATTATATGTCGATTTATGAATTACTCCCTTTGGTGGCTTGATTGTTAATTTAGGAATAGCAGTAGGCGGTACTGTTTCTGTAGATGGATTTGTTGTCGAGGTCGTAGGTTGATCAATGGCATGAATACCATAATCTTTATTACATTTTGACACCAAAATATCTATTGAAGGTTTTACGATATATAACATTAACACTTGGGAACTAGGAGCTAGATCCGTAGCAACCATGTTTGTGTCCAGAATTGGAAATGGGTCTGTCAACACAGCTGATGCATGGGAAGTCTTAATGATTTTTGAGACTTCAACGCAGTGAGGAAAATCCCTAAAAAAGTGTTCTTCATTACAGATTATGCATGGATAACGAGGTTTCCTAGGTCCAGACGATTGATCAGATGATCTTTCCTGCAGGTTAGAAGTTTTATTTTTATTAGATTTCCCCTTTTTCTTACTTCTGGGTTTCTTTTCAATTTTTCCTTTGTCAAATGACACGGCATTAATTTCGGAAGCAAGAGAAGGATCAGATGCAGTAGTGTGATGTGTGCTTGCAGTGCCTATCAAGCCGTCTCCGACATGAGAGTCCTTTAATTGAGGAGGAACAGTAAAATTAGATCTCGACGCATTAGGAATTATTTCATAGAGCATGCCAGACTGAGTATAAATCAAGTCTAAATATTGGGCACAAGCTATAACTTGCTCTTCAATGATGATGCCACCCTTAGCCACATCCTCAGTTATAGATGGTAACAGGGACTTAATGAACCATTCAGCAAGGAGCCGATTTGGAACAAAGGTCTTAACCATTCGATGACGACGATGCCAATCATGAATATGATCAGAGATGTGAGTAGCATTAGTCTGTTTGAAATTGGTCAAGAGTTCCATTCTAGTTTCATTTCTGATGGGTAACTGGAAATGAGTCAAAAATACAATAGCTATGGCTGTGAAATTATCAAAATAAGCTCTAGGTAATTCAATGTACCATTTTGCAACCGGACCTGTGAGTGTATGTTGTAAAAGACGTAGTCGAACAGAATCATCATTCAGGGAGTTTGACGAATACCATAAATGATAAGTCATAACATGAGTTGATGGATCTTCTCCAGTGTTTCCATTGAACTTAGGAATATCCGAGGGTAATTTGTGAGGTATCCCTAGCCACCAAGGAGCATAATTAATTAGATCATTAGTTAGCAGATTTAAATCTGGTAACTCTAAAGTTTCAACAAAGGGAAACTTTCAATTAAGGTTGGGTTGAGCATAGCCAAGGTAAGATGGAATTTCTTGAGCAACAGGCCTTTGAGCACCAGCATAAGGAATCTGCTGTTGGTAACCTAGATAGGGGTTGTTTTGAAAAGAAAACTCTTGAGGATTCTGTTGACCAAAACCTGGATATGATACTTGTTGAATGAAGTTTGAGGAATTTGCACCTGTGGCTACCAAGGGGTTTGTCCACCAATCTTATAACCCAAATTAGGATAGCTTGGATTTAGTTGATATGTATAACTAGGTTGCGGTTGTGACATCCCATAAAATGGTAAACCAACTTGTGAATAGATGATTTTAGATACAGGTTGTTGTAAATTAAATGAAGGATTTAGAGTCTGTGGACCCAAAATTTGATGGTATTGAGTTGAAGGACCCACTTGATAAGGTTGTACAACATTTTAATTTTGTAACAGGGGTAAAGATGTATTAACAAGTGGTAATGATGTGGGTGTAACAGGTTGAACTGGTTGATACAAGGTTACAACCTTTTGTGGTTGGATAGGCAGAGTGGGCTTCCATTGAAAAACATGCATTTCGACATTAGGTTGACCAAAAAGTGATAGAGTACTGTCATATTGGGTGACCAAAGGTTGCCCCCCAGCATGAGGAGGATAATAAGACGGAAAATATTTCTCTCCAAACTGCTGGGAGTCCAGTTGATATGGTACTTGAAGGAATAGACCCAGAAGGACCGGCTTGATATTTCCCTGAAGATGTGTGTAATGAATCAAATCGTTCAGTACTCACTATAGGATTACCAGTTAAAATACCGGATGATGACATTGGTAAAGTCCATGGATTTGAAGATGCATCAGAGAAAATTCCAGATAATGATTTGTAACCTGATGGGACCAAAGGGCCACCATGAAAATATGACTCTAGTGAAGTTGTAAACATCGATAGGGTAGCTAGGGCGGGAGCTGACGTAATTGGAATATATGGCCCAACCGAAGATGTTGGTTCAGACATGGTTACTTGACCAAATGTATACCCTTTTGAATCGACGGGAGTTTGAAAAGGAACATGATCAACAAAAGCAGATTGTGTCAACTGAGGAAAATACTTGTATAGGTAAAGGTCCTCCCCAAAATGGGTTGGAGCTAAAGGTGTCTCGTCTTGTGGGATTTCTTCAATCGCAATTAAACCAGGGGGAAGTATTTCACTGTCAGGCCCAAAGTATATTTCAGTTGGTTGACTGTGTGATATGGGAGATTCAATAGCTACAAATTTTTTTGGGATGACCAAGGTAGGAACAACTTCAGGATTCAGATGTTTTGGAAAAGAAGAGACATGATCTGGATCAATTTCTTGTTGAACAACGTCGGGTCCAGGAGGTATGGTCTCACTGATTGGATGGATCATGAACATGGGTAGCTGTGAAGACTCCATTTCGACAACAATAGATGAACCAGGATGTATAAAAACAACTTGAGCTAACTCTAGTTTATGGGAAAATGATGTTTCACTAGAGGTATGAATTGTACTTGATTCGACAGACTGTGATCACCTTTGCCTACCAGAAGTAACTTCTGGTGGTAAAGGTGGTTTTAACGCTAGTCTATGCAAATGACGGGGGAAAGGTTTTTGTTCTTCCATGATTAATGATTTATTTTTACCAAAAACAAATAAAAAAAATAAAACTGTAATGCTAGGAAAAAGGGTTTACCAAGAAAATGTGAACTGCAGAATACCTCCTGGCGAACCAAGAAGTATGGCAGGCGATCTTCCCAAATGCTGTGTTCGGTGTATCACAATTTACAAGGCAGCCGACTCGGTTTACTATGGATGGATAGCACCTAAAAGTTGTCCTCCCAAATATACCCGAAGGTACGTGGAGGCCCAAGTCTATAGTAGCATTGTCTGATGTGAAACCACATAGTGAGAGCACCCCTTTATACTTGTAACGCCACTTGATATATTGATATATTGATATATTGTAACGCCACTTGATATACCCGAAAGAATGTGGACGAGCTACGATATACTTATGTACGTGGAGTGAGGTATCATACTCGGAATGTATCGCAGACAAGTTAATGACAGCTGCTATGTTTTACGACACTGGAACACGTCTCTAGCCTAGACCTTCTAAATGTTATCATTATGGTTCCAATTCTTTGTTAGGTAAATTGAGATTAATTTTATGTTGATCTTGCTTAACAATTTTCCTTTCAAAGGTTCACCGCGATGATGTATTGGACAATTCCTAAAATGCAACTAAGAATGACAAGAAATCTTTCACTTTTAGTTTTTCAATGAAAATCCTAACTTCTAGAGGGAAAGAGAAATCAATTTGCGAGCAAACAAATAAGAGAACACAAACTAAATGAAGATTTCCTAATTGTTCCTTTTTGCAAAACACACAAACCACTACATGCAAATGCAGATTTTTCTTTTCATTTCCTTTAATGTTATGAATGTAGAAAAGAAACTAAGTGCACTAAACCAACAAAATCAAATGCCTTTTACTTTTGAGAAATGAGGAATATAAACAACAATTTCTCTTTTGAAGGAAAAATGAGGAATGAAACAACAATTTCTCCTATCAGGAAACAAAGATTTTACGACAATTTCCTTTTTCAAAAGCAAATGGATCTAATGCAAAAATAGAAATAATTTGAAATTAACTTGCCAATGATAAAGAAAAATGCTTTAAACAAACATTGAACAAATTTTCTTTCAAAGAAGGAAGAGGTAGATGAATTCACTGGTCAATATGAGGCTCAAGCTTTTCAAAACACATCAAAAAAAAAACTGAAACAAACTGCAAATACAAATTCAAGGGAATTTGGATGGATTCAGGAGGCAACATAGTCTCTAAAGAGATACAGTGCTTTGCAATGCAGGCCTGAAAGGGTGACAGTGCTATGCAAAGCACTGTGTCTTGTCTAAGAGTGTGTTGGGCGCAGTGTAGAAAGAAAAACACATCTTTTTAACACACTTATTTTGCAACTTTGGATCTTAAAAATCCTAATCTTTGTGAGTAACAACTACTGGGTGAATAAACAGAGAAAATCAGAGGCTAAAACACCTAGGATAAAGAGTAATTTCCCGAACAGAGTCGCCAATTTGTTGGACAGAATTGTAAATTACGGATAAAACATGCTTCCCTAGACAGGTGCTAATCTAGAACAACAGGTAAAGACTATACGACTACTTTTCCTAACTAAGAAAATACACACAGAATGGATTAGATGCTTACTTGGAATCCAAGTGCTTCCAAATGATTCCTTCTGTCGCTTCCGTTGTAGCTTCAAATTCCAGCCAGCTGTGCAAAGTATTTCTTGCAAGAATGAACACTAAGCAATAGAAGATAGCAATAATATAGATGTATATTCAAGTTAGTTTGCTAAATTATTAAAGCATAAACCATATACATCAACTAAGATATTGCAATATAGAAAATCAAAGACAATACAGATGCATATAGGGAAAAGTAAGTTGTATTCTTTATTAATGATAGAAGGGGAGGTTACAACCAAATGAATGATTTAGTGTCACCATCTCTAGCAGCATCCCAACCTCATCACAATGAAGATATCTCTAGCAAATTGTCACTCAAATCAATCTCCTCAATGAAAATCCACTAGCATTTCTCTACACAAATTCTTCCTCAATTTATAAAGAGGACGAGGTAGTTTTACGATCAATGACTTTCCAATAATAGGAAAGACATGTTCCCAATCTTGTAGATGTAAAATGGACACATGGATTCGAAGTTTGACACATGTCAACCCTTCTAGAAGGCACTGGCCAAGTGGAGATTCCGAAACAATGAGAATTTCGCTCCCAATGTGACCAACACACCCATAGATGTCGGGAAGTGCTTTGTAGAGAAACCTTGCATGGGGCTACCTGCATATGCAACGCACTTAGTCCCTTTAGAGGCAGCGTTGATGAGCTCTCATATGATATATTATAAACTTCAAACTTTGGAAACCTTTGCAGATGAAAATATTTGATTGATTTGTCTTGTTCTTTGTCTTTGGGCATATAACAATTGAAATTTTAGGGGATGATAGACCCTATACATTGGTCCTGGAGATGATGCCCAGTTAACTAGGTCATTGGGAATGATTCCCAAATTGACCTATAACATCTCTGCTACTGGACTGTGTAAGTCACTGAGTGATTGCGCTGCTATAGAGGGGTTGCAAGTGGCCTAATGCCAGATAATAAAATCAGCTCACGACAGATAGTAGGAATCCTTTCCTGAAGCTACGTGAAACCCTTGAATGAAGTATCCTAAAAAAATCCTCTCCTAAGAGGACACTCGAAGTCCCCCGAGGATGAGGTTGGGATCTCTGCTTGGAGACACCCATGTGCTAAAAAACCCTATAGACTCACCTAAATAGATCAAGCGTGCTCAAGTTGTAAATACCAGACAATTAGAGTAATCAAGAATGCTTTCCATGGTTCTCCTCACCCCCTTCTTATTCTTGTGAAACCCCAACAACCTTGGGTCCACTCATTAACTATGCCATCACTTGGCCACTTGGAATTCACACATGTTGCGCTGCTTTCTTGGCCTCTTAGCCCCACAAGATGTTGCGCTCTTCACACTAGCTCTGGAAAAGAGGTTTTATTCAAACTATCGGGTTTATGGCTCCCTTCACCCTTTTATTCACCTACTAAACTTAAGAAAAAAAAATTCAAAATTTAATATTCTTAATTACCTATCAGCTAATTAGGAATATTACAGTCCTCTCCGCCAAAAATTGCTTGTCCTCAAGCAATACCTGAACAAGCATCCTCCCTGGCTGACACTCCTCCACAGTCACTGAAAAAGTTTCCAGGGTCCTAGATGCACCAATGTATCATCCCTAGTCTCTGTCTTGCCCTGATATGAAGAGATATCTCAATACCATGATCCCATGCCATCCTAATCAATGTGAATCACAACTTGCTCCACTCGCTATCAAACCGGATACAGGTACCAGAAGCCTTCTGCATGCCACCAGTAAATAAAGTATTATAATCATATAAAGTACTATCGGTCTTCATGTGAAATTGCTCTACTAAGTCGCCCATCTCATGTACTCCAAGGGTGGGAACATGAAGATAAAATCTGATTCCCATGGAAATAAATCCTTCCCTGCATGAGAGCACTCCATGATGGTGAAGTCCCCCATGCCAACAAAGAATCACTAAAACCCACTTGAAGATCTAAATGATCTTCCTCTGTAGGAACTAGATCACCCCTAAGGGTAGCTAAACTATAAAATCTAGTGATGCCCAGATACCATGCCAGTCTGAGAAGGGTGCCACCATGCTGACATTGCAACACTCTGACTATGACATACTTCCCATCATGCAAAAAATTTATCCTCCTCTCCTGGAACATGATGGCGAAAAGTCTATGAAGGCCAAGCTCATCTTTCCCTAACATCTCCATGATATAAATTTCTGTCCATCTAATGTCAACATTGGTCTGGAGCAGTAACAAGGAAAAATGGCCTTGCCATGTGGCGTAGGCCTCAGTTCTCCTCCATATGTCAAACCAAGAGTGATATGAGTCTCTCTTTGTCCAGATCCCACTCAACAAAATACAAAGTGTCCCATCAACCAACTGTCTCATACCATCCTCTTGGGTCATTTTGATCATGATGTGAGCATCAAGAGATGATATCCAAGTCCCATGTGTTAGTGTGCAATTCTGGAGAGTGATAAATAGAAGCTCACAAGCGACATTGTGGTCAACTCACTCTCCAAATATGAGTGTTCCAAACCAAATAGTGTGTCTGATCTCCTTCTTCGGGGATCTCTCTATCAGAAACACTACAACCACCTGTCGTGCATCATCATCCTCTACTGCACTCAAATACATACCCCTACACTCGTCTACATAACACTAAACGTCGTGGCACAAATCCATTCACCACTAGATGCCAATGCCACCATGTACCATAGGGCATCCCATATGTGCCCATGCATCCACCACTCTGCTAGTGCATCCACCACGATGTGATCTACACATCCTCATCTTCCCAGGGACACCTAATTGGCCCAAATCCTCACATGCAATCAGGAATAACGCTACCATGTTGAACCTCAGTAGCTCTAAGGCCCAATGCATCAATGAGAGAGCATTGTCTCCATATAATTCTCTGTCCATAAGCACCCTTGGAGATAATGCTTCAGAGCCCAATGTGTTGCAACATATGCCACTGCATACCACCAAGTGTCCCTGTACTCAATGACATGCCACTGTGACCTATGGCCTATCCCTATACACCACGGGATACCTTGTGCCATTGCTGGATCATCCTGTATCGTCTCGTATCCTCCCTGTGTCACTGTACCTGACACTCCCTGCGTGTACTTAGTGCGATGGGAGTCTCTCCTCCTACTCCAAAATGCACCCCAGCATGCTACAACAAACAACCATGCATCTCTGTGCTCCTCTATAGGCTACTTCTTGTTACTGTATGCTCCTACCCATCCTTGGATGTGATGGAAAAAAGTTGAGACAATATGTGGTAGTCTGCATCTGAATTTTATCGTCACCTTTACCTTCGCATCATCATACCCTACGATGAATGGATTTCCCCTCCAAATCCTCTTAGAGGGATCCAAGAAGTCAATATCCCTAGGTACCATTAGTGATGTCACCACTGCTATGCTCCTCCATGTCCTCTGTGCCACACATAATTGTGGAGAATCTAGAACCCCATACAACGCACTGTCTGGTGGCCAACCAATGCCACCTTCTCCAACAATATCCTGCCAAAGTATGTTGATTATCTCGTGACTCCATGCATACACAAAATAGCCCAATGACCCATGGAGTTCCTTTGAAAAATGACTATCCACTAATGCTGACTAAAACCTCCCTAGAAAATGTGTGCACTTGACTATTAGGTCAACAATACCACCAATGCCATAGTTAATCTGCATATACGGAAAATAGTAGGTAGTCCTGCTTGTATCCCAATGCTAGCCTAGGGCCCGAGTATCCTCGATGCCTGCTGACTCTCACTCTGGCCTATAACCGACTCCATCATCCTAGCCCACTCCATCGGGTAAACTCAGAATCTCCTGCCATCCAACCCCGAGAGAGGGATCAAATGCACATATAACCATACGCAAAACAGGTCCTCCATCCCATGAGTGTTGCGCCCTACACAACTCATGTTGCCCCATCTCGCTAGTCTGGCTAATCCATGTATTTTGCCTAGGTAACAAGGCCTCTCTCTCACCAACATGCAGAGGTGGCCCAATAATGTCGTAAGCCCCATCAACGTATGCCTGAAGGGACTGCCATCTAAAAGTATGACATCTCTGTTGACTACCGATGCATATGACTGATCCTCATTGATTACCGACTCTAAGGATGGCTTCTCATCGTCCTCCACCATCGGCTCAACATGGAACACTAACTGTACCTCCAAAGATAACTCATCGTGCATAGCATCCTCAACAATCAGCGATAGGTAGCTTCCGTATGGAAACTCTATCACATATCTAGATGCCTATATACCTATTGACTCCTCATCAATGGTGGATATGTCACCCGACACTTCATCAACCTCTTATGTGCTACTATCACTTGGAAAATATGACATGGCCCTGAACATCTCATCAATGGATCCCTCAACAATGGGCGACATCTCATCCATGTGTGGCACCTCATCAATAGATGGCAGTATGAGTTTATTCTCTATTCTCTCCACTAAGGCATCAACCAGAGCTACCAAAGGTATCTCCAACAAGGGTGACTCCTACATCAAACTGGATATATCCACATGCTCGTTGTGATCCTGGGTGCCCTCAACCTCCAAGTGCGAGTCAACCATTCTGATGACTGCCCCCTCTATTACTCGGTTAAGCTGGAAAGAGGTATCCAACCTTTCCACCCGATGCCAAGCTATGCACTCGGTGGACCCATCATACTTGGAAAAAGGTATCCTCCCAATGGTATGATGTAACTCTAAGCTCTGCATGTTATACCCCCTTCCTCGGTTCTGGCTCTGGGGTCTATAGTTATCCTTCAGTTGGAAAAATTCCCAGAAAGTTAGATGATCTTTGAAATCCTGTGTATAATATTGGTACTCTGCAAAATAATGAATGATATCCTCTTGCTCCTGAGGTCCTCCTGTCCCCACTGCTAAGAAAGTGGGCATGGTGGAACGCTGTGAGGTCTGTGGAACCATTGGTTGCTCAGACCAATGGTGAGAAGTACCTAATCCTTCTCCATTCTGAAACCCCCACAGGATTTTCCTTTGTCTATCTACTCTCATCTCCTTTATTTCTTTCATGAGCTCTTGTACTGATTTGAGAAGGAGGCTACCAAACTCCTTCTTTCCATTCTCTACTTCCATTGGTACCTTCCCTTTATTCTGGTCTTGTCATAGAATGAAGGGTTTTCCACAAGCTGGGCCAATATTATGCTCTAATACTACTGTAATATCCCAAATGGAAAAATGGTAGTAATACAAGCAATAATAGACTAAATTTACAACAATATGGAAAACACATTTAAAATGCCAGAAAAGAGCCAAAAACTGCTAAGCCATTTTATCAAATTTGTATGTGAAAAGAAAGTACAACAGTTCAAAAAATAGATAGCACTCTAACTGGCTAAAGATGGCTGAAATGGCCCTCAGGTTTTCACACTAAAACACTGCTCTACTGTTGCTGCTGTTGGAATGTTCCTCTGCGTTGTCTTGTTGGAAATGTTGCAGCTAGCCAACTTCAGACTGCTGGTTAGGATGCTTCCACTGCTCAGAAAATTCTAAGAGTTTGGGAAGGTGATCCTTTCTGAAAACCCAGAACAACCCAGAAATGATTTTCTCTAATTCCAACTTTCAAAATATGCCCTTTTTGTGTAGCTCTTATAGTTGTTGGCTGAGTATGGATTGCATAAATGGGATGATCTGCTGCTCAGAAAATTCCAATATTTTAAGCACAGAATCTACTCAGAAAACCCAGAAATATTTCCCCCCAAAATCCAATCTTCAAAATTTGGCCTTTCTATGCTTGGCCCTCTTCTAATTTCTAATTCTACTGGGTATGCATAGCTATGGGTTGAACTGAAAGATAAAATTTCTGCAACTAATCCCCAAAGCTCAACTATTGAAGGGCTGACCCCTTCACTGGATTACAAGCAGGAATGCTGTGGAATTTCTCCCTCTCCTGGATCTCTCTACTGCTAGACTGTATAAGTCACTAAGTGATTGCGTTGCTATAGAGGGGCTGCAAGTGGCATGATGCCAGATAATAATATCAGCTCATGACAGATAGTAGGAATCCTCTCCTGAAGCTCCATGAAACTCTTGAATGTAGTCTCCTAAAAAACTCCTCTCCTATGCAGGCACTCGAAGTCCCCTGAGGATGAGATTGGGATCTTCACTTGGAGACACCAGTGTGTTAAAAAACATTGCAAACTCGACTAGACATCTCAAGCGTGCTCAAGTCGTAAAGGCTAGAAAATCAGAATAATCAAGAATGATTTCCATGGCTGACCTCACCCCCTTCTTATTCTTGTGAAACCCCAACAACCTTGGGTCCACTCATTAACTGTGCTAGCACTTGGCCCCTTGGCATTCACACATGTTGTGCTGCTTTCTTGGCCTCTTGGCCCCACAAGATGTTGTGATATTCACACTAGCTCTGGAAAAGAGGTTTTATTCAAACTGCTGGGTTTATGGGTCCCTTCACCCTTTTATTCACCTAATAAACTTAAGAAAACAAAATTGGAAAAATTTAATGTTCTTAAGTAGCTATCAACTAATTAGGAATATTACATCCCTTCTCAACTATATTGAACTTATTATAAGGAATCACATTTTATTTCTCACCAGCATCTTGTGGTCTTTCCCACTTTGGTGGGCATCTTCCTTTAAATTTCTCAGTTCCTTTCAAATCACGCTTAGGCTCAACCTTGCATTTTGACTGCTCATTAAAAATCGTCAGCTTTCGAATGGCCTCCTCTAATGATCTAGGCTCATTGAACTTAATCTGGTGTCTATAGGCTACTGGAAACCCACTGACGAATCTCTGAACCTTGGCTTTCTCCTCCTGGAGGTAAGGCACATATCTCAACAACTCCAAGAACCTGCTAGTATACTCATCATCTTTCATGGAAACCATCTGCAACTCATAAAATTACTTAGCTCTAGCATCATAGTTCCTCGCTGAAATATAATTCTTTCAAAATAGCCTCTCGAACTCACTCCAATTTAGTTCCTCTTCCAAAATACCCCTAACATTATTCACATCTTCCCACCAAATATCTACTTTAGCTTTGAGGCTGAAAGTAGCTATTCTGGCTTTCATGTTTTCTAAGTAATCATGCAGCCTAAAGAACTTTCTCATACCAAGAAACCATGCTTCTGCATCCTGTGATTTATTCATCTCTCCGTCAAATGTGGGTGGATTTTCTTTCTTAAACTCACCCGAAAAATATCCCCTGTCACTCCTCTTGTAAGGATGATAATGATGACGATCATAGTGCTTGTCAGAACCAGAACTAGAATAGTACATGTGTCTGTCACCTCTCCTATCTGAAGTTTCCAAGAATCTGCCATCTATAATTATGTCATCTCTATCCGACCTATGACCATCATGATACCTACTCCCATATGTCCCATTAGTTCAATCCTCTTGTCCATAGCTGATCCAAAGTGATCATTTTCGCTGCAAATATGACAAACTCTAGAGGATTTCCACATTTAATTCTGCTTATTTTTCCTGTGCCTGTATGATTATGTCATTATCTGGTTTACAACTCATTATATATTCCTTCAAACTTCTCAGTGTGTCTGCTAAATTAGAAGAGTTTCCAACACCATGCCGCTCATCTGATTCATAAGGAGAATATTTGTTGTATACCATATTTCTAGCCATCTTTGATCTCTTCTTGCAAGGCATCTCATGTCAGCTTAAACCAAATCACAATAAACCAATGTACCTTAGCATAATTCGGGGAGGATATCTCATCTGAAAGTTCAACCAATCAGTGTAATACATGTATATACATAATCATGACATCATATGGACTTATAATACATAGGTATATCAGCCCATAAACATCATTCTAACAAGCGATCAGTCATGAATGCATGACCAAATCAACTACACACCATGATCTCACACATGACAACCTCAACCATACCAATGCACACTTGACAACATGTAAGCACCTGACATGTATAATGAATCACACGCTCATGAAAACACATTCCACAACAATACCATCAGCCATTCCATGGTGACATCATTGCCACCATGACCAACACCATGCAGATGCAACAAGCACATTGAACATTAGTATGATAAACGCATACGTAACTGACATGAATGCATGACGATAATAATGTTGACAACATTATAATTTTCCAAAGGAGAGCGTAACCACACTCTATTACCCCCTGTAATGTACACCTCCCATCACATCTACCCAAGTAACTGACCAACTGGGGTAAACATGAGATGAGGGCAGTTAAGAGAAGACTCAACCTCCTTGGTGACTTTAAGGAATTGGAATCGACTCGGAAAACCATAACACAAAACCCCTCTACCTGCTATAGGACCCCCATAGACTATCCCATTCATCCAACTGGCTTGTCCCTAGGTCCCACTGAATTTTAATGAAGGAAATCCCCGGATTCTCCCTCGATATGAGAAAGGGTGCGTCTGGGAGGCTCTAGACACTCCCACAACATATCATCCACGAAATTTAGGCACTTTTAAAGCCCATAATCCTAGACACTGACAATAACTTCCTGTAGCTTCTAGAATCCATCAAACACATGATGACAATGCCAATGAACCAAAACCGACTCCAAGAATAGGCCTGACCATCCCCAATTGGGATTGAAATTTTGTCAAACACTTGGCATCAATGCAATCTACAGGTCTAGGATACAAGACTGTTGGGGCCCTTGTTTTTGTTTAAGTTTTGAACTTTTGGCCAAGACATTTTGAACTTTGACTCTTTTTGAGTTGCGGAATAAATACACATAGCAACCGCGACCGCGCCGCAGCGACCAGGAGTTGCGGGGCTACCAAGGTGGCGCGGAAGCATTTGATAACTAGAGATCGAACAGAGATAAGTGCAGATGAAAGAAACACAATAGAAAACAGAAAGTGGAACACGTAGAAATCAGAAGAGAAGCTGGGAAAAGCCAGAGTGAAGACACAGAGAAGCTGCCAGTCGCGAGGAGCGGGTGAATAAAAGGCGATCACCCGGCTGAAGAAGGGGATTATTATTGAGGGTTGAATGGAGGCGAGAGAGGTCGCGAGGATCAAGACCTGAGGAAGGATGCGCAGAGCAGCTGCGGAAGAATCATGCTTGTTCTTCCTATGGGTTCTTACTTTCTATGTTCTTCCTTTCTGTTCTCAAACCCATCTGTATCCGACTTGTGAGTTATCAGAGAAGAAAGCTATGTAATCATGTATTCGGCCAGAGGAATAATATAAGGGAGGATTGCTGTCTCAATACGTTGTTCATGTGTTGTAATGTGTTTACACTGATTTAAAAATTTTAAGTTGCGACTGTCTGAATACTTAGTTAGTGATATTGCATGTGTAATTTGGTATATGTAATGGATGCACTTTCTTTCTTTGGTTGCGGGTTTATTCCTTACCAGTGATCTCATCCCCTTATGCATGTGGTCGCGGCACGCCTCGGGTGAGACGCACTGCTCTCCAAGAGCAGGGTGAAAATGCCGGCGTGTTCCTAGACTACACCAGACCCCTTGTTGGCCACAACCCTTGAACCTGGGTCTTGCCCGCGAGACCTGACTTTTCGCCAACAAATGGTTCCGTTGCCGGGACCTGCATGTTCTGAGGGGATCTAGATCATGGTCTCGAGGATTTTCGAAGGAGCAATACGGCGATGGTGGGATGATCATCTTGACCAGTTCATTGCTCAACAAGCAAAGCTGACCAAGAAAAAGGAGGCGGCAATCAAGGAGCTTGTTCTTTTCTCTGATTCAGCCAGTGATACGTACGAAATTTTCTGGGGAAGGTTCCCTACCGACCTTTACAATTGGTTGCGAAGGTTACGAGCGACGGTGCCCCAAGAAGGCTTGCGGAAGATAAACCGCAGGTGGGCGCACGAAGACCTGGTAGCACTGCATCGGGTAGATACTGAACTAACCCGCGCAGTGGATGTTTGGGTAAGGACCAAGTTGGAAGGATACGCTGTGGAGTTTGCCGCTGAGTGTTACCAATCCTTATCGAAGGCCGAGGTTGTTTTTCACTCAGGGCTGAGGGGGAAGCTGTTGAAGGAGATTCCGCTGTGGATCAAAGCCCTGATGGTGGACGAAGGGTCGATTGAATTCCACAAAACGAGTATGGAAGCGTAAACCACCCGTACTGGGGGAAGGATTGAGGGGACCGATGCTGTGTAGACTGTGAGAGTGGGGAGCGGGGGATGGACATTGAAGCCGCATGCAAGTTGCGGGAGTCACGTGCACATCGGCGGGCACAGATCGCCGATAGGTGGTGAAGAAGGGTAATGAGAGATTTGAAGAGAAGGGAAATCGAGAGGAGAAATCAGAAGGAGGCGCCTTAGAAGACAAGAACCATGGGTTTGGATACCCGGACAGGAGACGGGACGGCAGCGGACGTACAGTGGGTGCATGGGAGCCCAGCGACGCGAGAAAGAGAAGTAACGACTAGCGAAGATAATGGAAAGATGCAGCCCGAAGAAAGTTTCGATGACGAATGGCACGGCGTGATGCAGCAGATGTTCCAGGATCAGACGACACCCACCCCTCCAGGCAGCCCTACGTCCCGCTTTCCGCATGGCCAGGATCCCGACCTTCCCCTGGTACTTTATCAACCTTTAAGAAATATTTTTATTCAGTTACAAGCATTAAGTCAGTCATACAGTAGTTCAGCAGCGTCGGTAACGCCCGGTAACAGCAGCGTTACTAGTAGTAGTATTTTCCCTAGTGGGACCGTTACGCAACCAGGACCGGGAGGTTTTATCCTGGTTAATTCTCCGCAAGTACACATGGCTGGATCTTTCACCCGGTATCCAGAGTTCTCTGGCCGGGGCAATGACGACGTAGAACAACACTGGTATCTGTGCGAAGCCATCTGGAGGGCTCGACAGACGCCGGATGCAGGGAAGTTAATAGAGTTTCAAACCACGCTCAGAGAGAGAGCTCTGCGTTGGTTCATCAAGTGGTCCGAGGCGCACCCTAACCCTGTAATCGCGGACGTGAAGCGGGATTTTGTCTGCGAATTCAAGCTTCCCCAGACAGACCAGCAGGGCCTGTCAGAGCTGTGGGAAATTAAGCAGAAGGAAGGTGAGACTGCGTGGGAGTTGATGCGGCGATTCAAGGATGCGATCGGGAAACTGAGACCCGATCGATCCAAACCACCAGAGGGACTGGTTCATCAAGGCTCTGCTCCCCTTGACACGAACCCCTCTCACTCAGCAGAAGATTGATAATCTGCAAGATGCTTTGGAGCAGGCCATGAAGATTGAAGCCATGGCGGGATACCCCCAGGAATACAGGGGGGGGCTGGCCCCGCAAGACCCTTCTCTGATAGGGTTGCAACATCAGATCGCCAGCTTGACCGAAAAGCTCAAGGAAATTCAGCCAGCGAGACCAGCGCGACCGAATGTTTGGTGTACTCATTGCCTGGTCGAGGGACACGTCGCAACCGAATGTCCTCGATTGCGCGGCGCAGGAGTTGGACCCTCAGTTGCAGCAATTCAGGGGGGTCCACCACCAGGGGGTGGCGCGGCGATGAACCCGCAGGGAGTCTACCAGCCGCAACAGACCTTTGCGGGGTTCCCACCGCAACCGGGGCCTTCCACCACAGAGTACTGTGAGATTTGCCGGACGATGGGGCATCCTCCTCGGATGTGCCCGATATTGCAGAAGTACTCCACGGTGCCGAATAATGTATACTGTGAATTCTGTGTGTCTACGACTCACAACACTGAGTAGTGCAGGGCGCTTGATGCTCTTGCGGATCGATTGGATCATCCCTCGTACAGGGTGAACGAGGCCCCAAGGGGAAGAGGTGGCGGCATGCGGGGAGGCCGCACAGGAGGACGCGGTCCGGTAAAGTGCTACAACTATGACCAGGAGGGTCATGTGGCTCGAGAATGTCCCCTTCCGTGACGACCCTGGTGTTCCCAGTGCCGGGTCAACGCCCATGCTACAGAAGACTGTTCGGAGCTCATCAAGAAGTGGGAAGAACGGGTGAGGCAGAGGGGAGCGAATCTGATAAACTCAGAACCGCGCAGCACCGCAACCCCTGACATGCAGAACGTTGCGATAGTAACACGGGGTGGAAAGAAGACTGGAGACGATGCCCACGAGAAGGAGCCAGCACGAGTGGTTCGGTCGGCATCCCCAAATAAGTTGATCAGGCCCGAAGTCCAGAAGAAGTATTTTCAAGAGGCGGTTGAGGCATTCGCCTAGTTGCGGAACGAGGGAGGGCTGGAGGAGCCCTGGCGGCCGGAATCCGGTGCGCAGAATGCCGCAGATGCTGTGGTCGAGGATTGGCTCCGGCTATTCCTCAGGATTGTTGATAACGCTGGGCTACGGCAGCAGCTCAGGCATGCTTTAGACGAAGCGCTGCAGGGGCACGCAGAACCCAGAAATCCGGTGGACGCTAGGCCTCAATACGTGCAACGTGTCAAGCGGAACAAGCAACGAACAGGCAAAGAATTCCGGCTTAACACGCAGGTCGCAGGATTCCAAATCAGCGACACCATGTTGGACTTGGGGTCTGACATCAATATATTGCCACGAAAGACATGGGAGGCTCTTGGAAAGCCACAGCTCGCCTATTCCCCAATCCAACTCAGGATGGCGAACCAGTACTGTATTTTGCCAATCGGCCGACTCGAGGGTGTCGAGGTCGACGTTGCGGGGGTGAAGACATACACTGACTTTGAGGTTATTGATATCATGGGCGATAAGGACCCCTATCCTGCTTTGCTTGGCATTGATTGGGCCTTTGAGAATTACGCGATCATCGACCTCAAGAAGGAGCTGATGATTTTTGAGGATGGGGAGGTACAGGTCACTCAGCCTCTCGACCCGTATCAGGGTCCGCAATATACAGAACCGGTGGACAGTCGAGAGGATGCTCAGACGATGGACCATCTGTATCAGATGACTGCAGGGAAGCGGGACGATTATATTAACCCGACCGCAACTGGCTCTATCAGTTGGCGGAGTGTGCAGAGCTCGGAGCTCGGATCCGAGCTCACGTGGGAAGACTGGCAGCAAGGGGGGTATGAGACCACTACGCGGAGATGTGCCTCCATCGCTCAGGTCCGGTGGATAGGGACTGAGATCCGCGGATACCCCACATTATCAAACATGCAAGCAGTGAATACTTTTATTTCCAAGGTAGAAGATCGGGTCCCAGAGGAAAGCCGGATACCACTTTTGGATGTGGCCTTGAAGTCAACATCGGGACGATGGTGGAACAATCACCGCAACACTCTATTGCGATGGGAGCGTGTGGCGGATGCTCTACGGGCACGCTTCAAAGAGGATGAAGGGCCCTGCATTACATTTAAGCATCATGGAGCTTCCGACCCGCGACAGCATTTGCGAGCGTGCGAGGAACAATGGCATAGCGCAAGGTATCCTGAGGAGTTGTGGGTCCACAGGTTTGTCCACTCCCTGGGTACAATTCCCCAGGCCTGGTACCTGGAGGAAGAGCGGAAACGGGGAACCCGCTCCTGGCAAACAGTCACGGAAAAGTTTGTCCAGAGCTTCTCGTTCGAGGGGGAGATGGCGCAGGAATCTCAGGCCCTACAAGCCGTCAAGGAGGTTCTGTTTTTCCGCCATCCTGAGCCTGATGAGGGCCCGGTGGCATCACGCTCCGGGGTCAAGCGCGAATTGGTTTGCCAACGAATTGACGGCGATCCGGAGGATGATAGTTTGGAGGACCTTAGGCATCTCTATTTTGACGAGAAGGAAGGCGAGCGCAGCATCCGCGACGAGCCGACGACAGAAGGAGTCCATTTGCAGCCCCTAAAGACAAAGAAACTGAACATTGGAACGGAGGAGAAACCTAAGCTGGCAACGGTGGGAGATTACTGGGACGAGGAGACGACAAGAGAAATTTTCAGCCTCCTCCGGGAGTATGAAGATTTATTTCCGTCATCAGTTGCGGACCTGAAGGGGATCAAGGGGGATCTGGGCGAGATGCGCATCACACTGAAAACAGGAGCCAGGCCGGTGAAGCACCGACCCTACCGGTTGAATCCACGTATCAAAGAGAAGGTCAAGATGAAGATCGATAAGATGCTGGCTGCGGGTCTCATCTTCCCAGTAGAAGAAGATGAGTGGGTAAGTCCCATTGTCATCCAGAACAAGAAGGACAGAGCGGAAATCCGTGTCTACGTAGATTATCGGAGTTTGAATAATGCTTGTATTCACGATCCGTTTCCCACTCCCTTCAGCGACGAAGTTCTAGATCATGTCGCGAGAAACGAAGCTTATTCCTTCACTGATGGGTTTTCGGGCTACCATCAGGTGCGCATCTCCGAGGAAGACAAAGCAAAGAAGACATTCACAACTGAGTGGGGATCATTCGCATACCACGTTATGCCATTTGGTCTGAAGAACGCACCGGCTGTGTTTTCCCGGATTGTCATTGCTGCTTTCCGGGAGTACATTCACAAGTTCCTGGAAGTCTATATGGACGATTGGACTGTTTACAGCCTGCTGAAGAAACACGCCTCCCTGTTGCGTGTTATGTTCGACCGGTGTCGCCAGCTGCAGATTTCCTTGAACTTGAAGAAATGTATTTTTGCGGTACCATTCGGCACACTCTTGGGTCACGTGGTGTGTAAGCAAGGGGTCTGCGTTGATCCTGCCAAGGTCGCGGTCATCGTCCACATGGAGGCCCCCGAGAACGTGAAGAAGTTGCGGGCACTGCTTGGGCACACTGGATACTACAGGCGGTTTATCCGCAATTACGCCAAAATCACTGCCCCTTTGGAGAAACTGTTGCGGAAGTCAGAAGCATTTGAGTGGACGGCGGAGTGCAGGAAGGCACTCGACACATTGAAGGAGAAGTTGGTGACGACACCCATACTTGTTCATCCCGACTGGGATAAGCAGTTCCATGTGCACATTGATGCGTCCGGGATTGCACTTGGCGCTGTATTGGCGCAACCCGGGGAAACGACAGTTGACCACCCCGTATACTTTGCCAGCCGACGGTTATCGAATGCGGAGAAGAATTACACCACGACCGAGCGAGAGGCGTTGGCGATGGTGTACTCTCTCCAGAAGTTCCGCCACTACCTTCTGGGCGGAAAATTTACATTTTTCACGGACCATTCGGCATTAAAATATCTGGTCAATAAGCCGGTGTTGGAAGGAAGAATCTGTCGATGGCTTCTACTTTTTCAGGAGTTCACGTTTGAGGTGATTGTCAAGCCTGGCAGGTTGAACGTTGGTCCCGATCACTTATCCAGGCTGGAGACGGGAGAGAATGAAGGTTCGTTGGACGACCAGCTCTCGGATGCTGACCTATTCCGAGTTGAAGCAGTCCCAGACTACCTGGCTGACATTGCCACGTTTCTGACCACGGGACAATGCCCTGAAGATTACACCCCGCTTCAGAAATGCCACCTTGTTGTCCGCGTGGCCGACTACCAATTGATTGCGGGGCAGATGCACAAATTGGGGCTGGATGAGGTGTTGCGCAGGTGTGTTCTTGACCACGAGTGGGAAGCAGTGATGTGGGAATGTCACAGCGGTGTTGCGGGCGGACACGTGGGTGCTAAACCCACCGCAAGGAAGGTGCTTCAAGCTGGCCTATGGTGGCCGATGGTACATGCAGACTGCAAGGCCTATGTGAAACGTTGCGATATTTGTCAGAGGATGGGAAGGCCTTCGCACAGGGACGAGCTTCCGCTACACCCGGTGCATGTGTTGCGGCCATTTGAGAAGTGGGCTGTTGATTTCGTAGGCCCCATCGCACCAATCGCTCGCCATTCCAAAGCCCGGTACATCATTACCGCGACGGATTACCTCACACGGTGGGCCAAGGCAGCAGCGGTACGCGACTGCTCGGCAGAAACCGCTGCTCGGTTCATCTTTGAACATCTCATCAGCCGCTTTGGCTGCCCACGGAGCTTAACCAGCGATCAGGGTACGCATTTCATTAATGCCACGGTCAAGTCACTACTGGACACATTTATGATTCAGCATCATAAAAGCAGCCCATACCACCCGCAGGCCAATGGTACGGTGGAAGCCTTCAATAAGATTCTTGAGAAGGGCTTGACTAAAATTTGCAATGCTCAGCGGGACGATTGGGATGAGCGACTACCAGCGACATTATGGGCTTACCGGACCACGGTAAAACGTTTGACCAACCAGACGCCTTTCCAGTTGGTGTATGGCTAGGAAGCGGTGATTCCCGCCGAGTTCACCGTGCCCAGCCTTTTGATCGCGACGTCCCTTCACTTTTCAGAAGAGGCGTCACTTAGGGAACGCCTCCAGGAGCTACAAGAGTTGGATGAGGCTCGATTCCTCGCGGAATTCCACCAAAAGGTCCAGAAAGCCAGACAGAAAGCATGGAACGATCGCCACATCAAAACTAAAGCTTTCCAAGTTGGCGGAAAAGTTATTTTGTACGACAGCCAGTTCCAGAAATTTCCAGGCAAGCTCCAGATGCACTGGTTAGGACCGTATTTTGTCATCGAGATCTGCGACTCAGGCGCCGTTCGGTTGGCTCAACTAGACGGCACAGTTCTTCCGGGATGGGTGAATGGCGCACGCCTGAAGCCCTACCAGGAGTAGGTACTTCTCACTTTTCATTAATAACTCTCGCAACCGAGAGAACCCGTAGAGTAGCGTAGTTGAATAACTCTCCCGCAACCGGGATGAATGTAGGTAGTCTTTTTCCAATTGTCGGTATTCAGTCAAATAACCAGTCAGTTGCGGGAACATTACCGCAACCGACTGTGGTCGGGGCGGGCCAGTCTAGCATGTCGCAGCGCCAGTCCAGCGTGTCGCAGCGCCAGTCCAGCATGTCGCCGCTCCAGTCCAGCGTGTCGTGCACGAAGGATCCATCCTCGTGCCAGTGTCAGTCCAGGTCATTTCCGTCAGTCCCTTTGTCAGTCCGTAGGATCGTTCAGATTTGGTCATAAATTCCCTTAATGGACATTAATCATACCGTAATCATTTGCCATCACCCGCAGTTACCTCAGCCGTCGAGTCCGCCCATCTCCCCATGACGCTGTCAGCAACTATCAGATTACACACAGGCCTGCGATTGATCGCACGATTATCGCAGGCAAGAAAGATAGCAAGAATTAATTGCCGTTATGGAGTCTCATCAACTCCGCGCGTGCGAGCAGATGGCCCAATTTGCATGAAGGCTATCAGCACCAGGATGACGGACCAATTCAATTTGGAAGTTGCAGCGACTCCGGAGCATTCGCAGTATCAGAGCACTCAGCACCTCGCAGGAAGTTACAGAAGAATCGTCCAAGTCTATCAGAGACGCGCCAAGATGCCGAGAGCTCTTCTCTCAGTTCCTGAACCAGCGCTAGATCGCAGAATTCACCGAGTAGAGTCACTGGTCAGCAAGTACGACAATGCACCCTGTATGGACGCCAACTTGTCCGACCCGGCTGAGTTTCCTCACCTCCATTGGCAGACGTTCATGGAACACCATTACACGCCCGGGAGCAGCTCTAACAGTCGAATGCGGGAAGAATTCCGGGGCCTACAGCAGTCGACTTTGATGAATTTGAGGAGTCTTCCCGTCTTCGGAACCACCGGACCAGTTCTGCAATGCACCCAGTTCCTCCTCAGTCGGGTGCAGAACGGGTCCCTGTGGCTTAACGAAGAAATTCCAATACATGCCGCAGACATTAATCGGCTTACAGGGCTATCTCAAACTGGTTCAGATGTCTCCACTGCGGGCCAGACATCCTCCAAGCGTGCCCGGAAGTCGGCTGATGTGGACCTCTACACCAAGTATGGCACTCGCTGGGGTGGTAAAGGTGCCAAGATAGATTTGATAAACATACCAGAAATCCGGTTCGCTTGCTACCTGATCGCTAGCAAGACCATGCGCCACTACACAAAGGGAGAGTGCACTCTGGACACAATTTCCATTGCAGAGCACTGCGTCCAGGGAGCCAGGTTGAATTGGAGCTCGTTTGTGTTGAAGGAACTCTTCGCGGCTTGCGAAGACAATTACAAGCGGACTACCAGTTTCATCTATGGGTACTTACTCTTAGCGTTCGCCATGTGGAAATGGCATCTTCCCCCGATACGGACACCGGCGGAGATCACCGTGAGCCAGCCGCTCGCGATGAAATATTCCCCCTGGCAGGTGTCCACGGACCCCAGCAGCAAGCAGGTGAATGCAGAGGCGTTCCGAGAATGGTATGGGATGATGACCGATGTGGTCACTTACCAGCAATGGGTGCCTCGGCACCTGTTGGATGAATACAGTGAACAGGTGTGGTTTGGCGTCAGCCACAACCACACTTTCATCCGGCCGACTTGCGTACCGCACCACACTTTTCATATGGCGCCCCTTCGCTTCCAGCTGAATGACAATGTTTTCCACAGGGAGGTCTCTGCGTGGCCGGGGGTTGCCCAGCACGTCCGCGACGGAGTCATCCGCTACAATTTTGAGGGGATGAGGGCCGCACAGCAGCCTGCCGCGACCAGCGCAGGGGGATCTTCACAAGTTGTGGCGGAGACAACCCCAGATGCAGCTGGGACCGCAACGGACCTGCCTAAATCACTAGTCCCTATCGTCGAGCATTTCAATGATCAGGCACGGTAGCTCAACGTGGCAACCCAGGTTGTTTCCAGTGGTGCCCCTATATTTCCTTCTTTTACTGAATTTAGTATTAATCGGTCCCGTGGTCTCTCCAACACCGCCCCCCTCACTTCCCCCATTCCCACTAACCTGTTCACTTCTGCCACCCCCCTCATCACGCCAATGGGTGAACCGGGCCCCGAACCCGATTCCGCCGACCCACCTCCATCCAAGAGGGCCCGCACTACCGCCACAGATCCCGTGGTGGATCTTACGGAGGATGATCCACCAGCCACGCCGCCCACAGCAACTTTGATTCCGGAGGAACCGCTGATTGATCCGGCAGATTTCCTCAACCTTCGTCTCCCTCACACCTCGTTCACTCCATCTACCGCCCCCTCCACCAGCCGACCACATGCCACCTCCCCCAATCCGTCCAATTCATCAGCCACTGTGTCCGATTCTTTGATCCGGGAACTTTTCGGCGGTGACCACGGGGCGGAGGTCACCTCCAGTACTGCAGCCGTGGTACCACCGGTTGACCCTGTGGCCACCTCCCGGGATCCTCTTCCGACTATATCTGTCCAGCCAGCCACAGTTGGGGTTGATTCAGCCGCCCCTTCCACAGAGCAAACCACGCAGCAGGACCGGCCAGAGCCTGATATGGCCACTTCGGTGCAGCAGCAGACGCCGGTCCATCCTCCAGAGACTTCAGGCCGAGCAGCGGCCATGGGCCAATCTTTGCAGGAACAGACGCCAGAGCAGGGTGCACCTAGCACAACAACTGCAGAGCAACTGAGTCCAGCACAGCTGTATCTGCTCATTCAGCGGGCGGCCCTGAAGGCCGAGCATATTCACGCCGAGCTACAGCGGCGGTGCACCGAGCAGCGGAATCAGATCACGGCGCTTACTGAACAGCGCAATCAGTTGCTGCGGGAGAAGACCAACCTCGAGGAGCAAGTCAACATTGCTAGCCAAGCGATCTCCAGTGTATGGCCTGCTGCACGGGCTCACCATGCTCCACTTCCCACCAGAATCGAGGAGGACCCTATCGTGCTATAGGCTCATCACCTCAAGGAAGTTTTCACTACTGTTTGCAGGGAGAACCAGGAGTTACAAGTGGCGTTAGCCGCACGGTCTACCCTTCCAGATCCACCCAGTGACCATTCAGGACAGGTAACTGCCAAACAAGCGCAGGCAGTTAGTCTACAAGCAACTCTCCATTCCACGGCAGCCGCGGCTTCTACCCTTCTACGCAGTTTGCAAGAGTGCTCACTCGTGTTAACTGTCAAGACGCAGCCCATTGCTGCCCAGCTGCAACAGATTGCCCGGGACATTCAGGCGACCACGGACCCTGCAAGGTTGGATCAGCTCTACGCCCAGTCGGACGAGCTGGAACTTCACATGCAGCAGACTGAGGCCGAATCAGCAGCGGCCAAGCACATCATCCGGGAGATCCATCCGCCCCTTCGCACCCATGCTGACGCTATGCACCAGCTGGATGCCAAGGCAGAAGCCCAGCTCGCCACTCTGTTCGGGGCTGCCCCGACGCCCATAGACGAAGCCGCCGCTAACCGCATCTCTCAAGTCGCCGACCTGCTTATACAGGAATGGCAGCAAGTAGTGGCGACCTTCACAGAGCTTAGAGATTCAACACTCCGCCGAGTCTCGGAGTTGGGGCCCTTGTTTGGCCAACCGGATGGTGGAGTACAGCATGAGAGGGTGGCGGAAGAAGGAACAGCAGAGCAGGGCACGGAAGCCAGAGGAGGAATGGAAGTAGAAACTGTTATTTGCGATTGACTCGCGGACGAGTCAAAGAATTGTGATCGGGGCCTGTTGGGGCACTTTTTTTTGTTTAAGTTTTGAACTTTTGGCCAAGACATTTTGAACTTTGACTCTTTTTGAGTTGAGGAATAAATACACATAGCAACCGCGACCGCGCCGCAGCGACCAGGAGTTGCGGGGCTACCAAGGTGGCGCGGAAGCATTTGATAACTGGAGAACGAACAGAGATAAGTGCAGATGAAAGAAACACAACAAAAAACAGAAAGTGGAACACGCAGACATCAGAAGAGAAGCTGGGAAAAGCCAGAGTGAAGACACAGAGAAGCTGCCAGTCGCGAGGAGTGGGTGAATAAAAGGCGATCACCCGGCTGAAGAAGGGGATTATTATTGAGGGTTGAATGGAGGCGAGAGAGGTCGCGAGAATCAAGACCTGAGGAAGGATGCGCAGAGCAGCTGTGGAAGAATCATGCTTGTTCTTCCTATGGGTTCTTACTTTCTATGTTCTTCCTTTCTGTTCTCAAACCCATCTGTATCCGACTTGTGAGTTATCAGAGAAGAAAGCTATGTAATCATGTATTCGGCCAGAGGAATAATATAAGGGAGGATTGCTGTCTCAATACATTGTTCATGTGTTGTAATGTGTTTACACTGATTTAAAAATTTTAAGTTGCGACTGTCTGAATATTTAGTTAGTGATCTTGCATGTGTAATTTGGTATATGTAATGGATGCACTTTCTTTCTTTGGTTGCGGGTTTATTCCTTACCAGTGATCTCATCCCCTTATGCATGTGGTTGCGACATGCCTCGGGTGAGACGCACTGCTCTCCAAGAGCAGGGTGAAAATGCCGTGTGTTCCTAGACTACACCGGACCCCTTGTTGGCCACAACCCTTGAACCTGGGTCTTGCCCGCGAGACCTGACTTTTCGCCAACAAAGACAAAGCATGAATGACTGAAAACTCTCATGAGACATGACAAGAAGGATCACCACCCTCTTCCTTGAATTGATATGACATCAATTAGGTCTTGCATCAATTATTTTAACATTTACAAGGAAATATATGAAATAACCATGACTTGAACTAGTCATATAACCATGCTTGTAACCAACATAAAACCATGTAAATAATAGTGAGAATAACAACCATTAAATCCACACATTAATAATTAAAAAAGCAAGAGAACTTAGCTTTTATTGAACATATGCAATAGCCGACCAGGTTTAGGACTTCCACGTACCACCCGACCATAGACATGGCTAAGCCAAATCTCTCTTCATCCAGTCACCCTCGTGCCATATTCCAAGCATGAATGTGGTATCTCATGGATAAACCAATCCAAAAACAACCAAGGTAATCCATAGGTTAAACCACCTCCACCCTCACCATACCATGATCACACCAAAACCAGTGCAGAGATCACAAAACCGAATCGAGCTTCGAATGCCTCCAGAATCTATCACTATTCTTGAGGAATTTTCTGTCTCCTTGTCTCTCAGGATTTACCACAATCCACACTAGATCACTAGGCCCTAAATTGAGACACCACCTTATGGCTTTAATGTGTATCCCTAAAAAACTGTTCAAGGGATTCCTAGGCCTTTGGGAATTTCCTAAGACCACCTCTACCCCAAATTCCAAAAACAATCTGACGATTCCAAATAAAACTAAGATCAAATCCCATCACACCATGGCTATCTATAAAAAGGAAAGGAAAGGCTGAAACCCACTATCAATACCCAGAAAAACCATGCCACCGACAACAATACCAAATACCAACATGCATAAGCCATGAATATCCAAACCAACTAGGAAAACACAAATGCAATATGTTACCTACAAGTATTCCTGTTGAAGATGCTAGACCCTTCTCTTCCTTGATCGAACTTTACTTTCTTTCCTTTCCTTTCCCTTCCTTTGCTTTCTTTCCTCTTTCTTGGTTCAATGCTGAAATTCTCCAAGAAAACTCTAAGTATCCAAGAGTGTGTGTGAGAGAGAGAATAATGAGAGAAATCCAAAATTGAACTGACAAAAGGTACCAACTAATCCCCATAAGAATTTATATAAATGAGGCCTCTATTTTATTCATTTTCCATTATTTTCCTTCAATTTCCTCCTCACATGCAACCTGTGACCTTTCACCTTCCTTTTCTCCTAGTTTACTTTATTTCCATAAATAAATGTACCAAAAATACTTTTTGCCTCTTTAATTCCTTAGCCATTTCCTTTGCAAATTTACCTTAGCCATAAGCACATCCAATGATTCCCACTAGGATATATTTTTCCAACATTCAGCTTGGAATAAGTGTCCCTTAACCGTGGTCTTAGTTTTTTTTCCTTTATTAACTTTTACTACATGAAATTTTAACCCAAGTCTGTTACAGAGAGCATGATGATGCTTATGTTGTGTTGTATTGTTGTTTCTCATGATGTGGATATGTATTTGATGATCCTATTTTGCTGCTACACATTGAGATATTATATTATTTCTCATGGAGGTCTTATATTTGATGCACATGTTGTGTATTGAATTGTATTGTTGCTGCCATATGGAGCATATTCATTTCTCATTACTACCTGTAATCATGATATTTCATGTGTTTGGGCATGTATTTATGAGAGCACCATTGTGTGTGGATGTAAAAGCCATGTATTATCATTATTTCATCTTTTGGGCATATTGCTCATGGAGAGACCCTTAATGTCTATTATGTATTGTAATTAGCTTTGTATGGGTCAATTGATGTCCAAGTCATGTATCACTTTGTATATCTTTGATGTAGCCCCACTTCATTAGGTGCAGGATGTAAACTTGGGTCCATAAATTCATGGTTGATGATAGGTGTAGAAGAGTCATATGTGAGCCCTATTTATTTTTCAAGACCATGTATTTTCTCCATAAAGCATTGTACTTCATTTGACATCATTGTACAAAGTCAGTTAGAGTCATGGTTCATGAGTAGTAGTCTCTTGCACTTGGAAAGGAGGATTATTTCAACATGAAAAGTGTATGATTGTAGCTTCATTACATGCTTTTGGGGAGCATGTTTAGTGTCAGAGATGCATGGCATTGGTAGAGACATGATTAAAAACTGAGCTTCTTGGTCTACATCAACCCTGCATCAACATGATATTGTGTTTGGCAGGGGGAGTCCTTCTCTCATCCATATATATAGGAATATATATAATAAAAAGGGTTAAGAATAACTGAATATGTATACATACCATAAATAAATTATTAATTATGTTTAAAGTTTTTATTTTTTAATTTTTTTCTAAATTATATTATATTGCTTAAGATCTATATTTATGAATATGGAAGGTCTGGAGTATCTTTTAAACTTGCTTCTTCTCGGCTAATAGCTCATCTTCTTTGGGCGTAAGGAAACATGTTAACGACCCAACACCTAGAGGCATCTAACATGAGTGAAAGCCTACCCCCTTACGAACCACCAATGGGTAATTCTAGGTGGCATGGTTTTCCTTAAATAATAATGATGAGTCAAGATGCATTCATAGATAATAACTTGTGATGGTTGTCCCCATTTCGAGTTTGAAAACTGAGTTATGATTGATTTTCCCACTATATATTTTTTTATTATATAAATATGGTGTTTTAAGTATCTTTATGAATATAGAGTTTAATTTTGGAATTTCTTTAAATAATGTATAATGTTTTTGTGTGTGTGTATATTTTTTGGCAAAGTTTTTATAATTTAAATTAAAAGGAATCATATATATATATATATATATATATATATATATATATATATATTCATGGAAAATATAGGTAGATCAACCTGAAGGGATCACATTCAGCTGGCCAAACCAGCAGAGCCTAACCCTAAGGGTGTCGAGGACAATTGACCCTGTGACCTTCCATTGGTGAGGTACTTTAGTAACAGGAACTCAAAAAATTGAGCTAAACCTCAAGGCCTCAATTCAATTATGTATTTAAGGTAAAATGTATAAGTTTTAATTTTATTATGTGTAGTTTTAAAATGATTTGTTAAGTAAAATTTGTTTGAATTACAATGTTATTATTTATTTTCTAATGGTATATATATTCCAAGGAAATTGTTTCAGCATTTCCACTTATTTTGAGGATGGTCTTTGTTGGGTATGTGTTATATTCTTTACATGAATTATATGCACCCTAGACAAAGGGGGGTTTAAAGAGGGATGTGCAGGGGGTAGGACCCCCCTTTCACAAGGTTCAAGGCAACGACCCAAGAATTTTTTTTTTGGTTTTTTACATCCAATTTTGGCGGTTTTTTGGCCCGTAGTTTTGCTAAAAGAAATTTTGTGGTGCATGGTGGTTTTGTAGTTTAAGTTATGCAACTACCGTTCAATTTTCAGTTCATATGTCACAACATACATATTTTATTGTAACATTGTACAAAATAACATAATTAAAAAATATTGCTTTTTTCTGAGGTTGGGTTTCTCAGATAAAATATCTATGTAAATTTGTGTTTTTGTCATTGTATATTTTCTATTTTATTAAAAATTTGTTCACAACGAGTAATTGTATAGGGTTAAAACTTAAATTTGGTATAAGAGTATTTTTAACGTCAAGGGAACCCCTTTCTGGCTAAGGGGTTAGGCTCGGGTCTCTAGTAGACCCTATTACAATGGGAGATATGTGGAAGAGATTCTTGTGGTGAGAAGAGATGATGATTAGTTCAAAAATAGAGATCAATAAATTTAATGGGTAATATATTGAATTATGGAGGCTCAAAATGGAATACTTGTTGGAAGATAGAGATCAATGGATTTTTTTGGATCCCGGTACTGCATTAACAAGGATGTCAACCAAATATTGTATGAAGTTGGATAAAAAGGCAAAGACCACAACATGATTGTGCCTTTCAAATTCAATATTAATCAATGTGTCAGGGGAAGAAACTACAAAGGCTTTGTGGGACAAGTTAGGGGATTTGTATCAGTCTAAGTCCCCAATGAACAAATTGTTCCAGTGAAAAATGTTGCGTAACTTGAGGATGAATGATGGAGACTTGGTGACAGAGCATTTTAATGCCTTCAATACCATGGTGAGTTAACTGTTATTTGTTGATGTTAATATTTAAAATTAGGATAAGTGCATTAGTCAGTTATGTTCTCTACTAGACTCATGTGATAGTCTGGTTGTTTCCATAGGTAGTAACGCAACTAGATTAAAATTCGATGAAATATCATTAATTTTATCATTGGAGGAGATGAGATAGAAAAACATGGAGAGCTAGAACAAAGATGCCTTGTCTATAAGAGTTCGCTCCCAAAAGAAAATTTCCTCACGTGGGAATTACAAGGTATGCTTGAAATGTGGAATAGAAGGGAATTACAAGAAAGACTATAAAACCAACATTGCAAAGAAAGGGAAGGATATAAAGATACTCCTTTTGTAGAAGAAAAAAATTCCTTAGATGAAGGAGGAGATGTGTACTTTCCATCTTCAAGAACACATGTATATCATGAAGCATGGTCGATCAAATTAGGTGCATATTTTCATATGATTCTTATCTAGGTGGATAATGGTGGCCACCCGCCTATTCCACTTGGGGCCCCACCATTGTCTCTTTCAGTTTTTCATTTTCCTTAATTATAACAAAATTTACTATTTTTAGCACTTTTTCAAGTCTTGAACTTCCAGAGCCGTTTTGAGGCCCTAAACGACGTTTTTTGGAAAAATAGGGAGCAACATGGGTCCATGGACTGTTGTTGCTCACATTAAAAGTTGTAGTCCTCGGAAAGATATTCCTAAAGAGGTATGGTGCATGTCAAACGGGGATCGTATGCCAAAGTTACGTCCTCAGGAAATTGAAACACCAATTTACCCAAATGAGGCCCATAGTTTTGGTGCTTCATCTCAGAGGGTTAGGCTTTTGGATGTTTAGGGTTTTACATTGCTTCTAAATAATAAATAGGCCCTTGAGCCTCATTGTAACATAGTTCAGAGGCCTGTAGCCACCACATCTCTTCTTAAAGATAAGCTACCAGTGTCCTAGCTAGTTTATTTCCATTATGTTTGTAAGAAAATTTCAGTTCTTTGATATTAATAAAATGAAGTTTTATTTCTGCTGCATCTTTGTATTTATGTTTATATGTGTACTATGTTGCATTCTTGCATAAATGTGGATCAACAATATCATAGCAGTCTGTTTTTTCTCGATCCTTCTTTGCATGTCCCCAACGAGGTCATGGTATAAGGAGTTAGGGCTCGATCTGGTTGAGCCTTTGCAAGATCAGCCTCACAAACCCCGACGGCTACCCATGGGGGACGAAAAGAAATACGAGGGAGCAGGAGATCCTATAAAAATATTGCCTGAGGAGGCCCTCGAAAAACAAAGATACACGATGATGGATAACTTTTCCCAGATCCTTCAACGACTTCCCACCGATGGTGCATCTGCATCTAGCAGCCAATTTGGAGGCGCGACTCCCTTTAAGGTACAAGTAAACTTTGACATTCCCATATTTAAGGGCCAAATAGATGAAGATACCATAGATAGATGGTTGAATCTACTAGAAGGATACTTATCAGTTCATGACCTTTCCGATTGGGAGAATATTTTTTTATCACTCCTAAAAGCTACCCCCCATGTCAAGGACTGGTGGGAAACCTACTGTGAGAAAAAGGACGAGACGAAACCCTCTCTGTTCTTGGCCGTACCCTCTTGGAATTATTTTCAAGACGCCATCAAGGAACAATACTATCCCGTGGGGAGCTATGAGGACAAGTACATGCAATGGACCATGCCGCGATATAAAAGGGATCAAGATGTGCATGAGCTGACGAATTTTCTCCATACCCTGCGCACAAAGTTAGCTATCAAATATTCAATGAAAAATTTGGTGCTAAAGTATCGCAGTTGTCTACACAGATAAATTTAGGAGGAAATGGAGTTCCTTGACATCTCCTTGCTTGGTATGACATACTAGTATGCTGCCAAGATTGAGCAGAAATTAAAACAGAAGAAGCGAGGCTTTGGATCTGCGAACCAAAAGCAAGGGAAAGGTGCCCCAAAACCGCAGAATAAAGGACAAAGCCAGGGCATGGCAGCCCAGGACAACCTGCCAAAGCTGCAATCAAAGAAAAACACAACAAAGAAAAATAAGGACATGGGAATGTGGCATGAGTTCCATAAGAGCTCCACTCACAACATGAGTGTTGGGACAAGTAGTCACTAGTGGCTGAGATGAGGGCTTCTGAATTAGACGCATGCTCCGACTCTGAATCAGAACCTGACAAGGGGAATGAAAAAGGGAAGAAAATTATTGATGCAGAGCCCAACGCCACCATTGCCACTGCGAATATTCAGAAGGAGGAAACTAAAGATCCAAAGGAGGAGGAGCATCTCTTCCACTCCCAGATGTGGGTAAAGGGTTCCCCGATACAGTGCATTTTAAACAGTGGGAGCCAAAAGAACCTCATTTCAACAGAGATCGTGAAGTGGTTGGGCTTGCCGACCACATCACACCCACAACCATACACCATTGGGTGGCTTCACCAAGGATTGGATCTCCGCGTCAGCCAACAGTGCTGCCTTCCCTACATCATCAAGCCCTTCACGTATGAGGTATTATGTGACAAGCTCCTATTGATTTTTGTGATGTATTATTAGGCCAACCAAACTTGTGGAAGCAACATGTTGTGTATGAGTCCTGACCTCATGCTGTTATTGTTACTTTGGGCAATAAGTGTACAGGATACCAGAGGTACCGCTGCCTGCCTCTATCTCTTTGGTTACTACAAAACAATGCAATAAGCTCATTTCTAAAATCGGGAAATTTGTTTTCCTGATGATCCACCCCCAGGGCAAGAAGAATACTATGGCCATGACCTCCAGATAGGGCTCCTCTGCACAACAAAAACAAATGGACAAGGTAATGGAGGAGTATGGGGACATATTCACCTCACCCACAGGGGTTCCTCTGCACTGTTAGGTCAAGCACCCTATTGATATGACCCCAGGTGCATCACTCCCTAATGGACCGATATATCGATGCTTTGTTCTAGAGAACAATGAAATCAAGAGGCAGAATTAGGAGTTGCTACAGAAAGGTCACACCTGGTCGAGTTCATATCCTTGTGGAAGCCTGATCCTGTTGGTATAAAAGAAGGAAGGGATTTGGAGATTGTATTGACTATTGAATGCTGAGAAAGATCACTATCCATAATATGTACCCGATCCCACAGATTGATGACCTTCTAGACCAACTCAAAGGGGAAAAATATTTCAACAAGATCAACTTGAAGTTTGGGTATCGCCAGGTACCAATCGAACCCTCCGATGTGTGGAAGACTACCTTCAAAGCCAAGGAGGGCCTTTTTGAATGGCTGGTCATGTATTTTGGGTTGACGAATGCTCCCGCAACCTTCATGAGGTTGATGGATGACATATTGCGGCCATTCACCAACTCATTTGTAGTGGTGTACTTGGATGACATTTTAATCTTCAGCCAGACTTGGGAAGAGCACCTCCACCACATCCGGCAGGTCCTCCAAACACTGTGGCAACACAAGTTGTGTGGAAATTTGGAGAAGTGCACTTTTGGAATGACCCAGGTTCAGTATCTTGGATACATTATTGATGAAAGGGGGGGTGCATGTGGATCCAACCAAGATCCAAGTCATTCGGGATTGGCCAGCCCCAACCACTCTAACAGAGCTTCATAGCTTTCTGGGTCTTGCAAATTTCTACAGAAGGTTCGTGTTGGATATTATCATATCACTTGGCCCTAGAGTCAAGTCACCAAGGGAGTAGCGAAAACAAAATTATTTTGGTTGGAATCTCAACAGAAGGTGTTACACAGCATTTTGTCACCGTCCCTGCAATCCCTCGTCCCGTACATTGGAGGGCTATTCCCATGACATGTGAATAGTAAAATGTCTTGAAAACACCTTGATGGCATCCTTCTGCATAAGGGAAAGAATTCTCCTTGAGAACATTTCCTCATAAACTTACTAAAAACATATGTTTGGGCATTGGTGCGAGCAGCCAGTTCAGCACTTGCGCCGACCTGGAAAATTTACACTAAGCCTGTGCCACCTGGCGCTCCATCCCTATGTATTTCCTACGCTAAGCCTATTTGGGAATTTAAAAATAAAAATAAAAGGCAGAAGTTTGGTTCTAACAACTTCAGAACGAATCATCAAAAAGAGGTTGGGCTGTTTGGCTCCAAAACTCCCTATTTAGGAAGTGGTTTTCCACCTCTCATGGAACCTTCCTAAGAGAAAGGACTCTCCCCCATGATTATAGGGATCCTAACCACTCCTTCTCCCTCTATAAAAGCCTGCCCTATCCATTTAAAACCTAGCTGAGCAACTATTGAGAGCAGAGCTAAGGAGAACCTTGTAAGAGAGAGAGCCTTGTCTAAATTCCCGACAAGATTTGTGAGACACGCTCCGCTGGAAGCCCTACCAAAGGAAGAACGCGACGTCGGAACTTGGTTGTAATCTTTATTTCACATTTTAATAAATGTTCGACGATGTTAATGTTTCCACTGTTGTATTTCTTATTTGTGTAATGCAATTTGATTCAATCTTTTCTGACTGATCGATAGTTACATGTTTCAATCATTACGTTGTATGTCGTCATTTTCCTCTGCATGTGTACAGGTGTACGGACGCAGTGAGCGAAAGGATTGTGATCTGTCGAGCTAGGAATGGGAAGTAGCACTTCGTCTTCGACAACAAAAACGTAAGACTTGAGGTAGGCTATCTATCGTAGCTTGCTCTTTTATAACTAGGAATCAATATCATAGCGTTTTTTTTTTGTTGCTAGACCCACTCTAGGGCTAGTGGGATCGCCTCTGTCCACAGAGGAGATTTACCTCTCCAACAAATTGGCGACTCCACTAGGGACTCAGTGTGAGTTTGTATTTCATCCTTTAGGTCGTCTTCCTGGTCTTTGCTAGCTTAGCATGCTTTTCTTATTATCTTTGCTCAGTCTGAGACCCCTGTTCAGCCCCAGAGGATTAATTTGACCTATGTTTTTTCAAAATTTTCACCTTTCCAAGGCTGGCTTGCTTAGCGCGGGTTCCAGCCTGAAAGTCATGCCATATGGCGCTAGTTTCTAGTTTATCACTCGCGCCATCCCCTGTCTAGTGCGGATTACAACCAGACAATCGTTCCAATCCCTGTAGGTGCTAGGGTTTTCTCTGTTTTGGAGTTTTTGGTCTATCTTGGTATCTCTAGGTGTTTTCTTAACTTGATTTGAATGCTTTTGGTTTTTTTTTGAATGAGAGTAGCCCTTATCCTTCGGATATTTGCCCTCTTATGTTAGTTTTTCTTTTCAGCCCTAGGTTTTCTAGGTGCTTCAGCCTGCTGAGCCTCCCGTGGGAGTTTTGGGTCCTTGGTTTCCCAGTCAACTTTATTTCTGCTCCTTTGCATTCAGTTTTTGGATCCATTTGAGTGATTGCGTTAATCGAGTGATTGTCCTCTCTTTCGTTTAGTTTTACTCTCATCGCTCTAAGCCTAGATTACACAACTTGTTCAGTTATCTTTTGAGATCTTTCTTTGATTTGAGGGATTTCGTCATTGGTTTGAGTCTTGTTGGGCTTGTGTTGAGTTGAGTGTAATTATTTTTTTTTAGCTCTCACTTCACCATTCTCGAATTGGTGTTTTGATTAATTTTCCATATCATTTTCTGCACTTGCTTTGATATATTGAAAAATACACAAAAAAAATAAAAATAAAAATATTTTGCATTCTTGATTAGCATAGTGAAAATTGGAAAATATTTCACATTTCTAGCATTATATAATTCTAGGGAAGAGTTTTTCAGTTTCATTAGCTTGCATCAGATTTAGTAATGGATGTTTTTGTATGTTCATATTATTGCTATCACTTGGAAGCTCTTAACTCTCTCGTAGATAGTTTTTCATTGAACGAAATGGTATTTTATGGCATGTAGCTTGCATTTAGGGATTCGAAAGATTCAACATTCGATAGAACCTTGGAATTGAAACATAAATACAATATCAAATTAAAATTTATTCAATTAATCTAAGGCAACATTGAAACTTAACGCAAAATTTAGTGGTCTAAGTTAGAGACGTGTTCCGGCGTCTTTAAACCTAGCAGCTGTCGCTCGCTATTTGGCTTCAGACAGTGCTAGTATGGACTTGTGCTCCCCATACCGTCGAGTACATAAAGGGAGATCACTTTAGGTTGTAATCCTTTTATCCATAGGAAGTCGAGTATGCCGCCTTGTAACCGTGATACACCGAACACAACATTCAGGGAGACTACCTGCATGTACATCAAGTCCTTGCTTGATTCTTATTTCATTTTATAACAAAGGTGTATATGGCAGTTCACAGGAACATAGTACACCTTGTTACCTAGACTACTTGAGCAGTCGTTTTCGATCTTTACTGACTCCATAAATTTGAAAAGATCATCGAGCACTTGTCCTTTCATGCTCGTTTCCAACCTGAAAGTGATAGAGTCACCTTTTTCCTGTTTCTCGACTCTTAAAATATGAAACATTAGAGTTTTGTTTCAATGTCTTAAAAATTAACTACCTACGAAATATTCCTGGTTAAATTTAGTTTCCTTAGGGTGTTGTTTTTAAAGTTGTTTCTAATGGCAACGTTTCCATAGTTCACTAACCTAGGAATCCCTTCCGAAGGGAATCCTGTCCCTTTTCCTGCTTTTGGAAATGTTGGTGCTCCTTATATGGCAATGTTGTCTCTTCCAAGGTTAACTGTTGGATTGCTTGTATGTTTATTTTCAACCTCGGTGGTATCGATTGTTTCGTCCACCGTACATCCATCTCCTCCACCGGAACAACATCATGTTGCTTCTAAGGTGGACCTCTCCCCTTCTTCACCTATTTCTTCATCCTCCTCTTCTACTTCACCTGGTGAAAGTCTGGACTCCAATAACTAGGTGGCTAAGAATAAGAAGAAGAAGACAAAGAAGAAGAAGTCAGATAAGCGAGAGGCTAAAACTGCAACTACTGCACTTAAGAAGCTTTCCTTTGCAGAACCATCCAACCTTCCATGGAAAGTCAAATTCCCTTGCATGTTGTGCAAAGGTGACCACCTTCTTCGACACTGCCCTGGCATTCCCAAGGTAGTTGAAGTATGGTCCAACGGTCGTCTGCCATTGCCTTTGGCTTTCGAAAGTCATACTAGTGGCACATCTTCGACTAGTGCTGATAAGACTCATAAGAAACAGGGTAATATTACCAATCCCTGTAAGTTGTGTGAAGGGAATCATCTCATTCACCTTTGTCCGTACATGGATGAATCCAAGAGAGTGTTGGACAACTCTACTATTTTTGAACCCTTCCTTCCAGCTGGTTACCATAAACTTTCTTTGAGTCCTCCGCTAGTTGATTCCACGATTGGTCAAGAGTCATCCTTGGTCGATCCTACTCCCACGGAAATTAAAATTCAAGAATCTATTCCCAACCAACCATTGGACGTGGAGTCGGTCGACATGATCCTGCCTATGGTTCATTGGGTCTTTTCCATTGAGAGTGGATCTCATCCCCCCCACGTTCTTCTTGTTTCATCAGATCCTTCAGACTTGGAGAAAGATTCTTCAGTCCCTGTAGTCCAAGAAACTGCTCCTCCTACTCCCATGATGGACATATCGGAGGATGCTCTTCTTGCTCCAGTAACACTGCTGGACAACTGTCTCAGTTTGATGGTATCCCCCCCAAGTAGTTTGGTCGCTTCCTTTGATTGGAGTCGATTCGCGAGATACCTCAACTACTTGGCAATATTTTGGTTCTCCACCGCTTATGCCTGTTACCCAGAATCTGTTGGCTTTTAATAGAGGAACCAGTCAACCGTTAGGGATCCTTCCGAAGTTGCCTGTTACTTTGGGAGGGAAAACTGTCCATCTATATGTGATGGTTGTTCCAGGCCCCTTGGATTTTAATTTTCTCTTGGGGCACGACTATACTTATGTCATGGGGGTAGTTGTCTCCTCCCTCTTTCATGTGATCTAATTTCCACACAAAGGTCGGATCGTGACCATTGATCAGCTTTCATTATTTGGTCCTGGCATGACATCTGGTCCACCATCGTCCCTTCCAAGTCTTTATCCACTGGTTGTATACTTCCCACCGCAGGTTAATTATGTGGCTACCTATCCCATGCCTGCAATTAGTGATACTGCCATTGTGCATAGTGTGTTGGGGGCATTGGGTCCTAATTTCCAAGATGTTGTTCTACCATCCGGTGCAGAAAGCTTGGAAGCCATGACTTCTTATTCATCATGATGAGCTGTCGTTGGAGCAGGGTTATTTTTCTTGTGTTAAGCTCCTTAAAAAATGAAACAAGCTGGTCGGAGCGCAATTCGTTTTCTTATGTCAAGCTCCTTAAAAAATGAAACAAGCTCTTCCAAGGATAGTTCATCTTCTATGTCAACCTCATTAAAAAATGAATTAGGTTTGAGGATAGTTATTTTAATGTGTCAACCTCGTTAAAATAATGAAACACTTTCCCGTTCAATTCGAGTCTTTGATTATATCTTTTAAAATCCCAGTCGAGTCTTTCTCTTAAATCTCGTATTTTGAACCTTCACTCCATCTGCCTTTCATATGGACTGAAGCTTGGGGGACATGTACCTCAAATTGAGTCACCATGCTGGGGGCATGCAAACTTTTCAAGCATAGTTTATCTTTGTTTCAAGCTTGTGTAAAAATGAAACCAACTTGAAGCAGAGTTTCCTGATTTCAAGCTTGTGTAAAAATGAAACCATTCCCATTTTACCTCTTGTGATTGCCATTTTATCAGCCTGTTTTGCCAAATGAGCCTTGGTTTTTTCATTCCATCGTCACCATCTGTTTGGCCAATCATATGCCCTCCACTTGGTTGTTTTATCCATTCCCAAGGAACCGCTGCAATGAGTGGTCTTGTTAGCTAGCCTCTTGAACTTTAATTGTTCTAAGTAGTTCCACCATTACCGGAACCAGTAGCTACCCTTAATACCACTCATTCCTCCAAGAGGAGTCAAATTTCAGCTCTTTTCTGACTCTCTAAAATTGAAAAGATTGTCGAGATTTTTATCATTTTGAACTCATTAAATGGCTGTGAAACAATATCTACCTAGTATATGTTTACCTCTTTTTCGGGTTGGGATAAATTATTTACGAAAAAGGAATACCCTAGCCTATCGCGACTAGAAGGTTTTCTCAGACATAGTTTTCTACCTTTTCGGATCTGAGGAACTATTTACGAAAAGGGATTGTTGGATTTTTCTTTTCTGCCTTCTTTTCAAACTCTCTAAATATGAAAATATGTCGAGTTCTTCCTTTGTCAGACTCGTTAAAACTGATGACATCAGACTCCGTCGCAATGACGTTACTCGAGTTCCTCCTTTCTAGGGCTCATAAAATGTACTAGGTTGGATTTGTCCGAAGGACAAACTTACATCACAAGCACATGCTATCCCCTTCAAGCTTGTTTTCAAAAATAATTGGGGTACTCGCCAGAAATGGCAGGGGAAAATGGAACCAAAATCGTAGTCGTATTGGAAGTATGTTGCTCTTGAACATGGCACTTGTCTGCATTCATGTCGGGTTGGGGACATCTCGTCTTGTTATCTACTTTCTTCCATGGGTTTGGGTAATCTCTTTTGACTTCTCATCTGCTCTTTTCCACGTCACCATGACCCAAGATCCCTTGGTGTCAAATACTGCCAAATCCAGTGTCGTGCCACTGAAATGTTCAAGAGAAATTTTCCTCTGCAGTTTTCAACCTCCCTCTGATTCTATGTTGGTCTTGATTCACAAGCATGATGTTCCTCTATCTCGTGTCGATGATGTGGGAAACATTATGGCCCACCTTTGATCAAGGTCTCTTCCTGTCGACTCCAGCGCATTATCCAGGAAGTTAATCTAGAGACTACCTTCAGGTACCTTAGAGCCTGCATGCCTCAATGGTAGTTTCTTCGCATTTGACGTAAGGTTTTCATTATTGACATTCGATCGAATGATTGTGTGGGTGTTCAACACCATATCACTGTTCACATTCCGTGGATTTTACCTCTTGTGCCTTGAGATACAATGTCATTATTGGTGGTTTCTCTCACGTCTGTTAATAGTTTTCATCATTGACTGGTAATCAGACGATGTTCTTGCATGTTCGAATTCAGCTCACATATTCGCATGCTTGAACTTGTACTTTGTTCGGGTCGAGATAGAGCGCAAGACCCTAGATTTTTTCTGATGAAATCCAGGCTGCGGGTTCTTTGTGGATTATTATGACTTATTACATGACTCTTTTGATTGGATGGTTGCGACCATACCTGAGTCTATTTATTGATCCCTACTACTGGATGGTTGTGTCCATACCTTGGATCTCATTATTTTTGTACTCTTTTATGGATGGCTGCACCCATACCACATGTCATGTATCAGATATATCAGTTGTATTTGTACTTGCAGGTCTTCCGATGGCAGTGTTTTCAGTTGAATGAGTTCTCATAAAGCATTTCACCCCTCCCTCTCTCTCGGATCTCATGCTTTAGGGGGCATCTGTTACACAACATTTTGTCACCGTCCATGCAATCCCTCATCCCGTACATTGGAGGGCTATTCCCGTGACCTGTGAACAGTAAAATGTCCTGAAAACACCTTGATGGCATCCTTCTGCATAAGGGAAAGAATTCTCCTTGAGAACATTTCCTCATAAACTTACTAAAAACATATGTTTGGGCATTGGCGCGAGCAGCAAGTTTAGCACTCGCGCTGACTTGGAAAATTTACACTAAGCTCGCGCCACCTGGCGCTCTATCCCTGTGTATTTCCCAAGCCAAGCCTATTTGGGAATTTTTTTTTAAAATAAAAGGCGGAAGTTTGGTTCTAACAACTTCAGAATGAATAATCAAAAAGAGGTTGGGTTGTTTGGCTCCGAATCTCCCTGTTTAGGAAGTGGTTTTCCACCTCTCATGGAATATTCCTAAGAGATATGACTCTCCCCCATGATTATAGGGATCCTAACCTCTCCTTCTCCCTCTATAAAAGTCTGCCCTCTCCATTTACAACCTAGCTGAACATTTGGGAAGAAAAATATAGCTGAGCGACTATTGAGAGTAGAGCTAAGGAGAACCCCATAAGAGAGAGAGCCTTGTCTAAATTCTTGACAAGCTTTGTGATACATGCTTCGCTGGAAGCCCTGCCAAAGGAAGAACGCGATGTCGGAACTCGTTTGTAATATTTCTTTCACATTTTAATATATGCTCGACTATGTTATTGGTTCCACTATTGTATTGCTTATCTGTGTAATGCAATCTGATTCAATCTTTTCTGACTGATTGATAGTTACATGTTTGAATCATTACGTTGTATGTTGTCGTTTTCCTCTGCATGTTTACAGGTGTCCGGACGCGGTGAGAGAAAGGACTGTGATCTGTTGATTTAGGAACGAGAAGTAGCACTTCTTCTTCGACAACAGTAGCGTAGGACTTGAGGTAGGCTATCTATCGTAGCTTTGTCTTTTGTAACTATGAATCGATATCATAGCATGTTTTGTTTATTGCTAGACCCACTCTAGGGCTAGTGGGATCACCTTTGTCCATAGAGGGGATTTACCTCTCCAACAGAAGGCATTCGTATAATTGGAACATCGCCTATGTTCTACACTGGTGCTCACATTACCAGACTTGCAACAACCATTTGAGACCGAGACAGATGCCTTTGACTATGCTATTGGGGCAGTTCTTACTTAACAAGGGCATCCAGTGGCATATCATAGTGAGACATTGTCTAACACAGTCTGCAAGTATCCCATTTATGACAAAGAAATGTATTCCAATGTGCAGGCTTGTCGACAATGGAAGCATTACATTTTGGGGAAGGAAAAAATCATCCACACAGACCACTGACCCCTGCAGTTCATACAGACATAAGGGGAGTTGTAGAACGATCACCATCAGAAGTGGTCCACATATCTACAACAGTTTCATTTAAACATCAATTACAAGAAGGGTAGAACCAATAATGTTGCAGACTACCTTAGCCGACCACCGATCGTGGTGATAACCACCGTTCTCAACTCTTGTGGGCACGAGACTTCTGATTGGCTGCTTCTCTACGAGAGCAATCCAAAATTTGGCCACACATACAAGACACTCTTGGAGGGTTCGCAAGTTCCAAATTTTCACCTCCAAGATGCACTGCTAGGTCACATGGGACACCTTTGTGTTCCTTCAATCGAGCGTGCCAAGATGATTTGGGAAGCACACTATAGTCAAGTCGCTGGGATTTTTGGGGTCGAGAAAATAGTGGCAATACTACAGAAGTAATTCTATTGGCCGAACCATCGACAAGATGTCAGGAAGTACATCAGATCCTGCACTGCTTGTGCCATTTCCAAACTGAGCATCAAGAAGCAAGGCCTCTATACTCTGCTACCTACCTGTAGTCGACCTTGGGAATCCATTTCCATGGATTAAATGATGGGCCTTCCTTCTACTAAGCATGGAAACGAATGTGTTTTCGTGGTCGTTGATAGATTCTCAAAGATGGCCATCATGGCGGCCTGCAAGAAGAATGTCATAGCATAAGCCAGTGCTAAAATCTTCTTTGAACGGGTGTGGGTGCACTTTGGGATCCCATAGTATATCATATCGGATCGGGACAACAGATTCCTCAACACATTTTGGTCCAGCCTCTGGTCAATGCTGGACACCAAGCCCACCAATTCCACATCTTTCCATCCCCAAACTGATGGCCAGACAGAGGTCATCAACAGGATGATTGTACACATTATGCACATGTATAATTGAAAGCATCCATGCACATGGGATGAGAGCCTCCCCTATGTACAACACAATTATAACCGGGCTCTTCACAGCTCAACCAGCCACAACCCCTTTCAGGTGGGCTTGGGATTCCAGCCACTATGTCCCATTGACGTAGCCATGCCATTTGCGGCTACTCAAGTAGATTCGGCTCATGTCCAGTCTGAAGCTGACAAAGCGAACAACTTCATCGAGCACATTCAAGTTACACATCCGCCAACAGGTTCATAAAATATTGGATAGAGCCAATGATAAGTACAAGCAATGACATGATCAACATTGGGTGTCACACAACTTCCATGTGGGCGACAAAGTGTGGCTACATTGGCAGAAGGAGCGCCTCACTGGACCCCACCGCAAGCTTCGCCAGCTCCGATATGGGTCGTAAACCATCACCAAGGCTGTAGGGAAAAATGCCTTCGAGCTCCGTATTCCACCATTCCTTGTTCTACACCCAGTATTCAATGTGGACTACCTTCGGCCCTACTTCCCACCTCTACTTGACACCTCTGACATTGGAGAACAACTCACACCAACATAGTTAAACCAAGACTGCATGGAACATGCCACCATAGATTGTATCATGGACATGCAAATCAAGAACACTCGACATGATAAGATCCTACTGTATCAAGTTGTTAAAGCTGGCCAACTCCTGCACCAAGGCAAGTGGTTCACTAGGGACCAAGTTCAGCAGAAGTTTCCTCATCTCATGGAGGAAATCAATGCAATGTGGAAAATTTATTCCTAAGGGGGGAGGTATAATCCAGGTGGATATTGGTGGCCACCCACCAATTCCACTTAGGGCCACACCATTGTCTCTTTCAGTTTTTCAATTTCCTTAATTATAGCACAATTTACTATTTTTAGCATTTTTTTGGGTCTTGAACTTCCAAAGCTGTTTTGAGGCCCTAAACGACGTTTTTTGGAAAAATAGAGAGCAACATGGGTCCATGGACTAATTTTTCTCACACAAAAAGTTTTATTCCTCAAATATATATTCCTAACGAGGTATGATGCATGTCAAACAGAGATTGTATGCCAAATTTGTGCCCCTGGGAAATTGAAACACCAATTTACCCAAACGAGGCCCATAGTTTTTGAACTTAATCTCCTAGGGTTAGGTTTTTGGATGTTTAGGGTTTTCCATTATTTCTCAATAATAAATAGGTCCTCGAGCCTTATTGTAACACAATTTAGAGGCCTGTAGCCATCACATCTCTTCTTAGAGATAAGCTACCAACACCCTAGCTAGATTATTTCCATTCTGTTTGTAAGAAAATTTTAGTTCTTTGATATTAATGAAATGAAGTGTTATTTCCACTACATATTTGTACTTATTTTTATATGTGTAATCTGTTGCGTTCCTGCATAAATCTAGATCAGATTCCCCACAAAGAGTGGTTTTGCGAGTATGAAAGATTTAATGGTGGTGATGTTTTTTTGGGAGACGACCCAAGAAGCAGAATCACAGGAAAAGGAAAATTCAAGTTGAAGCTCATGGAAAGAAGGATTTGACACTCCCTTATATTCTTCACATCCCAAAATTAGCCACAAATTTAATTTTTGTAAGCAAGATTAGCGAGGCAAGTGTAAAAATAATGTTTGGAAAGGATACTTGCAGGATGGTTCGAGGAGAAATGGTATTTTTGAGGGGAGTTCATATTAGAACTATGTATAAGTTGTTGGGAAGCATTGTTAGTGCTAATTAAAACACTTTTTTTGTTCTTAAGAGTGGAGCGGAAGAAGGAATAACTCTTGCAGCTTCAAGAGAAAAGACTATGTGTTGGCATTAAAGACTGGGACATATTAGAGATAAGGGCCTTTGAGTATTGCATGGTAATGACATGGTAGAAGGTATGTATAATTTCTATATAGATTTTGATTTCTGTGAACATTTTTTATATGAGAAGTAAAGTTGGGTGAGACACTCCTCTAGTTCTAAGAGGGTAGAGAGAATACTACAACTAGTGCACAATGATGTGTTTAAACTTGTGCCAGTTCCACTACTGAGTAAAGCTATGTGCTACGTCTCTCTTATAAATAACTTCTTGATGAATACATGGATATATTTCCTTTGAGTATTTAATAGATTTAAAGAATTTAAGGCTCTGGTGGAGTGTTAGAGTCAGCCTTTGCAGCCTTCCTCCAGTGATCAAACATGCTCTTACAAAGTGATTTTAAGGTGTCAAGGTCAAATTTTGTCATTTCAATGAGTCTTCAAGCAAAATTTGGTCACTAGGCATTAGGTCTAGGTTTTGTTTTCACTCTTTTCAAATTTGTCCAAATGTCGGTCCATGTCACCATTCAGCTGAGTGTGCCATCATTTAGAGGGTTTTCATCATCATGTCAGGTTCCAAAGAGTCATTTTACACCTCGTTCATGCTTCAGTTGTGCCTAGGTAAGGTCCATTTCCCTCTCCTAGGGTTTTGGAGGTAATTCCTCTTGGATGGTCAAATCATTGAAAAAACTTGTATCCTGATGTTCACACACCTTCCCCTATCCTTAATATACCTTATTAAACACTTCCCATCACTGAGATCCCCCAAATTCCTTATTTTTCCACAAACCCTAGTTTCTTGCCATAACTTGGCAATTTTCTAGGCTAGGCCTGTGTTTTTCCCTTTTGGACCCCTTCCCCTCACTTGATCTCTGAGATTCCACTTTCCCCTACTTCCTAACATCCCTCCCTACTTCCCAAAATTTCCCCAAGAATTTAGAAGCCCCTTATCCCCTTCATTTCGCCTCATTTCGACAAAATCCCTTGTTTCACACATCGGGATAGGTTTCACTCAAATGATGTTTCAGAGAAATAAAAGATTAATTTTGGAAAACTGAGAGATTTTTTTGTTCACAACAGGCCAAGGAAGAAAAACCTCCTTCACTTTTTACACAGGTATCATGGTTTTAGAGAAATGTCAAAAATACCATTGCCTCAGGAGAATTGAATGCACCTCTAAAGTGACCTTGGGAAAATCAAGATTTCTCCTAGCGTGGTTGGCTAAATGACTTGATTGATGAGTCAAAGGATAACTAGACACAAATATATTTCCAGTGAGCTATCATGAGCTCAATTTGGATTTGAGGAAGACCTTCAAAAGTTGACTGCAATAGCGCTCTGCCTTGAGGCAGCCTCATTCTGCTCATTTTGAATAGTGTTGGGAGATTTGATTTCTGATAGGGAAAATGAAGTAAAAATTGAAAAATTCCACTTGGGTTGGAAATTATACTCCAAGAGCTTTCCAACGAGCTATCACACGCTCAATTTGGATGCCGGGAAGTGCCTCAAAATCAGGCTGAAAGGCGCGCTACCCACATAGATTTTTGGCTGAATTTTCAACTTCCAGCTCAGAATTTCGGCCAGTTGGGACCAGTTTTGCTTGTGGATGAAATTTTTGGGTTTTCATGATGTAAATTTATGGTTGGCATGTAAATTTGGCTCATTTTTACCTATTCTAGAAGATTCAATCTCAAAAAAGTAAAAATCATGTAAATGAATCAGTTTCCACTCTTTTAGAGGCAAGTTGTTAGCTGCCTAGATTTTAGCTCCTTGATTAGAATTTGTTGGAACTGCTCCTAGAAGGAGGATTTCGACCCCTAGAGGTGTGGGGAGGGGTTAGAGTGATCTATATATTGTAATTTTTGAGACATTCTACAGGTTGGACTCTTGGGAAACTTTTGGCACACATTGTACATATTTTTCATATTTTGGCTAAGGAAAGATCAGAGGTTTTGCAGCACCTGTTGGGATTCTTGTGGCTTTCAGTTCTTAATGGTGTTTTCTCTCAGTTTATTGTAATTTCCTTCATGTTTAATGTATTCCATTTCTCACTTACGCTTCTTAAATTAAATGAATGAGTAGATGAGGTTGAATCCATTGTTCACAGTGCTCTGCCTTTGAATTCATTTAGTTTTACATGTTTTCACCTGTTTGAAAAGGATCCATGTTCATCCTTTCCCTTTTCAGCTCCTTTTCATTCTGATCCATCCATATATCCAAATCAAAAGCATTAAGACTATTTCCTACCTCGCCCCAACTTGAAATCTGCAAAGATCTGACCTTATCCCTGGACCCAAAATTGTTTTTTCCCATTTCTCCAACGAAAACCCAAAAATCAAAATCAAACATTCCTATCTCTTTACTAGCCTAAAATCAGTATTCATTGTTCATTATAAGTCATCTCAGCCCCTTTGAAGATCCTTTGCCGAGATAGACCCGGAGAGAGCCCTCTCTTGTCCTCGTAGGGCTAGCTACGAGGCTGAGCGTGGTTTGATGTAGCCTTGAGTTTTACCTTATTTCAGCCTAAGGTAGATTTGAGCGCTAACATAGTGGCGACCATACTGGGGAAGATCTTTCCCCGGTAAAGGATAACAAAGTTCAAATCCGATTGCTGATGGTGGACAGCAGTCAGACACCGCAAGGCTGAAATCATTCACCGGCAACTTCATTCACTGAACAATCCAGAAATCAATGCTTCATGGCGACCTCACTGCTGACGGACCGGATTGCAAGAAGATACACTCCCATGAGCCGAGATCACATCCCAGGTTTTCCAAATAAGATGCCCAAGGTGGATTGGCTTCAGGATTTGCCTATGTTTAGAAATGAGGAAGGTAATGACGCCGCTCTTCATCTGGTGAAATTTCACATTCATGTGTATAAATTTAAGATCAGTTTTCCTGAAGATTGTTTGATGAAAATGTTTATGGCTACTCTGGAAGACGAAGCCCGATCATGGTATGAAAGTTTGCCAGCTGCTTCTATTTACTGTTTAAGGGATTTTCATACCATGTTCTTTGAAAAGTATAAAGCATCATATCCATCCTTGATTTTAGTTCAGAACTGTTGTAGCCATGTACATAATTTCATTGAAGATATAGAGCTATTTTATGGTGATAATGATTTTATGGACGGAGAAATCATGGAGGCTCTATATGAGAATCCATTTCAGCAACATGAAGAGAACCTAGAGGATACCCATCAAAATGCTCAGGAAATTTTGCAGCAGAATCAAGATCAACAGGTTGAAGAGTGCCATATGGCTGAAAATGATGAAAGGGAGAATGTCATTTCAGATCTACCCACGGAAGAAGACAGCATGCAGAGAAATCAAGTTTCAATTTTAGAAAGTGATGCAGTCCAGTCAGTTTTTTCAGATTTACATTCAGATTGTGATGATCAAGCATACCTTGTGCTGAATTCTGAAAAGGAGAATTTTGTTGTTGGGATCATAGACATAGTTTTTGATCCAAATGTTTTTAGTTCATCAGAACAGAGTCTTCATAAAGAGGTAAGCCAGTTAGTTAATGAAAAACAAGATGGGATCTTCGTTCAAGTAAGTGAAACAGTTCCTTTGGATGAATTTATGGTAGATGATAGGAATGTCATGTTTGGGTTTCAAGAATCATCTAAAGTTGCTTTTCTCATGATTGATGAATGCAATGAGGAACATGATAATCTGACTGTCATATCATATGAAGATGACCTACAGTACATTCATACTATAGAAGATCAAAACATTCAGGATTTCCATTCAGATTCTTCTTCATATGTCTCATGTGTTGAAATGTTTTCTCAAGAAGAGATTTTCTCACCTACCTGTTCAGAGTTTTTTGAAGCCCAGGAACATATTGTTACTGAAGTACATGATGAAGGAAGATCAGAATTAGAAGCAGGAGAAAAAGACACCTTGTTCTTTCAGCAGGAGGTAAATCTTCATGTTTTTCATGATCCATTGGAAAAATTGTTACAGTCAGCAGTAAAGGTGAGTATTGCAGTATTCAGTGATGAAGGAGATCATGGTCAATTATGTTTTTGGATGCCCAGTTACCAGTATCTATTGTTGACCAGGAGATCTGATCAGAAGAATCAGTCAAGAAGCCATATGCTTGACTGGTTACATTGGAAAGCCAATTATACATGATTGTACATATTTCATTAGTATGCAGGTGGTTGTCATCATGATTCCAAATCTTGATGGATTGCTGCCTTTTTTTCCAAAAGCTTTGTAAAGTCTTGTTTTAAGTCAGTCATGAGTCATTTGTGTTTGGTCTGTTGAGTCAGTTTTTCAAGTTATTTCAGTTTGCCATCGAGTCGGTTTGAGTCAAGTTTCAGACAGTTTTCAGTCAAGTTTTCATTCAATAAATGTGTCAAAGGTTTTGTGTTATCCGTTCAAATAATGATTCCATCGCCCAATGGATGAGAGGCACTGTCTGACTCCCCCAAAGATCTGCCGTTCTTGGCACCTCCAAGGAGCTACCATCCCCATTGGAGCCAATGTTAGAGTCAGTCTTTGCAACCTTCCTCCAGTGATCAGAAATGCTATTACAAAGTGATTTTAAGGTGTCAAGGTCAAATTTTGTCATTTCAATGAGTCTTCAAGCAAAATTTGGTCACTAGCATTAGGTCTAGGGTTTTCTTCCACTCCTTTCAAAGTTGTCCAAATGTCGGTCCATGTCACCATTCGGCTGAGTGTACCATCATTCAGAGGGTTTTGATCATCATGTCAAGTTCCAAAGGGTCATTTTACACCTTTTTCATGCTTCAGTTGTGCCTAGGTAAGGTCCATTTCCCTCTCCTAGGGTTTGGAGGTAATTTCTCTTAGATGGCCAAATCATCAACAAAAATTGTATCCTGATGTTCATACACTTTCCCCTATCCTTAATTTACCTTATTAAACATTTCCCATCACTGAGATCCCCCAAATTCCTCATTTTCACACAAACCCTAGTTTCTTGCTACAACTTGGCAATTGTCTAGGCTATGCCTGTGTTTTCCCCTTTTGGACCCTTTCCCCTCACTAAATCTCTGAAATTCCACTTTTCCCTACTTCCTAACATCCCTCCCTACTTCCAAAAATTTTCTCAAGAGTTTAGAAGCCCATTATCCCCTTCATTTTGCTTCATTTCGACAAATCCCTTGTTCCACACATCGGGATAGATTTCACTCAAATGATGTTTCTGAGAAATAAAAGATGAATTTTGGAAAAATGAGAGAGGATTTTGTCCATGATAGGCCAAGGAAGAAAACCCTCCTTCACGTTTTACACAGGTGTCATGGTTTTAGAGAAATGTCAAAAATACCGTTGCCTCAGGAGAATTGAATGCACCTCTGAAGTGACCTTGGGAAAATCAAGTTTTCTCCTAGCATGTTTAGCCAAATGACTTGTGTGATGTGTCAAAGGATAACTAGACAGAAATACCTTTCCAATGAGCTATCATGATCTCAATTTGGAGTTGAGGAAGACCTTCAAAAGTTGATTGCAACAGCGCTCTGCCTTGAGGCAGCCTCATTCTGCTCATTTTGACAAGTTCTGGGAGATTTGATTTCTGATAGGGTAAATGAACTCCAAATTTCAAAATTCCACTTGGGTTGGAAATTATATAGGCACCTGTAGCTATCACACGCTCAATTTGGATGCGGGAGGTGCCTCGAAATTCAGTTTGAAAGGCGCGCTACCCACATAGATTTTTGGCTGATTTTTCAACTTCCAGCTCAGAATTTCGGCCAGTTGGGACCAGTTTTGCTTGTGGATGAAAATTTTGGGTTTTCATGATGTAAATTGATGGTTGGCATGTAACTTTGGCTTATTTTTACCTATTCTAGAAGATTCACTCTCAAAAAAGTGAAAATCATGTAAATGAATCAGTTTCCACTCTTTTAGAGGCAAGTTGTTAGCTGCCTAGATTTTAGTTCCTTGATTAGAATTTGGTTGAAATTGATCCTTGAAGAAGGAATTCGACCCCTAGAGGCATGGGAAGGGGTTAGAGTGATCTATATATTGTAATTTTTTAGACTTTCTACAGGTTGGACTCTTGGGAAACTTTTGGCACCATTGTACATATTTTTTCATATTTTGGCTAAGGAAAGATCAGAGGTTTTGCAGCACCTATTGGGATTCTTGTGGCTTTCAGTTCTTAATGGTGTTTTCTCTCAGTTTACTGTAAGTTCTTTCATGTTTAATGTATGCCATCCCTTCTTATGCTTCTGAAATTAAATGAATGAGTAGATGAGGTTGAATACATTGTTTACAATGCTCTGCCTTTGAATTCGTTTAATTTTACATGTTTTCGCATGTTTGAAAAGGATCCATGTTCATCCTTGCCCTTTTCAGCTCCTTGTCTTTCTGATCCATCCATATATCCAAATCAAAAGCATTAAGACTATTTCCTACCTCGCCCCAACGCGAATTCTGCAAAGATCTGGCCTTATCCCCGGACCCAAAATTGTTTTTTCCCATTTCTCCAACGAAAACCCAAAAAATCAAAATCGAACATTCCTATCTCTTTACTAGCCTAAAATCAGTATTTATTGTTCATTATAAGTCATCTCAGCCCCTCTGAAGATCTTCTTTGAGATAGACCCGGAGAGACCCCTCTCCTATCCTCGTAGGGCTAGCTACGAGGCTGAGCGTGGTTTGATGTAGCCTTGAGTTTTACCTTATTTCAGCCTAAGGTAGATTTGAGCGCTAACAGTGGAGAACCATATAGAGAAGAAAACAAAGGTGTTGAGGACAGATAATGGTGGAGAGTTATGTGGGAAGGAATTTGAATATTTCTTTAAAAAGTGTGGTATAGGATCACATAGGAGTACCCGATTCACACATCAGTAGAATGGAGTTGCAAAAAGGATGAATAAGACATTTATGGAAAAAAGTTAGGAGCATTCTCAATGGTGCTAAGTTAGGACATGAATTCTGGGCATAGGCAATGTATATTGCATGTTATTTAGTAAATATATCACCCTCATTAGCGTTGGGTGATAAGACTCCACATGAGGTATGGATTGGTAAAAAATGACTCTCACACATCTCAGGGTATTTATTTGTGATGAATATGTACATGTTCTAAAGGAAAATAACTAAGTTGGATATCAAATATGAAAGGTGCATCTTTATTGGTTATAAAGATGGTTTAAAAGGTTACAAGCTTTAGATCCCCAAAACAAAGAAGGTTGTGTACAATTGAGATGTGGTATTTAGATAAGTGAAAGATGTTATCAAATAGAAAGTCCTACCAAGGGATAAAGAACCAAATAATATAGATTTTGAACTAAAAGATGATAATTCAAACTATATATAAGAGCATGAATCAAAATAAGAAGAACCACGTACTTTGGTTTTGAGGAGATCGGTTTTGGAAAGAAATAAGATAAAAAGGTATGCTCCACCTAAATTTCGTTAAAATATTGATTTTTTTATAAATTATGATGATCCTAGAATTGTTATGGAGGTAATGTATTCAGAGTATGGAAAACTCTAGAAGAAGTCCATGGTTGAAGAAATGGAAGCCTTGGACAAGAATGTGGCTTGGGATATAATGGAGTTGCTAGTTGGAAGAAAACCCATTAGCAACAAATAAGTGTTTAAGAAGAATTTCAATGCAGAAGGAAACATGGAGAAATAGAAATCTCGGTTAATAGAAAATGGTTATTCTCAGGTGCATGGAATTGATTTTGGTGATATTTTTTCTCTTATTGCAAAATTAACTTGTATCATATTTCTTTTATCTATTGTTGTTGTGTTTGATTTTAAGGTAGAACCGATGGATGTGAATAAAATATTCCTACATGAGGATATTATGGAAGAAGAGATCTACATGAAGCAGCCATAAGGATTTGTAGTAAAGGGTAAGAAATATTTGGTATGCAGGCTGAAAAAGTCCTTGTATGGGTTGAAGAAATCACCAAGGATGTGGTACAAAAAAAATTGATGCATATATACAGGGACTTGCCTTCACAAGGAGCAAAGAAGATCATTGTGTATATTTTAAATTAATTGGTGATCATATTATATATTTGGTCTTGTATGTAGATGATATGTTGATGATTAGAAATGATAGGAAAATAATCTATGAAGTGAAAACGCAATTTTCCTCTAAATTTGACATGGATATCAGCACTACAATTTTTATCTTGGAAATGGAAATTAAAAGAGATCGGGAAAAGAGGAATCTTTGGTTAAGCAGAGAAAGTAAGTCGAGACAATATTGCAGAGGCTTAATATGCAGTAATGTAAACTAGTGAAGGTTCATATTCCTACAGGTATGAATTTATCTATATATCAATGTCCCAAGACACAAAAAGAGGAATAGGACATGTACCATGTTCCATTTGCTAGTGTAGTTGGAATTTTGATGTATGCAATGGTTTGTACCAGACTAGACATTGCACATGCAATGGGAGTATTGAGCATGTATATGTCAAAACCGGGGAGGGAGCATTGGATAATAGAAAGAGAGTTTTCAGGTATTTGTGCGGCACTATTGGATATGGATTGTGCTACCAAGGAAGATCGTGATTGGACAAAGTATTGAACATTTATGGATTTATTTATGTAGACTAGGTTGGAGATCTAGACCGTAGAAGATCTGTAAGTGGGTATATATTCAACCTATTTGGAGGATCAATCAGTTGGTTGAGTAAGAGACAATATGTGGTGGCACTTTCAACTATAAAAGTTGAATACATTACAACCACTACTACAAGCAAGGAAGCAATTTGGTTACAAATATTATGTTCAGGTATGGGAATGGTACAACAAGCTATACGGATAGATTGTGACAGCTAAAGTGAAATTTTCTTAGCGAAGAACCCTACTTATCATTTGAAGGCAAAGCATATTGATGTTCAATATAATTTTACGAGGGATATGATTAAAGACAAGAAGGTGTTGTTGGGAAAGTTAGGCACTTTGAATAATGTTACAGTTTCATTAACAAAATTGGTGAGCATTAAAATTTTTTTCTTGGTGTAGAGAAATAATGGGCATCACTGCCTTAAGTTGTTAACTATATACTCTTGTGCCCCCTATATGCGAAGAAAACATTAAGAGGAGAATGTTGGGTAAGTGTTATATTCTTTGCATGACCTATTCAACATGAACAAAGGGGGGTATGCAGGGGGCAAGAGCCCACTTCAAATATTTTTTTATTTGTTTTAGGCAGTTTTTTTGCATATGTTTTTGACCCACAATTTTGTTAAAATCATTGTTTTGGAGCATGGTGGTTTTTCCCATGGATTTGTAGTTTCGGTTATGGAACTATGGTTCAATTAGAATTTCATATAACACAAGATGTATATTGTATTGTAACATTGTACGTAAAACACAATGAAAAAATCTTGTTTGTTTTCCTAGGTTTGGGTTTCCAAGATAGAATATTTATGTAAATTTGTGTGTTTGCCCTGTATCTTTTCTATTTTATTAAGAATCTATTTGCAACCAATAATTGTACATGGTTAAAACTTACAATATTTTGGGTAAACCAAACACTTTTAGTTTTGGCAACCAAACTTAGTGGGGACATCGAGTGAGGCCCAAAATATCACAGAGTCAAATAGCCCAAGAACTTGACCTTCTAACCTTTTGTTTGCAATTCATGGCACTCAACCACTTGAGCTTACCCATTGGGCTAATATAAACCACAATGTTATATTATAAATGTGTTTATTGGTTTGGAATCAAAGTTAATGATTGTGGATATCTTATTCAAACACATTAACTTGTGTAACATTGAGGCCTTTATATATAAAGGTTTATGGGTTTATGCAAGTTAGCACTACAAATACTCAATTTTGTCACCACATTGTTGTGTTGTATTGTGAATATGTTGTTTGTATTTATTGTCTAATAATGATACATCCAAAATGGAACACTAGTATAGATGCAATAATGAAATTGAGACAAATGGACAAAGCAATATACGATATTATTATTCTTATGTATTTGGGACCTTGGTAACTAGAGAGTGCACTAATGTTGAACAACAACATTGGCCTAACCTTTAAATTTTAGCATCAATCTTAATCTAAGATGCACTTTTAGATCAGTGATGTTTCACCACTTTTCAATTAGTGTAAATTCATCATGCTACTACATTAACACACATACAAATGTTAGATATACCCTTTTATGGATATACTTTTAGAAGCCTTAAAACAAATAATTTAAGTTAAACTATAGGCATTTCCCTTTTAGTTTTTCCTCAAGTCACTCAATTTGTGCAGTTTTGATGCTTCACGAGATCATGTGATTCTTAAGTACAATAGACATGACTTTTGAGAGATAATAGTGAAGCACATGGAACCATAAGATGCCACTTTTTTAAGCACAACTTTCTACTATAAATATGTTTGCTTTAAAGTGCATTCAATTTTCCAATTTAGCTTCCTCCTTACCATATTACATGCATCTTTTGACCATTTGTATTCCAGCCTAGAGACCTTTACACATCATCCATTAAAATTTTTAAAGATATCTTTAAGTATTCTTAGGTCTTCTCACGATTGGCATACATCTTTTAGAAAGAAAACATTTCTTAACAATCCAACTAATTGTTCCTTTTGTTAAGTTAGCAATTTATAATGACCAATTAAAATAACTTGTTTCTCAATATATCTATTTACCTTTCTTATGTGATATTTAAGGTTATCATAAAATATATCTTAAACTTTTACACCATACACATTTAGAACTACTTCCAAATCATTCCCAACATTTTTTGGACCAAACAATAATAAAAATGATTTATATGACTTTGAAAATTGTAAACCCTATCAAAGATCTTTCTAACAATGTATTATACACCTAAAACAAAATATATACCTAAAAGTTATTGCTCTAAGAAATCAATATTCTAATTCAAATTCTCAAAATCTTTACCATTTCCATTTCAATTTTTTATTTTTATTTATAATAAAATAGAATTTCAATATATATTTTTTAAATAATAACACTAATTTCCTATTATAATGAAATGAAATTTCAATTTTTATAAATAACACTCACAACAACGTATACATTCTCAAAGACAAGTACATAACTTTTAATCATTATTCGTACATTCATCAATGAAATTTAAATTTCATTATATTATTAAATATTTCATTACTTAATCTTATTTTTAATTTTGTTTTAATTATTATAATAATACAACTTACTGTGTCGTCCTTATATTAAGTTGTATAACTTACTGTGTCGTCCTCATATTGCTCAGTTAATATAGATTACATAGCCTTCCTCTAAACATTTAAGGATTAAAGCACATATATTTTGATTTAAACCGCAGAGTCCATTCTCAATCGTCTTTTGACCGGCCATATGTTAGATTAGACTGTGGAGACCAAACCCCTCGTTAAAGTACAATGGCTTTGCATAAAGTTATAATGTTCTATAATTAAATACACCAACTTAAGTATATGGTCACTTTGTACGAACATTGAAATCGCATACATAGGCATAGATATTTCAGGATGGTTTCGTTTATATTAATTTATAAATGAAATAGATTTTTTTTATTGGAATTTGGTACGATAATTTTAAGTGAGAATATAATTTTTGAATGCATAAATAGATTCAATATTTTGAAAATAATTTTTTTCAAAAGAAAAAAGTAAACTGAATTTTATTAATTTAAAAATTTAGTTTACATCTGATTGTACATGAATCTACACGATAGAAAGTACTCTCTATATATACTATCAAGAAAGTATAAACCGGTAATATGTGTAACAATATTTTCAGCAAAAGAAAACAAAATCATGTAATATCATCAAATGCTGCATATAATTCAACATATATGTTAAACATCATTCAAAACATTTTGGAGAGTCAATGTAAAAAGGTGGAGCCAAATATACTATAGAAAACTCTATGAGAAAGTCAAGGAAATGCCATGGTGCCTTCTTTAAGGATAATCCCCATATTGACATGAGTAAAGTGCAAACAATCATCCAATTCTCACAACCCTCTCAGACACTCAAATTTTACAAATTAAACAACTTAAACTCAAGCTTATAAAAATCTCTACTAAATTTTAATAAAAAATCATTTCATCTATAAACTAGACTATATCTTTCATCAATATCAAGATAATAAGTTAGACTATACTTTTATAGATATTGATGCCATTATTCCATCTCTTATTTGTTATCAAACCAAGAGTTTTATCGACATGAAATATATCTTGTTTCACTTCCTTCGAATGTGTGTATGTGTCTTCACTCATGGTAGTATAAATCAATTAACTATTAATTATCTGATGAGTTTCTATCAAGGTTATGTCATATCCATGTTAACAAAGACTTTCGTTCCTATATGATTATTACTAGTATACCCCCGAAGCGAGGGAATGGAACACCGAATAGTTACATTATTTAAATATTGGAGGATTCAAAAAGGATTTTAGTGAGGGTAAATTTGAATGAACATACAATGGAAGGATGTAATGCAAGAGTTATTGAGTTACTCATTCTTGATTAAGTCAACCCAATTAGTGTTTCTAATGGAGCTCTCAAGAACAATAATATGGTGATTTATAAAGAGAATCTTAATGACTATTGGAGTACAAAGAAATAGAGAAACATAATGTATTATGACATTTTCATGGGTTACTATTAAAATTCAAATAGAGATATGAAACCATCGATTCAAATGAACACCAAGTAGCCTATGTGTCAGAAAAGAAATTATTCAAAGACGAAAATATTATTGGTTATTGTTACAACGAGAATTTAACCTTGAACCTTGGTGGTGGCGGTTTCATTATTATGTATCAAAACATTTTTGTGGGTCACTAGTATAATTCAATTAAAGGTTTAAGATCAGTGGTTCATGTGAGATCTATAGTCGGAAGTGCACAAGAAGGTCATCACCTCAACAATTTGCAATAGTTGTGACTCATTGGCTCCCAATGACATGCTCTATTTTGCACAACACCATAATATAATAAGTTTAATTGACACTAGTACCATATTAAATTATGGATATTTATGCTTCATTTCAAAAAGTGAATAAGGAAAAGCGTGTCCAAATCATTTGAAATGAAATTACCTTAAGATTTAGAATCCGAGGTTGTAATATTTAGTTAATTGCATATACATAAATTCTATAGAATAAGGCATATATATACATATTATAAATGGTATAGATCAATACTATTGGAATTGATAAACATATACAACTATAAAGTTATTGGGAAATGTCAATGTTTTAACAAGCACGTTATTAATTTTGTAAATTATAAGATAAGATGTATTATAAGGATTACCTAAAACAATTTTGAAAGCTCAATTCTTGTTGAAATAAGATTAACAACTCTTTAGAATTTTGTGAATTGATTATGTTACACATTAAAACGTAGATGGAGGAAGCATATGTTTGAACTATATTGCAAGTTATTTTATAGGATGTTTTAAGGTTGTGTAAGGGTACACATTTGAGTAAGTGGATGTGCATGGATCATTCTACAACTCAATTCCTATGAGAGATATTATTGGCATAGATTTTAACACTACATTATAAACTAATCCATTAGTCCATAATCCAATTATAAATCACATAATAAGTTTTGAGGCATCATCCAAGTTATTCAAAATAATCAAGGAACACGTTATCATGTTTAATATCATTTACATCCATTTTGATTTCTTTTCAAAACTAGATATCAAAATAAAATTATGTCTATTGATGCATTTTGTAATTTATTTAGTTAGTTGCTGAACTTTGAATTTATTTTATTTTGTAGTTTACATTTTGTTGTAATTTGCACTTATACCATTTTTATAGCACTCAATATCACTCTAATTGTTTCCTCTTGTTTCATTTACATTAGATTTTAATGAACAAAATCTTCATAACTATCATATCTTAACTTTGTAAATAAAAATGATTAAAATCAAATCAATTATACATACATATTCCATAAATCATAAAAATGATTAAAATAAAATCAAGTATACATATGTATTCCATAAATCATAAAATTAAATCAATTACTAACTCCATAGACTGTCAATTTTGGAACACGGTTCCATAATTTAAACTTATTAAGTAATAGATGGATGGTAGGTATTTAACGTATTTAAAATTTATAAGTAATAGATGGATGGTAGGTATTTAACGTATTAGTTGGATGGTAGGGTTTAACCACCATAAAATAATTCTAGAATATTGTTAATAGTATGCATAATAGGACTTCCATAATTTTAATTTAATTATCAATAATTATTAGTTAATAGATGGTAGGGTTTAACCACCATAAAATAATTCTAGAATATTGTTAATAGTATGCATAAATAAAATGCTAAGATTTATTTTCAAAGTAGTTATGTTTTTTCCCTTTTAATTAAATTCATTAATTGAAAATAAGTTATATTTAAACAAGTGTCATATGAAAGAAATTATGGTTTTCTATCATGTTTACAGATTAAGAATCTCCATGACAAAGTGGGGTTGAATCTCCATGGATAAGAATCTTTTTACATGTTTTAAAAAAAATGTATATATGTGTTTAACTTGTATATTAACTTTTTTTGTTAGCCCTAGGAGTTAGCTCAGTAGATTGAGTGCTTGTCATTAAAAACATTTTTGTTATTGAGAGGTCATCCGTGAGTGATAATTTATAGTTTTAGTATTGTAACAAAGCCTATTGATAAGTTAAGCATCTCCATGGTAAAAATGAGGGTGAATGTCCATAAATGTATGTTTTTTTAATATATTAATTTATATACTAATTCTTTTTATAATTATTAATAATAATAATCTAAAATGAAGTTATAATTTAATTAATTTTGATAATTTTTTTAATTTTATTTTTAAATTTGGCAGTGACATGTATGTCTATGGATGTTTACAAACCAATTCCATAAATTTGAAGATATGATATAATAAGTTGATTACTTAATTATTTTTTAAATAAAAAAATAAACTTTAAATAAATAGGATTGAGGAAGAAAATAATCAATTTAAATGATAACATATGTATTCTATTTAAAATATTTATTCTAGTTATATATAATTCTATTTTTTTTTTTTAAATTTATATTTTATTTATATGTGTTTCTTTCTAAGAGGTCACGAGTTCAAAACCAGATGAGGTAGAGTATGTATGCCTTAAGAGACTTAGCAACCAAATCACTACTTAGAGGTGGATCCCTTGTCCCACAAACAAGGGGGTCTCATACACCAATTTGGTGTCTCCGTCGTGACCTTAAAATTGGATAATAATAATAGTATATAATTCTTATTTTGTGATATGCTCTTTTTGCTAAATAAATATTTAATAATAATAATAATAAATCTTTAATAATATTAAACTAAATATATATAGATTATTAAAATTAATAATTTTATAAATAATTTTTTAAGTTACAAATTTAAAATAATTAAAATAAATAAACAAAATATTTAAAAAAATGTATTAAATTGACACTTCTTAAAAAATAAAATGTAAATATATAATATATATTAAAGAGAGGCATTGCAAATTTTAAATCTATCGAAGATGTTTCCACTTTGACCATTAAAACCATTGTTTCAAATAAGGTGTTGCTTTTTAATTGTTTATTTGTATAGAAAATGTCTCAAGATTAGAGATGAAGTAACCATGTGAGTTTAAAACAATAATTGAATTTTTCCTGATGGTTTCACCATGAGCCATGTTTCATTTCCACTGTATATTTTTATGTCTTTCTAAGCTGTTTAGTCTCTCTTATTGGATAGTTTCCCATTTTTCTAATGAGAAAGCATTGAGGAAAATTACCTCCTTTGTACTTATTTTTAGATGCATAAAGTATTTATTTGAAGTCTAGAAATGGATGTGGGGTAAAGGATGTATAATCATCCACTTTGGTTTTTGTTATATTTATGCAATGGTAAGTGATGAACTTTTGCAATGTGTATTATTCTCTTCTCATCATAGTTTTTATTAGATTGTTGCCTTCTAATATTTAAGAAGTAGGGGAAGAACAACAACCTTTGCATTGTGAAGGAAAGAGGAGATTTATCAAAATGTGAAGAGTTGGGTGGAGTGTAGAACAAATTATTTTTTCCAGTTATGAGGTTTTCTTGTTGTTGGAGAACAATTTTTTGTTCGAATACGACTAGGAGGAGGAGCTCATCAACATAAAAAGGACAAGCTGAAAGTTCCACAATCTAAGCATCGACGGCGAGGGGATGCAAATCATCTTCACTGGGTGCACATTGGTGTATCTTGAAAAGATTATGCAGATGAAAACGGGGGACCCTGATGCCAGAATTGGGAACTTTTCCGACGTCGCAATATGGACCGGCGTTAGAGGTCTCATCGCCGCTATGGTTTTCACCAATGACAGTGGTTGTTGACTGCTTTTCAGGGCAAAGGAAGTGTTGTGGGTGTTGGATGAGTATGTTGGGAGCATTTTGGTTAAATTCCAAGGCAAGGGAAATCACACATACAGTATTGAAAGCATTGAATTTTTAATTTTCCCAACCACCTAGACACTGTTGAGATCCGCGCCAACAACGGCAAATATCAACAATGTCATGAAATACTTCGTAATATAATGCCTATATGCATTAAAATAACTCTAAAATTAGTATGATAGAGAGAAATTTGACAATAAATCATAATGCATCATCAAAACCAAGTGATAAAGAAATCATCATCAAGACCAAGTTTTAAAAAAATCATCATGAATAAAAGCACCTTCAATTAATTAGTAAGGTGTGCCAATAATGAACACCATATTTAAAACCAAAATACATATAATCCATGGTAACTGAATATAAAAGTCTCAATAATTGCTTCATCTACAATGAATAGTGAAACCGCGACTTGTAAGTTATGCGCGAAGCCTACAAACAATCCAGTGAAATGTTGTTTAAGCATTGTTGAAAGCAAGACACCTGTCTAACAAGTATTGGGCAGAAGCAGTTGCATGTGTTGTTTATGTGATAAACATATCTCCTACAAAGAGCGTGATGAACAGAGTTCCAGAAGAAGCATGGTCAGGTATGTCTTGCAGTGTATCTCATTTCAGAGTTTTTGGATGTGTAGCCTATGCACATGTGCCTAACCAAATAAGAAGCAAATTAGATGATCAAAGTGAAAAATGTATATTTACTGGTTATAGTGAGCAGTCAAAAGCTTACAAACTGTATAACCTTGTCACAAAGAAGACAATCATTAGCAGAGATGTTGTGTTCAAAGAACAAGAGTCATGGAATGGGACTGTAGACACATTAATTGATGCTCAAAAACCATTGATGGAGGATGCTCTTGTAGAAGAAGAGGAGCAGCAAGAACCAAAAGAGCAGACATCAAACAAAGTCACACCAGCAAGGACTCCCAGATTTTCAGAGCGGCATGGATCTTCAAGCAGATCCACAGATCAAAATTCTCCAAGCAGCGAATCAGGTAAGAAAAAGATGAGAAGTCTGAAATATATTTATGATGATTTGGATTTTAGTTCAAATTTTGCATTGTTTGCATTCCAACCTTCTTCGTTTGAAGAAGCAATCAGAGATGACAATTGGGTGCAAGCCATGGATGAAGAGATGAATTCAATTGAAAAGAATGATACATGGGATTTGGTTGATTTACCAAACAATAAAAATCTCATTGGTGTGAAGTGGGTATACAAGACCAAAGTGAATGAGAAAGGTGAGATTGACAGATTTAAAGCAAGACTTGTAGCAAAAGGATTCTCGCAGCAACCGGGAATAGATTTTGGAGAAACTTTTTCTTCGGTCGCCAGATTAGATACTGTAAGAGTAGTTCTAGTGAAAGCTGCTCAGAACAAGTGGAAAGTATATCAGATGGATGTCAAATCAGCCTTCTTGAATGGAATTTTAGAAGAAGAAATTTATGTGTAGTAGCCTCCAGGTTATGAAGTTGAAGGACAAGAAGATAAAGTTTACAGATTGAAGAAAGCGCTCTATGGACTGAAGTAAGCACCTAGAGCATGGTATAGCAGAATCGACAGTTATATGATCAAGAATGGATTTTGCAGAAGCAGCATTAAGCCTACCTTATACACAAAGGTAAATGAGCATGGAAAATTTTTGATAGTTTGCTTATATGTTGATGATATGATTTTTACAGGTGATCTTGAAATAGATGAATTTAAAGCAGCCATGATGAAAGAATTTGAGATGACAGATCTAGGTCTCATGAAATATTTTCTTGGCATTGAAGTTGAGCAATCTAAAAAAGACATTTTTATTTGTCAAAATAAGTATGCAACAGATTTGTTGAAAATATTCAGGATGGATAATTCCAAACCTGTACCTACACCAGTTGCAACGGGTACAAAGTTAAGTAAGGATGATGAAGGGGCAGATGTCAATCCAACTCTATTCAAAATATTGGTTGGCAGCCTCATGTATCTCACAGCTACAAGACCAGATATTATGCAGGGAGTGAGTCTGATTTCCAGATTCATGGAGACTCCAAAAGACACACATTGGAGTGTTGGAAAAAGAATTTTGAGATACATAGCAGGAACCAGAGTTTATGGCATAATGTATGCAAGTACAGAAAAGAAAGAATTGATTGGATATACAGATAGTGATTTTGCAGGAAGTTTGGATGATCGGAAGAGCACATCCGGTTATGTTTTTCATCTCGGTTCAGGAGTGATAGCATGGGCATCTAAGAAACAACCTATTGTTACACTATCATCAGCAGAAGCAGAATATGTAGCAGCAACTTCAGCAGCATGTCAAGCAGTATGGTTAAGAAGAGTATTGGATGGAATCAAGCAGAAACAACAAGGATCAATAGCGATATACTGTGACAACACATCATCGATTGCACTATCCAAGAATAGTGTGTTTCATCAAAAGAGAAAGCATATTGATACTAGATATCATTTTATTCGAGAACTTGTGAACAATGGAGAAGTTCACTTGAAGCCTTGTAGAACGAGTGATCAATTGGCTGATATCTTTACAAAGCCATTAGCAGTAGATCTGTTTGAGTTTCACAAAAGAAACTTGGGTGTTGTAAGCCTAGCTGAGACATAGACCAGCAGGCATGTTTGAGTTGTCATGAGTTATGTTTTATTTTAGCAGTCGTAATTAAGGAAGAGTGTTAAAATATATAATTACTTCCTCATGCAGAAGTTAGACAGATAGTTAGGTGAATGAGTTGAGTTGAGTAACATTTAGATTTGGTGAGTGAGTTAGACAGTGAGTTAAGCGAGTTGATTAAGTTCAGTTATGTGTGAGAGTGTGTGCATGTCAATTAGATTAAATACCCTTCACGGGTTCATTGTATTCAGAGAGAGAGTTTTATGATTCAGAGTTTTAGATTAATTGAAGAGCCGCAACTCATTGTTCATGTGTGAAATCTTTGCATTATTTATGTGATTGAATCCTCTACCTTTTCAACAAGCATGGCGTTCACGCGTTGAAAGAATGGCCGGTGAGGTGTGTTGTGTGTTAGAGAGTGGAAAATATAAAAGGGTGCAAAGAATTCGTTCCATGTCCCCACCATTTGAATTAAATTTTCCAGATTTTCACGCTGGCCAAAATTTATTGATATAACGTGCCCACCTGCATGGCTAGACAAGGAATATCTCTATATATGGCTGGGCCTGACTGGATTTTCCACTTTTCCACGCTATCTTTTACACTTTATAGCTATTAGGATAAGTATGCGAGAATAAATGGCCCAACAGACATCAACGTCAATTAAATTAAAATGTGCAGCTTTCACGCCAGTGAAATACCACGCAGGGAACTCATGAAAATGGTGTCGGCTATTAATGTGTAGACCGCAACTTCATGCTAAAAGTACTGTCCCTTCCAATTTACTACTATCATAACTTTGTATTAAAACTTCAAATAATAATCTCATATCACTATTACATAGTATTTAATTTTTCCGGTAGAAGGTCCATTAACATGTTATTCTCTCTATACCTAATAAGTTTTTTTACCAATCCCATATTGGAGTTACATGAGATTAGAGAATAAGAAACAAGCATGGCGGATTAGACATGAAAATAATAAAGTGAGGTTGTAGGAGATACCTAAGATAATCAATATTGGAAATCAATCTCAGGGAAGGAGATATTTTTGTCGGGAGGAGAGTATGCCACGGCGAGCCTTATTTCAGCTGCCATAGGCCCATTAATGCGGCCAGGCAACTGATGCCTGCCGTCGGATTAAAGGTGTATATCATCCTGCGGCGGGCATCAGCTGCCTGGCCGCATTAATGGGCCTATGGCAGCTGAAATAAGGCTCGCCGTATGCCACACGAAAATAATAAAGTGAGGTACCTAAGATCATCGATATTGGTAATCAATCTCTGAGAAGGTGAGATTTTCGTAGGGAAGAGAGTATGCCACAAGGTATTATGAGGGGTGAACATGGTTGAAATAAACTCATGTGTTCTAAAAACAAGAAAAAATATTGTGAGACGACAATTTTCCCCACGTCCAATCAAAATAGAAGATGGGTCTCCCTAAACAATGTAAATATACACCGACCTTAAACAGATTCCTACTCGGCATGATATCTTAAGATCACAAGCCATCTCTAATTCCATGAACTGAACCAAATTAGTGTTCAACGAAGTTGGAGTATCAACTCTTGACCCATCAAGCTCCATCAAACTCCTTTACGCTGCCATTTCTGTCTTCAGCCAAAGCTTTTAAATGCTAAAGAAACTCCCGTAGTGCAATCTGATCTCCGACTCCACAAAAATGATGCTACTATTGGAATGTAGTTCACAACCATATCATCAACCCATCTCGACAGTCTGTGGCACCTGAAAAAACTCCTAGGGGATATATGCACGACAATTTCGAAAGTTCATCGTGCCATCAAAACAGACAAATGGAAATCCTCGATCTAATTTGAAATTTGAGGCCTAATAGGAGAGTCCGCAGCCATATCATCAACCCATCTCGACAATCTGTCGCACCTGAGAAAACTCCCAGGGGATATAGGCACGACAGTTTAGCAAGTTCATCATGTCCGAAATGACTGGGCTTCATCATGCCATCAAAATTGACAAATGGAAATCCTTGAGCTAATTTGATGCCCAACAAGATGGCCAGCGAGCACCGAAAATTATAGCTTTCGGGGCCTCGCCATCTTAGTAACATTGACTGGTAAGAACGTTCAGACGAATCTCTGTTCACTGATTGATCTGTTGAAGATCTGTGAAGGCTTCTGATAAAAAATCTATCTGCGATTCTCCGTATTTGTCCAAATATAGGCAGGGTTCGAATCAAAGGCATTGTGTAGGGGCCAGTATGGTGCAGGGTGTGTGCATCTAGGAACGTGATCGGCCCAGCCGGGCTGCCCTACTAGAGAAGTGGTGGAAGTTTTTCAAATTCAAGCTTCTTCACCCATTGATAGACGTAGCCGACAATGGCTCTATCTTCGGCCCCGTGTACAAGTGGAGCAGGAAGGCGGCGATTTCCATGGGTCGACCACCCGGTGCACCTGGATCGTTGTAGCGTTTAGAGGAAAAATTACCAAATCGAACACTTTTGCCGGCGGCGTAAAAAACTGACTCCACACAGCTGCCCGGTTCGACGCGGTGAAGAAGGGCATGTGGTAAAGGTGGCGTTCGACGCGGTGAAGAAGTGCATGTGCGAGAGCCGACGACAGAATGTGTGGATCGCTGGGCATTCCCTCGGGCTGGCAGGGATACAGATGGCTGAATAGGAACAGTTTTTGGAGGCTCATTATCTCTTCAACCTGCCCTTGTTCTCATCTCCCGTGAACAGAATAAGGAGCAATAAGGTAAAGCTAGGCCTACACATCGCTAGAAGCCTGGTGGCGGTCGGGCTCGTTGTCGCTCTCAAGGACGAACACAGCGGCCGCATCGAATCACACAACGCACTCTTCGCCCTGTGCGAGTGGGTTTTGTGCCTCTATGTTATATGCTCGGCTTATGTTGCCTATTTCTCCAAACTGCAGATAATGCAAGAAATTGGCGCCAACAGAATTGCGAACCTCACAGTGCGGGATTCCATCGGTGAACTACTTTTGTTCGTCGTTGGGGTATATAGTCGAAGGCGCTGCATTGCATTCCCTCTGTGAGGGTTACGGCTAGTTTGGTCCCGGTTTCAAGAGGGCGCACAAGCATCATCAATGGTGGGTGCAATCGGGTCTCATAATCTAGTGCCGCGAATGCAAGAATAGCGAAGAACCGAAACAATCAAAATAAAACGCCGATGTCAAAGAAAATATCATCTAACTCACGACCCCATAATGTAGACACGTGGCTCTCGACAGACGATGAAATCTCTTAGAGTACTTCTCCCTTAAAACAAATGCCTCCGACCTAATTAATTATTGTATTCATTTAGGGGAGAGGGGTCAGTGCCCGAACACCTCAGCGCTGACTGGACCCGGGGCCACGTCAGGAGGGCCAGCTCATGTAAGACACATGTCCTTTCACATGGCATTCACATGGCGGGCACGTGCAGCCAGTCGCTCTGGTCTCTTACCTGTCCAGCTGGTTGTCTCCCGCCATATTGTGGAGGCTTCTCGACGAAGCCTCGTTTCTCGCTCCGGGTCTGGTTGCTGTGCGTTCTCTGCTCCGTTTGTTGCGCATCGTTTCTCCAATGCCCGATGCCTTCGCCGCCACTGTTCGTGTGCTTCATCCTTCGTTATGGCACCGCTGCTCTCCTGGCTTGAGCTCCCCTGGTCCTGGTTCGGCCATGGCGGCATTTCAATTGTGGGTGGTTTATACTGTCTGCCTGTTCACACTGGGTTACATAATCGTTCAACCTCGCCTCTGTGGTGGTTTAACCTTGGCGCTTTGGTGGTTTTACCTCGGCGCTGTGTGGTTTAGGGTCGGCTCTTTGCTCTTTATGCTTGGTTCTGTTTTGTCATGCCTCGGCCCTGTGGTTGTTCTACCTTCGCCCTGTCATAGTTTTATTCGGCTCTGTAGTTGTTTTACTTGGCTCGGCCCAGTGGTGGTTTTAGTTCGGCTCTGTGGTGGTTTTTCTAGGCTCTGTGGTGATTTTTATCGTCTCTGTGGTGGTGGTGATCATACCTCGGCTCCATGGTGGACATACCTCGGCTCTCTGGTTCGGCGCAGTGTGTTTTACAGGTCTGTATGCTGCGAATTTTGTTTTTAGGTGCGTTTTTCAGCTCCGGATGCTGTGAATTGTGCTTTCAGGTGCATTAGTATGTTAGTTTTAAGTGTTTTTGCATTTCTTTTAATGTTGGTTCTTTGTGAATGATTGTGTTTTTGATTTTTTGCAGGTCAGTGGAGAAGCCAAGGACAATGTAATGCAGTTGGCTGGCAAGGCAAGGAGGAAGGCCAAGAGGGATAGGAGTTTTAAGGTAGGATTCTGTCCTACCAGTGATATCTATGTGTTTGTAAACACATTTAACCTTAAGGAGATGTTCTCTGTTGAGCTTTTTTACTGTTTGACTGTGGTTTTACAGTGTTTGACTGTGGTTTTACAGCGTTTTATTGGGGTTTTAATGTCTATAGGGTTTAGGGTTTGAATTGGAGGTATCACGCCTGGTTTTTCTTTTTTGTAGTAGTGGAATGTAGGGTTTATTGTTCTAAAATGTGGTTGTATAATCTGTAATGTTTTGTTATTAAAATAACTGAGCCACAGTCTAAGTATTTAAATTAATGGCCAACCCTTTCACCTTGGAATGAAAAGAGTTTCCTTTTTAGTTATACAGAAAGATGTTACTTATTATTTAGCGTTCTTGAGGGTATAATTTTTATGGTGAACTTGTAGATAATTCCACAGTTCTTAGATGCTTCTCGTCACTGTACATCTGCGGTGAGCTACTCTTTTTTGAGAATTGAGCTGACAGAAGATTCATTAGGTAAATAGAGTTTTCAAGATGTTATGTTTGTCGAATCTCACAACCATCCTCACTGAGGTCAGAAGTTGTCCTTGTTCTCTTCAATGTAGTTTTATGAGCACTGTAATGACAATATTTGTTAATAGGCCCGTGTCTCTAAGATATCCATAAGAATGGGTTCATTTTCATTGGAACAAGTGGTTTTGAGGATTTAAATTTGGCAATGATCACCAATTACCATAATTAAATTCAGGATAAATTCAATAGAAATCCTCCCCCGAAATTTCTCCAGGATTTGAGCCCCTTAGCAGATTGTATATTATTGGAAACTTTGAATGCTACTAATTTATGCTATTAGAGGTAGGTAATTTTTTGTATGTGGTACTTAATCCTGTCACGGTGGTCATTAAAAGTTTATATTGTAGATGAAATAACCAAATAACCTATCTAGTGTAGTTGTTGGTCATTTTGCTATACTAGGTGGTAGTAATTTGATATATGGTAATTATTGTTATTTGTTAATCCTCTATATGTTACGAATTTCTAGTTTCCAGTTAAATTTTGTGTTTAATTTGTTGAATATTTTTACAAATAGATGGTATTTTAAGTACTTCACTCTCAACCCTTTTCCTTGGATAACCTTACATCAAGTTCTCAAAAGAATTGAATGATAAATTTTTGTGGGCCTGAAAGGCATCAAATTTCCTCTCCGTGCATGTGGATGAAATTCAATCCTATGGTGCGAATTACAGATCTTGAAATTCCACATGAATCTTTCTTTATTGACCAAATTGTCTTTCTACAAAAGTAAAGTTAAAGTTAAGGCATTACCACCAACTCTCTTAGCTCATCTTCCACGGTCCCATCCAAGATTCCCATATGTCAGTTCTTACCGGATGAAATTTAAGGAAAAAATCATTGTATCCTCTCTTAGGGAATAATAGTGTGGTTTGTAGTTGGTCCAGTCTCTCACATTCCTGTCCAAGTGAACACAGGCCCTTGAAGCATGGGCTTCCTTGAAGCATGCAAGAAATTATTATAGGATAATTTCTCTATGTTGAACAAGTTCCTTGGGTTAATTTGAGTGCATACTTGCAACTTTATCTTGAGGGAATTTCTTGAAAGAATTACTATTGCATTCCTATTGACCAAAATTTGAGTGAACTTCTATTTTGGAGTTGTCATTAGTAGCCTTACATGTTTAAGTCTGATTCAACTCATACTAGGTTATTGGTATATATTCATATATTATTTGTTTCCATTATATGTATGTTCCATATTTAGTTACACTAGTGCATGGCTTTATAACCTCCATTTATTCCTTTTTTCTAAACTTCACTTTTGCTTCATTGATTTATATTTAGTTATTGTGATTCATGGTCTCATAAACTGCCTGCCCTCATATTTTTCCTGAAATTAAAGTTTGCTTAAATTTTACTTCATTGATTTTATTATGCATCTGTCTTACTGTTTACACAGGTCTTTATTATGGATTTGTCTTACTGTTTAAATTGGTGCAAATATCCTCCTGGATTGTAGTTGAACATTTGAAGAGTTATTGACCTTAGAGATTCTATTTTTGATTGAGAAGCATTGTAATGTTTAATAGAAATTATCCTAAGGTGTTGTACACGCCAGTATGAAATATGCAATGTCAATGTCTGCAGCAAGTAGTGGTGCATCATCATATTAAAGTAGCATATACTCTACATCATATTAAACTAGCATATACTCTACATGCTCTTGGGCATAAGCCTTGAGTTCTTTCAGAGAAGCAAGAAAATCATATTGTTTTCTGTCAACTTGAATTACATCATGCTAGAATGCCTTTGTTATAATGCTAGAATGCTAGAATGCCACAGTTCTTAGATGCTTCTCGTCACTGTACATCTACGGTGAGATGCTCTTTTTTGGAGTTTCAGTGGGATTTTTCAGTGGAATGTAGGGTTTATTGTTCTAAAATGTGGTTGTATAATCTGTAATGTTTTGTTATTAAAAGAACTGAGCCACGGTCTAAGTACTTAAATTAATGGCCGACCCTTTCACCTTGGAATGAAAGGAGTTTCCTTTTTAGTTATACAGAGAGATGTTACTTAATATTTAGCGTTCCTGGGGGTATACTTTTTATGGTGAACTTGTAGATAATTCCACAGTTCTTAGATGCTTCTCGTCCTTGTACATCTGCAGTGAGATGCTCTTTTTTGAGAATTGAGCTGACAGAGGATTCATTAGGTAAATAGAGTTTCCTATCTGGGAATTGAGCTGACAGAGGATTCATTGTTTTTATGACAGGTTTGATGTGATCAGGATTTCATTTTGTTTAGTTGATTATTATTTAAACCTAATTATTATTTAAATTTCAAATGTTCCATTTATTCTATAACATCATTAAATTTTATCTGATTATGTCCCTACCTTAATGGTATGATTCCAGGTTTCCTCTTTGAACAAAGGGTAGGGTGGTATGTTTTGTTCAGACCTGGTTTCCCAATATTCTGGTACTGGCATTGCACATAGTACATACAGTAACTCTATTTTCCTTCGACGAATTTAAATCTATCTGAAACTACATTGTATTGTAAGTTTCATTGTATGGTCAGTTACTGCAAATTATATTTGGCATATATGAAGTAAATAAGGTCAGTATTCTTTATTCTCACAGTTAGTTATGTTCGTTAACCATTTTTGTTTTGTTTTCAAGCATCTGAAACTACATTGCATTGTCAATTTACCTCAAAATATAATGAGCATACAATTCATGTTCGTTAATCACTTGACATTTACAGAGCCATACAATTCATCACGTAGGATTTCAAGAGTTGTATAATACTATTAGTCTTTACTCTTGTCATTGTTGCAATTCTGTTTTACACGATTTCTCTTTTGGACTAGTTTATTGTATTTAGATGTGTTTTTTGAATCACTTGACATTTACAAAGCCACACAATTCATCTCTCATCTTAATCGAATCACTTCAATTCAATTATGAATTCAATTTCTTCGTTCAATTATGAATTCAAAAATCTGATATAGGCTAAGGCTATAACTTCAATTGCTCCCTGTGTTGATCTAACTGATATAGGCTAAGGCTATAATGTCTCGATCAGGAATCAATTGCTCCCCGTGTTGATATACTTGCCCACCACGTGAACGCCATGCGAAAGGAGAAGTGTCGTACATGAGCTGGCCCTCCTGACGTGGCCCCTAGTCCAGTCAGCGCTGAGGTGTTCGGGAATTGACCCCTCTCCCCTATATAATCTCACAATCCTTTAATTATAGTTTTTATTGACTGTCATAACAAACATTAAATCAATATTTTTATGTAGTATTGCATATTAAGTATGGTATGTTGAGCTTGATAAAAACATTTTAAAGATTTTGAATTAGAATGTGGGTATTCTAGGTACTGCATGATTTAATTTAATTTAGGACATCTACTTAACAGGATTAAATGCAAGACCACTTCATCTCTCATCTTAATTGAATCACCTCTGTACAGTGTTCAATTATGAATTCAAAAATCTGATATAGGCTAAGGCTATAACTTCAATTGCTCCCTGTGTTGATCTAATTGATATAGGCTAAGGCTATAATGTCTTGATCAGGAATCAATTGCTTCCCGTGTTAATATACTTTTTATTTAACATGATATTTGGTATATGTTTCTGTTCATCAAAGAGCATGTAATGTTCAAGGGATAGTTTGTTTAGATGCATTTAGATTGTTTTGTTAATGATGTTCAATTCAATTATGAATTCAATTTCTTTGTATAACCACCACAGAGCCGAGGTATAACCACCACAGAGCTGAGTATGTTAACCTCCTTTTTATTGAGTGATTTTGATTGATGAATTTTGATGATACTTGTTATTTAACAGGATTAGATGCAAACAAGGGATAGTTTGTTTAGATGCAATCATATTGTTTTGTTAATGATGTTCAATTCAATTATGAATTCAATTTCTTTGTTCAATTATGTCATAAAAAATCTGATATAGGCTAAGGCTATAATTTCAACAGATTAACAAACTTGTAGGATTTAGAAACTGTTTGATATGTAGGAATTATGAACTGTTTGATATATAACTTTATAAAAAATCTGACATAGGCTAAGGCTATAACTTCAACAGATGTACAAACTTGTAGGATTTAGAAACTGTTTGATATGTAGGAATTATGAACTGTTTGATATATAACTTCATAAAAAATATGATATAGGCTAAGGCTATAACTTCAACAGATTAAAAAACTTGTAGGATTTAGAAACTGTTTGATATGTAGGAATTATAAACTGTTTGATATATAACTTCATACAAAATCTGATATACGCTATAAGGCTATAACTTCAACAGATTAACAAACTTGGGGGATTTAGACACTGTTTTATACATACTAATTTGAAAATGTTTGTAGATTCCCAAACATCCATGGATGTTATCATTAGCAAACCTATTTGATCCTTACCAAAATCACAGTGTCTTGTAGTTACAAAAATTAAGTCATGGCACCTCTATGCTTGATGGCTTCCATTTCCTGCATTGCCCAAGTATGGTGGACTGCCCAACATTGGATGATTAGGATGTGCCTGAATGTTGGCATATGGTTGACTCCAATTTGCTCCATGTAGCCATGGTGGGACTGAGTAGCCCAAGTGTCCAATTGTGTTACTAACCCCAGCACTAACTGCAAGTGTCATATAAACACAATTAGGATTCAAACCTGCACTAATAGGGGTATAAGAGGTGGGCCTAACCCCTGCCTGATAGCTAGGGACTTGGATGTTAATCAGGTCTTGGAATGATGGTGTCTGCTCTGCAATGTGGTCCAGCGTGTTAGACAACAACCTATTTGCCTCAAACTGTCTTGAACCATGTTCTTCTCTGCTTGTCACCCCTTGTCCTTTTTCCAACTCTTGCTGAACCTTTCTTGCCTCTCTCTACTGCCTTGCCAATTGCTTTTGATGTTCCTTATCTTCCCTTGCTTTTTGTCTTTCCAACCTTTCCTTTGCTCTAGCTTCTGCTTTTGCAATCCTTGCAACCCTCTTTTCATTGGCTAACTCCTTCTTTCTCTTTTTAGCTTCCTGAATTTCATTCTTTTTACGTTCAGACTCGAACATTAAATTCATATAGTCTTTAGATGCGAGCAATTGTGAACTCCTCCCTAAACGAAGATAATCTGAGGCTGAGTTCCTTGATGAGGCCTTCACTCTCTCTACTGGTAGCTTTAGGAATGCACCAAGTAATCTCTGCTTTTCCGGACCTGCCTGCTGGATTTCATCTTCTGGGACAACTGAATGGCCCCCATTGTTGTCTTCTTCAGGTACTTCATGCTAAATAGGCTCCTCTTCTAGTGATCCATTGTCCACAAAATAATGAACAAGTTCGGTGTTCAACCCTGATGGTTGTGAAGGCATGTCCATGATTTCATCCTCATTGGTGGTAGATACATTATTTCCAGTGATATTCATCACTGCTTCTGCCAGCCATGATGGTGCACTTACTTGGGTTGGCATGGTCAATTTCTCATTTTCAGCTGCATCAGTGGGTGTCACAGCCTCATTGATATTGTTAGTTGGTTCATCACTGAACTGTGTCTCACTGACATGCTCAGCATCACCACCACCACAGAACAACCCTTTAGAAAGGGAAATTATACCTTCAGTAGCAGCTACATCTTCTTGGGCACCAACATGCTCTTCTAATTTCTCTGCTTCTTGACCTTCCACTTCAAATGCTTGGCTACATGTGGTATCATGCATAAGAGCATCAAAATTGAGTGGCCATATACCAGTCCTCCTAAATCTAGCCTTGATATTAGAAGGTGTGAGAGCCCTTTTAAATGCTTTTCTAGCAAGCTCAGCTAGCTCAAACCTCTTTACTTCCACCCCTGGATTCTTTGCCATCTATGAAGCTCGCTCGACCTTGAAATAGTTCTTGAAAGGCCCAAACACGCTCACATCAAGGGGCTGCAATCTGTGAGTAGTATGAGCCGGCAATGTTAACATGTCAATGCCCAACTTATTAGCCTCCTCGATTGTCTGCACATCCATGTGGATTCCATGGCCATCTAAAATCATCAAGTGTCTGTTTTCAGGCGAGACACCATCTGGTACAGAAGCAGCAAAGTGGCAAAGGCAATTTAGGAACAGTTCCTTTGTCATCCATGCATGTGGATGTGCAGCCATGCATGCCCCCGGTTCACAATTCTGTATGTAATTTTTTAGTTGATTTTTACCTTTAAATAGATAAAATCCTGGTATAGATGAGCCAATTGCATTGACACAGTCAAGAATTGTGATCCACTCCCTGCTCTTAGGCAATATCTTAGGCACATTTCTACTCCCTCTCTTGGCAATTACTCGCATACTGCAATTTCTTCCTGCCTGTAAGCCTGTCTCATCGCAGTTCCATATGTGGTCTGGGGCATATGAGTGCTGGTCATATGTAGCAGAAAGAGTGTTATAGAACTTGGAAACAATTGCAGGGCATAGATTTAAAGCCCGGTCTCTGTCAAGTCCCTCTGTTGTACGTAACACAAGGTCTGGATGCCTCTTTTTAAACCCACTCCACCATGAATTACCAGGAAAGCCATCTTTAAAGGGGTTTGGCCTCCCTTGACATATTTGAGCTACAGTGGATTTAAGTTGGATAAGCTCTAACCCATGTCCCAATTGGGCCATCTCCTTACACCACTCCACCACCTCATCTTCCTCCTCTTCAGTCATGACTGTAACAGGCCCTCTGCGCTTTGTATTAGTCAACCCATTTATCCAATAATGTATGTTAGAGGCAGAAATACCATTTTTTTTTGCTGATGCACGGATTGAATATCCCTTAAACTCGATGTCATCAATTGCAACAAGCATGTCTTCCTTCTTCCAGCCTCTGATTGCACTGATTTTCTTTGTTGAAATTGCACCTTGTATTGTGGTCGAAGGTGGTTTTGTGGCTGATGGTGGGCTGGGATGATCTGCAACCACAGGGTCCTTTTCAACTACATTACTAAGAGCAATGGGAGCATTGACATCATCATCTGATGAACTGCTCCGCAGTTGGGCCCCCCTTCTCCCTCGCCTCCTGTTCCTTATCCGATCTACAACAGAAACTCTTAGCATGGCTACAACCTGCAATTTCCAACATCGTTAAGAAATTTGATAAGTATTACAGCACAACTGTATAGAGTAAACTATAATTATGTATGAATTCCAAAATTTTTGCTAATAACATGAAATATTTCAGTTGTTTGTTGTGAATTAATTGGCATTGAAGTATTACTTGTCAATTATGTATTACTTGTAATATCAACATCAGAAAGATATGTGATACCTACCATGGTTGTTAGCTACATGGACTTGTCTAAAATCAGTAAGTGCCTATTTTAAAATGGACTTATATTTGGACATGGACTGTGTGTTAGAACTATTTTTATTGAAATATTTTATTCAATATAAAGTCAATATCCAAATCTGCTTAATATATTGAATAAAATTATTGAAGAACAACGAAATACCTGTATGTCTCCAGCAACGCTCCAACAACTGATGAAGAGAGTGAATAGAAACTGATGAAGAGAGTGAATGTAACATTGTGCACACACACTGTGTGGAATGTAACACTGTGCACACACTCTGTCTGGAATGTAACACTGAGCACGCTCTGTCCTCTGTTTGTATGTCTGGAACACTGTCTCAAAAGGATTGTATGTCTACAAAATGGAAACTCACTGTCTGAAAACTCACTTTCTGAAAACTGTATGTCTGCAAAATGAATGGAACACTGTCTGAAAACTTTGAATGTATGTTAGCAGTAGTTTAAGAGCAAAACGAATGCCTCAAATGCAGTAACAGTTGATGTTTTATAGTTTTATGATTTAGAATTTCATTGGTAGGGAAGATTGGCATGGATTGCCATCTCCCAAATTTAATTGTGTGGTGTGGATTGATTTGTACATGATCCAATGGCTGAAAAGCTTTCATGGTTGATCCTTGTGCTTTCCTAAATTTAATTTCTGAATTGAAATGCTTTTTCAGAATTTAATTCCTGTAATTCCAGGGCTATTTTGTTTAATTCTTGAAATGAAAGGTTGGGTGAACTATTTCCTGAATTGAATGGTGTCATTTAATGTCTTCAATAGGCTGAATGGTTAAACAAACATGTAGATATTGCTGACAGACATTTCACCTATTTTTGTGCAGGTGGTACTCAGTCTTTGTGCAGGTGTTACCCAGTTTTTGTCCAGGTGTTATTCAACAATGAGATGTAGTCCCCCAATGCAAAATCAGTGGGGGACTATTTGATGGGATAACTGTACTTTTGGATGGGTATCATTGTAATGTTTTGTAGTGCATTTTGCCTTAAATGGTAATTCAAAACTGGAGGTATTTGAGACAGTATGTCTTGTCAACTTGTGATGTTAGACTTGGTGTATGGCAGTTGTTGGTCTAGTAAAAAACTGGGCCCATTTTGGACATATTTATGTAACTTATATAAATTATTATCAAATATTTATGTGCATATTATCAAATATTTATGTGCATATTTTAGTGAGTTTGTAATTTATGTTTGATGGATGTGTGGGACCAGTACTATAACTGCTACTGGTCCTTGCACAACAATAGAAGCCTCTCCCCTAGTTAACGAAGTGCATCTGTTATTATATCCGCTCAAATACTTGACATTAATGAAAACTGCTGCATGCAGTGAAATAAATATAAAACTTTATTAATGAAAAATTAAGTTAGTGAATGTTACTCTTTAGATATATATAAAATTAAAAATATGTAATAATATATAACAATTAAGTATAATATTAAAATCATAAAGTAGGTATAATATTAAAATCATAAATTAAGTATAAAATTAAAATCATAAATTGAAATGTGATAAGAATATTTATTTTTTAAATAAATGCATAATGGTTACAGATATTAGACATTCGATTTGTTGGTTTTAACCTTGTATAAGTAATTATTATAAACATATTCTTAATAAAAAACGAAATGATGTAATGACATGCATATACATATTTGATATATAGTTTTTATCTTAGAAATCCAAACTAAGAAAATCAAAAAGCTTTTTCAATATATTATTTCTTTATAATGTTACAATATAATATGTATATCTGGTAGTGTTTATAAAACTCCAATCCACGATTATAATATAACTATATCTCCTTGATTGGTATTACAAAATCATAGGTTGAAACACCACGCACAACAACACTGTAAAAGTAAAAATTGTGTGATGAAAATTGCTAAAAACAAACACAAAAAACTACCATTTTTTTCAAGGGCACCCCCGAACCCTTAGGTGGGGGGCACCATCCCTACTGCACCCGATGCATAATAATTATGTGTGGGGCATAATCATGCAAAGAATATAACACATACACCATGTTCTCTTACTTGTTGTTTTCTTTGCATACACAAGATCATAGAAGTACTAGATTAACAATCCAAGACAACATTTGCCATTGTTTTTCTACGCTAAGAGAAATTCTTAATGCTCACAGAATTTGTTAGTAAAACCACAACATTATTCAAGTGTCCACCTTCACTAATGACACTTTCATGTCTTCAGCCATGTCTCTCACAAAGTGATATTGCACATCAATATGCTTTATCTTGGAATTATAAGCTAGGATCTTTGCCAAGAATATTTCACTTTAGCCATCACAATCAATCCTTATAACTTGATGTACCAACCTATTACATGAACACAATTTTTGTAACCATATTTCTTCCTCACTTGCATTAGTGGCTTCCATGTATGCAACTTCTCTAGCTGAGAGTACCACAAAAAAATGTCTCTTGCTCGTCCAACTGATTGCTCCTCAAAATAGGTTAAACACATACCCACTTGTAGATCTTTTGTGATCTAGATCTCCAGCCTACTATACATCAATAAAGCCATGTATGTCTAACACTATGTCTAGACTTATTCCTCCTCGATAGCATAATCCATAACAAGTAAAGCCACACAAATACCCGAAAACCCTCTCTATTGTTAACCAATGCTATTTCCATAGCTTTGACATGTATATGCTCAATACTACCATTGCATGTGCAATGTTTGGTTTAGTACAAACACTTGCATACATCAAACTGCTACTTACACTATAAAACTGAACAAGTGACACACCCTCTTCCTCTTTTGGTGTCTTAGGACATTGATTTATAAATAAATTTACACTTACAGGAATGTGGACCTTTACTAGTTTACATTCCTGCATATTAAACGCTTGTAATATTGTCTTGACATACTTCCTCTAATTTAAATAGAGTTACATGTTTGCACGATCTCTTTTGATTTCGATGCCTAAAATGAAATTTTTAGTACTAATATCCTTAATGTCAAATTTAGAGGACAATTGACTTTTCACATCCTCGATGATTTAGTTGTTGTTTCCAATCAATAACATAACATCCACATATAATACCAAATAAATAAGAAAATCACCAGCTAATTTTAAATACACATAGTGATCCTCTTTTCTCCTAGTGACGCTAATTCAAAATATGCAAGTTTCAAATTGTTAATGCAATGTCCTTGGTGATTTCTTTAACCCATACATGGTCTTTTTCGACCCACATACTAGTTCTTTCTTTCTCTTTATTGCCAATCCTTTTGGCTGATTCATGTAGATTTCTTCTCCTGGATTCCCATGTAGGAATGTTCTCTTCATGTCCATTTGTTCTACTTCAAAATCAAAAGCAACAATAATAGATAAAATAAATCTAATAAAAGTTAACTTGGAATTAGGAGAAAAAATCTTACGAAAGTTAATTTGATCTACTTAGGAATAACCTTTTGCTATTGACCAAGCTTTGTATTTATCCACTTTTCCTTCTACTTTCAACTTTTATTTAAACACCTAATTGCTCCCAATGGGATTTCTTCTAGCTAAAAACTCCACTAGATCTCAACCCTCATTCTTGTCCAGGGATGTCATTTATTCAATGATTTTTTTCCCGGAGTTTGCCATCCTCTAAATCCATTGCATATCTAACAATTCTAGGATCACCATCAATAATAAATAAAGAAGAATTAAAATGAAAATCAATTGGAGTAAACCTTTTTGGTTGCCTTCTTTCCTGAACTAATCTCCTCAATATTGGAGAATGTGGTTATTATTCTTCTAATTCCCGTTCTTTTATAGATTCTGATTCATCATTCTTCAACTCACACTCTATATTCTCTAGTTCTTTCTCCCTTTGTGGGAATTCTTGTTTGACATCATCTTTGATTTATATAAATACCACATCTTGGCTATACACAACTTTCCTAGTTTCTAGGTTCCATAGTGTTAGAGTCCTATAATTTATAGGATGACTTGATTGTAGCTGTAATTTTGTACATGATTTGTTGTAAATAATGTTCCATTCTGCACATTTATTTCCAAAAAGAAAAAATAAGAAAATAAAATAAATAATAAGTAAATGGGGATAAAAAATAGATATATGAAAAGAACAAAAAATCAGAAAACATGAGGATAAGTAAAAAAAAAAAATGCCCCATATATATATTTTTAAGGTTTATAGGAGTGAGCAAGCAAAAATACCACTCAAAAAATGAAAAAATGCATCAATATATACTTAGGAATTTTTGAATAAAGTGTGATGCTAGTTAAAATGCCACATTGTAATAGAAAAATAGATTAGTTATGCTAATCACATTGTTTAAGTGTGATTAGGCCTAGATTAAATAAAGATTAGATTAGGACTAAAATTGGTTAGCCACACTGCCTAAACATGGCTAATTAACAATAAAAAAAAAATAGCAATCATAGAAAAAATAAAAAGAAATAGGATTGCAAGTTTAAATGCACCTTTAGAAAATTTAATTTAGATTAGATTTAATTAATCGTGTTTTTTAATCATGATTAATTGTAGTATAAATAAATCTATAGTTGATGCGACATTTTTTGTCGCGATGTAATAAGTTTTGGTTAGTTTTCAACGGGCTTGATCTAGGCCGCTAGATCAGCAGTGGATAGGCCACCCCGCGCCCCCATCTTCATCATATGTTTATCCAAAAAGGGGGGTCTGAGGCAGTGGTCTCCATGAAACCGCCTTGTACAACGTAGAATCCTATCCTCATCCCCGCACTTCCTATCCCCCCCAGCCCAATTCCAAAACCGCCTAGCACTCACACCCTCCTACAGGTCCCCTCCAAAACCACCTTTCCATCTCTTGCCAACGTCCGACAATATTCCCATCACTCCGCTCTCTCCTCGCCATGCAGAAACACGCCAACTATCCTTTCCCCGAACCATTGGATAAAATAATCTCCTCGCCATGAATTTTTCCCATTTTTGCATCTTCCCGTTACTAAAATACCCGTTTTCCCACCCATTGGACAATACCCATTGACATTTACTATCCCGCTCCTAATAAATGAAAAAATCATAATGGATTGGTGTGCCAATGACCATAAAATCCTAACCCTGTAGCTGCATAAGTTCCATTTTCCTAGAATTGGTACTGAGAGACACCTCAGAGCATGATCATCAAAAAAGCTTTCTAGGCAATCATCCATTCCTTTCAGGAATTCATCTAAATAATTTCCCCAATACCAGGTAATTACAATCATTCCACCTCTAAATTACCTTCTGAATTATGTATTCCCGAAAGAATAATGTTTCTGTAGAAAACTCCATGCTTCCCCTTGCAGTAGATGTGGACCATCAACCCTTAGTCGATCAATTATATTATATTTCTGAGACCAATTGTGAGTTTTATTTATATGAACTACACAATTGGATGAAGAAAAAATACCTTGGTGGTAGTGATGACGTAGGACTATGGGAGTCTTCTCTACCCCAATTTGTTTTCCCTCAGACCTACTATTTCTCTGAATTTTTGAGTTGGTGTCAGTCCAGATATCTTCCCAGTCAAAGAACCGTTGTGGCCCAAAATGACGAAGTCCTCTTATCTATTAATGGAAATACAATTTCAGAAATGCAACAGGTCCAAAATTTAGATTCCATGCAGCCTTTCCACCTAGATGTACTCATGGAAATATATAAAAATCTCGATTTTCCTAAAAGGACCAAAATATTCAAAACCTTTCTACCAAAGAGTGCTCAACTACCCAAAACCAACCCTCGTTATCCCTCTTCCATGTTCCCTGAGATAACCAAGCAGATAATTTCAATGGTTGCATGCCTGTTAGGTTACCATTTAGACCAATGGGTTGATGAAACCATCCTAACCTTCCTTTCTATGTTTTCTTCAAATGAAAAACCCCATATCCCTTTCTATTAGAGTGAATTTTTTGCAGAAGTCATTCATGACCAATTCATGAAATTTTCAATTGAAGGAGTGTTCAAGTATTCATCAATCATGGTATATTTGTTTCTTTATTATCAATCAGATAGATTTTCCTTTCAACTAAAAAAACTAGACAGTCAAGGAAACAACGATTCAGTTATTCACTAGAGCAGCTTGGTTAGGAAGAACAACACTGAATTCACCTTCAGTGATTTTTTAGATCAGTTTTTGCATATAACTACGAGTTTGTTAAATAGTGATGCAGAGACTAGGATACATCTAGAAATCAAGAATATTTTGAAATTAAGTGACCAAACCAGAAGAGGAGATTGGTATTTATACCAATCTTATATAGAGAGATAATAATATATGGTTGTGAATTACCACCTTACAAACTTCCCAAGTTTGTACCAGTTCAAATTTTTACTTTAGAATACATCAGAAAAATGATCAATATGGATTGAATAAATTTGTTGGAAGCCAAGAAAAAAGCACAGTTCAAAATAAAGACACAAGTTAGCCCATTCATCTACAATACCAGATCAACAGGACAACATGCAGATGATATTTTGAAACAGATGAACTTCAAACACAACTTCACATGATCCTATGATCCTCTGGTGGTAATTTCAAAGTTAAGAGTGGTAAAACAATATGCTCCTTATGCACATACCCCCAGACCATAGATAGAGCACTTTATGAATCAAGAAATGTTGTCAAGATAAATCCCCTCTGCGGACAGAGGCGATCTCTCTAGCCCTAAAGTGGGTCTAGCAACACGAGATTATTTCTAACACAAATATTTCTTAACTAATGTTTATGATGCAATGAGGAAAGAGACATAAATACCTTTTTCCAAACGCTACACTTGAATTCGTTAATGGTGACCTTGATCCACGATCCTTGTAGGCCCGCTTTCTGCTACTTATGGCGCGTGAATACCAATGGATGATCAAGAGACAACAACAAACGTGATACCATACATAATAAACATAGACACTAGCTATCTAGAAAATCAAGGAGTACCAAAATATTTCCATAAACATGTAGACAAACATAGAAAGAAAACATCATATGTTATTATTGATAAATTAAAAAAGGAGAGCTTACAACCGGGCCTTGATATTGGAGGTGTCCTTAGGTGAAAATCTGAGTCCTTCACCGAAGATAAAAAAGAATTCCTTCTCCCGAGAACTTAGGCTTTATCATGATCCTAGCATGAAAAGGGATGAGAGTTCAAACGAGTCTGACAATGATCAACCAAGCTCTAAACTTGGGGGAATGAGGGATGTCACTTTATAGGAAGGGAGAAGAGGTTGGGAGCCCATGAAGGGAGGAGGAAGTTCCAATTTCTAAGGGATGATCCCCCATGGATGAGATCAAGGCTCTAAAATGAGAGAGCTCGACATTATCATCACTGTTCAAAAACCAAATTTCCCCCCTTAAGCTTTTAGAGGTCGAAGCTTCTCCTCCATTTGAGGAAGCACTGCCAGAAAGGGGATCAACAAAATTTTCCAAGAAATTAGGGCATTGACAGCACTGGGCCAGAACTCTAAAAAGGGACATCAACATGGTCATGGCACCAGGAAGAGCGCTGACCCAAGAAACTAGGAATTTGACCAAGTTCCTTCAGTAATCTTCCAAGGTAGTCTTATTTGGATCTTCAAGGGGATATGTTATCATATTTCTTGATGGTGGAAACATTGCACAGGATCTGTCACGGGGCATTTCAGTATCAGGGACGAGAAAATGAGCATTGTGAAAAATTACTGCGTAATAGATGCCCCCTAAGGCATGAAGGTAGAACATGGAGTGATAGTTGAAATGCTTAATGAACCAAGGAAAGGAACACATACCACCTTTGGAAAACCTACCAAATCAAACATATTACAATATATGACATCTCTGGTATGGATATGCATAACTACAAAATGCCGCACTAGGCATCAAATAACACATGAACCCACAATATGGCCACATCCATTTTTCTAAAATATATCGTAGAAATGGATTCGTGGTATGGAAACAACCATCTGTATAGATAGGATCATGTACACAATCATGAATATTCAATAACTCCTCGCAACCTAGAACAAAAAATGAGATGTGACCCAGGGTCTTCACTGCGATCTAAATCAACCCAATGTACGAATATAGCCATGCGAATAAATGTGTTGGTATCGAACATGGTAGAAATCAATTGATTACCAGTCAATGATGAGAACCGTTAAAAAAGCACAAGAGATACCACCAATAATGACGATGGACCTCATGGTACAACACCACAATCTACAAGCATGAATGAATTTTTTGAAGTCGAACACTTTCAGAATCATTTGATTGAAGGCCAATAAAGTGAACCTCTCATCGAACACGAAGAACTTGCCATTGAGGCATGCAAGCTCCAAGGTACTGAAATAAATTCCTAAATCACCTTCCCCGATAATGAGCTAGAGTCGACATGAAGTGATTCGTCGAAGGAAGGCCATAATGATTCCCACATCATTGACATGAAACAACATATATCTTAAGATGATAAGAGTGATTCGGGATTGTAACAGAGGAGGTCAGATAAGCAAAGGATGTTTGACAAAAAATGACTTCTCTTGAACATATTGGCAACACGACTCCGGAGTGTGGAAAAATTTGACTAAAATAGGATCAGAGGTCATGTTGACAAAATTGGTAATCTAATGAGAGGAAAATGGATTTCCCAAAGCCACAGAGGAAAAGTGAAGAATGTAGGATGTCCCCAACCCAACACGAATTACAGATGAGTCTCATGTTCAAGAGAAACAAGCTTCCCAAAATACAAATAGGATGTTCACTTTCAATTTTCCCCATTATTTCTAATGAGTACCTCTTTATTTTTTGTAGCCAGCGTGAAGAGGATAGCATATGTTGAACATGTAAGTTCATTCTTCGAATGAATCCATCCTAGTAAGTTTAATGAGCCCTAGGAAGGAGGAAATTGGTCTCGTCATGGTGACAAGTCTTTCGTCGTTTAATATTTAACGAGTCCAACGAAAGTTAAACTTGGTGAATTTTCATTTTTAAGGATTTTGAAAAGAAAACTCCATCATGTCCCTTTTAGTAAGTCATATCTCGAATCCGAAAACATAGAAAACAATATCCTAGAGAACCTCTTGACCATGTTCGATTAAGGTATTCCTTTTTTGTAATAGTAAATCTCAACCCGAAAAGGGGTAAATGCATATTGAGATCACGTTAAATCATTCACTTTAACGAGTTCGAAATGATAATTACTCAACAATATTTTCATTTTTTGAGAGTCAGAAAAGAGCTAAAATTTGACTCCAGGGGGGTTCCTTTTTCGTAAACATTTAACAAGCCTGAAAAAGAGATAAAATTCAATTCGTTTGCATCATAAACAATCATCAGTAGTGTGGAAGTCTTGTACTACACATAAACAACAAACATCATGGATATTGAGGAAAAATAATAAAATATTGGCGATTTTTTTTCAAAAATCTATAAATAGACCAAAAAACAAATTCATTTTCACCTTTCTATTTTGAGAAGAAAATTTTGTCCATTTTCTCTCTGAATTTCAAATCAGTGGTGTGACCAATCCAGGACACCATTCGTTAATCCTTTAGCGTCAAGTAAGAGATCTAAACCTCCTTTTCATTTTGATTCCATTCATTTTCCATTTAATTTCAGAAATAGGGAGTTTACGGGGAAGAATTTAAAACTTTAAAACTTTCCTTTCTTCTAATCCCTTGTGAACAGAATAAGGAGCAATAAGGTAAAGCGAGGCCTACACATTGCTAGAAGCCTGGTAGCAGTCGGGCTCTCAAGGACAAACACAGCCACATCAAATCACACAACACACTCTTTGCCCTGTGCGAGTTGGTTTTGTGCTTCTAGGTGAATCCCAAGGATGATATATGCTCGATATATGTTTCCTATTTCTCCAAACAACAGATAATGCAGGAAATTGGTGCCACCAGAATTGTGAGCCTTATAGTGCAGCATTCCATTAGCGAACTACTTTTGTTCACCATTGGGGTATATTCGAAGGCACTGCATCGCATTCCCTCCGCGAGGGTTACAACTAGCTTGGTCTCAGTTTCAAGAGGGCGCATAGGCTTCATCAATAGTGGGTTCAACCGGATCTCATTATCTAGTGTAGCAAATGCAGGATTAGCGAACAATCGGAACAATCGAAATAAAACGTGATGTCAAAGAAAATATCATCGAACCCGTGACGCCAGAAGTTGAAAATAATGTAGACATGTGGCTCTCGACAGATGACGAAAGCTCACAAAGTACCTCTCCCTTAAAAAAATGCCTCCGGTGTAATTAATGTTATTGTATTCATTTAGTTAACGAAGTGCATCCGTTATTAAATCAAATCAAATGCTTGACATTAATGAAAACTGGTGCATGCAGTGAAATAAATACAAAAATTTATTAATGAAAAATTAATTTAGTGAGTGTTACTCTTTAGATATATATAACATTAAAAATATATAATAACATATAACAATTAAGTATAATATTAAAATCATAAATTAAGTATTAGATTAAAATCATAAGTTGAAATGTAGATAAGAATATTTATTTTTGTAAATAAATGCATAATGGTTATAGATATTATACATTCTATTTGTTGGTTTTAACCTTGTATAAGTAATTATTATAAACATATTCTTAATAAAAAATAAAATGATGTAATGGCATGCACATACACATTTGATATATAGTTTTTATCTTGGAAATCCAAACTAAGAAAATCAAAAAGATTTTTCAATATATTATTTCTTTATAATGTTACAATATAATATGTATATCTAGCAGTGTCTATAAAACTCCAATCCACAACTATAATACAACCATATCTTCTTAATTGGTATTACAAAATCATAGGTTGAACCACCATGCGCAATAAAACTATAAAAGTAAAAATCATGTGCTGAAAATTGCTAAAAACAAACACAAAAAACTACCATTTTTTTTCAAGGGTACCCCCGAATGCTCAGGTGGGGGGCACCATCCCTACTGCACCCGATGCATAATAATTATGTGTGGGGGATAATCATGAAAAGAATATATCACATACACCATGTTCTCTTACTTGTTGTTTTCTTTGCATACATAGGATCATAGAAGTACTTGATTAACAATCCAAGACAACATTTGCCATTGTTTTTGTACACCAAGAGAAATTCTTAGTGCTCACAGAATTTGTTAGTGAAACCACAACATTCTTCAGGTGTCCACCTTCACTAACGACACCTTCATGTCTTCAGCCATGTTTCTCACAAAGTGATATTGCACATCAATATGCTTTATCTTGGAATTATAAGCTAGGATCTTTGCCAAGAATATTTCACTTTAACCATCACAATCAATCCTTATAACTTGTTGTATCAACCAAGTACATGAACACAATATTTTTAACCATATTGTTTTCTCACTTGCATGGGTGGCTTTCATGTATGCAACATATCTAGCTGAGAGTACCACAAAAAATGTCTCTTGCTCATCCAACTGATTGCTCCTCCAAATAGGTTAAGCACATACCCACTTGTAGGTCTTTCGTGATCTAGATCTCCTGCCTATTGTACATCAACAAAGCCATGTATGTCTAAAAATATGTCTAGAATTAGTCCTCCTCGATAGAATAATTCATAATAAGTAAAGCCACACAAATATACGAAAACCCTCTCTATTAGTTAACCAATGCTATTTCCCTAGTTTTGACATGTATATGCTCAATACTACCATTTCATGTGCAATGTTTGGTTTAGTACAAACCCTTAAACACATCAAACTGCTAATTACACTATCAAATTGAACAAGTGACACACCCTCTTCCTCTTTTGGTGTCTTAGGACATTGATTTATAAATAAATTTACACTTACAGGAATGTGGACCTTTACTAGTTTACATTCCTACATATTAAACCCTTGTAATATTGTCTTGACATACTTACTCTAATTTAAATAGAGTTACATGTTTGCCCGATCTCTTTTGATTTCCATGCCTAAAATGAAATTTTTAGTACTAATATCCTTAATGTCAAATTTAGAGGACAATTGAATTTTCACATCCTCGATGATTTAGTTGTTGTTTCCAATCAATAACATAACATCCACATATAATACCAAATAAATAAGAAAATCACCAGCTAATTTTATTTACACATAGCGATCCGCTTTGCTCCTAGTGAAGCTAATTCAAAATATAGAAGTTTCAAATTGTTAATGCAATGTCCTTGGTGATTTCTTTAACCCATACATGGTCTTTTTCGACCCACATACTAGTTCTTTCTTTCTCTTTATTGCCAATCCTTTTGGTTGCTTCATGTAGATTTCTTCTCCTAGATTCACATGTAGGAATGTTCTCTTCATGTCCATTTGTTCTACTTCAAAATCAAAAGCAACAATAATAGATAAAATAAATCTAATAAAAGTTAACTTGGAATTAGGAGAAAAAATCTGATGAAAGTTAATTCGATCTACTTAGGAATAACCTTTTGCTATTGACCAAGCATTGTATTTATCCACTTTTCCTTCTACTTTCAACTTTTCTTTAAACGCCTAATTTCTCCCAATGGGATTTCTTCTAGCCAAGAACTCCACTAGATCTCAATCCTCATTCTTGTCAAGGGAAGTCGTTTATTTAATGATTTTTTTCCCGAAGTTTTCCATCCTCTAAATCCATTGCATCTCTAACAATTATAGGATCACCATCAATAATAAATAAAATAGAATTAAAATGAAAATCAATTGGAGTATACATTTTTGGTTGCCTTCTTTCCTGAACTAAACTCCTCAATATTGGAGAATGTGGTTATTCTTCTTCTAATTCCCGTTCTTTTATAGATTCTGATTCATCATTCTTCAAATCACACTCTATCTTCTCTAGTTCTTTCTCCCTTTGTGGGAATTATATAGAAAACTCCGTGTTTCCTCTAGCAGTAGATGTGGACCACCAACCCTTAGTCAATCAATTATATTATATTTCTGAGGCCAATTGTGAGTTTGATTTATACGAAATACACAATTGGATGAAGAAAAAATACCTTGGTCGTAGTGATGACGTAGGATTATGGGAGTCTTCTCTACCTTAATTTGTTTTCCCTCAGACCTACTATTTCTCTGATTTTTTGACTTGGTGTCAGCACATATATCTTCCCAAGTCAAAGAACCATTATGGCCCAAAATGGCGAAGTCCTCTTCTCCATTAATGACAATACAAGTTCAGAAATGCAGTAGGTCAAAAATTCAGATTCCATACATCCTTTCCACCCAGATATACTCATGGAAATACACAAAAATATTAATTTTCCTAAAAGGACCAAAATATTCAAACCTTTCTACTAGAGAGTTCTCAACTACCCAAAACCAACCCTAGTTTTCTCTCTTCCATGTTCCCTCAGATAACCAAGTAGATAATTTCAATGGTTGCATGCCTGTTATGATACCATTCAAACCAATGGGTTGATGAAACCATCCTAACCTTCCTTTCCATGTTTTCTTCAAATGAAAAACCCCATATCCATTTCTATTACAGTGAATAATTAGAAGAAGTTGTTCATGACCAGTTCATGAAATTTTCAAGTGGAGTGTTCAAGTATTCATCAATCATGGTATGTTTGTTTCTTTATTATCAATCAGATAGATTTTCCTTTCAACTACAAAAAATAAACAGTCAAGGAAACAACGAGTCAGTTATTCACTAGAGCAGCTTGGTTAGGAAGAACAACACTGAATTCACCTTCAATGATTCTTTAGATCATTTTTTGCATATAATTTCCAGTTTGTTAAATAGTGATGCAGAGAATAGGATACATCCATAAATAAAGAATATTTTGAAATTGAGTGACCAAACTAGAAGAGGAGATTGGTATTTATACCAATATTATACAGAGACAAGAATATATGGTTGTGAATTCCCACCTTACAAACTTCCAAATTTTGTACTAGTTCAAATTTTTACTTTAGAATACATCAAACAAATTTTCAATATGGATCAAATACATTTCTTGGAAGGAAAGAAAGAAACACAGTTCAAAATAAAGACACAATTTAACCCATTCATCTACAATACCAAATCAGCAGGACAACATGTAGATGATATTTTGAAACAAATGAACTTCAAACACAACTTCACATGATCCTATGATCCTCTGGGGGTAATTTCAAAGTTAAGAGTGGAAAATAAATATGCTCCTTATGAACATAACCCTAGACAATAGATAGAGCAGTTTATGAATCAAGAACTATTGTCAAGATAAATCCCCTCAGCAGACATAGGCAATCTCTCTAGCCCTAGAGTGGGTATAGCAACACGAGATTATTTCTAATGCAAAGCTTTCTTAACTAATGTTTACAATGAAATGAGGAAAGAGACATAAATACCTTTTTCCAAACACTACGTTTGAATCCGTTAATGGTGACCTTGATCCAAAATCCTTGTAGGCCCGCTTTCTGCTACTTATGGCACGTGAATACCAGCAGATGATCAAGAGACAACAAAAAACATGATAGCATACATAAAAAACATAAACACTAGCTATCTAGCAAATCAAGGAGTACCAAAATATTTTCATAAACATGTATACAAATATAGAAAGAAAACATCAGATGTTATTATTGATAAATTAAAAAAGGAGAGATTACAATCGGGCCTTGATGTTGGAGGCATCCTTAGGTGAAAATCTGAGTCCTTCACTGAAGATAAAAAAGAATTCCTTCTCTTGAGAACTTAGGCTTTATCATGATCCTAGCATGCAAATGGATGAGAGTTCAGACGAGTCTGACAATGATCAACCAAGCTCTAAACTTGGGGGAATGAGGGATGCCAATTTATAGGAAGGGAGAAGAGGTTGGGAGCCCATGAAAGGAGGAGGAAGGTCCACTTTCTAAGGGATGATCCCCCATGGATGAGATCAAGGCTCTAAAATGAGAGAGCTCGACCTTACCATCATTGTTCAAAAACCAACTCACCACCTTTGAGCTTTTAGAGGTCGAAGCTTCTCCTCCATTTGAGGAAGCACTGCCAAAAAGGGGTTCAATGAAATTTTCTAAGAAATTAGGGCACTGACAGTGCTGCGCCAGAACTGTGAAAAGGACATCAGTGTGGTCATGGCACTAGGAAGAGTGCTGACCCAAGAAACTAGGAATTTTACCAAGTTCCTTTAGTAATATTTCAAGGAAGTCTTATTTGGATCTTCAAGGGGATATGCTATCATATTTCTTGATGATGGAAACATTGTACAGGATCTATCATGAGGCATTTCAGGATTAGGGACGAGAAAATGAGCATTGTGAAAAATTACTGTGTAACAGATGCCCCCTAAAGCATGAAGGAAGAACATGGAGTGATGGTTGAAATGCTTTATGAACCAAGGAAAGGAACACATACCACTTTCGGAAAACCTGCCAAATCAAACATATTACAATATATGACATCTCTGGTATGGATATGCCTAACTACATAATGCTACACTAGGCATCAAATAACACATGAACACACTGTATGGTCACATCCATTTGTATTAAAGATTTAATAGAAATGGATCCACAGTATAGACGCAACCATTCATATAGATAGGATCATGTACACAATCATGAATACTCAATAAATCCTCGCAACATAGACCAAAACATCAGATGTGACCCATGGTCTTCACTAAGATCTCAATCAACCCAATGTACAAATCTATCCATGCCAATAAATTTGTTGGTGTCGAACATGGTAGAAATCACCTGATTACCGGTCAATGATGAGAACCGTTAACAAGCACAAGAGAGACCGCCAATAATGATGATGGACCTCAAGGTACAACAAAACAATCTACAAGTGTGAATGAATGTTTTGAAGTCGAACACTTGCAGAATAATTTGATTGAAGGCCAGTGATGTGAACCCGTCGTAGAACACGAAGAACTTGCCATTGAGGCATGCAAGCTCCAAGGTACTGAAAGAAGTTCCTAAATCACCTTCCTCGATAATGAGCTGGAGTCGACAGGAAGTGATTCATCGAAGGAGGGCCATAATTATTCCCACATCATCGATATGAAACAACATATATCTTAAGATGATAGGATTGATTTGGGATTGTAACAAAGGAGGTCAAATAAGTAGAGGATGTTTGACAAAAAATAACTTCTCTTGAACATATTGGTGACATGACTTTGGAGTGTGTCAGTATTTGACTAAAATAGGATCAGAGGTCATGTTGAAAAAATTGGTAATCAAATGAGAGGCAAATGGATTTCCCAAACCCACGGAGGCAAAGTGATGAATGTAGGATGTCCCCAACCCAACATGAATTGCAGATGAGTGTCATGTTCAAGAGAAACAAGCTTCCTGAAATACAAATAGAATGTCCAATATCAATTTTCCCCCGTTATTGCTATCGAGTACCTATTTATTTTTTATAGGTAGCATGAAGAGCATAGCATATGTTGTGCATGTAAGTTCATTCTTCGAATGAATCAATTCTAGTAATTTTAATGAGCCCTAGAAAGGAGGAAATCGGTCTCGTCATGGCGACAAGTCTTTCATCGTTTAATCTTTAACGAGTCCAACGAAAGGTAAAATATGTGACTTTTCATGTTTAAGGAGTTTGAAAAGAAACAAAAAGAAAACTCCATCATGTCCCTTTTAGTAAGCTGTCTCTCGAATCTGAAAACGTAGAAAGAAATATCTTAGAGAACCTCTTGAACATGTTCAATCAAGGTATTCCTTTTTTGTAAATAGTAAATCTCAGCCTGAATAAGGTGTAAATGTGTATTAAGATCACGTCAATTCATTCACTTTAATTAGTTTGAAATGAAAATTACTCGACAATATTTTCATTTTTCGAGAGTCAGAAAAGAGCTGAAAGTTGACTCCAAGGGGGTTCCTTTTTCGTAAACATTTAACAAGCCCGAAAAAGAGATAAAATTCAACTCGTTTGCATCAAAAACAATCATCAGTAGTATGGAAGTATTGTACTGCACATAAAAAACAAACATCACGATATCAAGGAAAAATAATAAAATATTGGAGATTTTTTTTCAAGAATATATAAATAGACCAAAAAACAAATTCATTTTCACCTTTCTATTTGGAGAAGAGCATTTTGTCCATTTTCCTTCTGAATTTCAAATTAGCGGTGCAACTGATCCTAGACACCATTTGTTAATAATTCAACATTAAGTAAGAGCTATAAACCTCCTTTTCATTTTGATTCCAATCATTTTCCATTTAATTTCAGAAATAGGGAGTTTAGGGGGGAGAATTTAAAACTTTAAAATCTACCCTTCTTCTCAGCTCCTGTGAACAGAATAAGGAGCAATAAGGTAAAGCGATGCCTACACATATTTAGAAGCCTGGTGGTGGTAGGGCTTATCGTTGCTCTCAAGGACGAACATAGACGCATTGAATCACACAACGCACTCTTCGCCCTGTGCGAGTGGGTTTTGTGCTTCTATGTCAATCCTAGGGATGATATATGCTCAGCTTATGTTTCCTATTTCTCCAAAAAAAAGATAATGCAGGAAATTGATGCCAGCAGAATTGGGAGCCTTGCAGTGTGGCATTCCATCGTTGCACTACTTTTATTCGTCGTTGGCATATAGTCTAAGGCGCTGCATCGCATTCCCTCTGCGAGGGTTATGGCTAGTTTGGTCCCGGTTTCAAGAGGGCGCACAGGCTTCATCAATGGTGGGTGCAATCGGATCTCATAATCTAGTGCAAAAAATGCAGGATTAGTGAAGAACCAGAACAATCGAAATAAAACGCTGATGTCAAAGAAAATATCATTGAATTCGCGACCCGAGAAGTCAAGATAATGTAAACACGTGGCTCCTGACAGACGAAGAAAGCTCGCAGAGTACCTCTCCCTTAAAAAAAATCCTCCAGTGTAATTAATTTTATTGTATTCATTTAGTTAACGAAGTGCATCCGTTATTAAATCCAATCAAATACTTGACAATAATGAAAAATGTTGCATGTAGTGAAATAAATTTAAAAAATTATTAGTGAAAAATTAATCTAGTGAATGTTACTCTTTAGATATATATAACATTAAAAATATATAATAATATATAACAAATAAGTATAATATTAAAATCATAAATTAAGTATAATATTAAACTCATAAATTAAGTATAAAATTAAATCAAATTGAAATGTAGATAAGAATATTTATTTTTGTAAATAAATGCATAATGGTTATAGATATTAGACATTCTATTTTTTGGTTTTAACCTTGTCTAAGTAATTATTATAAACATTTTCTTAATAAAAAACAAAATGATGTAATGACATGCAAATACACAATTGATATATAGTTTTTATCTTAGAAATCCAAACTAAGAAAATCAAAAAGATTTTTAAATATATTATTTCTTTATAATGTTACAATATAATATGTATATCTGGTAGTGTCTATAAAACTCCAAAGCATGACTATAATACAACTATAGCTCCTTAATTGGTATTACAAAATCATAGGTTGAACCACCACGCGCAACAAAACTGTAAAAGTAAAAATTGTGTGCTGAAAAGTGCTAAAAACAAACACAAAAAACTACCATTTTTTCTCAAGGGCACCCCCAAACCCTCAGGTGGGGGGCACCATCCCTGCTGCACCCGATGCATAATAATTATTTATGGGGGATAACCATGCAAATAATATAACACATACACCATGTTCTCTTACTTGTTGTTTTCTTTGCATACAAAAGATCATAGAAGTACTTGATTAACAATCCAAGACAACATTTTCCATTGTTTTTCTACGCTAAGAGAAATTATTAATGCTCATAGAATTTGTTAGTAAAACCACAAAATTCTTCAGGTGTCCATCTTCACTAGCGACACCTTCATTTCTTCAGCCATGTCTCTCATAAAGTTATATTTCACATCAATATGCTTTATCTTGGAATTATAAGCTAGGAGCTTTTCCAAGAAGATTTCACTTTAACCATCACAATCAATCCTTCTAACTTGTTGTACCAACCTAGTACATGAACACAATATTTGTAACCATATTTCTTCCTCACTTGCATTAGTGGCTTCCATGTATGCAACTTCTTTAGTTGAGAGTACCACAAAAAAAAGTCTCTTTCTCATCCAAGTGATTGCTCCTCCAAATAGGTTAAACACATACCCACTTGTAGATCTTTTGTGATATAGATCTCCAGCCTACTCTACATCAACAAAGCCATGTATGTCTAACACTATGTCAATACATAGTCCTTCTTGATAGCATAATCCATAACAAGTAAAGCCACACAAATACACGAAAACCCTCTCTATTGTTAACCAATTCTATTTCCCTAGTTTTTACATGTATATGATCAATAATACCATTGCATGTGCAATGTTTGGTTTAGTAAAAACCCTTGCATACATCAAACTACTAATTACACTATCAAACTGAACAAGTGACACACCCTCTTCCTCTTTTGGTGTCTTAGGACATTGAATTGTAAATAAATTTACACTTACAGGAATGCGAACCCTGGCTAGTTTACATTCCTTTATATTAAACCCTTGTAATATTGTCTTGACATACTTCCTCTAATTTAAATAGAGTTACTTGTTTTCCCGATCTCTTTTGATTTCCATGCCTAAAATTAAATTTGTAGTACTAATATCCTTAATGTAAAATTTAGAGGACAACTGAAACTTCACATCCTCGATGATTTAGTTGTTGTTTCCAATCAATAACATACCATCCACATATAATACCAAATAAATCATAAAATCACCAGCTAATTTTAAATACACATAGTGATCCGCTTTGCTCCTAGTGAAGCTAAATCAAAATATAGAAGTGTCAAATTTTTAATGCAACTTCCTTGGTGATTGCTTTAACCCATATATTGTTTTTTTCGACTCACATACTAGTTCATTCTTTCTCTTTATTACCAATCCTTTTTGCTGCTTCATGTAGATTTCTTATCCCGGATTCCCATGTAGGAATGTTCTCTTCATGTCCATTTTTTCTACTTCAAAATCAAAAGCAACAATAATAGATAAAATAAATCTAATCGAAGTTAATCTGGATTAGGATAAAAAATATTACGAAAGTTAATTCGATCTACTTAGGAGTAACCTTTTGGTGTTGACCAAGCTTTGTATTTATCCACTTTTCCTTCTAATTTCAACTTTTCTTTAAACACTTAATTTCTCCCAATGGGATTTCTTCTAGCCAACAACTCCCTAGATCTCAATCCTCATTCTTGTCTAGGGATGTTATTTATTCAATGATTTTTTTCCTGGAGTTTGCCATCCTCTAAATCCATTGCATCTCTAACAATTCTAGAATCACCATCAATAATAAATAAAGTAGAATTAAAATGAAAATAAATTGGAGTATACCTTTTTGGTTTCCTTCTTTCCTGAACTAATCTCCTCAATATTGGATAATGTGGTTATTCTCCTCTAATTCCCATTCTTTTATAGATTCCAATTCATAATTCTTCAACTCACACTCTATCTTCTCTAGTTCTTTCTCCCTTTGTGGGAATTCTTCTTTTACAAATCTTTTATTTATATAAATTTTACATCTTGGCTATACACAACTTTCCTAGTTTCTAGGTTCCATAGTGTTAGAGTCCTATATTTTATAGGATGACTTGATTGTAACTGTAATTTTGTACATGATTTGTTGTAAATAATGTTCCATTCTAAAAATTTATTTCCAAAAAGATAAAGAATGAAAAGAAAATAAATAATAACTAAAAGGGGATAAAAAATAGATATATGAAAATAACAAAAAATCAAAAAACATGATAAGAAGAAAAAGAAAAAATGGCCCACACACACACACACACACATATATAAATTTTAGAGGAGTGAGAAAGCCTAAATACCACCCAAAAAATGAAAAAATGCATCAATAAATACTTAGGAATTTTTGAATAAAGTGTCATGCTAGTTAAAATGCCACATTGTAATAGAAAAATAGATTAGTTAGGCTAATCAAATTGTTTAAGTGTGATTAGGACTAGATTAAATAAAGATTAGATTAGGATTAAAACTGGATAGCCACACTGCCTAACACATGGTTAATTAGCAATTAAAAAAAATAGTAATCATAGAAAAAATAAAAAGAAATAGGATTGCAAGTTTAAATTCCCCTTTTGAACTTTTAATTTAGAATAGATTTAATTAACCGTGTTTTTTAATCACGATTAATTGTAGTGTAAATAAATCTATATTTGATGCGACATTTTTGTCACGATGTAATAATTTTTGGTTAGTTTTCAATGAGTTTAATCTAGGTTTCCAGATTAGCGGTGGATAGGCCACCCCACGACCCCATCTCCATAAGATTTTTATCCAACAAGGGGGTTTCGAGGTAGTGGTCTCAACGAAATTTCCTTGTACAACGTGGCATCCTATCCTCATCCCCACACCACCTGCGCCCCCACCCTGCCCAATTCCAAAACCGCCTACCACGCACACCCCCCTGTAGGTCCCCTTCAAAGCCACCTTTCCGTCTCTCGCCAACCTCCGAAAATATTACCATCGCTCTGCTCTTACCTCACCACGCGATAGCACACTAGCCGTCCTTTCCTCGAACTGTTGGATTAAATAATCTCCCTGCCATGAAGTTTCCCTGTCTGTGCATCTTCCCGTTACCAAAATACCCGTTTTCCCACCCATTTGAAAACCTGTTGACATTTACTCTCACGCTCCTAATAAATGAAAAATCATAATGGATTGGTGCGCCAACGACCATAAAATCCTAACCCTATAGCTGCATAAGTTTCATTTCCCTAGAATTGGTACTGATAGACACCTCAGAGAACGATCATCAAAGAAGCTATCCACGCAACCATCCATTCCTTTCAGGAAGTCATCTAACTAATTTCCCTAATACCAGGTAATTACAGTCATTCCACCTCTAAATTACCTTCTGAATTATGTCTTCCCAAAAGAATAATGTTTCTGTAGAAAACTCCATGCTACCCCTAACAGTAGATGTGGACTACCAACCCTTAGTCGATCAATTATATTATATTTCTAAGACCAATTGGGAGTTTTATTTATATGAACTAAACAATTGGATGAATAAAAAACACCTTGGTCGTAGTGATGACGCAGGACTATGGGAGTCTTCTCTACCCCAATTTGTTTTCCCTTGGACCTACAATTTCTTTAATTTTTTGACTTGGTGTTAGTCCAGATATCTTCCCAGTCAAAGAACCATTGTGGCCCAAAATGGCGAAGTCCTCTTCTCCATTAATGAAAATACAATTTCAGAAATGTAGCAGTTCCAAAATTTAGATTCCATGCAACCTTTACACACAAATATACTCATGAAAATATACAAAAATGTAGATTTTCCTAAAAGGACCAAAATATTCAAACCTTTCTACCAGAGAGTGCTCAACTACCTAAAAACAACCCTCGTTATCCCTCTTCCATGTTCACTGAGATAACCAAGAAGATAATTTCAATGGTTGGATGCCTGTTATGATACCATTGAGACTAATGGGTTGATGAAACCATCCTAGCCTTCCTTTTTGTGTTTTCTTCAAATGAAAAACCCCATATCCCTTTCTATTACAATGAATTTTTAGCAGAAGTCATTCATGACCAGTTCATGAAATGTTCAAATGAAGGAGTGTTCAAGTATTCATCAATCATGGTATATTTGTTTCTTTACTATCAATCAGACAGATTTTCCTTTCAACTACAAAAACTAGATAGTCAAGGAAACAACCAGTCAGTTATTCACTGGAGCAGCCTGGTCAGGAAGAACAACACTGAATTCAACTTTATTGATTTTTATATCAGTTTTTACATATAACTTCCAGTTTGTTAAATAGTGATGCAGAGAATAGGATACATCCAGAAATCAAGAATATTTTGAAATTGAGTGACCAAACGAGAAGAGGATATTGGTATTTATACCAATATTATATAGAGATAAGAATATATGGTTGTGAATTACCACCTTACAAACTTTCCAAGTTTGTACCATTTCGACCTTTTACTTTAGAATACATCATACAAATGATCAATATGGATCAAATACATTTATTGGAAGTAAAGAAAAAAGCACAGTTCAAAATAAAGACACAAGTTAGCCCATTCATCTACAATACTAGATCATCAGGACAACATGCAGATGATATTTTGAAACAGATGAACTTTAAACAAAACTTCACATGATCCTATGATTCTCTGGGGGTAATTTCAAAGTTAAGAGTGGAAAAAAAATATGCTCCTTATGCAGATACCCCCAGACCATAGATAGAGCAGTTTATGAATCAAGAACTATTGTCAAGATAAATACCCTCAACAGAAAGAGGCGATCTCTCTAGCCCTAGGGTGTGTCTAGCAACACGAGATTATTTTCAACACCAAGTTTTCTTAACTAATGTTTACGATGCAATGAGGAAAGAGACATAAATACCTTTTTCCAAATGCTACGCTTGAATCCATTAATGGTGAACTTGATCCATGATCCTTTTAGGCTCACTTTCTGCTACTTATGGCATGTGAATACTAGAGGATGATCAAGAGACAACAACAAATGTGATACCATACATAATAAACATAAACACTAGCTATCTAGAAAATCAAGGAGTACCAGAATATTTACATAAACATGTAGAAAAATATAGAAATAAAACATCAGATGTTATTATTGATAAATTACAAAAGGAGAGCTTACAACCAAGCCTTGATATTGGAGGCATCCTTGGGTGAAAATTTGAGCCATTCACTGAATATAAAAAAGCATTCCTTCTCCCGAGAATTTAGGCTTTATCACAATCCTAGCATGCAAAGGGATGAGAGTTAAAACGAGTTTGACAGTGCTCAAGCAAGATCTAAACTTGGGGGAATGAGGGATGTCAATTTATAGGAAGGTAGAACAGGTTGGGAGCCCATGAAAGGAGGAGGAAGGTCCACTTTCTAAGGGATGATCCCCCATGGATGAGATCAAGGCTCTAAAATGAGAGAACTCGACCTTATCATCACTGTTCAAAAACCAACTCGCTAGACTTGAGATTTTAGAGGTCGAAGCTTCTCCTCCATTTGAGAAAGCATTGCCAGAAAGGGGATCAACACGATTTTCTAAGAAATTAGGGTGCTAATAGAACTGGGCTAGAATTGTGAAAAAGACATCAGCAGGGTCATGGCACCAGGAAGAACGCTGACCCAAGAAAATAGGAATTTGACCAAGTTCCTTCAGTAATCTTTCAAGGCAGTCTTATCTGTATCTTCAAGGGGATATGTTATCATATTTCTTGATGATGTAAATGTTGCACAAGATCTGTCACGGGGCATTTCAGGATCAGGGACGAGAAAATGAGCATTGTGAAAAATTACTGTGTAACATAAGCCCCCTAAATCATGAAGGCAGAACATGGAGTGATGGTTGAAATGCTTTATGAACCAAGGAAAGGAAAACATACCACCTTCAGAAAACCTGCCAAATCAAACATATTACAATATATGACATCTCTATTATGGATATGTCTAACTACATAATGTTGCACTAGCCATCAAATAAAACATGAACCCACGGTATGGTCACATCCATTTTTCTAAAAGATATCATAGAAATGGATCCGCAGTATGGACACAACCATTCGTATAGATAGGATCATGTACACAATCATGAATACTCAATAAATCCTCCGAACCTAGAAAAAAAAATCAGATGTGACCCAGGGTCTTCACCGCAATCTCAATCAACCCAATGTATGAATCTAGCCATGCGAATAAATGTGTTGGTGTCGAACATGGTAGAAATCACCTGATTACCGGTCAATGATGAGAACCGTTAACAAGCACGCGAGAGACCACCAATAATGACGATGGACCTCAAGGTACAACAACACAATTTACAAGCGTGAATGAATTTTTTGAATTCGAACACTTGCAAAATCATTTGATTGAAGGCCAATGATGTGAACTTGTTATCGAACACGAAGAGCTTTCCATTGAGGCATGCAAGCTCCAAGGTTCTGAAAGAAGTTACTAAATCACCTTCCTTGATAATGAGCTGGAGTGGACATGAAGTGATTTGTCAAAGGAGGGCCATAATGATTCCCACATCATCGAAATGAAACAACAAATATCTTAAGATGATAGGAGTTACTTGGGATTGTAACAGATGAGGTCAAATAAGCAGAGGATGTTTGATAAAAAATGACTTCTCTTGAACATATTGGCGACATGACTTCGGAGTGTGGAAACATTTGACTCAAATGGATCAGAGGTCATGTTGAAAAAATTGGTAATCAAATGAGAGGAAAATGGATTTCCCAAACCCACAGACGAAAAGTGACGAATGTAGGATGTCCCCAACCCAACATGAATTGTAGATGAGTGTCATGTTCAAGAGAAACAAGCTTCCCGAAATACAAATAGGATGTTCACTTTAAATTTTCCCCCGTTATTGCTAACGATTACCTCTTTATTTTTTATATTCAATGGGAAGAGGATAGCATATTCTGAACATGTAAGTTCATTCTTCGAATGAATCCATCCTAGTAATTTTAATGAGCCCTAGGAAGGAGGAAATCGGTCTCGTAATGGCGACAAGTCTTTCGTCGTTTAATCTTTAACGAGTCCAATGAAAGGTAAACTCAATGACTTTTCATGTTTAAGGAGTTTGAAAAGAAAAGAAAATAAAACTCCATCATGTCCCTTTTAGTAAGTCATCTCTCAAATCTGAAAACATAGAAAATAATATCCTAGAGAACCTCTTGACCGTGTTTGATCAAGGTATTCCTTTTTTGTAAATAGTAAATCTTAGCTCGAAAAAGGGGTAAATGTATATTGAGATCACGTCAATTCATTAAATTTAATGAGTTCAAAATGACAAGTACTAGACAATATTTTCATTTTTCAGGAGTTAGAAAAGAGCTGAAAGTTGACTCCAGGGGGGTTCCTTTTTAGTAAATGTTTAACAAGCCTGAAAAAGAGATAAAATTCAACTCGTTTGCATCAGTAGTGTGGAAGTATTGTACTGCACATAAACAACAAACATCACAAATATCGAGGAAAAATAATCAAATATTGGCGATTTTTTTTCAAAAATCTATAAATAAACCAAAAAACAAATTCATTTTCACCTTTCTATTTTGAGAAGAGAATTTTGTCCATTTTCCCTCTGAATTTCAAATCAGCGGTGCGAATGATCCAGGGTACCATTCGTTAATCCTTCAACGTCAAGTAAGAGATCTAAACCTCATTTTCATTTTGATTCCATTCATTTGCCATTTAATTTTAGAAATAGGGAGTTTAGGGGGAAGAATTTAAAACTTTAAAACCTTCCCTTATTCTCAGCTCTTGTGAACAAAATAAGGAGCAATAAGGTAAAGTGAGGCCTACACATCACTAGAAGCCTGGTGGCGGTTGGCTCGTGCCCTGTGCGAGTGGGTTTTGTTCCTCTATGTTAATCCCAGGGATGATATATGCTCGGCTTATGTTGCCTATTTCTCCAAATGGCAGATAATGTAGGAAATTGGCGCCAGCAGAATTGCGAGCCTTGCAGTGCGGCATTTCATCGGCGAACTAATTTTGTTCATCATTGGGGTATAGTCGAAGGCACTGCATCCTATTCCCGTTGCGAGGGTTACAGGTAGTTTGGTCTTGGTTTCAAGAGGGCGCACAAACTTCATCAATGGTGGGTACAACTGGATCTCATAATCTAGTGCAGCGAATGCAGGATTAGCGAAGAACCAGAACAATCGAAATAAAATTCCAATTACAAAGAAAATATCACCGAACCCACGACCCCAGAAGTCGAAAATAATGTAGACATGTGGTTCTCGACAGACAACGAAAGCTCGCAAAGTACCTCTCCCTTAAAAAAATGCCTACGACATAATTAATTTTATTGTATTCATTTAGTTAACAAAGTGCATTCATTATTAAATACAATCAAATACTTGACATTAATGAAAACTGGTGCATGCAGTGAAATAAATATAAAAATTTATTAATGAAAAATTAATTTAGTGAATGTTACTCTTTAGATATATATAACATTAAAAATATATAATAATATATAACAATTAAGTATAATATTAAAATCATAGATTAAGTATAATATTAAAATCATAAATCAAGTATAAAATTAAAATCATAAATTGAAATGTAGATAAGAATATTTATTTTTGTAAATAAATGCATAATGGTTATAGATATTACAAATTCTATTTGTTGGTTTTAACCTGGTATAAGTAATTATTATAAAAATATTCTTAATAAAAAACAAAATGATGTAATGACATGCACATAGACATTTGATATATAGTTTTTATCTTGGAAATCCAAACTAAGAAAATTAAAAATATTTTTCCATATATTATTTATTTATAATGTTACAATATAATATGTATATATGGTAGTGTCTATAAAACTCCAATCCAGGACTATAATAAAACTATAGCTCCTTAATTGGTATTACAAAATCATAGGTTGAACCACCACGTGCAACAAAACTGTAAAAGTAAAAATCGTGTGCTGAAAATTGCTAAAAACAAATACAAAAAACTACCATCTTTTTTCAAGGGCACCCCCGAACCCTTAGGTGGGGGGCACCATCCCTGCTGCACTTGATGCATAATAATTATGTGTGGGGGATAATCATGCAAAGAATATAACACATACACCATGCTCTCATACTTGTTGTTTTCTTTGCATACACAAGATCATAGAAGTACTTGATTAACAATCCAAGACAATTATATTTGCCATTGTTTTTCTACGCCAAGGGAAATTCTTAATGCACACAGAATTTGTTAGTAAAACCAAAACATTCTTCAGGTGTCCACCTTCACTACCGACACCTTCATGTCTTCAGCCCTCTCACAAAGTGATATTGCACATAAATATACTTTATCTTGGAATTATAAGCTAGGATATTTGCCAAGAAGATTTCACTTTAACCATCACAATCAATCCTTATAACTTGTTGTACCAACCTAGTACATGAACACAATATTTGCATCCATATCTCTGTAGAAATTATACAACTTATGTGTTATATGTCCAAGATTCTCCTGATCTCACACTATTTTAACTTCATGCAAAATACAGAATCTATTCCACCATTGATCATTTGTGGAAATTGAACAAGATTACAATGCATTCTTTTTTTGCTAGCACCTCTGCGGAATGGGGCAAACAGATAGACTCGAATTTCTCCAACCTTGCTCATGCAATCCTCATTGGCATCTCCACTGAGTGTTGGATGCAATCAATGCATCACTATAGTCACAACTGATAGTCACACTTGATCTTTCACCTATCTCTCCACTGGTCTCCACTGAAACTGCCATGCACTGTAGTTAACTGATGTATTCTTCAGTTGATTAATGAGTTATTATTTATGAATTAATTAAATAATATATTCACACCACTCTCACTAGTGTATCAATCAGTTAGACTAGATACAACTAGCTCAACTGAGTCTAACTGAGTTAAACTAAATACAACTCCACCAACTACTTCTATAACTCCACCAAACTCTGTCACATGAGTTCTAACTAAAGTCCTCATGCATTAGCTCCAGTAAACCCTCAGGAATAGCGTAATTCCTTCTATCATCTGTTGTGCCACATCTGTGCACTTAACTGAAGTGCTCCAAGAGAATAAGATAATGTTTAGAGTCCAAATATTATTAAGAGCTAATAATATTCGACATATCTATTTTTAGACTGACAATCTAAAAATAGATTCCTCCCAATATGTCTAAAAATAGAAGTCCATATATTTTTCCAACTTGACCAACCATCCACAAATAGCATCCTGCAACTCATATAATATGATCGACATGTCTAAAAATAGACATAGTCTAAAAATAGACTTTGCTCCAAAAATAGCCTGCGGGCCCACTTAGTGAAGGCGACTCTTTTCACTAAGCTCATCATCTTGTTGAATATCAACAATCCCTCTCAACAAGATAGGGATTATATGCCACCCCGATCCTGTCTCTATGGTATTCAAATTTTCTCCTGGTGAGCGCCTTCGTTAGAATATCTACATCCAGATCCTCCGTGGGAATGTAAGAAAGTAACATGATCTTCCGTTGCACACAATCTCTGATATGATGGTATCGGATGTCAATATGTTTAGATCTATCATGAAATACTGGATTAACCGAGAGTTTAATACAACTTTGATCATCACAATATATCACAGTAGGATCTAAGTGAGAACCGAACAACACGACCGAGATCTACCTCATCCATATAGCCTTGCATGTAGCCAAACTTGTTGCCATGTACTCGGCCTCCACTAAACTGAGTGCCACGGATCTTTGTTTCCTACTGTAACAAGAAAATTTTGTAGATATAATATTGAAAATCCCTCCAGATGTGCTCTTTCTGTCCATTGGGCTTCCTGCCCAATCTGCATCTATGAAGCCATGCAGCTTCAACTCATTCAACTGTCTGTACCACAATCCATACCCAGATTTTCCCCTGAGATATCTTAAGGCATGCTTGCCTGCCTTCCAAAAGAGGTTGTTAGGCTTAACCATTGCTTGTTAAAGCTGGTTCACAGCATAGCATATGTCCGGTCTTGTATTGACTAAATACATGAGTGAACCAACCAACTGTCGATAAACAGTGGCATCCACTACCTCTGTCGATGTAGCATCCTATTTCCTCCAACCACTAGGAAGAGGAGTGTCGATAGGCTTACAACCTTGCATGTGAAACTTCTCCAGTATCTCCCGGGCATACTTGCCTTGAGACACAAACAGTCCACCTTTCCGCTGCCAAATTTCCAATCCCAAGAAATAATGAAGGAGGCCCAAATCCTTCATCTCAAACTCCTTTGCAAGATCTGCCTTGCATGAGTGTATCGACAGTTCTTCACCCGTTAGTATTAAATCATCTACATAAAGCACAATGATTAAAATCTTACCCTCCACCACAATCTGGTATAGGTTAGGATCTGCCTCACTCTTGGTGAAACAAAGTCCAGTGAAATAACTGTCTATCCGTGTGTACCAAGCACAAGGTGCTTGTTTCAGCCCATACAGCGCTCTTTTGAGCCTGCACACATGCGACTCGCTGCTGAAGATTTTGAAACCTTCAAGCTACTCAATGTACACCTCCTCCTCAATGAATCCATTGAGGAACATAGTCTTCACATCCATCTGATGAATGTGCCAACCCATCTGCGCTGAGAGAACAAGGATGGTTTGTATGGAAGAATACCTTGCGGCAGGTGCAAAGGTTTCTTCATATTCGATCCCCTCGATCTGTGACAAGCCCCGAGCAACAAATATTTCCTTGTACTTCTCGACGCTCCCGTCAGCAGCTTGCTTCACTTTGTAGATCCATCTTGAACCTACCACTGATTTCCCTTCCGGCTTTGGGACAATCTCCCATGCACTGTTTCTGACAATCGAATCATACTCTTCCACCATGGCATCTACCCATGTGGGATCCTCCACAGCTTCCTTGAAAGAGGATGGCTCCGTCATGATACACTTGCTCATCAGAGCCATGTATCTAGTAAATTGGTCAGGTGACTGTCTCTGTCTGCACTGTGATGTAGGTGCTCCTACATTCTGTGCTGCATCAAGATTCAGTCGCTCAGCTTCTGTAGTGCGCTTCTACCCTTTGACGTTTGGCGTTGCATGAGTGGTTTCTTCCACTCCATGAAACTCCTCCTGTGGATGATCCACATCTTGAGGCTCATCTTTAGCAACAAGTAGCTCCTCATTTGCATGCAAGTGTAGCTCCCTCTCAAGCGACAACTTCATGGCTTTCTCCTCATGAAATTTGATATCCCGTCGCACGACAATCATTTGACTGTCTGGAAAATACACACGATAATTGTGGGGTGTTTCTGTGTACCCCACAAATATTCCAACCTCTGCGGTCAGCTCCAGCTTCTTCCTAGCATCCTTCGTCACATGAATGTCAACGGGCGAGCCAAAAATCTTCAAATGAGAAATATCAGGCTTCTTACCAGAAAACGCCTCTTCGGGTGTACTCATGCCAAGTACTCTATGAGGACAACGATTTTGCACATAAACCACAGTATTGCATGCCTCAGCCCACAAGTGTATGGGAAGGCCCTAATCATGTAACATCGCCCGTGTAGCACCCATGATCGTTCTGTTCTTTCTCTCCATGACCCCATTCTGCTATGGGTTATGAGGTGCTATGAGTTCTCTTTGAAATCCTTCTACGCTGCAGAAGTATTTGAATTCAACAGAGATGTATTCACCACCATTATCACTCCTTAGAGCTTTCACTTGCTTCCCTGACTCTTTCTCAACTAGTGCCTTGAACTCACAGAACTTTGAGTATGTCTCGCTCTTCTTCTGCATGAAGAAGATCCAACACTTACGAGAAAATTCATCAACAAATATCACATAATACATGTGCTTTGCTGTTGAAGCAACTGAGAAAGGTCCACACACGTCTGTGTGAATTCTCTCAAGGATCGTCGTGGCGCGACTATCCTTCTCATGAAAAGTGTTCTTCACAAATTTTCCCAAAGTACATCCCTTGCACTGATCTGACTGCGCAAGTGTACCCTTGGGAAGCCCAGTAGAAATCTGCTGCAAAATTTTCAAAGCGCCATGGTGAAGATGGCCCAATCTCCTATGTCATAATTCGCCCTCATCCTGGCTCACCACTCCTTCTGCTTTTCCTGCCATTTTTGCGCAGCCATCTACCTACAATTGATAAATATTCTTAACTCGAATCCCTATCCTCCTAGTTTGACCAGTTGTTTTACTACGCAGGAAGGCTTTTCCCTCGCTAAAAACAACATCATAACCCTTGTCTTCCAACATCGCCACAGAGATCAGATTCTTCTTAAATCCTAGAACATGCATGACATCCTTCAATATGAAAGGTTTACTAGACTCCCTCTCAAAGGAAATGGTCCCGATACCAGTCGCACTGTATCTACCATCATCGCCCATCTCGATGTGCACTCCAAGATCCTTTTTATCCAGATCACTAAACAAATCTTTGTCTCCAGTCATATGGAAAGACACACCACTGTCAACAAACCAAACCGATCCCATCACACTTGAAATCAAGCATGTGATCAAGGAAAAATCTAGCTCAAAATGCAAGGCTAAGGCCTCTCCAGCTACAGATCAAGCTGCCTGTTTATTTTTCTTCTTCTGTAGACAATTAGTGGCGAAATGTCCGTGTTGGTGATAGTGAAAGCACTTCACCTTGGACAAGTCCTGCTTCTTGCCTTTCACACCAGATTGAGAAGGATTTGTCTTCCCCTTCCCTTTCCTTGCTTTGGCAGCCAAAGCACAATTTTCTTCATCTTCATTCTTCGATGAAGATCCATCCCTGGTACCCCGCCTTATCTCCTCCTGCACAAGATCCGACCAAAGTCGCTCCCATCGTGGCAGTTTCTCCCATCCATTGACAGAGTCCTCGTAGCTATGCCAACTCTTCGGAATCCCAAGGAGAGCCAAGTTCGCCAAGTCTTCTTCATCAACAGTAACCTCCACACTTCCCAGCTCATCCTTGCAGTGGAAAAACTTCGTGAGGTATTTTGGTATACTGTCACCTTTCTCCATTTTTATTTTTCTGAGCTTGTCTTTAAGCGCCAACTTCCTCTGGTCGCTTCTGCTTTGGAAAAATTCTGTCAAAGCTTTCCACATTAAGAATGGATTAGCTTTACTGTGAAGGCTGGACACAATGTGATCCTTCACACCTTCCAAAAGAATCCTTCGACACTTTGCTATCTTCTTTTTCGATGCGTCAAGTGTGGCTGCATCGCTAGAAGCAGGTTTTGGAATATCAGCATCTATGAACTCCTTCAACCCATTATCATCCAGCACCGCCTCCATCCTATCCTTCCATGAAATATAATTCGAGTTGCCATCAAGGGCATACTCCAATCGCAATTCGTTGGAAGACATTTCAATGAATTCTCAACTTCGACACCAAGCAAACACTGCAGCAAATTCGAATTCCACCAGCACAAAACTCAACCGCTTCAATAATTGCAATCTGCTCCAATGATCAACTGCTTTGATACCATGTAGAAAATATATAACTTATGTGTTATATTTCCAAGATTCTCCTGATCTCACACTATTTTAACTTCATGCAAAATACATAATCTATTCCACCATTGATCATTTGCGGAAATTGAACAAGATTACAATGCACACATGAAACAGTAAACATTCACACATATTAACAAATTTGTTTAACGGGAAAGCCTGAAGCTGAAAACCCCAACTATCTTTATATAATATATTTCATAGAGATCATGTAACAATCCTCATACAAAGCTGAACATGTCAAACTCTCAGTACAATACAATTGCTACACACTAATCAAGCCCGATCTTGCAAATCCATGCACCGATCTTTGCCACCTACTAGCCTGCCTCTACTGGGAAATACCTGCTGAAGAATGGCTCTAAATGAACTTGAATTCCTCCAATATTGATTGCGAAATCCTCATTGTCATCTCCACTGAGTGTTGGATGCAATCAATGCATCACAATAGTCACAACTAATAGTCGCACTTGCTCTTTCACCTACCTCTCCACTGGTCTCCACTGAAACTGCCATGCAATGTAGTTAACTGATGTATTATTCAGTTGATTAATGAGTTATTATTCAGTGAATTAATTTACTAATTAATTTACACCACTCTCACTAGTGTATCAATCAGTTAGACTAGATACAACTAGCTCAACTGAGTCTAACTGAGTTAAACTGAATACAACTCCAGCAACTACTTCTATAACTCCACCAAACTCTGTCACATGAGTTCTAATTGAATTCCTCATGCATTAGCTCCAGTAAACCCTCAGGAATAGCGTAATTTCTTTTATCAGTTGTTGTGCCACATCTATGCACTTAACTAAAGTGCTCCAAGAGAATAAGATAATGTTTAGAGTCCAAATATTATTAAGAGCTAATAATATTCGACATATCTATTTTTAGACTAGCAATCTAAAAATAAATTCCGCCCAATATATCTAAAAATAGAAGTCCATCTATTTTTTCCAACTTGACCAACCATCCAAAAATAGCATCCTGCAACTCATATAATATGATTGACATGTCTAAAAATAGACATAGTCTAAAAATAGACTTTGCGCCAAAAATAGCCTGCGAGCCCACTTAGTGAAGGCGAATCTTTTCACTAAGCTCATCATCTTGTTGAATCTCAAAAATTTCTTCCTCACTTGCATGAGTGGCTTCCATGTATGGCAACTTCTGTAGCTGAGAGTACCACAAAAAATTTCTCTTGCTCATCCAAATGATTGCTCCTCCAAATAGGTTAAACACATACCCACTTGTAGATATTTTGTGGTCAATATCTCCAACCTACTCTACATCAACAAAGCCATATATGTCTAATGCTATGTCTAGAATTAGTCCTCCTAGATAGCATAATCCATAACAAGTAAATCCACACAACTACCTGAAACCCTCTCTATTGAATAACCAATGATATTTCCCTAGTTTTGACATGTATATGCTCAATACTACCATTGCATGTGCAATGTTTGGTTTAGTACAAACCCTTGCATACATCAAACTGCTAATTACACTATCAAAATGAACAAGTGACACACCCTCTTCCTCTTTTGGTGACTTAGGACATTGATTTGTAAATAAATATACACTTATAGGAATGTGGACCTTTTCTAGTTTACATTCCTGCAAATTAAACCCTTTATAATATTGTCTAGAAATACTTCCTCTATTTTAAATAGAGTTACATGTTTTCCCGATCTCTTTTGATTTCCATGCCTAAAATGAAATTTGTAGTACTAAGATCCTTAATGTAAGATTTAGACGACAATTGAATTTTCACATCCTCGATGATTTAGTTGTAGTTTCCAATCACAACATACCATCCACATATAATACCAAATAAATAAGAAAATCACCAACTAATTTTAAATACACATAGTGATCCGCTTTGATCCTAGTGAAGCTAATTCAAAATATACAAGTGTCAAATTTTTAATGCAATGTACTTGGTGATTGCTTTAACCCATACATGGTATTTTTTGACCCACATACTAGTTCTTTATTTCTCTTTATTGGCAATCATTTTGGCCGCTTCATGTAGATTTCTTCTCTCAGATTCCCATGCAGGAATGTTCTCTTCATGACCATTTGTTCTACTTCATCAAAAGCAACAATAATAGATAAAATAAATCTAATAAAAGTTAACTTGGAATTAGGAGGAAAAATCTTACGAAAGTTAATTCGGTCTACTTAGGAATAACCTTTTGCTATTGACCAAGCTTTGTATTTATCCACTTTTCCTTCTACTTTCAACTTTAATTTAAACACCTAATTGCTCCCAATGGGAGTTCTTCTAGCCAACAACTCCACTAGATCTCAACCCTCATTCTTGTCCAGGAATGTCATTTATTCAATGATTTTTTTTCCTGGAGTTTGCCATCCTCTAAATACATTGCATATCTAACAATTCTAGGATCACCATCAGTAATAAATAAAACAGAATTAAAATGAAAATCAATTGGAGTATAATTTTTTGGTTGCCTTCTTTCCTCAACTAATCTCCTCAATATTGGAGAATGTGGTTATTCTTCTTCTAATTCCTATTCTTTTATAGGTTCCAATTCATCATTTTTCAACTCACATTCTATCTTCTCTAGTTCTTTCTACCTCTGTGGGAATTCTTGTTTGACAACTTCTTTGATTTATATAAATACCACACCTTGGCTATACACAACTTTCCTAGTTTCTAGGTTCCATAGTGTTAGAGTCCTATATTTTATAGGATGACTTGATTGTAGCTGTAATTTTGTGAATGATTTGTTGTAAATAATGTCCCATTCTGCAAATTTATTTCCAAAAAGATAAAGAAAATAAAGAAAATAAATAATAAGTAAATGGGGATAAAAAATAGATATATGAAAAGAACAAAAAATCAAAAAAGATGATAAGAAGAAAAAGAAAACATTGCCCCATCTATATATATATATATATATATATATATATATATATATATATATATATATATATATATATATATATATATTTAAAGTTTATAGGAGTGAGCAAGCCTAAATACCACTCAAAAAATGAAAAAAATGCATCAATAGATACTTAGGAATTTTTTAATAAAGTGTGGTTCTAGTTAAAATGCTAGATTGTAATAGAAAAATAGATTAGTTAGGCTAATCAAATTGTTTAAGTGTGATTAGTCCTAGATTAAATAAATATTAGATTAGGATTAAAATTGGTTAGCCACACTGCCTAAACGTGGTCAATTAGCAATAAAAAAATAACAATCATAGAAAAAATAAAAAGAAACAGGATTGCAAGTTTAAATGCGCCTTTAGAAAATTTAATTTAGATTAGATTTAATTAATCGTGTTTTTCAATCATGATTAATTGTAGTTTAAATAAATCTATACTTGATGCGACATTTTTGTCGCGATGTAATAAGTTTTGGTTAGTTTTCAACGGTCCTGATCTAAGCCGCCATATCAGCGGTGGATAGGCCACCCCATGCCCCCATCTCCGTCTAATGTTTATCTAAAAAAGGGCATATAAGGTAGTGGTCTCCATGAAATCACCTTGTACAACGTGACATCCTATCTGCATCCTACGCACCCCCCCCCCCCCAACCCCATTCCAAAACTGCCTACCACTCAAATCCCCCTCTAGCCCCCCTCCAAAACCACCTTTTTGTCTCTCGTTAACCTCCGAAAATATTCCCATCACTCCGCTCTTACCTCACCATGCGACAACACACCAGCTATTCTTTCCCCGAATCGTTGGATAAAATAATCTCCCCGTCATGAATTTTTCCCATTTGTGCATCTTCCCATTACCAAACTATGCATTTTCCCACCTTTTGGACAATACCCGTTGAAATTTACTCTCCCGCTCCTAATGATTGAAAAAATCATAATGGATTGGTGTGCCAACAACCATAAAATCCTTACCCTATAGTTGCATAAGTTATGTTTTCCTAGAATTGGTACTGACAGACACCTCAAAGCACGATCATCAAAGAAGCTGTCCGGGCGACCATCCATTCCTTTTAGGAAGTCATCTAACTAATTTCCATAAGACCAGGTAATTACAGTCATTCCACCTCTAAATTACCTTCTGAATTATGTCTTCCCGAAAGAATAATGTTTCTGTAGAAAACTCCATGCTTCCCCTAGTAGTAGATGTGGACCACCAACCCTTAGTCAATCAATTATATTATATTTTTGAGACTAAGTGTGAGTTTGATTTATATGGACTACATGATTGGATGAAGAAAAAATACCTTGGTCATAGTGATGGTGTAGGACTATGGGAGTCTTCTCTGCCCCAAATTTTTTTCCCTCAGACCTACTATTTCTCTCATTTTTTGACTTGGTGTCAGTCCAGATATCTTCCCAGTCAAAGAACCATTGTGGCCCAAAATGGCGAAGTCCTCTTCTCCATTAATGACAATACAATTTCAGAAATGTAGCAGGTCCAAAATTTAAATTCCATGTAGCATTTCCACCCAGATTTACTCATGGAAATATACAAAAATCTCAATTTTATGAAAAGGACCAAAATATTCAAAACCTTTCTACTATAGAGTGCTCAACTACCCAAAACCAACCCTCGTTATCCCTCTTCCATGTTCCCTGATATAACTAAGCAGATAATTTCAATGGTTGCATGCCTGTTAGGATACCATTCAGACCAATGGGTTGATGATACCATGCTAGCCTTCCTTTCTGTGTTTTCTTCAAATGATAAACCCCATATCCCTTTCTATTACAGTGAATTTAGCATAATTCATTCATGACCAGTTCATGAAATTTTCAACTAAATGAGTGTTAAAGTATTCATCAATTATGGTATATTTGTTTCTTTATTATCAATCAGACAGATTTTCCTTTCAACTACAAAAACTAGACAATCAAGGAAACAACTAGTCAGTTAGTCACTGGAGTAGCCTGGTCAAGAAGAACAACACTGAATCATACCTTCAGTGATTTTTTAGATACTTTTTTGCATATAACTGCCAATTTGTTAAATAGTGATGTGGAGACTAGGATACATCTATAAATCAAGAATATTTTGAAATTGAGTGACCAAACCAGAAGAGGAGATTGGTATTTATGCCAATCTTATACAGGGATAAGAACATATGGTTGTGAATTACCACCTTATAAAATTCCCAAGTTTGTACTAGTTTGAATTTTTACTTTAGAATACATCAGAAAAATGATCAATATAGATCAAATACATTTCTTGGAAGCAAAGAAAAAATCACAGTTCAAAATAAAGACACAAGTTAGCCCATTCATCTAAAATACCAGATCAACAGGACAACATGTAGATGATATTTTGAAACAGATGAACTTCAAACACAACTTCACATGATCCTATGATCCTTTGTGGGTTATTTCAAAGTTAAGAGTGGAAAAACAATATGCTCCTTGTGCACATACCCCCAGGCCATAGATAGAGAAGTTTATGAATCAAGAACTGTTGTCAAGATAAATCCCCTCTACGGACAGAGGCGATCTCTCTAGCCCTAGATTGGGTCTAGCAACACGATATTATTTCCAACACAAAGCTTTCTTAACTAATGTTTATGATGCAATGAGGAAAGGGACATAAATAACTTTTTCCAAACACTATGCTTGAATCCATTAATGGTGACCTTGATCCATGATCCTTGTAGGCCCGCTTTCTGCTACTTATGGCGCGTGAATACTAGCGGATGATCAAGAGACAGCAACAAACGTGATACCATACATAATAAACATAAACACTAGCTATATAGAAAATCAAGGAGTACCAGAATATTTTCATAAACATGTAGAAAAATATAGAAAGAAAAAATCAAATGTTATTATTGATAAATTACAAAAGGATAGCTTACAACCGTGCCTTGATGTTGGAGGCTTCCTTAGGTGAAAATATGAGTCCTTTACCAAAGATAAAAAAACATTCCTTCTCCTGAGAACTTAGGCTTTATCACGATCCTAACATGCAAAGGGATGAGAGTTCAAACGAGTCTGACAATGATCAACCAAGCTCTAAACTTGGGTAATGAGGGATGTCAATTTATAGGAAGGGAGAAGAGGTTGGGAGCTCGTGAAAGAAGGAGGAAGGTCCACTTTCTAAGGGATGATCCCCCATGGATGAGATCAAGGCTTTAAAATGAGAGAGATTGACCAAACCAACTCACCACCCTTGATCTTTTAGAGGTCGAAGCTTCTCCTCCATTTGAGGAAGCACTGCCAGAAAAGGGATCAACGTGATTTTCCAAGAAATTAGGGTGTTGACAGTGCTGGGCCAGAACTGTGAAAATGACATCAGCACGGTCATGGTACCAGGAAGAGGCTGACCCAAGTAACTAGGAATTTGACCAAGTTCCTTCAGTAATATTTCAAGGCAGCCTTATTTGGATCTTTAAGGGGATATGTTATCATATTTCTTGATGCTAGAAACATTGCACAGGATCTGTCACGGGGCATTTCAGGATCAAGGAAGAGAAAATGAGCATTGTGAAAAATTACTGTGTAACAAATGCCCCCTAAAGCATGAAGGTAGAACATGGAGTGATGGTTGAAATTATTTATGAACCAAGGAAAGGAACACATACCACCTTCGGAAAACCTGCCAAATCAAACATATTATAATATATGAAATCTTTGGTATGGATATCCCTAACTATATAATGCTACACTAGGCATCAAATAACATATGAACCCATGGTATGGTCACATCCATTTGTCTAAAATATATCATAGAAATGGATCCACAGTATGGACGCAACCATCCATATAGATAGGATCATGTACACAATCATGAATACTCAATAACTCGTCGCAACCTAGACCAAAAAATTAGATGTGGCCCAGGGTCTTCACTGCGATCTCAATAAACCCAATGTACAAATCTAGGCATGCAAATAAATGTGTTTGTGTCTAACATGGTAGAAATCACTTGATTACCAGCCAATGATGAGAACCGTTAACAAGCACGAGAGAGACAACCAATAATGGCAATGGACCTCAAGGTACAACAACACAATCTACAAGTGTGAATGAATTTTTTAAAGTTGAACACTTGAAGAATCATTTGATTGAAGGCCAACGATGTGAACCTATTGTCGAACATGAAGAACTTTCCATTGAGACATGTAAGATCCAAGGTACTGAAAGAAGTTCCTAAATCACCTTCCCCGATAATGAGCTATAGTCGACAGGAAGTGATTCATCAAAGGAAGGCCATAATGATTCCCACATCATCGACATGAAACAACATATATCTTAAGATGATAGGAGTGACTCGATATTGTAACAGAGGAGGTCAGATAAGCAGAGGATGTTTGAAAAAAAATGACTTCTCTTGAACATATTGGCAACACGACTCTGGAGTGTGGCAACATTTGACTAAAATAGGATCAGAGGTCATGTTGAAAAAATTGGTGATCAATTGAGAGGAAAATGGATTTCCCAAACCCATGGAAGGAAAGTGATGAATGTAGGATGTCCCCAACCCAACATGAATTGTAGATGAGTGTCATGTTCAAGAGAAACAAGCTTCCCGAAATACAAATATGATGTTCACTTTCAATTTCCCCCCGTTATTGCTAATGAGTACCTCTTTATTTTTTATAGCCAACGTGAAGAGGATAGCATATGCTGAACATGTAAGTTCATTCTTCGAATGAATCCATCCTAGTAAGTTTAATGAGGCCTAGGAAGGAGGAAATCAGTCTCGTTATGGCGACAAGTCTTTCGTCGTTTAATATTTAACGATTCCAACGAAAGGTAAACTCGGTGACTTTTCATGTTTAAGGAGTTTGAAAAGAAACAAAAAGAAAACTCCATCATGTCCCTTTTAGTAAGTCGTCTCTCGAATCCGAAAATGTAGAAAACAATATCCTAGAGAACCTCTTGACCATGTTTGATCAAGGTATTCCTTTTTTGTAAATAGTAAATCTCAGCTCGAAAAAGGGGTAAATGTATATTGATATCATGTAAATTCATTCACTTTAACGAGTTCGAAATGACAAGTACTCGACAATATTTTGATTTTTCGAGAGTCAGAAAAGAGCTGAAAGTTGACTCCAGGGGGGTTCCTTTTTCGTAAATGTTTAACAAGCTCGAAAAAGAGATAAAATTCGACTCGTTTGCATCAGAAAAAATCATCAGTACTGTGAAAGTCATGTACTACACATAAACAACAAACATCACAGATATCGAGGAAAAATAATAAAATATTGGCGAATTCTTTTCAAAAATATATAAATAGACTAAAAAACAAATTCATTTTCACCTTTCTATTTTGAGAAGAGCATTTTGTCCGTTTTCCCTCCGAATTTCAAATCAGCGGTGCGACCAATCCAGGACACCATTCTAATCCTTCAGCGTCAAGTAAGAGCTCTAAACCTCCTTTTCATTTTTATTCCATTCATTTACCATTTAATTTTAGAAATAGGGATTTTAGGGGGAAGAATTTAAAACTTTAAAATAGCGTGCGACCAACGCGATTTAGTTCTATCGAGGTTGCGCTGGTCACATTTATCCCATTAGGGTTGCTTTCTACCAGCACCGAATTAATTCGGACAGTCGCGCTAGTCACGAGAAGGATTTTAAAACATGGAATCCACCCAAATCCACCGTTAATTTTTGAAAATACTCTAATGAAAACTCCTAAAAATCCAATTGGATATGTTTTGCAGCTACTTTCATCGAAGATGCCGGTTGAATGGAAAGAATGAGGCCATGAGGTGGAATACCACCAAGCTTTGCAGGACCAAAATTGCGTCAATGCTTTGTGCAATTGCGGGTTGTTGAAATTATTCCAAACATCCGATCTAAGAGCTCAATTAGAGCTACTCCAATATTTGATCAGTATATGGGACGTGGACCGATAATGGTTTGTCATTGGGGAACAAGAGCTAGAGTTAGATTTTACGGACATATATTTCGTCACTGGACTGTCTAGGAGAGGGGAGAGGATCCAACTCTCCAGACCTCACTCAAGGTGTGAGAGAACCAACATGTGCATCTAGATATAATATCTAGGGCATGGAAAACAGAGAGAGGGAAGGTAGACGTTTCTTCCATCAGAGTGCTTCCCCCACGCACGATACTACATTTCATCACTAAAGTGGCAGGAGCCCAGGCGTTGCATGAGGAAACGAAATCGTAGTTCCAATATGAAATGGATTGATTCACCCCAACGACGTTCAAATAGTGTGAGGGCTTGCTGGCTAACATGAAGAGCCATCTAACCAAGTGCAAGACAGGGAGACTGAAATAGTTTGGCTATGGGTAAATCTTGGTGACCTTATTTTTAGAGATAGTACCCCTATTCCAGTACCAGTGGCTAGAGATCCATGATCCAACCCTGAGGGATCCAAGGATGATGAGATGGTGCGACATTATGCCCCGACAATGTGGGGGCCAATAGATGAATTTTACCACAGCCTTTTTCAGTTGGCTGCAACGTCAACTTATCGTAGTTGGGGACTACGCATATGCCGACATCGACTTTAGAGGAGATCTGGATCTTCTGATTCCACCAGTCACACAGTGGACCGATGCAGGTAAATTTTTTTTTTTTTTAACATTTTTACTTTTTGAATGTTTTTTGTTATGTATTCTAAAACGTAAAATTATGATTTGTTTACAGAGATGGGTCCTCAGAGAACTCCCCACATGTCACCGATTGCACGAAGGGTAGCCCATCCATTAGAGGATGATCCTTATGAGGAGGGATAAGATACACTAGTTGAGCTGGAGCGGAACCTAGTTGGCCTCACGAGAGGCATTCTTCAGTATGCTATGTTCAATGAGATTCCTATACGCCTTCAGAGACATACCATTAGAGTAGTCCTAATTAGATTGCGTTGATTACTTTGGTGAGTAATTCGAGCAGTCACTTGCTACCATGAGCACCATGTGGGCGGATAGCAACCCTATTTTACATTTTTTTATTGATGTAGGCTCAGAGGGCCATTTTTGTAATAGAACACATATTTTTTGAGATTTTGGATGTAACGCACTTGACAGTCGATATATATATATATACACACACACACACACACACACACACACACACACACACACAGACATGCATGTTTCTACGACTACTTGTGTATTATGATGATGTCTTGATTTACATATTGCGCAAATGTATATCTAATACATGGTTTGCTAATGTATCTATTAAGGTATTTAAATGTCTTGGAATATGTTGATATGTGATAAAATTAAAATGTCTTTCCAATTATCTAACACGCAAATACATACTCAAAATTTGAGGATTGCGCACAGAATAATGGCCATTCAATTGTAAAACAACGAGTTGTGAGTATAACTTAACAACCAAATCTCTAATCCCAAGATCAATGGCATCCGATAATAGTTCTATCACTGCAATATAATTGAAAATATTTTTAGTTGTTTGACCCAAACAAATACCTTGTAATTTAATCAACTCACCATCAGGAAAAAATAATGCCCATGCAGTGGAAGATAGGTTATGTGTGCTATGACAAGCGCCATCAGCAAAACAAACGTAATGATTTGAAGACATCTGCAAACCAAGTGGAACACAAGGTGAGAAGAGGAAACATGTCTTCAAGGAAAACAATCACACCAAAAATCAATTCAAGGCACACTAATGAATATAACAATAATGTTCAAATTATCACACATATGATTAAGCATATTATTTTTCATATAGAGCCCATTTCGGGGCTTAGCCAAAGGACTGCCTTCATAATCAACTAGCTCATAGGATCTTCACTCCAATACACATTGAATGATATAGGGCCTATGCCACATTGGCTCAAGCTTTCTTACTCCCAAATTATCATGGGCTTGGTCATAAAGTAGGACCAAGTCACCTTCGGAGAAAAAGTGGGGGTGAAAAATTTGTCATATTGAAACTTAACTTGTTGTTTCTGCACTTTAAGAACTAAAGCAGAAATCCTTCTGGTCTCATCAAGACACTCTATGTACAACATGAGTTCCTCTTCTAGCGAATTACCAAGAAGTATCTCAATAGCTAGCTTCAGGGAAGGAATATCACACTCGATCGGGAGTGTGGCCTATAGACCATACACCAATTGGAATGGTGTGAATCTAGTGGTAGTCATAACAGAGGTTTGGTATGCCCAAAAAGTTGAGAAAATCATGAGGTTCTAGTCTCGTTTGTGCTTCCCAATGGTGCGTTGAAGCATAGTCACCAAGACTTTGTTGACAACCTCAACCTAGCCATTGGCCTGTGGATAGTAAGGGGTGGAGTTATCGTAACGTAACCCCAACTGATCAGCAGAGAGTTATGTCATCATATGATTAAGAAAATGAGTGCCATGATTAGTGATAATCGCTTTTGGGACACGAAACTGAGCTATGACATGATTGAATAAGAATTGTGTCGCAGTTAGACATTCATTATCGTATGTAGGCATCACATGGGGCCATTTAGTGAAATATTCAACGACAACGATGATATAGCCATGCCCCCCGACCGAGCGAGGGTTACAGGTCATAAAGTCTATGCCCCATTTCGTAAAAGGTCCGAAGGTCACAACTGGGTGCAAGGGTGAGGGTGGGGCACACTCTTTCTGAGAGTAGATCTGGAAATCATGGCATTTTCGGATCAGGGATGGGAAAATGAGCATGGCGACAAATTACTGTGTAACAAGAACACTAGCAGGAGAATACCTTGCAGGAAGCTAAAGAAATTGTATTATCAACGAGCCACACTCCACTACAACAAGAAATATATGAGAAGAGATCAAGGGAAAACATTACCCCCAAAGTGACATATATTTTAGAAAAGGAGTTTCAAGTATAAAATAAGAGATAAAAGATCATAGATATAGGGGAGACACAACATGATAAAATAGAGAAAACACAACCAATTATTCTCACAGGTACATGCACCCAATCCGTGTCAAGGAGAGAGGAAATTATTGCTTCATCTCTAATGACCCCCATGACAACAAAGACACTAATTCCATCACCAACAAGAGAGATGGAGAAGAATAATAAGGAAACAAGTATTTTTGTTTCATACCAAGATATTAAAATAAAGAACTTGGCACTCAAGGCTTTTACATTAAAAAAAAATTGGAAGCATAAAACTACTTCCCAACACATGCTCCTCTTAGCTTTGATTCAGAAAAAGGAAGAATGAAAATTTCCTTCTTGGATCCCAATTTTTTTCAACCTCAGACAACTGATGATTATAAGCAGTCAATTTTCTCTTTTGACACAGATACAATTCATCCCATCGACCAAATGTATTTGCACAAAAAATATGGTAGGATGATTTTTAGTACATTAATTAATTCAGATATGATAACAACCAAGCTTAAAACTTCTATACATAATATCCAGACACAGTTGAAATTAGAAAGAATCTCTTCTTTAGCTAAAGGTACAAAGATTAATTATTTAGAGGAACTAGTGATCAAGGTGGATATGATCCCAGTAATGTGAAAGAAGCTGAGGAGATTATAAAAAATGCAGACATAACAGCATTGAGGAAGCAGCTAAAGCTTCCCACCATTGAAGATCCACAGGCCAAGAATTTTGAGAAATTGAAAAGGAAAAGGAAAATATGTTCAAAATTGTTATTGAACAGAATGATCAGATTGCTAAAATGGATAAAGAAATGGAGAAAAATTTAAAGGAAAAAGAGTAGCAGACTGCTTGGGTAAAATCCATCCCTTTGGCTAATATTCCAGTAGTAGTTACAAAAATAGAAGAAGCATCAACTTCAGAAGAAAATTCAATTGCAGAAACATAGTACAACACTACAATAACATATTTAGATAAAGCTATGGAGGACTTGTCCCTTAAAGATCAGGAGATTGAAAAGATGACTGAAAAGTTAAACAAATTCCATGAACATAAACTTAAAGTGGATAATTCCTATCTCGCAGAATTACAAAAATCATACAAGCTTACAACAAGGGTAGAGTATTTAGAGAAACAAAATATTATGGTAGATACCATTGCACAAGCCAAAGAGAATTTTGGGTAGAAATTAATGAAGCAATCACAAAAATATGGCCATCCATCGAGATCATCTTTGAAAAAGATGAATTGGTGCTAAAATCAAGAACTTTAATAACATGTGTGAATAAGGAACTTGGCAGCAAACCTAGTGATTCTAGTGCTCTGATCAAGATATTAAATTCAAAATCCAGAGAAGAATTAGAAGCATCAGATATAGAAGACAAAAAAAACACCATTTTGGAAGTGAGAAAGATTCTCACCATGAAAAATCTGATGGTATAATTGCAGAACAAATGTGGCAGTTTACAAACTATAACACAAAGATTTCACAAAAAATTTAATATTTTGCATCAAAAGGGTCTCCCTAGATTGCAATTAATGCTAGATAAATTAATCAAACTTGAAGAGTGTTAGCGTTGGAATCAACACTTGGATTGTGACAAGTGCCTGAACAGACACATCTTAAGCTCAAGGGATTTTATTATAATTTGATTAAGTTTTTTGGAAAGTGGTTGAAACTCACACACACTAAAAGGGGTTTTGAGCAGATAATAATCTCTCACACATATGAGGGCACTGACGCATGATGTGGTAGCAAGGTTGAGTTTGTAGCTTAATGGTTAGAAGAATGGAAGATAAACAGTGGATATGTAAAATTGAATCCCACTGCTAAGAGGAAAGGGTGACACAAATTCTAGATCTAAAATGTATACTGAAAGAATTCTTTTAAAAGACTTACAAGAATCTCAATCTACATTTAAAAATCCCACTACGAGGAATGCTTTCAACTAACATGACATCATGGATAAGGAATTCTTGATGAATCAAGACTGACAAAGAGAGATTACCATGCATACTATATCAAAAGACTTATAAGAACATGAAACACAATTTAATTCAAACTGAAGGAATGCTTATGAACTAGCTTCAATTCATACTGAATCAGGAAATCTTGGAACAAGACTTACAAAAACAAATCAATATGTCTTAGAGGTTCACGGGTATGATAAAACTTGAGATAGAACTATGTAAATCATAATCTGGAATGAAACTGTAAATTATGAAAACACATAAGGAGATAAACAATACACACACCATACAATTTGTGAGTCCTCAAGAGTTCCTCTAGATATATTATATGTTAAAAAATGTACAACACAGTAGACAATGAAATAGATAACCAATGAACCCTTTCTTCCTTGCTTTACATAGTATATATACAACAAGGAGTTCTGTTAATGCCTCCACAAAAAGTGCAATTTTGTTTTAGAGACTTTATTAAAATCCTCTACATATAGTAGAGCTTATCTTAAAAATAACAGAAAAGTAGGCTGAAATACAAAAGAAGATAAAACATGACAGTATGGAGCTAGAAATGGCTCAGTTGAGGTGGTTGGGTGCTCCTCATTCTTTGGAAAATTGGCTCCACAAAAAGTGCAACTGCCAGCTGAAAAGGACACCTGGACGTTTATCCATAAAAGTGTAGGAGTAACCAACTGAAATGACATATAGAAGATAGTTTTACTGGATGACACTTGGAAAAGGACCATTACTATTGAGGCTACATTCACTTTATCACCACTTAGTGTCATTCTTTCGAAACCGGAATAAAAAATGAACCTTTTCACCTTCTTATACAAATTCTGAAAATAATAGCTACTCTAGAAAAGGTAGCTATTATAGATAATTATGTAGATAAGCCAAAATAATATGATTCTTGAGATTTTTATTGTTTTAGATATTTAATCATTAAATATCTAGTATAGAAGCAAAAATCCTAATAGCTTCTACCTTGGTGACCCTCTTGTTTGGATTTCTCTTATGTACTTGCTTTTTGTTTTTAGTCTTCTTCTTCCCTGGATCATTTTCTAGGCTTTCATCTATTTTTATTATTTCATATCTAAGAGTAGGGTTGGCTATGAGTTTTCTTGATAGTGAATGCATGGATTTGGAATGTATGAAGGCCTCCTTCTTCCATGGATAACTCTGCTTGACTGCGATCCTACTCAAAATATGAGTATGAGTGGATTATAACTTTCTTCTTCCCTTTGGCTGAAGAACCAATAGATGAATAAAGCTGGGCTATAGTTGGTTCTTCTGTTGTAGTCTCTGAAAGTTTTCTTTTCCCCTTAGATGATGTTTTTATAGAGGAAAATACTTGTGCAAGTGTTGGCTCCTCTGCTATTGGAACTGTGGCTTTTCAAGGTGATCAACGAAACATGTATTGGCCAGTTCTGAATAGTTCACCTTACCACCCTTACCCATTATGTTAACATATAACTTGACCACTAATGCAAAACTGTAAAATAAGGAACAACAACCCTCCATGACGCCTTAACTGCTGTCACAAGGTAACAAATTGTTTTTCTGGAGGATAAGAATCTGTTTGCTGTAGATTTCACGAGGGTAAATGGAAACAACACTCTGCATGCCCTAAATCACGGTGAGAGAGAGTGACATGAAATCAAACGATTTAAATTTTGGTGTAAAATCATTCCACCAAACATTTCACTCCATCAGATTATTAACTAATATCCACTCGTACCTCATCCTTGATATATTTCACTTTAATGAGTAGCATTAGATTTGACTAGCCTTAGCAAATAACATAGCCAACTCCTTTTAATAAATCCTCCTATTAGAAATAGCCACCTTTCATCAAGGTAATACCTCTTGTTTTAGCAGACCTTCAATATTCAAAGAGAAGTATCTTTTCACCTGAGTAATGCCTCTTTTATCTCCTTGTACGAATTTTGCAGGGAATAGCTATTTTTTGTGTTGCTTGTAAAACCAGATTTTCTGAAGAAAATAGCTTCCTTTCTAGAAAAGGTAGCTATTCCTATGTTATTCCTAAAACAACTTATGAATCTAACATTTTGTCCTTAGCCTTGGATAGAAAATATCATGGTTAATAAATAAGACTTCTCAAGCTAAACCCATGACCTTAACTACTCAAAGCAGTTAAAAGACTTATTTAAATAAAATTTACCCTAATAACTCTATGACACAAACAAACTATTGGACTTAAAATTATTTTGGATTTTTTTAAAAATGATAAAAGCTAATACACATTTTAACCCTCCACGACCTTAAACCATAGGTTAAGAGACACGAGAGGATCAAATACACAACTACAATAGTGACCAGAATTTGAAAAATTGCAGTGCTAACAGTGGCTCCTATTGGGGATGAAGTCCTCTCTTTGAGGCTTCAAGGACTGTAGTTCGAGTGCCTTGTACATCCATTATTTCTCCAACCAACAATTGTGCTCATTAACTCAAAAAGACCAGCATGCCTAGCCATTGGGTAATGGAGTCTTAAGCTAGATTTCAATCTTCTGCAACTTATTTCAACATGACTGAAATGAAAAAATTAAGCTGAAATCTAAAACTGAAAAGAAATTCTCGAGTGGCGAGCTTATTCATCCTCCTAATTATAATCATTTGAAAAATTGCATAATCAAGTATAACTTGATTTCTAATGCAACCATAAAATAATTTGACTAGTAAAGAGAAACTCTTGCATGCAACTGTTTGAAAAGACCCATAGGGATATAATATATGCAACAAGAAATGAACTGGAAACCTATACGTACTACTACAAACCGTGTGTGTCATTTCAATTGCTGCTATATTGGAGACTCCAGTTGAAAATGAATCCATCCAATCAACAACCAGATTATGAAACATATGAGGAATGTCTAGCTGATCCAAAAGACCAAGTTGTTGTTGTTTAAAATCTGCTATGTCAATAAAACTGGGATGCTCTTGTCCTCCTTGCAACAACTCATTACCTGCATATGTTTCATTACATTTAAGGGCAACAAAACCTTCTTTAAGCCGTTGATTACTTTCTTGGACAAAAAACTTGTTAGAGGCACTTAAACCAACAGAACTAAATGGCAGCAATATATCAGGTTCCAAGGTAAGAACATCATGCTCATGAAATTCTTCATCCTAAGTACTAGGAAGAATTGGATCCATATGAATATGATCTGGATCAATACCTTTTTCAAACTCTTCATAAAAATTTTCCATAACACTGCTAGAAGAATCTACTTTATCATTATGAACATAACACTCAAATTCTTCACAACATTTATCAAGCAATAACTCAGAGGAATATAGTCCCTTACAATAATGATGAAACATTTCACGAAATTCCCTTAAATAAGAAATAGTACCAGCAGGTAAGGACCGAAACCATTTGTGCACATCTCCATCAAGGGAAAACACAAATATTTTCATGAGGACATCTTCTTGAAACACATCCATCAAGTGCATAAGCTCATGAAATGAAATCAAGTACTTAGCGAGATTTTCATATTCATCTCCTCGAAATATTAAAAGACGATGTTGTCATTCATTCGTAGAAGGCACTGGATTAGGAAAACCATGAATTGCTGAAAAATTTAAAGGAGCAAACTTTTGAGCTAAGATGATAGCAAAGGCTTTTGACATTCTGAAACTATGGAGCCGCCACTAGATTCTTTGTCATGGATTCGCCAGGTGAAAGATAAAAATCTTCTTCAAGTCACCAATTCTTGTTCACCATCAAGAATTGATCATCAACAATAAAACAAAAGACTCGGGAGAATACTTCGTTTCAAGGCCTTCGATTCCCGACAAACGCACCAAAATATGTTAGTGCTAGAATCAACACTTGGATTGTGAAAATCGCCTGATCAAACCATCTTAAGCTTAAGGGATTTTCTTATAATTTGATTGAGTTTTTTGGAAAGTGGTTGAAACTCACACACTGAAAGGATTTTTGAGCAGATAAGAATCTCTCACACATATGGGGGCACTAACGCATGATGTGGTAGCAATGTTGAGTTTGTAGCTTGATGGTTAGAAGAATGGAAGATAAACAGTGGATATGAAAAACAAAATCCCATTGCTAAGAGGAAAGGGTGATGAATCATGAATTAGGAATGCTTGATGAATCAAGACTAACAAAGAAATATTAACATGCATACTAGATCAAAAGGCTTATAATAACATGAAACAAGATTTAATTCAACCTCAAGGAATGGTTATGAACTAACTTCAATTCATACTGAATTAGGAAAGCTTGGAACAATACTTAAAAAAACAAATCATATGTCTTGGAGGTTCATGGGTATGATAAAACATGAGATAGAACTATGTAAATAACAATCTGGAATGAAACTGTAAATTATGAAAACACATAAGGAGATAAACAATACACATACCATACAATTTTTGAGTCCTCAAGAGTGCCTCTGGATATATTATATGTTCAAAAATGTACAACACAGTATGCAAATGAAATAGAAAACCAACGAACCCTTTCTTCCTTGATTTACATAGTATATATACAAAAAGGAGTTATGTTAAAGCCTCCACAAAAAGTACAATTATGTTTTAGAGACTTTATTACAATCCTCTACATATAGTAGAGCTTATCTTAAACATAATAAAAAATTAGGCTGAAATACAAAAGAAGATAAAACATGATAGTATGGAGCTCGAAATGGTTGAGTTAAGGTGGCTAGGTGCTCCTCGTTCTCTGGAAAACTGACTCCACAAAAAAATCAACTCTCAATTGAAAAGTACACCGGGACCTTTATGCACAAAAGTGTAGGAGTAACCAACTAAAATGACATCTCGAAGATAGCTTGACTGTATGACACTTGGAAAAATACCATTACCATTGAGGTTGCATTCACTTTATCACCACTTAGTGTCATTCTTTCGAAACCAGAATAAAAAAGGAACCTTTTCACCTTCTTATACAAATTTTGAAAATAATGGCTACTTTTATGGAAACTTTAGCTATTACGAATATTTTTGTAGATAAGCCAAAATAATATGATTCTTAAGATTTTTATTGTTTTGTATATCCAATCATTAAATATCTAGTATATAAGCAAAAATCCTAATAGCTTCTGCCTTTGTGACCCTCTTGTTTGGATTTCTCTTCTGTACTTTCTTTTTCTCCTGAGACTTCTTCTTCCCTAGATAATTTTATGGGCTTTCATCTATGTTTATTATTTCATCTCTGAGAGTAGGGTTGGCTATGAGTTTGCTTGCTAGTGAATGTATGAAGGCCTCTTCTTACATGGATAACTCTGCTTGACTGCTATCCTCCTCAAAAGATGAGTATGAGTGGATTATAGCTTTCTTCTTCCTTTTGGTTGAAGAAATGATAGATGAATGGGCTATAGTTGGTTCTTCTAATGTTGTCTCTGAAACTTTTCTTTTCCCCTTAGTTGATGTTTTAAGAGAGGAAAATACTTGTGCAAGTGTTGGCTCCTTTGCTGTTGGAGCTGTGGCTTTGCACGGTCATCAATGAAACGAGTATTGGCCAGTTCTGAATGGTTCACCTTACCACCATTACCCATTATGTTAACAACTAAATTGACCACTAATACACACCTGTAAAACAAGGAACAAAAACCCTCCATGAAGCCCTAACTACTGTCACAAGGTACATCCTTTTTTGCTGGAGGATAAGAAACTATTTGCTGTAGCTTTCACGAGGGTAAATGGAAACATGACTTTGCATGCCCTAAATCATGGTGAGAGAGAGCGACACAAAATCAAATGATTTAAATTCTGTTGCCAAATCATTCCACTAAAAATTTGACTCCATCAGATTATTAACTAATAGCCACTTGTACCTCATCCTTGATATATTTCACTTTAATGAGTAGCATTAGATTTGACTAGCCTTAGCAAATAAAATAGCCAACTCCTTTTAATAAATCCTCCAATTAGAAATAGCCACCTTTCATCAAGGTAATACCTCCTGTTATAGCAAACCTTCAATATTCAAAGAGCAGTATATTTTCACCTGAGTAATGCCTCTTTTATCTCCTTGTACGAATTTTGCAGGAAATAACTACTTTCCGTGTTGCTTGTAAAACCAGATTTTCTGAAGAAAATAGATGCCTTTATAGAAAATGTAGCTATTCCCATGATATTCCTAAAAAAAATGATGCTAGATCCCAACTTCCAAAGTGGTTCCGTGGTTACCTCTGTGTTTCTTTCACAATTTTAAGAAATTACGGAGTGATAACATTCTGGTTACCATACTCGGGACATCAACAAATTCCATTTAAATTCAATTTTCCCTCGTGAAAATCTTTGTTTCAGTGCTTAAAGCTATTTCTAGGTTTTTGGATGAGAAATAGATTTGATTTAAGGTTGTTTTCCACTCAAGATTTGTATATATTCAATATCTGTAAATATACTATAGTAGATCCGGCTCCTAAAATAATATACACTAGATCAAATCTTGATCTAGATCCTCCAGAAATTGTAGATAATATTGAAAAAATAATTAGGAAGAAAAGTGCAACTGAGAGTGAATAAAGTGAAAGTATTCTTCCGAGAGTTAACTCCCTTCTTGAAAACTTTGTTACTTTAGACAACATATAATTTTATTTGGCTTTTGAAAATTCACTTTTTAGAAGTAAATCTGATAGTTTTGTACCTAAAATTGTTGTGGATAAGGACCCTCTCCCACCTTATAATTTGAATCAGGCTTAACATAAATATCTAGGCCATCAATCTCCTAAATCATCAAATATTTATTTCTCTGCATCATCTCCCATTCCACAACCAAGTTCACCTATTAGTGTTGTTCCACCATTAATCCCTCCCAACAGCTCTACACTTAGTTCAATCAGTTCTACACCTAGTTCATATACCATTCCTACCACTTCCACTACAACACATCAAACTATTATAATCCCCCCCTTTCATACTAACTATATCAACACCTCCTACTACTACATCTTCCTCTCATCCCCATATTCCCATCATGACTGCTCATTATGCTCCTTTGATTTTACCTAGGAAACTTAATCCCATGCCACAAGGTTATCAAACTCAAAAACCTCAGTTTGATAACATTGGGCCAAATACTGCTCAACAACATATAGATTGAATGAATGATTATTTTGAATTACAAGAATTTGATGAATATGATGTTAGAATGAGGTTATTTGCCTAAAGTCTCACAAGAGAAGTTAAAAAATGGTTTAAATAATTAAGAGTTGCCTCTATCCTAGATCTAACTCAATTTCATGAAAGTTTTCTTAGAAGGTGGGAAGTTAAGAAAAACCGTCTGCAGATTTTAGCTGAATATGAGAGTATCAAAGGAGATCTAGGAGAATCCATCCAATATTATTGTACTAGGTTCAACAATGTTTATAATTCTAATCCAACTGCAATACAACCTCCTCCCGGACTAGCCTTGCTGAAGTTTCTAGATGGTTTTGACCCTGCTATGGCCTACCAACTTAGGGAAAGAAACCCTTCCACCTTAGAATAAATGCAGAGGAATGAATTTAGTGTAGAAGCAAACATGTTAGCAAAGAGAGATAGGTTTAAAACTGAAAGAAAAGTCCAAATCAAAGAAGAACCAACTTCTTCTTCTTCAGATGCTAAATGGGATACCTTAGTGAAAACTATGGAGTAGATGATGGATAGAATAAGATTAGGTGATAGAAATCCTCCCAGAGAAAATAAAGGAGCTCCTCCTATTATAAATCCTAATTTTAGAAGAAATCCCCCACAAATGAAACAAAGAGAACAAAGAGGCCCTGCTGATCAACAACAAATTAGGCCTCCATTTCAAGAAAACTATGTTAATTAATAAATTGAATTAAAAGAGGAGCCTGAAGACAATCAAATAAATCTATTTGGAATAAATGATATAGATCAAATATTTCTGTCAAAAGAAGAAGAAGATGAGTTTTTTCTATCACATCCAGAGCAAGACCCTTTATAATATGAGGAATACAAACAAGGATATAAAAATGGCATGATGGAGTTACACAAACAATACAACATAAGGAGAAAGAAAGGTGTTGAAAATAATCCTAACATATATAAAAAAGACACTCCCCCAATCAATAAAACAAAAATAGATCCTAAAAAAGAAGTCTCTAAGAAACTAGATGCTCCTTCAACTAGTCAAACAAAATTTGACCCTCAAAAGGAAATTCCTAAGAGACCATATGCTAATGTCAAAGAAGTTGAAAAATCACAAACATCCATTAGCATTGAAACAAAATTGGCCAAAGTGAAAATTCCCATCCCAATAACTAAGTTGGTGAATAAATATGCATATAACTCACGTCATGAAAGCTTTGAAGATAGTAGAAAGGACATACACAATTAACTTAAATGATTACCGACCTAAGTTATTGTTTGGACCCGAGGTTGAAGGAAAATCCCATGGTGGAAGCATTCCACCTTTTTACATTAGCTTGAATATTCATGACAAAATCTTACATAATTCAATGCTTGATTCTGGTGCTTCCCATAACTTGATGCCCATAGTTATCATGGAAAAAATAGGACTAGACATCATAAAACCTTATAAATACTTATATTATTTTGATTCTAGAAAAGTGAGATGCATAAGGCTGATTAAAGATTTATGTGTCACTTTAGTTCAAATACCAACCAAGAGTATAGTCATGGATATTGTAGTGGCAGACATACTCCCCAAGTATGGAATACTAATGTCAAGATCATGGGGTGCAAAGTTATAGGGTACTTTGCAAATGGATATGACCTATGCTACCATTCCTATCTTTGGTTAGCAAATAAGGTTATACAGAGAAACTTTAATGAAATACATGGTCAATAGCCAAGATAAACCAAACAAACACCCCCTATACTTTGTGCACTCTGACTTGGATTCCTTCATTATGTACAATGAAAAAACAATTGAAGAGAAAATGCCACAACAAGAGATTGAATCCACCAAACCAGACCAAATAAGTGAAAGTGAAAAAGAAGATGTAAAGAAAGAAGCTTTTTTGAATATGGATTTTGATGGGGATGTATGTAAAGATGGTGCAGGAGCTGGTGTTGTTATCATCAACTTGTCAACCAATATGTCCAAGGGACATGGCTATAAACTAAATTTTTAGTGCTCCAATAACATAACAGGTTATGAAGCTTTGATCTTAGGGTTGGAAATTTTAAAGAGAGAAGGAGAAAAACATATTTTTTTGCATGGGGATTCAGAGCTAATTATAAAACAAATTAAGGGTAAGTATTCTACTAAACACCCTAGATTGAGAGCCTATAAGAATGCAATTTTAGAATTTCTGCAATGTTTCACTGAATATAATTTGTCTATTATCCCTAGAAGCCATAAAATTTTAGTTGATGCCTTAGCTGTTTCAGCCAATACTTGAAAAATTCCTTTTCACCCCAGTAGGAAATATGTGGTGGAAGTCAAGCATAGCACAACTATCCCAAAAAATGTAAGATATTGGAAATTTTTCGGAAATGATGAGCAAATTGAATTTTTTTTATAGATGAAATATGAATTTCACTGTGTAAATATTGACATAGATAATGATAGTGATAATAATGTAAATAGAAACAAAATAGAAATAGAACTAAATGAAACTGATGATAGCCAAGAAAGCTAGAAGTTCTACAATTTAAAGACAATGTTCTGCAAAGAGGATTGGTACCATTGGAAGAGATTTTTGATTTCAATGATGTGGCCAAAAAACCAAAAATTGAACCTATGGGCGATGATGTGGAAGACTGTAACATTGGAACGCAAGAAAGTCCCAAAATTGTAAAATTGTCTAAATCCTTGCCTCCTAAAGAAACACAAAAACACATTGAACTTCTTAAGGAGTTCTCTGATGTGATTTCATGGAGTTATGAGGACTTACAATCTTATGATACTTCTATCATTAAGCACACCATCCCCATCAAAGAAGACCAAAATCCATTTAAGCAAAAAATAAGAAGAGTAAATCTAGTATTATTGCCTCTAATTCAAAAAGAATTGAAGAAACTATACGATGCCAAAATGATAGTACCTTTGAGGTTCTCAAAATGGGTTTCAAACCTAGTCCCAACCAGAAAAAAACATGTGAAATTAAATTATGTGTAGACTTCAGGAATTTGAACAAAGTCTCACTAAAAGACAACTATCCACTCCCTAAAATGGATCACATATTACAAAAGGTAGTTGGTTCCAGTAGAATCTCCTTGTAGATGGATTTTCAGGTTACAACCAAGTTATAGTTCATCCTGATGACCAACACAAAAAAACATTTACTACACCACGAGGCACTTTTATGTATGTAAAAATTCCTTTTGGATTTATGAATGTTGGGGCCACTTTTTAAAGAGAAATGGACATAGCCTTTGTTGATGAAATTGATAGGTTCATTGTAATATACCTAGATTATATCACAATATTTTCAAAAACAGATGAACAACACTTATTACATCTGAGAAAAGTTTTTGAAAATTGTAGGAAATTTGGTATCTCTCTGAACTATAAGAAAACTCCTTTTAGTTTAGAGAATGGAAAACTTCTAGGTCATATCATTTCCAAAGAAGGCATTAGAATGGATCCCAACAGAGTTGAGGCCATACTCAAAATTGATCCTCCTAGAAACAAGAAAGAAGTTCGATCCTTCATAGGCAGAATAATTTTTCTTAAGAAATTTATTCCTAATTTGGTTGAAATATTAAAATCAATTACAAACATGTTGAAAAGAGATATTGAAATAAGATGGAATACTGAAGCCAATAAATCATTTAGTGAAGTAAAAATATCTTTAACCACTGCTCTTGTTTATATAAGCCTTGACTTTACTAAAGATTTTATGAATTTTTCTTTTTCTTCTGAGAATATTATTGCAGTTGCCTTATTACAGAAAAAAAGTGAGGTACATGAACAACCCATAGCCTTTTTCAGCTTAGATTTGAGAGATGCATCACTAAATTACAACATCATGGAGAAACAATCCTTTGCCGATGAAAGCATTATAGAAATTAAAAGTTTACATATTACATTATCATATCATTGCATTTGTCCCAAAAGCCATGGTAAAGGATATTCTCACACATATTGACCCAGATGGCAAGACAGGGAAATGGATTGATGTGATCCTTGAATATGGCATTGAAATAAAACCAAACAAACTCGTCAAGGGTCCAGGGTTGGCCAAACTCAAGGGTTGCCCTTGATATAAATTTTTTTGTTGCCCTTAATGAATAGGAGTAACTGGAGACTCCACAGGTATCATAAATATTTTCTACCTCACCCTAGTATGTAGACATCATTTTTGTACTACATAATTTACAAGATCCTCCTGGTTTAACAAAGAATAAAAATATATTTTTAAAATTGAAAGCCATGAAATTATGTATTTTAGATCAAAGTTTATATTGGACAGATGCTGGAGGTATCTTGCTAAAATTTTTATCGAAAGATGAAACAGATAAATTCATATAGGAATTCCATGAAGGGGACTGTGGAGGAAATTTATATTGGAAAACCACATCCAATAAATTTTTAAGAGTTGATTTTTATTGGCCCAATTTGTTTCCAGATGTGCATAAGAAAGTCAACTCTTGTCACCAATGTTAATTTTTTGAAGGAAATAAAGAGTTTTTACCTTTACCACTAAAACCTATTTCATTTGAAGTCTCTTTCCAACAGTGGGGTCTAGATTTCATTGGTGAAATTCATCCCACCTCCTTAGGCCAACATAAATGGATCTTGGCAACCACTGATTACTTTAAAAAATGGATTGAAGCTATCCCAACTAGAAAATCCACAAATAATTTCATTATCCAATTTCTAGAGGGTAACATTCTATCTAGGTTTTTGTGTCCCTTTAAAATTATCACTAACAATGCTGCAACCTTTAAATCCAAGAAAATGGTGGATTTTTGTGATAAAAACCATATCAAAATGGGACACTGCACTGCCTACTACCCACAAGGAAATAGATTAGCTGAGTATTCAAACAAAATTTTAGTCAACATTATCAAAAATATGTTGCAGGAAAATGAAAAATCCTCGCATAAAAAGTTGATTAATGCCCTGTGGGTTTACCGAATTACTACCAAAAGATCTATTGGAATGTCTCCATTTCAAATAGTATATGGGGTTGATTCAAATTTTCCTACATCATTAGGAATGCCTGTACTAAAATTACTGTAGGAAGCACAAGTGGAAACACATGCTTTACAGAGAAGAATCAACCAGACCATTCAATTGCAGCAATCCAGAGAAGAGGCCTACAATAAGAATAAACTAATTTAGGAAAATGTCAAGAATATTTATGGCAGAAGGAAAAAAGTTGATGATTTCCAAATGGAAGATTTGGTGTTGAAATGGGATTCAAGGAATGAAGATAAAGGCAAGCATGGGAAGCTTGATAGTTTGTGGAAAGAGCCATACAAAATTGAAACTATTGGAGGAAACAATGCATTTTTCTTGAAGGACTTAAATGAAGAAGCACTGCCTCATGGACCTGTTAATGGAAGACTTATTAAACATTAATTTATTCCAGAAAAATTAGTTTCATTTAGAATCATAGTATCTATGCCTACTTTTCTATTGCAAGAGTGAGGGTAATTTACATCAAAATTTGAAGCCCAGAGTAAAGGCCCCAAACTTATGATGATGGATTGCCTATGTTTATGAATAACCAATAGGTGGACCATATTTGGTTGCAAAATAAGGAGAACATACCCAATGGATCAAGGCTACTGATCTACAACATTCTGGGCACCTCACAAGGAGACTGCCATCCTCATTGGAGCCACTATTAGAGTCCTATATTTTATAGTATGACTTGATTGTAGCTGTAATTTTGTACATGATTTGTTGTAAATAATGTTCCATTCTGCAAATTTATTTCCAAAAATAAAAATAAAGAAAAGAAAAAAAATAATAAGTAAAATGGGATAAAAAATAGATATATGAAAAGAACAAAAAATCAAAAAACATGAGAAAAAGGAAAAGAACAAAATGCCCCATAATTTTTTTTTTAAAATTTATAGGAGTGATCAAGCCTAAATTCCACTTAAAAAATGAAAAAAATGCATCAATAGATACTTAGGAATTTTTGAATAAAATGTGCTGCTAGTTAAAATGCCACATTGTAATATAAAAATAGATTAGTTAGGATAATCACATTGTTTAAGTGTGATTAGGCCTAGATTAAATAAAGATTAGATTAGGATTAAAATTGGTTAGCCACATTGCCTAAATGTGGTTAATTAGCAATAAAAAAAAATAAGAAATCATAGAAAAAATCAAAAGAAATAGGCTTGCAAGTTTAAATTTGCCTTTAGAAAATTTAATTTAGATTAGATTAAATTAATCATGTTTTTTAATCATGATTAATTGTAGTGTAAATAAATTTATACTTGTTGCGACGTTTTTGTTGCGATGTAATAATTGTTGGTTAGTTTTCAATGGGCATGGTCTAGGCTGCCTAGATCAGTGGTGGATATGCCACCCCGCACCCCCCATATTCATTCGATATTTATACAACAAGAGGGGTCCAGGGCAGTGGTCTCCACGATACTTCCCTATGCAACGTGGCATCCTCTCCTCATCCCTGCACCCCCCCTTCCAAAACCGCATACCATTCGCACCCCCCTCCGGGTCCCCTCCAAAACCACCTTTCTGTCTCCTGCTAACCTCCAACAATATTCCTATCATTCCACTCCTATCTGGCCACACAACAACACACCACTTGTCCTTTCCCTAAATTGTTGGATAAAATAATCTCCTTGCCATGAATTTTCCTTTTTTTCCATCTTACCATTACCAAAATACCCGTTTTCCCACCCGTTGGACATTACCCATTAAAATTTACTCTCCCCGCTCCTAATAAACAAAAAAAACATAACGGATTGGTGTGTCAGCGACCATAAAGTCCTAACCCTGTAGCTGCAGAAGTTCCTTTGCCTAGAATTGGTACTGATAGACACCTCAGAGCATGATCATCAAAGAAGTTATTCAGGCAACCATCCATTCCTTTAAGGCAGTCATCCAACTAATTTACCTAATACCAAGTAATTATAGTCATTCCACCTCTAAATTCCCTTCTGAATTATGTCTTCCAGAAAGAAGAATGTTTCTGTAGAAAACTCCATTCTCCCCCCAACAGTATATGTGGACCACCAACCCTTAGTCGATCAATTATATCAGATTTCTAAGACCAATTGTGAGTTCTATTTACACGAACTTCACAATTGGCTCAAGCAAAAATACCTTGATCTTAGTGATGACCTAGGGCTATGGGAGTCCTCTCTACCCCAATTTGTTTTCCCTCAGACCTACTATTTCCATAATTTTGTGACCTGGTGTCAGTCCATATATCTTCCCAACCAAAGAACCATTGTGGTCCAAAATGGCGAAGTCCTCTTCTCCATTAATGGCAATACAATTTCAGAAATGTTGCAGGTCCAAAATTAAAATTTCATGCAGCCTTTCCACCTAGATATACTCATGGAAATATACAACAAGCTTGATTTTCCTAAAAGGACCACAATATTCGAAACCTTTCTACCAAAGAGTGCTCAATTACCCAAAACCAACCTTCCTTATCTCGCTTCCATGATCCATGAGATAACCAAGCAGATAATTTCAATGGTTGCATGCCTGTTAGGATACCATTTAGACCAATGGGTTGATGAAACCATCATAGCCTTCCTTTCTGTGTTTTCTTCAAATGAAAAATTCCATATCCATTTTTGTTAGAGTGAATCTTTAACACAAGTAATTGATGACCAGTTCATGAAATTTTCAACTGAATTAGTGTTCAAGTATTCATCAATCCTGGTATATTTGTTTCTTTATTATCAATCATACATATTTCCCTTTCATCTACAAAAACTAGATAGTCAAGGAAACAACAAGTCAGTTATTCACTGGAGCAGTCTGGTCAGGAAGAACAACACTGAATTCACCTTCAGTGATTTTGTAGATCATTTTTTGCATATAACTTCCAATTTGTTAAATAATGATGTAGAGCCTAGGATACATCCAGAAATCAAGAATATTTTGCAATTGAGTGACCAAACCAGAAGAGGAGATTGGTATTTATACCAATCTTAAACATAGATAATAATATATGGTTGTGAATTACCACCTTACAAACTTCCCAAGTTTGTACCAGTTCGAATTTTTTCTTTAGAATACATCAGAAAAATTATCAATATGGATCAACCACATTTCTTGGCAGCAAAGAAAAAAGCACAGTTCAAAATAAAGACACAAGTTGGCCCATTCATCTACAGTACTAGATCAACAGGACAACATGCAGATGATAGTTTGAAACATATGAACTTCAAACAAAACTACACATGGTCCTATGATCCTCTCAGGGTAATTTCAAAGTTAAGAGTGGAACAAAAGTTTACTCCTCATGCACATACCCCTAGACCAGAGATAGAGAAGTTTATGAATCAAGAACACTGGCAAGAGAATACCTTGCAGGAAGCTTAAGAACAAGTACTATCAATGAGCCACACTCCAGTACAACAAGAAATGTATGAGAAGATATCCAGGGAAAACATTTCCCCCACAATGACATAGATTTTAGCAAAGGAGTTTCAAGTATACAATAAGAGACAAAATATCATAGATACAGGGGAGACACATCAAGATAGCAGAGAGAAAACACAATCAATTTTTCTCACGGGTACATGCACCCCATCAGTGTCAAGGAGAGAAGAAATTATTGTTTCATATCCAATGACTCCCATGACAATAAACACACCAATTTCATCACCAACAAGAGAAATGGAGCAGAATAATAAGGAACCAAGTATTTTTGTTGCATACCAAGATATTGTTGGAAATATTGTCATTGATGGCAAAGGAGGTAGCACTCAGGCAAAAGAGGCAGCACTGTAGCAAAGGAAGGCAAAAGAGGCACAGTGAAAGCAATAGAGGCAGCAAGAAGAAAGTCAAAATGTAACAGTCATAGAAGCACAGTGAAGAACCATTATCGGAAGATAGAGACAGAGGCAGAGTGACAGAAGCAGAGACAGAGGCAGAGAGAAGTTACAAAATTCTGGGATCGTAAATCCAAATCGCGGAGCAAGAAGAAAAAGTAGAGTGCGATAGTATACATAAAATTCCGTAGAGTCGCTCACCCACAGCATATAACATAAAACACACCTTAACTGCATACTCCAACCGGCGTTATACAACACGAATCTTATCTCAGGAATCGTACCTCCACCACACATATAAAATACATAACCATATTCGGGGAATCGTACTTCTACCCCCACGTAGCATATAATAAATACAAATATTATTCCGTAACTGCCTACCTGAAGGCAAAATATATATAAGTACATATATTTATTATATACAAGCGTACACTAACAAAAGGTTCTTACTGCACCACCGATGTATAAGGTGGGACCCTCCCCACCCAATCGGAGAAAAGGTTCAATTCCATGGAGTTTTGTTATGTGTCTTATTAAGGGTTTTACCTTATTGAGCTAGATGCCGCGCTATTATTAATCGTATCCGAGTTCCCAATCGCATCGGCATTGGTCAATCGCATCGGAGAACATATGAGTTGCGATTGCGATTGGAAGTCCGGACTCGATGGAGGTATGAATTATAATTCAAACATATTTGAAGTCCTTTCCCAATCGCATCGGCAAAATACAATGAACAGTGGTCAATCTCAACACATATTAAAAGACTTGCGATTGCGATTAAGAGTTCGGACCCGATGGGTGTATTAACGATGGTGTATATATATTTGAATTCCGGCTAATCGCATCGAAACTTTCCGATTGATCGCAAGTCCTTTGTAATATGCTCTGATCAAGTGGCGGACCCGATGGCATTATACGATGGATTTAATAGGTTCAATCGCATCCGGAATCTCAATCGCAATCAGAACTCTCTGATTGATCGCACGACTTTGTAAAACGCTGCGATTGAAGTGGCAGACCCGATCCAGTTATAAGCGGGAGTTGATATATGAAAATCACATCCATGTTCTGATCGCAATCGGAACTTTTCTATTATGCGCCCCGATTGCATTTGATTGAAGCCCGGACCCGATGGGCTTATTAACTATGATTAACAAGTGTTTGAGTTCCAGTTCTAATCGCAAATGGAAATTTGTGAAGGTGCTGTTATATATAAATATATATATATATATATATATATATAAAGTTGTTGCGATTGTATTGAAAAGTGCCGCGTGGTCTGTGGACCCACGGGCCTCGGCTTAAGGTGGAGGGCGATTATCAATATACAATGACTATGATATATGTTCGTTCCGCTTGCGGAATGTTCCACATCAACAAGACACTCATGGCATGAAAAGCGTTGGAATATGGCCCAGAATTACAGTCAGCATATTCATTTATATATATAAAGCGCTGATATAAAAATGAAAAATGCAGTTACACAAATACAGAAGTTACGCAGTAGCCATATACAGAATGACATACAGAGAACAGAAAAGAGATAAAACACAGTCACAAAAGACAAAGACATAGTCAGAGAAAAGACAAATGCGCAGCAAGCCAAGAGACAAAACGAGTGAGCTGGAGTTCTCATTTAAATTTGAATGTAAATGTTTTAATTGTTTTTATTATTTGTGATGCATTGGCAAGTCTCCGAGAGAAAACAGACTCCCACTGTAATGTTAAAATTGACACCTACAGTTATAATTTCTGAGTAAGCTGATAAAAGGAGTGAGAAGGCAGAAGGCAAAGAGACATGACTTTCCATTTCGAATTCCAAGCAGAATACAAACAGTCATGTGAAGAAATCTATAAATAATATCATCTTGATATTCAAGAGAGACAAGTGAGAGTAAATCGAGAGAAGGCAGAATATAGAAGAGTAAGACAGAGAAGATTAAGAAAATCAGAACAGAAGGAGAAGCTACAGAACAGGGCTGATATCTGAGGTAAATCAGCAAACTTTCAGTTTGATAAATTGAGGAAGTTGGAGCTTCCCTATCAAGTTGCAGCTTGATAGTCGTCAGTTGTAGCTGACTGAGGTTGGAGCCTCCTGTAGGTTGGTGCCTGCAGAAAACTGAAGGGAGTTGGTGCTTCCTTGCAAGTTATAGCTTGCAGAATTGAGGTAGGAGCCTCCTGTAGGTTGGTGCCTGCAGAAAAACAGTGGTGAGAGGGAGTTGGAGCTTGCCTTTGCATCACAACAATAATAAGATGTGGTTTTCTCCCTTTATGGGTTTCCACTTATATCTGGTGTCTCTATGCATGATATTTATGTATTGATCTGATATGTATCATTTGCTTAATACCTGTTGCTCTCAAATTAAGTCTACTGCTCTATTAAACTAATACTTTCAGATTACATTCTAAGATTACTCTCACATCAAATAGAGTTTGAAATGAAGGTGTAAATAAGTTTATTGAAAAGTTTAAAAGATCGGGAATGTATTAAACTGATTCACCCCCCCCCCCTCTCAGTTTAATTAGAGATTCAACAATTGGTATCAAAGCCAGTTCCTTTGTACAAGTCTAACGACTGAAAGGAGATCCTAGGTTCCCAAGATGGCTAGTAAAGAAGGATGCTCAACCAATAAAGCCCCTTTCTTCACTGGTGAAAATTATGCTTTCTGGAAAATCAGAATGAAGACATACATAATGTCACTAGGAGTAGAAGTCTGGGCTGCTGTGCAATTAGGATATGCCCTGAAGTCAACTGATACAGAGAAAGAAGCTAAAGAAAGCTTTGTAGCTAATGCAAAAGCCATGAATGCTATCCTGAATGGATTATGTGAAGCATAGTTTATTAAAGTAATGCACAAAGACACTGCCAAGAAAATATGGGATACTCTTGAAGACATACATGAGGGAGACCAGAAAGTAAAAACTGCCAAACTTCAAGTATATAGAGCCCAGTTTGAAAACTTAAAAATGAATGATGATGAAGATGTTGGCAGATTCTTCTTAAAAGTTGCAGAAATTGTTAACAATATGAAAGCTCTTGGAGAAACCATACCAGAAAGTATAGTTGTGCAAAAGATTCTAAGATCACTCCCATCCAGATTTAATCCCAAGGTATCTGCAATAGAAGAGACAACGGATTGGGGGACTCTGCCCATGAACCGGATACTTGGAAATCTAACAGCCTATGAAATGAGGCTCCCACAGAAGAAGCCAAGTACAAGGGAAGCAACATTCAAAACAGAAAAGAAGAAAGAAGAAAAGGAAGAAATATGCTCTTGCTCTGATGAAGAAGAGGCTAAATTTGCCAAGAAATTGGATAGAGGCTCAGGTAGATACAAAGGTAAACTTCCCTTTAAATTCTTTAACTGTGGAAGAGTTGGACATTATGCTGCTAAATTTCCTCACAAGAAAGTAAGAAATCAAGCTCAAGAATCAGAGAAAGACACATCAAAGTTCTAGCAGAAAGGAAAGAAATTCAGCAGAAAATCCTTCTATGCTCAGCAAGACAGCAGTGCATCTGAAGACTCAGATGAACCCTCAAGTGAAGAAGGAACCTCCGAATTTTTATTGATGGCCATAGAAGATCTTGAGGGACTCCTACTAGAAGATGAAGAAGAAGAAGGGGAAGTAGACCTTGAGGGGGAGCTAAGAAGTGCTATGGAGGAGATTGACAGACTCAAACTAAAATGCAGAAAACAAAAAGAGATTCTCCTAAAATGTGTGAAAGAAGAACAAAATTCAGAAGTCCTCATGCAGCTGAAGGTAAAGCTTGAAGAAGCCAAGAAGATAGAGGATATGTTACTTCAGCAAATCAAAGATAAATCTCGAGAACAAGAGAAGCTGGAAGAAGAAATTCTGTGTCTGAGAAAGAAATTAGAAAATGCTCAACAGAAATTTTCTATATACCCTTCTCAAACAACAAGCTCTATTAAGTTGAATGAAATTTTGGTTGCTCAAAGATTCCCTATGATAAAGACTGGAATAGGCTACGAAGGAGAATCAAGTAAAGGAAAAGAAAAGGTTGACAGAGAGATTATTTTTGTAAAATCAAAGAAGGATGAGGAAGTAGCTCAAATAATTCCTAAAAAAGAAGAAATCTGCAATAAGAGAGACAGAGAGCAGAAGAAACCTCTAGTAACAAAGAATATAATGAATACTAAGATGACAGAAAAAGAATCATATGCCCCTAAGTATATCAAATTTGGAAGTCATCAGAGGAAATTCTTCCCTCCTATGAAGAATGCCACCTGCTATGTCTGCCACAAGCCAGGACACATTGCTGCATATTGTTATGCAAAGAAGAGTAATTCAGACCTGCAAAAGATGCAAACAGTGAAGAGGCTATCTCAAACAAACAAATGGAGAAAACAATCTTACATCGGGTATGCAAATAATTTCTATGGTTATTGTTTTTATTGTAAGGAATTTGGCCATAAAATTATTGAATGTAGAAAGTATGGACAAAGACTGATGTTCAATACCTCAAGGAGGTTTATGAGTCAAAGCAATTTTTTTCATGCTCACAATTCTGCAAAAACTATAATCAAATGTTGTATATGAAATCAAATTGGGCATATATCTTCCAAGTGTTCTCTAAAGGGATATAATTCATCACCTCACCAAAGATACCAAACAAAAGGGGGCCTCCAGTGGATAAAGAAAGTGAATAAATGTGACCTGGCTCTAACTGCTCAAGATCTGAAAAGCCAGTGGTACTTGGACAGTGGCTGCTCCAAACACATGACTGGAGACAGAAGCAAGTTTCTAACTCTTGATGAAAAGAAATCTGGCAATGTTATTTTTGGTAATGATAAATCAGGAAAGATCAAGGGAAAAGGCTCAGTCAGCATAGACAATGGCAGAGGAAAAGCCCAAGAGGTACTATTTGTGGATGGACTAAAAGCAAATTTACTGAGTGTCAATCAGATGTGTGACAAAGGCCGTGAAGTTCTTTTTAGAACACAAGATTGTGTAGTCAGTTCAAGCACAACAGGAAAGACTTTGCTCAAAGGTGTTCGAACAAAGAACAATGTATACATAGTGAAAGAGGAAGATGAAGCCTGCCATCTTAGCAAACTTGAGGAGTCATGGTTGTGGCATAGGAGATTGGGACATCTCAGCTTTGACCATATCATCAAATTGAGCAAGAAGAAAGCTGTCAAAGACATGCCAGAAATAAAAAGGCCTCCAAGTACTATATGCAAATCTTGTCAATTGGGGAAACGGACTCGCACATCCTTTAAATCTAAAGAGGAGTTGTCAACAAGAAGACCACTCCAGCTTGTGTACATGGACCTGTGTGGACCTGCTAGAACTAGAACACCAAGTGGAGAATCCTATTTCATGCTGATAATAGATGACTTCTCCAGAATGACATGGGTTGCCTTTCTCAAAAATAAATCAGAAGCATTGGAAAAATTTAAGATATTCAGAGCATTAGCAGAAAATCAAACTGGATGCAAGCTGAAATGTATCAGATCAGACAGAGGAGGAGAATTCACGGATTATGACTTTGCAGACCTATGTAATGAACATGGAATAAAGCAACAATTTACTATTGCAGGGACACCTCAGCAGAATGGAGTAGCAGAGAGACAAAAGCAGTCACGGCCCGCAAAAAATAGCGAGGAGCTATGATGCAAGAGAATAATATTGCTGAAGCATGCAGGCGACAGAGTACACACAGCAATACCTAAACAAAACCATCTTCGCGTAAAAAATACTCGAATATCTGAGAACATAGGAACAGCACAATATGGGCTTTGGTATCCTAAAGGCAAGAGCTTCACCTTAACAGCATATGCAGATTGGGCCAGTTGTGTGGATGACAGGAAGAGTACAAGTGGAGGTGCATTCTATCTAGGAGAAAGTCTGGTGGCATGGCTAAGCAAGAAACAAACATTCATATCTATGTCTACAGCTGAAGCAGAATATATAGCAGCAGCAGCATGTTGTACACAGGTCATGTGGATGAAGCAAACTCTTCAAGACATGAAGGTAAGCATTAATGAACCTATCTCAATCAAATGTGATAATACAAGTGCTATAAGTATATCTAAAAAATCTTGTGCTTCATTCAAAAACTAAACATATACCAATCAAGTATCATTTTCTCCGAGAACAAGTGGCTCAGAAGATAGTTAAACTGGACTATGTATCAACGAAAGAACAGATAGCAGATATATTTACCAAACCACTTGCCAGAGAACCATTCGAATACTTGAGAGACAAACTAGGAGTAGTATCTGTAGATACTATTCTCTAATATGAAGATAAAGTACAGTCTCAGGGGGAGAACAAAACGAAGATATCATTCCAGGGGGAGAACAACCAGCAAGATAAGCATAAAACAAGTCCATAGGATCAGCATTATCAATATTATCAACATTCAGAAGCAACAAGAACCTTTCAATCGTAAAATGCATCATCTCTGTCTGCAATCTAGCACATATTACAGGCACTACAAATGAAACACATCATAGTCCAATTTCAGCAGAAGAGGACCTAAACGTAACTCAGAGAAAGGAAATACAATGACAGAACCCATACGGAGGGATGAGGTGTCATCCTTTGCCATTGATGTCAAAGGGGGAGGAAGAACAAATAGCAAACAGGAAGAGCAAGCAACAAGAGAAAGAGAAAGCAAACAGAGAAAGTGGATTGCCATCAATGCCAAAGGGGGAGACTTTTGGAAATATTGTCATTGATGGCAAAGGAAGCGTACTCGGGCAAAGAAGCGTACTTGTAGCAAGGAAAAAGGCACATGAAACGATAGAGACGAGAAAGTCAAAATGTAACGGTCATAGAAAAGGTTCAATTGGCGGAGTTTTGTTATGTGCTCTGATTAAAGGCCGGACCCGATTGAGCTATATGCCACAGTTTATTGCTAATCGCATCTGAGTTCCCAATCGCATCGGAATTGGTCAATCGCATCGGAGAACATGTGAGTTGCGATTGCGATTGGAAGTCCGGACCCGATGGAGGTATGAATTATAATTCAAACATGTTTGAAGTCCTGTCCCAATCGCATTGGAAAAATACAATGAACAGTGGTCAATCGCAACACATATTAAAAGACTTACGATTGCGATTAAGAGTTCGGACCTGATGGGTGTATTAACGATGGTGTATATATATTTGAATTCCGGCTAATCGCATCGCAACTTTCCGATTGATCGCAAGTCCTTTGTAATATGCTTCGATCAAGTGGCGGACCCGATGGCATTATACGATGGATTTAATAGGTTCAATCGCATCTGGAATCTCAATCGCAATCGGAACTCTCCGATTGATCGCACGACTTTGTAAAACGCTGCGATTGAAGTGGCGGACCCGATCCAGTTATAAGCGGGAGTTGATATATGCAAATCGCATCCGTGTTCTGATCGCAATCGGAACTTTTCTATTATGCGCCCCGATTGCATTTGAGTGAAGCCCGGACCCGATGGGCTTATTAACTATGATTAACAAGTGTTTGAGTTCCAGTTCTAATCGCAAACGGAAATTTGTGAAGGCGCTATTATATATAAATATATATATATAAAAAGTTGTTGCGATTGTATTGAAAAGTGCCGCGTGGTCTGTGGACCCACGGGCCTCGGCTTAAGGTGGAGGGCGATTATCAATATACAATGACTGTGATATATGTCCATTTCTCTTGCGGAATGTTCCACATCAACAAGACACTCGTGGCATGAAAAGCGTTGGAATATGGCCCATAATTACAGTCAGCATATTCATTTATATATATAAAGCGCTGATATAAAAATGAAAAATGCAGTTACACAAATACAGAAGTTACGCAGCAGCCGTATACAGAATGACATACAGAGAACAGAAAAGAGATAAAACACAGTCACAGAAAAGACAAAGACACAGTCAGAGAAAAGACAAATGCGCAGCAAGCCAAGAGACAAAACGAGTGAGCTGGAGTTCTCATTTAAATTTGAATGTAAATGTTTTAATTGTTTTTATTGTTTGTGATGCATTAGCAAGTCTCCGAGAGAAAACAAACTCCCACTGTAATGTTAAAATTGACACCTACAGTTATAATTTCTGAGTAAGCTGATAAAAGGAGTGAGAAGGCAGAAGGCAAAGAGACATGACTTTCCATTTCGAATTCCAAGCAGAATACAAACAGTGATGTGAAGAAATCTATAAATAATATCATATTGATATTCAAGAGAGTGAAGTGAGAGTAAATCGAGAGAAGGCAGAATATAGAAGAGTAAGACAGAGAAGATTAAAATCGGAAACGAGAAGAAGCTACGAAACCGGTGATATCACAAGGAGTAAATCGACAAACTTCGGTTGATAAATTGAGAAGTTAGACTTCTATCAGTTGCGGCTTGATAGTCGTCGATTGGCTGAGGCGGGTTAGTACTGCAGAAAATTGAAAGGAGTTGGTGCTTCCTTGCAAGTTGTAGCTTGCTGAATTGAGGTAGGAGCCTCCTGTATGTTGGTGCCTGCAGAAAAACAGTGGTGAGAGGGAGTTGGGGCTTGCCTTTGCATCACAGCAATAATAAGATGTGGTTTTCTCCCTTTATGGGTTTCCACTTATATCTGGTGTCTCTGTGCATGATGTTTATGTGTTGATTCTGATATGTATCATTTCTTAATACTGTTGCTCTCAAATTAAGTCTCTTGCTCTATTAAACTAATACTTCCAGATTACATTCTAAGATTACTCTCACATCAAATAGAGTTTAAAATGAAGGTGTAAATAAGTTTATTGAAAAGTTTAAAAGATCGGGAATGTATTAAGCCAGTTCACCCCCTCTCAGTTTAATTAGAGATTCAACAGATATTAAAAGAAAGAACTTGGCAATCAAGGCTTCTACATTCACACAATTTTGGAAGTAGACAACTACTTCCCAATGCAGGCTCCTCTCAACTTTTGACTTAGACAAAGGAAGAATGTAGATTTCCTTCTTGGAGCCGAAGGTTGCTCAACCTCAGACAACTGATGATTATAAGCAGTCTATTTTCTCTTTTGAAACATATACAATTCATCCCATAGACCAAATGGATTTACACAAACAGTCTGGTGAGATTTTTTTAGTACATTAACTAATTCTGCTATGAAAACAACCAAGATTAAAACTTATGTACATAATATCCAGACACAGTTGAAATTAGAAAGAATATTTTCTTTAGCTAAAGATACAAATATTAAGTCTTTAGAGGAACTAGTGATCAATTTGGATATGATCCCAGTAATGTGAAAGTAGCTGAGGAGATTATAAAAACCAAAAATGCAGACATAGCATCATTGAGGAAGCAGCTAAAGCTTCCCTTCCACTGAAGCTCCAAGGCCAAAGAATTTGGAGAAATCGAGAAGGAAAAGGAAAATATGTTCAAAATTATTATTGAACAAAATGATCATATTGCTAAAATGGAGAAACTTTTAAAGGAAAAATAGCAGTAGACCACTCCAGCACAAGCCATCTGGCTGGCTACTATTATAGCAGTAGGTACAACAACAAGATAAGCATCAACTTCAACAATAACTTCAACTGTAGAAACACAGTCCAACACTACACCAACCGATTTATTTAAAGCTATGGAGTACTTGTCCCTTAAAGACCTGGAGATTGAAAATTTGAATGAAAATTTAAACAAATTACAGGAACATAAGCTTAAAGTGGATAATTCCTATCTGGAAGAATTACAAAAAATTATACAAGCTTACAAAAAGGGTAGAGTATTTAGAGAAACAAAGTATTATGTCAGATACCATTTCACAGACCAAAGAGAATATTTTGGTAGAATTTAATGAAGAAATCACAAAAATATGGCCATCCATCGATATCATCTTTGAACAAGATGAATTGGTGCTGAAATCAAGAACTTTAATAACATATGTGAACAGGGAACTTGGCACCAAACTTAGTGATGCTAATTATTTGATCAAGATATTAAATTCAAAATCTAGAGAAGAATTAGAAGCATTAGATATAGAAGTCAGAACAAACACCATTTTGGAAGTGAGAAATATTCTCACCAAGAAAAGTCTGATGGTACAATTGTTGAACAAATGTGGAAGTTTATAGAATATAACACAGATATTTCACAAGAAGTTTAATATTTTGCATTAAAAGGGTCTCCCTCGACTGCAAGGATTGGGAGATAAATTAGTCAAACTCGAAGAGTATCAATAGATATTATATAGTATTGCCACAGAAAAATCAAAATTTGAAAAAGTTAAAGACACCATGAAATGGAAGGCATTCATGGAAGGTATCAGTTATGACTTGTTGATCAAACATGAAGTAAATCATTCATTTCTTGTTAAGCCTACCTTTGAAAAATACACAGAGGTAGATGAAACATATTGAAAGTTAATCATATTTCCACTGCCAGATGAAAAAAGATGGGAAAAGTTGTGTGAATTAATAGAGTAAAAATCATCAAGAAATCATAATAAAGTCAACAACCGAACAACTATTTGAAGGACCAGGCATCTCCAGCCATCCTTGAAAATAGTGCCAACAAATACAACAGTTTCAAATTTCCTACACGTTTGTTCTATCTTTGTAAAACAATTTTTGATATTTTGTAAGAGATATTGAGATTTTCACTCAAGATATTTTTTGATAAGTTTGTATATATACTTCCAAATTCAAAGTATTATCGGTTGGGATTTGTATGAAGAAATAGATTGTTGAATGTAAAGTTGTTCATTGAGCTCAAGTGGACAAAATCCAGTAATACATAATGCTTTTCAATATTCATGTGTCAGACTTGTTGGTGATGTATTTTCTCTTGTTTATGTGTTTCTTTTCTCTGTTAATTCATATGTTTATCTCATCCATTTTGTTCTGAGGAAAATAAGAATATGAATTTGTTTAAGTACATTCAATTCTGGCTTTTTAACAAAATTAATCTTTTCCACTCAAGTTAAACAATAGAATTCTTAACTGCTCTATGTTTACTGGATCCTTACTATTTTTCTCCTTTACCATATCACGAATCTTTTTAGATCTAATAAGTTTTCCTACCCTGCCCTGTTAAATTTGTTTCTCATTGCTTTAATTAATAAACTTAAAGTTTAATTGAATCCATTTCCCAATGAATTTCCTTCGATGTTCCAACCAAAACAATTTAAAAACCAAACCCTAAACTTCACATCTAGCCTAAAATTCTAAAATCAACAAAGTTAAATTTGACAGAGAGATCCCTCTCTGAAGCTGGTAGGGATAGATCCCAGCTTCCAAAGTGGTTATGTGTTTACCTCTGTGTTTATTTCACAACCTTAAGAAATTACAGAGTGATAAAGCATAGCTTAATAACATTTCAAACCAAAAATATGGCCAATAAAGATACACTTCTCAGATTTATTATCTAGCTTACTGCTATTTTCCTTTGGAACATGTATGTAAGCATCACAACCAAATACTATGAGATGCTTAAGATTTGGTTTCTTACCAGTCCATACCTTGTGTGGAGTCTTTTCATACAATGCTAATGAGGGTGATCGATTTACCATGTAACATGCAATATCCACTGCCTTTGTCCAAAATCCATGTCCTAATCTAACACCACTGAGCATGCTCCATGATTTTTCCATCAATTTCATATTCATCCTTTTGAAACTCTATTTTGCTAAAGTGTGTATGGAGTGATATTCTGCCTTGCTATATCAAACTTCTTACAAAATTCCTCGAATTCATTCCCATACAATTTTCCACTATTAATTATCCTATATATCTTATTTTTCTTCTATCTTTGATTCTCCACAAGAGTCTTAAACTCTTTAAACTTGTCAAAGACTTCAAATTTCCTCCTGAGGAAATAAATCCACGTATTTCTGTAGAAGCCATCTATAAATGAGACATAGTCAATATATTTTCCCAATGATGGAATCAACATAGTTCCAAACACATAATTGTGCACCAATATTCCCTCCACCTTCATAACACCAAAGGAGAATCTTATTTGATTCTGCTTCCCATATAAGCAACATTCATAGAAATCAAAATCCAGATAATAATCATACTTACCTTATACTATACCTTTACCATGTAGTACTTAAATTCCCTTCTCTATGATATGTCTCAGTGTTTGATTCCACATCATAGCCTTCTTTCCAGAGACTATAAGAGTTTTCCCCATTCAACTCCACTCTAAAAAACAATGAAAATTTTGCACCCATCATTAATAGTGCTTGCATGTTGGGTATGTGTTATATTCTTTCCATGAATGGCTTCGGAATACTTTTTTTGGGGTTTCGGTAGTGCCCAAAAAAAAAATTTGGGGCAATTTTGCACATGGTTTTCGTGCATGGTTTTGGGCATGATGGTTTTATGCCCATGATATTTTACAGATCCAGTCAAGGGGACTACAATTATGTTCTAATCTAGGATTAGTGGATTGGGGTTTATGAACACTTTGACATGTATATATATGTATTGTAACATTGAAAGGAATATAATGAAAAATCAATTTGGTAGTCACAGTTTTGGGATCTAGGGGAAAATCTCCGTGTATATTTATTTTATGTTCTCACCATTTTATATTTTTTATTTTAAGAATTCGTTTGCAAGTAATTTATGTACAGGGTTAAAAGCTACATTCCCAACAACTTGTATATATTTCTAATCTAAACTCTCACCAACAATACCATTGGTCCTCGAACCATCCTAAAGTTTTTATTTTCAAACATTATTTTTACACCTGCATTGCTCCTCTTCCTTACAAAAATTAAAATTTTGGCCAATCTTGGGATCTGCAGAACACTAGGGAGTCTTGTAATCTATTCATCCATAGGATTCAACATGGATTTTCCTCATACTATGATTCTGGAAGTCGAGTCATCTCTTAGGAAAACATCACCACCATCATACTTTTCATACTTGCAAAATGACTTCGTGTGAGGAGTCATATGAAAAGATGCATTTGAGTTGACCAACCATGCCTGATGATCTCTATATGTGTTTGAAGAAGCCAAATACACATCCAATACTTCATTTGGGGAGTTTTTATCTTAAGTAGAAGGAGAATCATAAGATCCCTTCTCTCCCTCAACACTTTGAATCTACAATGTTTCTTGTAATTCCCTTATTTTCCACATCTCCAACACATATTTACAATTTTTCTTGGAGATTTAGATCTTCCTCTAGATTTATATCTCCCACTCTATATTTTTGTTTCTATCCAAGTAGAATCCTCTTATAGATAAGAAATGTGTTCTTTGACCTTCCATGTTTTTCCATCTCATCTCCTTTAATAATATGGCGAAGACTATTTCATCAAAACTTAAGGTAGTTGCATTCCTACCGATGGCAACAACTAGGATATCCCATGATTCTAGTAAAAAACACAATAAAATGATACACTTATCTTCATATGAAATCTCAATATCCACATATAATAGTTGACTTACCATATTATTAAAGGTGTTTATATTCTTTGTCACCAAGACAATTGTTCACTAGGTTTTTAGATTCATACAAATCCCTGACTTTTTCCACAATTCCTTCACTTTCACTTCTTCTAAAACATTTAATACTAATTTTGAGAGACACAATGATATTTTTCTTTTCCCCTTCTAATACAACTTGGTCTAGTCCTTTGTCGACATAATCGTCAGTGCAATACCCAAATCCACAATGATCCACTGATTTTTCTCCACTAAAATATCTTCCATTTTGAGCTTCCACAACTTAAAATTATGTCCATTGAATTTCTTGATCTCTATAGTTGAAATACTTGTCATTTTCTTTCATTTCAAGAATGGATATCACAAATATCCCACTATAACAAGATTTACCACAAGCTTGAGCCAACACCCTTATCCATGAAGGCATCCCCTTGAATCCAAACTACTATGATACCAAATGTTGGTTTCAACCCTGTATAATAAATTCCTACAAACAAATTATTAATAAAAAACAGAAAATATATAATGGCACACAAACACACATTTAACACATATATTTTACCCTAGAAACCCAAACCGAAAAAACCAAAAATATTTTTCAGTATATAATTTCTTTACAATATTACAATAAAATATGTAAATCCGACGACATCCATAAACCCCCAATCCATTAACCCTAAATTATAATACAATAGTATTTACTTTACTGGAATTTAAAAACCATGAAATTGCGTGCCATAAAATTTCTAAAAATAAAAGTCTTGTGCTAAGAACCACCAGAAACATAAATAAAAATCCATCCCATTTTTTTTCGGGAGCTTCGTCCTTAAATTCCTGAGAAGGGCAAGCTACCATCTACGCTACACACAACACACATGAATAATTTTTGGGGACATTACTACAATTCACTCAATTTTCAACGACCTTTGTTTGTTCTTTCGACTCCCTCTCGTCGCTCTCATGACAAATACGAGTTCCAAAAAATTTCGCATGGCGTGTAGTCACAATTTTTACCTCTCAAGTTTTCATCGGAATTCCGACGCAAACCATCATCGAAACCTTGGTCCCACAAGGCAACCTACACCGAGTCAAAATCATTATATGTTGTTGTAACCATCGTTGGAAACTGTGTTGGAATACCGACGCCTACACCGAGATTTTTTCGATAAATTGTCCATAGTGACGATGCCCTGTTCCATCAGAAACGTTGTACGACAATTATTCCAAGTTTCTTTCGACAAATTTTCCAAAGTGGTGATGTCCTATGCCATCAGAAACACCATCGCAAGAGTGACGCCTATGCCGAGTTTTTTCTGATAATTTTTCCATGGTGGCGACGTGCTGTTTGAAATGCTAAATTTTTTTCGAAAAATTTTCCATAGTGGCGACATCCTGTGCCGTTGGAACTTGGAACCATCGTCGCATGAACGACGCCAACACCAAATTTTTTCTGACAAATTTTCCACAGTGGGGATGTCCTATGCCATTGCAATGTTTGTCAAAATACTGACGCCAATGCAAAATTATAAAGAAAAAAAAAACCCAAAATTTGTTTGCAAACTGTCTGTCATAATATCTCAACCAGATGTGGTTTCTTGTACTTCCATAATCTCAAGTTTTATAGAGGGAGGAATGTAGCTCCATTCCTACATCATAAAATTGGATTTCAAGTATCTCTATTTGCAATAAATTCACTGATTTTAATATAATCATCATGCAAAAGTATAGACAATGCATGTAACCTATTTGACAAAATGTCTAAATGAAATCAAGTGCCATGGAACTCGAGAACATTGGAGTTTTTTGGGCAGGGGATAGTGAAGAGGCTTTGAGATTGTTTTTTTTGTTTTCAAATGTCATAAGAGAGCTGCAAGACTAACTAGGTCATATTCAGTAGTGTTCTAAAAGGATGTGTTTGTAGTAGAGAGCAAGGATTTAGGAAGCAAGTCAAGATGGAATTCATTAATTTTAGGATATGCGCAAAGCATAAATATAGAGATTTCAAGCATTGAAGTTGTATAAGAGGGGCTATGGATCATGCACACAAGGTGTTTGATAAAATTTTCACACAAGATGTGTATGCATAAACAATGTCAATGGAAGAATCCTCCAAGATGAAGCTAATTTTCATAGTGATTTAAGTTTCTCTTGGTTTGAATTCCTATTAATATTTTGTACCTTAAGAAGCCTATATATTGGGAGATAACATGAAGAAATAGGAAATGCATGGAATGATCCAAGAACAACATGCTTCCCACAATAGGTTCTCAAAGTCCATTTATTTGTTCAATATGGAGAAACCCATCTGGTAAGTACCAATTAATGGAAGATTTTCTTAGAATAATACAATATTGTAGAATCACCTATATCATCTAGTAGCCTCTCTAGGAAGCTTAAGAAGGTAAATATATACATATTTTAATCATTACAAGCACCCTTCTTGACACACATTGTAATTTTTTTTTATGGGTGTATTTAAAATGCCCGTCAAGTGCTGACAAAATTTCTCAATGAAACATTGATACTTGACCATCATGATGGTGACATATATCCTTCATGGACATGCCTAAAATTCTTGGAAACTGTATCAGTAAACACAATTAGAAGCCATCCATGTCAACCCTAAGTCTTTCACTATTATTCTCAATTCTTGTGCTTGATTCTAACTAATAGAACAAGGCAGGTGGGTCCATCCCCACATTATCAAAACTAGGCTCAAGTTCAAATTTTTTTGTTTGGAACTTGTTAGTGTGTATGCTAGTGAAGGAAGGAAACTCATATCATAAATAATCTAGATCACGAAATATTGTGGTACATGCCACTTTTGTGTATTAGCTATTGTGGTAAAGATGGTTGGGAAAATGTTTCATGCACTCTCAATGTTTATTGCATCATAATAGTACACCATAGTTGTAATGTTATGCCTATACACATTTAAAGAGGATAACCATACAAAAACCTTGAAATCATAGAGAGTAACAATGAGAAATGTATGCAATTAAATCCTTTCAAGTGATAGTGATGGAGATGTAGTAAAAGAAAAAAAATACTAAAGATAGAAATAACTCCTCCAAGGAAAAAGAATGGAAAATGCAAAGTTGGGATTTGATGCTTTCAGATTGGGTATGATGCATTTAAAAAGAGAGCATCAAGTCTAATACATAAGATTTTTGCTTGACAATTATACCATGCAAGTGAATCATGTTGACCTTAAGCAGGATGAGTGATTATTCCATTCTCAAATGTGGGTTAATGAGATACTTTCCATTTCATCATGGATACAGTGGGAGGAACCAATTATGGTAGACTCCTTCAAGTCACTTCATTTAAAACCTATGTTGTATCCACAAATTCACACAATTATGAAAGAGATTGAGAAAGGAGGCATAGAGATGATTTTGGTTCAATTAGAAATGCAAAAGTTTAGACTTTTGAAATCAAACCCCATATGTTATATTGAAATAATGACCACATTATGGGCTCTTTCCATGAGAACCAATAGAGAAGGAGGTTGAAATCATAGGTTTTCATAAACAACAAAAATACAATTATGATAATTACCTAAGTCAAAAACCAACATCAGATCCCAAGGACATTAGTGATGAAATGAAAAACCTAAAATTTTTCATTCATTGGATTCACTGGCATTATAGGGTGCCAAAATCCATTTCTAGCTAAATTTTTATATTCTCATCCTAATATTTCAAAGTTCAAATTTTATATCTGTAGTCATGTGGAGGCTTCTTGATGTAGGAGCATCAACAAACACTCAATTGACCGAGAAAGTAAAAATCTTTTACTAGAGGAGTTGGTTCCTCAAAGTATGGGATTTGTTAGTTAATTTAGAAATAGTATCACTAAATTCCATGTAAACCCTTTAATATTATAGTATTGTTATGCTAAGAGGCTTGAAATATTTGTTTGAAGTCAAATTGGGTCATCCGAACCACTATTCATGGATATGGAAGGATGCCATCGATGTATTTATTCATTCTTTGAATTTAATAAAATAAGCAGTGTGGAGTGAGTCTGAATTGAATTAATTTATTCCCAAAGCATTCCTTATGAAATAGTATTTCTTTATCCTTGAACGGATATACATATATTATAAATATTGCAGGGGATCTATGTTGCACCCATAATTTAGTTTTAATCCTCATAATTAGAGACAGAGGTAGTGGTAGATTGTTCCAAGACCACACAAGTGGGAGATCTGTTAGTGCAAAGGAGTTGAGATCAGAATACATAGGTGGGGGAGGCAAACACTCAGTCATTTTTTCCTTTCAGCAAAAGTTTATCACCTGATAGGACATGGGGAGACGGAATCAACATTCGGTCAACAAGTATCTTTCACAGAATGTGCCCGGGGTGACGTGTCATAGATATTATTCACTGGAAGATCAAAAGATTAACATGAAAAAGAATTTTCGGGGTGAATAAACACCGGGCGGATGTGGAAACCATCAAATGTGGAGAAGCTAGGGTGAATTGGAGCTAGTACATTGGTGGTGAGATGATAGTGTGGTTACATGGAAAATGTAGGTGTATTATAAAAAATACAGAGGCTAGAGTCCGCTTTAGATGGAAGCTTGAAGGGGATAATTGATGAAAACATTATCATCCTAGAATGGGATTCCCACAAGAAAAAAAGCCTTTGCGCATAGTTTGGAAGAGATAGGGTGATGTAGATTCAGGATGACATGTAAATGTGATGACATGTGAGGTTGGCCAATGTGGAGCACACAGGGTACTGACTCCTCCTAGAAGAATTAAGGAAGAATTGAGAGATTGCAAATAATGGGAAATTTCACATTCCACAATCTGTCTCTCGGGGGATTCCATTGTGCATATTATTGAATAGTTCAGTGTGATGTAAGGTTGGGAGGATGTGTCCAGACAGATAAAATAATTGAACTCTAAGGTAAAGGGATAGGGTTCCAATACCAGGTTTTGAGGCTTGGTCACATTACGTGAAGAGAGAGGCGATCTTAAAGCACTGGGAGCTAGTCAAGTGGTACCATGCTATTTATAACACTTGTAGATAAAGGCTTGATCTTGGTGGTTTTTTGTAAAGGTAGACCCCTCCCTTTTGATTGTATGTATATATATTTTGGGTTTGGTGGATATTTTTAATTAAAAAAAAGTCCTAATTTGGAACTTGGTTCCAAGTCTTGGTTGTGGTGGTTCTGAAGTGGGCTTGAGGGTTTGAGTTTAAATTTGACAAGGTATGCTCAAACTGAATTTAAGCCTTAGGTCTGCATCATTAGTGGTATCAGAGTAGGATAACCTACTCGATTGAATATTATAGAGGTTGGGGGAATTTTTTTATATAAAAAATATATTATTTAGATCTCTATTTCTGATACATGCAAAATATGTATAATGGTATGAAGAATTACATAATGTAGTTGCAGAGTGTGAATTGCAGAGGGAGATCCAAGCATAATTTTTTAGTGTAGATTGAAACAATTGAAGTGGAGTGACAATATACCACTGTGAAGATTGCGAAAGGTGATATTTAGTATGTGGATTGTGGAAGAAAACGAAGAGAAGTTCGTTGCAAACTGGAACCAATAGAGTGGAGTAGAAGGTTGATATTTTGAACAAGAATTGAGAAATAAGGGTGGATCATAAACAACCGAATTTGTACCAACAAGAAATATTGGGAGGTTGAAAAAGAAACTAGATGACAGGTAGTGAGTTTTTTTTTTTCAAATAATTTAAAATCATTGAAACAGGTAGCAATAGAAAGAAAGAATACAATGGCAGAGGTTACAACCAGAAATTTGTGATAGAGGAGGAAGAGAGCAAGTAAAATCTCTTAAAGTAAATCTTGTGGCAGGAAAAGTTGTGGTGAGAACGTTATAAATAGTTTTCAGTTGGATACTGGAAGTAAGGGAACAATGGAATTTCTCAGGAGGAGAATATTGTGAGCAGAGTGCAGAAGCCATAGGAGAGCAAGGAGTGCTAAAAAATTTCCAGGAGACAGAATGAATGATGTTGAAAGAGTAAGCTTAGGAGGAATGATTAATGAGGAATTGAGTAGTAGTGTTGAATACTAACTACAAAGAGAGAAGGATTGGTTGCAACTCATAGTGAGAATGGAGAAGGTCACAAAAGAGAATATGGAGATGACTACACATAGTCAAAGGATTGGTTCAAAAGGAAGCCATAGTAAGATGAAAAAGGATGCCATTACAGTTGGCAAGAGGAGAATGAGTAATGAGGAACTTTACAAATAGATGGATGAGATAAAGGAAGATCGTACCAACTTGAAGAAGATACTAGAGAAGGTAACTATAGAAGAATTAAAACAATAATTGTATGTAGGGAAAAGGGTTAAGTTGCTCGTCAAGGAGTTATTTACTTCAAAAAAACCATCTTGGGATTTCCACTATACAAAAATTTCTGGGAGGTTTTAAAAAATGAAACTTAGAGAATATTGAGGATAAATCTCAGGGAACATCTACTCGAAAATTCAGATCTTTGTTCATTATACTTTCAGATATATGCTCTAAGGAATTTAGGGTTCCTAAATGCTCCTAAAATCAGTTTAAAACATGTCAATTTGGAATTTTTGCTATAAAATGTTTTCCTTGCAGATATTAGTCGTTGAAACTTGTATAATATTGAGAAGAAATCTCAAGGAACATCTGATTCAAATTTCAGATCTTGGTTCACTATACTTTGGAATATATGCTCTAAGAAAGTTAGGGTTCCTGAATGCTCCTGATATCAATTTCAAATAAGTCAATTTGGAATTTTCGTTATAAATTTTTTTCTGGAATGTTTTTGGATGGTAAAATTGGACCATATTTAAGTGAGATATTGGGGAAAATCTTGTTCATAAATTTTTTTGCTACAATTTCGAAGATATACTCTCTGAAACTTAGGGTTTGTGAAAGATCCTAAAAATTAGTTTCAAACAAGTTAGCTTGGTATTTTTTATATAACTTGTTTTTTGGGACATTTCAGACTGTGAAATATTCAAATATATTAAGAAACATATATAAGTACCTTAGATACAATTTTGACAATTTTATTTGAATATCTGGGCACATGGCATGCTATACAAGTTTGTTCATGGGAACAGTCCAAAAATCAACAAGTTTTGCGAAAGTTAATATAAATTTTATTTGACACATAAAATTTTGCTCAGACCTATGGAACTGTAGAGAAGAAATATGAAAGTACTATAGGCCCAAATTTCAATCTCATAAGCGTTGAAATTGCAGATATACACTAGAATTAAGTTTATCTAGAAGGAACAACTCTAGAATAATGTTTTAAAAGGTGTGTTAAATTAAAAATACCATAAATTTTGATTCAGATGTCCGATTGAGATGATTCAAAAGCCATTGGAAAGTGAAAACATAGAAGAATATATATTACAAAGGATGATAATGATTTCATATCATTACTTTTAATATATTAAAGTTGTAATATAATGGTTTGGGTTAGTCCTCAATTAAGAAGTAATGACATACCTAAATTTAGTGGAAATGAAGATGCAGATGCAATCAATCCCATATAATGGTTAAGGGTGGTGAAGGAATCTGTCGATTATCCTTTACTAGAATGTCATTACTTTATTGGTGAATCTCATGATCTGTGGTTTATTTTTGACATGGATACTAGATGGAACATTACAAGGGAAGCATTTGAAAAACTGTTTTCCAATAAATGGATAAAGGATACAAAAATGGAGCCATTGTATAAAATTCAAGATGAATTATCAGAAGCTAAAGAAGATATCAAGAATAAAGGTAATGAGATATCTAAGATGCAAAACTTTAATGAATCAATCATTATGGAGATTGAACAATTAAAACAAGGGGTGAGTAGCAAGGGGAATTGGAAAAAGGATGAGTCAAGGGAAGAATTGAAAAAGAAAGATGAAAAAATATATAGATTATGAAACCATAGTAGAAAAATAATAGATGATGTTAAGAGATTGGAAGAAGAAAATAAGCATTATCAAAGTTAATAAGAGACAAGGATCATAGATAAAGAGACTAGCAAAAGACTAGAAGAGGAAATTTGTAAGAAGTTTGAAGAATCCCTAAATATGGAAGTGGTAAAATAAGAAATGCATTCTAGAATTGAAGAAAAATTTCAAAATTTGATACATGAAATCACATGGCAGCATAAAAAAGAGAAAGAATACAATATTCAAGAAGGTCCCTGGGAGATACTTGAAGAATGTTAAGCCCTATATAATCCCCATGTTAACTCTAAAATCCCTTATTAAACCTTAAATCCACGAACAATATGAGTCATAGAAGCGTGCCACTTATAATAATACAAGCCACTGTAAAGTGATTTAAATACAATTTCATACTAGAGAGTAATGTCATTGTTCGTTTAAGTGATACCACTGGGCCAGTGTGCAATGCCCGATGCCATTCTACCACCATGCGATGAGCCATTCCTCTGTTCCACTGTGTGAGAGCGATGCCATATAGAGATGCCACTGTTGGATGAGCGATGCCACTGAGATAAATTTCGTGCCACAGTTATATGTGAGCTACATGAAACCATTGTATAATGATACTATGTATAGATTGATGACATAGAGAAATACATAGGTGACAATGCGAGCCTCAGAGTGTTGTGAGCTACAGAAATTCATACATGAGACATAGAAAGAGAGTGCGAGCCATAGGTATAAAAAAGCGATCCATAGGAAAATATTTTTTGAGCCATAAAAAGAATGTGATGCCACAAGGATATGATTCGAGCCATAAAAGGAATCTGATGCCACAAAACAGGAACATACACAAGTCCTCAAAGTTGAACAATAAAAACCATTATATAAGATAAAACGAGCCACATATATTCTGATACAAACCAGAGAGATATTAGTGTGAACTCTATATAATTCGAGCCTCCATTGAATACATGATGTGAGCCTCTAATGTGAAATATCTGAAACTGCACTTTGGGAGGAGGATCAATCCAATATTTATATACATTCAAGATGCCTTCAAATGTTAAGTTTACTTTAGATATTTTGGAGGGAAATTAAAATTTGCTCATTTAAATATATATTTTCCAAATGCTCTCCCATATAAATTTGTCACATTAATAATAATATTTCTTTATCCATTTTATAATTCTTCTTTTGGGGAAAGGAGGGATTCTCTTGGGCCTTTGGGTTGCTATGGTAAATTTGTCCCATAACTACCCTATTTTTTAACATCATCTTAGAATCTTCACTATAAGTTTTTTCTTTTTTCTTTTTTCTGGGAGGTATTAGGTGTTTTAATAGATTTTCTAAATTAATCCCATTCATGTTGATTTTATCATCAAGATATAAAAATATATAGAAAACAAATCCACCTTAGGTTTTGATAAGTAGGGAGACAAAGATAGATTAATGTGAATTTAGTCGAAACAAATTTACAAGAGTGATTTTTAGAATTTTTAAAATTTTTTAATTTGGTAATTTTGATAAAAATAGACTAATTTATTTTATAATGTTTTATTATAATAATGTTTTGTTAATATAAATTAATTTTAATGATGAAAACATTTTAGCATATATTTATTATGATTTTTTCTATAATTATTTAATTAATATCAATATATTATTAATTATTATATTAATATCATTATATTATTACATATTTTAATGTAGAGGTTTAAGCAGAGGTCGTTAAGTTAAATTAAATGAATGTTTAATAAAGGTTAATATATTTTAAGATGTTTAAAATAATAATAATAATTAAAATTTTGTGCTTAAATAATTTTTAGGATTTATGTTATATTATGTTTTAATTTAATTAATATCAATATAATATGAGTTGTTATATTTCATTAATATTATTTAAATATTATATAGTAAAGGTTTCAGATGAGATTATTGAAATTCAAAATTTAATGAATATTTAAAAATGTTGGTATATTTTATGATGCTTAAATAATATTAATTAATTTTAGGTTTAAATAAATTTGTTACGGAGGTTTTCATGTTATTAATATGAATGAGGTTTTTTTAGGATTAAGTAAGGCCAAATTTAATAATTTTTAAATGTAAACAAATTAGGGTTGAGAGGGGAATGTAGCTTAAATATCATGGAGTTTCAAGGGATTTGGATTTAGATTTTAGAGTGGGGATCTAATTTTTACTTATGATCCATTCTTTATCTTTGTTTAGATTTTTAGGATGTTTGTTGATTTCAAAGGCCTCTCTGAATTTTTGGTGGAAGTAGTGGTCAATTCTAGCAAGGATGTAGGTTCTTTCAGCACAAATGTGATGTTTGGTGTTATTGGAATGCTCAGCAAGTGCAGAGGTTTTTGATCGATTGTGTCTTATGTTAGATGAATGTTCGAGGATACGAGTGTTAAAGGATCGACCCGTCTCCCCCACGTATGGAATTCCACAAGAACAGGGAATCAAATAGACTCCTTTTTGGTCTTTGGGGTCAATGGTATCTTTAACAGAATTGAGGCGACTTCAGATCGTATTTAACGGTTTGAAGGTGGTTATGATGTTATTTTTTCTTAGGATATGGGAAATTCTGTCAGTGGTTCCGAGGATGTACGGAAGGTTCACTTTGCCATTGAAGTTTTCAAAATTTATTTTTATATTTTTTGTAAATTTATTTGTTAGCTTTATTTAGAGCTCTGATAGTTTGATGTTTCTTTTATCTGTTTTTATAAACACATTAATTAAATGCGTTTTTTATTTCTCTAAGTGATCTTGGTCGAAGATTCTAATGGCTCTTGAATCAAGAGTGTTTAGAATTCCTAATTTTTGGTTTGGATAGTGGTGAGATGTGGCATGGAGATATTTTTCAATATGAATTTTTTTACGGTAGACTTGGTGAGATATGGATCCATTAGAATTGTGAGAGATGAGAATGTCTAAGAAAGGAAGGTTGTCATTAACCTCAACTTCCATGGTGAATTTTGTTAATGAGGAAAGACTATTTAGATGATTTTTAAAAAGTATCATCCACAAATATTTTAGGTGCTAAAACTTGGAGAATATTGAGGAGAAATCAAGGGGATTATCTAGTTAAAATTTTATATCTTGGTTCACTATACTTTTGGAGATAAGTTCTATGAAATTCAAAGTTCCTAAATGCTCTTGAAATCAATTTCAAACATGAAATTTTTGAATTTTCCCTATACCTTTTCTATGAGGTTTCAAATAGTGAAACTTGGAATATATTGAGGAGAAATATCAAGGAATATATGGTTCAAATTTTAGGTCTTGGTTTGATATATTTTCATAGATATAATCTAAGGAAGTTAGGGTTTTTGAATGCTCCTAAAATGAATTTCAAACATGTTTGTCTAGCATTTTTTCTATAACTTTTTTTGGGACATTTAAGATGGTGAAACTTGGACCAGATTAAGGTGATATCTTAAGGAACATCTAGTTTATATTTCAAGGTCAGTTTCATTGTACTTTCAAAGATATATTCTATATAAGTTAGGGTTTGTGAAGGATCATGAAATCAATTTCAAACAATTCAACTTGGTATTTTTTCTATAACTTATTTTTTGGGACTTTTCAGGCCGTGAAATCATCAAGGATATTTGGAGACATATTAAAGTATATCAAAGAAGAATTTCTGAATTATATTTGAAGAATTGAACACATGTCACACTATACACGTTTGTTCGTAGGAAGAGGACACAAATAAACAATTTTTGGGAAATTTAACATAGCTTTCACTTGGTACATTAAATTTTGGTCAAACATGTGGAATTGCAAAGAAGACATATCAGAGAATTACATACCAAAATTTCAAATTTAGAGGGGTTGGAATATTATAGATATATCAAGCCATTCATATATTCTCCAAATTAAGGTTTTAAAGGTATGCAACTTACAAGTAACATGGATTTTTATTAGTAGACACATTTTTTTTGGGTGACTAGAAATCGTGATAAAAAGGAGTATTGTTCTCACATGTCTTGAAAGAAAAATAAAAAGTTACTACAACAATTAAACCTCTTGAAGGCCCATCCAATACTACGGAAGAAAGTGAAGGCTTAGAATTTAGGTTCATCTTGTTGATGTTTTTAGCTCAGGTAGGTACTTCTGCACAAGCTTAAGTGTTTATGCGTCCATAAGTCACCTAAGATCTCCTTAGAACACTTGCTTAAGTGTGAGAAATTTGTTTTTGTAACTTAGACTAAGTTAGACATAGGAAAATAAAATTATTATTATGTTGGCATATTACGCTAAAGTAGATCATTTTAGTAAATATGTTATAATCTCAACACTTGATCTCAAGTGGGACGAGATCTAATATCAATCGTCAATAACTCTGGATATTAGGGTTAGGTATTAGCTCAATGTAAAGTTATAAAATCAAGGTCAAGAAAAAGGAGTAAACAAAATACAACAACACAAGGTTGAGAAAGGCTTCTTAGCGAGTGTGTTGGGTCTAAGGAAGGGGGTAGCAAAGAGATCTAAATTAGTCAAGGAGGGCTTGATCTGCTAGATCGGATCCCTTTGTTGTAATTATTTCCTCAATTAGGCCATTTTATGAAGAAGGGAGCCCAAGTAAGTTCTGAATAATTCTAATGAAGAACTCTAATTGGGTAGAATATTTTGTGTCATATTTTCGTGATTGAGATTGGTAAATTTTTCATTGACAATTTTTGGTTTTGTTTTAATGAACCCAACTCTGCATTTAATCAATAGATTATTAATCTTCTAGAATTTAAGTGTTGGGTGCTAGGTTTGCAAGAATTCAACACTCCCAATTAGAGGAGAAAGATAATGAAATGGATGGTTTTATGTTGAAAAAGGTGGATTTATTATGTTTCCAAGAAAACCTTAAAATAGAAATGATGGATGAAATGGAAAAGGATAAGGAAGAAATGGAAAAGAAGATGAATGAAAATAAGGATGAAATGGAAAGGAAAATGAAAGAGAATAACAAAGCAATACAAAATTTCATAAAAGAATCACAAACCATTATTTTAAAAGATCTCCCTAAAAAGGATATAGGGATCCAAGGGAATAATGGACATAAGGAGAAGCATGTCATTGGCACTCAATCACATGGGAGTATTTTTTCATAATTGGAGAGCACCAATACTGAATCACAAAACCATAATCATGAATTTTCAAACCAAGATCCACATGATCAGAGCTACAAATCAACACCAAGGAAATACTACATTTCAAAGATGGATATAGTTGTTGAAAATGGTTATTATTGATGTCAAAGGCTATCAAAATGAAAGAGAAAATTACATAGTCAAATAATATATTTCAAGACCTTTCAAAAGATATGGCAATATGCCTTATAACTACTCATCGTTGAGGACAAATGACTTTTTAGATATTAATTATAAGTTTTTCGAGTTGCACAAGTAGGCCTTGCCCTACATGCCAAATGCACTATAAATATGCATGAGAAGGAGCATTTCTAGTGACCACTCAAGTAAGTTTAATATTGTTTTAGTAAATAGAAAAAGTAGATCTAAAATTCATACCTCATAAAACATTAAGTGAAGTGAAGCCAAGTTACAGAAGTCTATTATGAATTATTTCATGAGTTTGGGAAGGGTTTTTGGCACACTTTTGAAGGTTTTTTTGTCTATTTTGGTTCTGGTTTGAAGGAGGTTGAGTTTTGTCTTAGAAGAGGCTAAGTTCAACCCTATTGGAAGCAAAGCCTTGTTTCTACTGAGGTTTAGTTATGTTGAGGAGGCCAACTCTTGTGGAAGTCCAATTTCTATTCTTTTGGAGACTAAGCTCAATTTGGATGCCGACATATAAACTAGTTTGGGTGCAATATGCTAGGAGGGAAAACATTTTTTTGAACAGTTACTAAGCCTAAATTTTTTTGTAAGTTGGTGCCTACTAAGGATTGGTGTCATCATCTTCTTGAAAAGTTGGAGCCTACAATTTTTTTAAGTTGGTTCTTACAGAGGATTGGTTTCCTCACAACTAGTTGTAATAAATTTAAGATTGTTTGAAAAAAATTCATTTCAAGTTTGAATTTTCACTTTAATTTGAGTGTTTGTGTATTGTTCTTATGATTGATTATGTGATGAGATTTTACTTTTAAGATCAATAAAGGAAACATGATTTAAATATAAATGATATTGATTCACCCCCCTCTCAGTGTCATTGTGTATTTCCAACAACTGTTATCAGAGCAAGCTTCTTCAAGAACAACCTAACAGCTGGAAGAAGATCTTATAGGGGAAAGGGCTAGTCGAGGATGCTTCCTTTGTTTAATGGAACAAATTTTTCCTTTTGGAGGATAATAATGAACATTCACTTGATGTCTCTTAGTGTTGAAGTTTGAAAACCTGTTTTAGATAGATATAAGGTTCCATGTTTTCCTCCAATTGATTGAGATGGGAAAAGGGATTATGTTTCCACTGCAAAAGCTATGAATTTTATCTTAAATGGCTTGTCAAATTAATAATTCTTTAAATTTATGCAAAGTGAACCAACAAAAGAGATGTGAGACAAGATTGTAAGAAATTATGAAGGAGACAAGTCTCTTCCTTTTAATTTTTATGCCAAAGTCTATGCTATAGAAGAATTAAAGAATATGGAGAATCTAAAAATATATGAGCTTCACATAATTCTCACTACATGTTGTATCTCCTAGAAATATTTTTTTCAGTGTCAAATACTAGGGGGGTATTCTACTGAAAAGTATCAGAGAAAGTATGAGGTATTTTAAAAATGAGTGTGATTTAATAAATATTTATACAATGGAGTCGCTAAAGTGAGGGATATTCAACTCATGCCCCCTTCTTCTCACCTAACCAAGGGGTGTATAAGTGTCATACCCAGGGAAAAACTTATTTTTCATCCTTGACAACGACGCCAGAAGATGTTGTAGCTCCTAGAGACAACCCCCGAGTTGAGGAGAGGTCAGTGCCTAGCACATATTAAAGTGTTTGCAGATAATATGGAATTGTTAATTTACATTCAACACTCAAACACATTTTGAATTGGAAATGGTTCATAATCTCTTTCAAGAGGGCATATGCAATTAATATCATAACCAACTCATTGAATACTTAATATTTTTTTCTGGAGGCTAAGTTATTGAAATATATAGTTCATTTTTCATTGTAGCAAACATGAAAGAAGAACTTGAAGGAAAGAAATCAAATACACGGGACTAAACATAGAATCCCATGCATCTAACTTCAATAAAAAAATGAAGGGATGATATAGGAAATGATTTTTTAGATTACATGGAGTGAATATTAAGGACTTTAGGTCTCATTAGTCACATACATCTCCAATCAACATAAGACATAGATGAATCCATGATTTATCTAATAATACGTCCAACAACTACTCTTACATGCCATTTGAAAAGAAGAAATAGACATGAATTGATAACAGGAAATAGTACATACTGGGTGAAAATGTGAAGCTGGGTTACACTTTTTGCCCTTTTTTGAGAAAAAAAATTTCATTTTTTTCGGTTCTTCAACTTTCTGCAAACTATAACAATTTTTCTGTGTAGAATTTCATTTTGCGATAAAAATAAAAGTTGTGAGAAATTTTGTTAGCTTTCTATTACTTATTTTTTGAAATTTTTTTATGCAGATTTGATATGTCAACTTAGCGTTTCTTTGAGTGTGTGTTTCTTAACAATCAAATGATTCATAAGAATTCATGTTATGACGCAATGTTGTATTCATTGAAAATTTGTGTTTTTGAAAAAAAAAAATGTGTTACAACAATCTAGACAGAGTCTACTTTGTTTTCGTCATATTTACAAAGCTAATGGATGCATATCATAATTACTAGAATTTTTTGAACTGGTCCAATATGAAAAACTGCGTATTTTGGATATGTTTCGTGTGGCAACAAATTTCTTAACATATAAGTTATAAACTAAAAATCTAAAAGCTACCCATTAGAGTCAACGGACCAATGTAATGCCCCATAATTTTTTCAATTTTTTTTACAATGTATTTTGAGAGATACAAAATTTTGATTTCACTGAATCACGATGACCCTCAGAAATTGTTTGCACCTATTTTATTAGAAAAATAATTAAGATTAATAAACGTTTATGAAGTTCCATAAAATTTATATTTCCTGAAAGTAGATTCAATTCTGAAAATGCTTGTCTTGGTTCCGACAATTAATTAACAACTTTTCATGGAGTTTAATCAGTCCAAAGTTGCAGAACCGTTTTCAGAGTCTACTTTTGCGTAATTGGTGATGCGTTAGTTCGTCCGAAATTTTAGTCCAAGTTCGGCCGAACTATGTTTTCCGTTTATGAGTCGCTAAATCTAACGTCTTAATAGTTCGGCCGAACTTCTTCTGAACAGTTCGACTGAACTATTGTGTAACTCTCAGTCGGCCGAAAGTTTTGTGGAGCCCCCTACAAAAAACACATTTTGCGTCAATATAAATTGCCGCGAAATGATTCACAAATTTCACACATTTCGCACTTCATCTCATTTTACAAAGACTTGGTTTGGGTTCAAAAAATTTTCTTCAAAGTTTGGGTTTAAAGAACTTTTTTGGAAGACATTGTTTCGAGGCAGCGTGATTTTTCTTGGAGGTATGTACGTGTTTTGTGTTGAAATAAATATTTTGAGCTTCTTTGTTCAAAAACTTTTCTTCAAAGTTTGGGTTTAAAGAATTGGGTTTAATAGCATTTCTTGGAAGCAAATTGATTTTACAATTTTGGATTTAAAGAATTTTTTTGGAAGACATTTCTTGGAGGTGGCGTGATTTTTCTTGGAGGTATGTACGTGTTTTGTGTTTTTAAATTGTGTGTTTTGGATTGGATTACGTATTTTTTACAAAAAAATTACACTGAATTTTTAAAATTTTTTTTTTAAATTAAATATTTTGTGATATTTTTTGTAATTGATTTATTGTCTAATTTTTTGAAGGAAATTTTTTGAAATTCATACCCTATTATCATGGGAAATCGAAGAACTTGTGCGAGAAAATATGATCGAAAAGAGACCCTGAGGCACGTAGAGAAGAGACGAGACAATATCGCAAAAGAAAGTTAGAAGCCCTCTCAAATATTGAAGAGGAAAATCAACTTCAAGCAGAAATTGAAGTAGGTATGTAAATGTAAATATTATGATCTATTGATATATATTTAAAATTTTCCTAATGTAAAATGTGAAGCTTAATTTTTATTTGATGAACTAGTTTGAAAAATATTTTGTTTGATGTAAACAGACAGAGATACTCCTCAAAATATTGAAGAAGAAAATCAACCTTAAGCAGAAATTGAAGCAGGTATGTAAATGTAAATATTATGATCTATTAATATATTTTTAAAGTTTTCCCAATGTAAAATGTGAAGCTTAATTTTTATTTGATGGACTAGTTTGAAAAATATTTTGTTTAATGTAAACATACAGAGATACTCCTCAAAATATTGAAGAAGAAAATCAACCTCAAGCAGAAATTGAATCGGGTATGTAAATGTAAATATTATGATCTATTGATATATTTAAAATTTTCCTAATATTAATTGACATATTTATTAATTTAGTGATTTATTGAATATGTACTATTTTTTAGAATATGTACAGATGAAATCACTATCGATAATGAGATGTCAGAAAATGTTGACACTCACACATATGGAGATAAAAAACCTGACCATGTTATACGATATCGTGTCGATAGAATTTTTGAAAATTATTTAAAAAATGAGCAAGTGACAGTTCAAGCTCAAATATTGAAAGGTCTCCTATCATCAAGGAAATTAAAAGAAGGGACGACACTATTGGGTATTCGAAAATCAACCAAAGATAAAAAATGAAAGAAGAGGTGATAAAAAATATGAGTAGTGCTATAGAGTCAATTAAGAGATCTAGAGATAAAGATGTTTCAAATATACGTAGAGGAATATAGATGGCAATGGTTTCACCAAGTACTCAAGATAATCGTTTGATAACATCTATGGCACAAGCACTGGGAACCTCGTGAAAAAATCTGCACAAACATCGAAAATTTTGACTGCAAATAGATGTAAATGATGAGCTCGCTTGTTGGAGAGCTATTTGTAGGCAACCATACAAAGATAGACTTGGAGAAGATGTTAAAAAAATAATATATGAATATTGGAAGAACAATTCGCGTGTTTCACCGACTGCAAGACATGTGATGCGAAGAAGAATAGCACAAAATCAATACGAAGAACATGAAAAACATCTCTTGGAAACCACTCAAATAGAGTTATTCAACAAGTTCAAAGAAGAAAATCGTCAAATTCATGTTTCACTTAGTGCTTTTGTTCAACAAAAACCATGGTATGTAAAACCTATCACCGTACGCGAAACTTGTCGGTGCCGTTATCATGTGGAATTTGAGTTATATTATGACACATTCCTTGATTTCGGTAGAACATTATGGAAGGATTCACCTCCTCCTTCCACTATCTGTGAATTCATATCTCAAATTCTATGTGAAAGAGAAAGCGATGAACTATTTTACAAAAAGAAATGTGTTGGTGGTAAAAAATGCGATGATTGTGGAAATTTGACTAAATTTCAAAACAAATATCGTATTGACATAAATGATCAATCATTGTCCAACATGAAAGTGAAATGGAAGAGATATGAATATATCGGTACATCGATTCAAGGTGCAAATAGTGTTAAAAGAATCGAATTACGAGAAGACGAAATTTTTTTGATAGACTTTTTGAGAAAGTTTGAGGCAGAAATTTACAAATACACCAAGCATTCCCATAGAGCTCGATGGCAAGACTTGCAATTCAAAAAATCTCGTGAATTTTTTCCACCAGGGACCATTTTTTCAGTGATTGATTTTGCAAAAAACTACACATTTGTTCCACAAAAAGAAATTCAGAGTGAATACTATCATTCTGACCAAGTCTCCATGCTCGTCCATATTCTATATAGACATGCTGAACAAAATGTCGATCATATAGAAAGCATGAGTGAAAATCAACATATCATTAAAGAATATCACTTTTATATCAGTGACGATCGTACACATGATACATGTTTTGTACAACATTGTTTTGGAAGAATTTATGATTCATTGAAAAATTGTGGAATAACATTCAATGAACATTGGATATGGTTAGACGGATGCGCAGGTCAATTCAAATCTGCACGATCATTTTTTTGGTTGTGTTGTCTTCATAAGAAAACCTGCATTAAACATTGTTGGAATTTCTTTGAGATTGGCCATGGAAAAGGAGAACATGACGGTGCAGGAGCATGCATAAAACGAGTACTTCGAAGATATCAAATGAACCACTCTGCACGCCGACTTGTGAACGTTGAAGAAGTTGTTCAATGGTGCATCAATGCTCTAAGCCATGAGAAAAACCCATCAAGAGAAGTGCGAAGGTACATTCAATTTAATTTATATTGGAAATCTAATTTTAAACATTGTACATTTATCATGCAATGATTATTTTTAATTGTATTTTGATATCATATTTACAAATTCTTTTTCTAATTTTCCATATAAAGGTTTTTCTAGCATATTGGAATCGAAGACGTAGATAGATCAATTGGAAATGACGTTGAAACAATAAAAGGGACTCGAAAATTGCATTCAATTCAAACAAAGTTGTCCATAAATGTGTTTGCATTGGATAAAAGAAAATATTCTTTTTTTTGTGATGTTTGCATAGACAACACAAAATCCAATGACGTTTGTGAAAACAAAATGTATGTGAACGATTGGAAACATACAGAGCTAAATACAAAGGGAAAAATGTCTCTTGCAATGTTTGAAGAAATGAAATCAGAGGAAACTACAATATCATCCGATGGTGATCGAGTTTCTGATCTTGTTAGAGAAGGTAACATTTTAATTACTTAATAATGATTTAAAGATCTAGAAATAAATTTAAATATGCATAATTAAATGTTAAATTTATTTTATTGTGCAGGAGATGTTTTTGTTGTAATTGCACCTATTGACAACGATGAAAATGTGAAGTATTATTTGATGTGTTGCACTGAACGAAAATGAAATTATTACAAGACTATAATGATCACGTATTTCAGTATGACAGAGGGTCTACTATACTGAAAGGTTATTTTTTCAAACAAACTCGTCAAAGTGGAGACTTTGTTTACTTTGAATACTATGAACCTGATTCCATAAGTTGTCAATATAGTCACTTGGTGTGTGCAACACGTATCAAGTTGATAGAAGTTCAATCAAAGAAAAAATTGAAAATTAAGAAATGGAAAATGTCAAAATCCGATCATGAACGGATTATTGAGGATGGAATTCCATTAGAATTTTTTTGAGTGAAGTGTCCAACAATTTATTATCTTTGGATTAAATATGTTTTAGAACTTCCAGTACTCAACTAAAAATTGAGCTGCTTATGTTATTTGTGGTTTGCACATGTGACAAATTGTTTGGGTACAAGCACGTGCTCTAGTATCAACTGAAAGTAGTTTTTCTATGCATGTGCATTGATGAAAAATGTTATATGTATTGGATATATATATTCTAGAATGAAATTAATTGTTCTTGTATATTAATTGTTCTTGTATATCAGTAACCGACCATATGGTACAAATTATTTCACTTTATTTTGTAAGGTCAGATTCGGTCCCCATATGGCCTAGCCTCTAAGGGACGAGATAACAAGTGGTTGTCCCCACTTGCCCGAATCTCAGCTTTTAAACTTACATGAGTACAATTTTACTATTTATGTCAGGCATCTTACATGATGTCCTAGCCAAAGATAGATTCTCTTTGTTTCAAGTTTCCGGTAAAAGCTGTCACCGAATGACCTGCTCGAACTCTTGTAGTAAACACCATACCTTATCTCTCTTGCTCTCCAATATTATTAGGTTTAATTATTATAACACAAAAATCGTTCTACATTGTCAATAATTTTTTGCGCTTACACTAAAATCAATGAACACTATTAATCCAATGACTTTACAAATAATGTACCATCATACATGCAATTATATCAAATTAGAAATCAACATATACAATGAAATCAATGGGGATTGTCTTGTTACAAGTAACATAATTTCAATTTACCATATGTGCAAATGTAGGTTGAAGCCATCCAAAACTTTAAGTTTTAAAACCCTTTTGATTATATATTGTGCAACATTATTTAACATTAAACATTTAAAGTTCATTAAATATCACATGCAAAATGTAGATTGAAACCATCTAAAACTCGAGTTTTAAAAACTTCACATGCCATGCCAATTATAATTCAACTATCCAACAAAAACATTTAACAAATTAAATATCACATGCCAAAGTTGTTTGAAGTTTCCGGTAAAAGTTGTCACCGAATGACCTACTAGGATATTATAAATACTAAGTTTGTAAGATCATTTGGCATTCGGAAAAATTCGAAAGTCTTAGACTGTCAATCAATTTAAAGTATCATTCACCCTAGGGAGTGTAAAATATTCAATGTAGGTTGGTGACGATGCTCACTCCTAGCTTGAAGCAGCGCCAATGAACAATTCTTTAATGATTTCCAATGCACTAGACCAAATTTGGTTCAACCTACTTGGTTTTTCACCCAAGAAATTCCAAGGATGGACTATCTGGACAAACTATTGAAATTGAAAAGCTTGACATGGAGATACGACAAGGTGAACAAAGACTTCAAGAACTATTTATGGAAAGGACTCACTTTAAGGAAAGAAGCACCACGTTGCAGGCTAAAGTCAAGAACATGGAAGATAAGATCAAGAGGGACTTTCTTGATCCGAAACCTATTGGTTTGAAGAAAGAAAATGCATGTGTTGGCACACTTGGAAAAGAAGACGACCACACTATGAGGATTGGTGCACTTCATTTGGAAGGAGTAAATATATGTCATATTGGAGCAATTAGACAGAATTCGAAAAGGAAAGAGCTTGAACCAATTCAAGCAGACCCATGATCGGATTGTTCTATGGAGCTTCATGAGAAGAGATATGTGAAAAGGACTGTTAAGCCAAGGGCTAGTTTGAAAGACATATTGGAAGAGGAAATGTTGAAGAAGATTGTGGAAGTAAGGCACAAGACAAGGAGGAGGAATGATGATGAAAGTTCCTTGGACTTGAGATTCGTGTCTACAACCGTACATGGGAAAAAGTTCTCTTCTTTGATAGACACGGGGCTACCCATAGCTTCCTAAGTCGAAAGGCAGCTTCATCTCTTAGAAAGAGGAAGGCTAGCATCGAGAAAGAGTTGAGTGCTTTCAAGGCAGTCAATTCGAGGATGAAAGCAGTGACTGGTGTCATGCAAGGCACACATGTGAGAGTAGGGTCATGGTTTGGAAAGATAGACTTAAGAGTCATTGACATGGATGATCATTCTATGGTGTTGGGACGAGACTTCATGGTTGCAGCACAAGCCATACCAATGATGGACCGAGACATTCTCTTAATTCTTGTGATCAATCTTAAACTATTTTCTAAACTTCTATTCTTATTGTCACCCTTATTAGTTTTGTCATATTTCCGTATCGATTATATTAAAAAGAAAGTATAAATCATAAATCATAAACCATTTAAATATTTAGCTCGAACTCTTGTAGTAAACACCATACCTCAAGTCTCTCTTGCTCTCCAATATTATTAGGTTTAATTATTATAACACAAAATTCGTTCTACATTGTCAATAATTTTTTGCGCTTACACTGAAATCAATGAACACTATTAATCCAATGACTTTACAAGTAATGTACCATCATACATGCAATTATATCAAATCAGAAATCAACACATAGGTACAAACCATTTAAATATTTAGGCTCGAACTCTTGTAGTAAACACCATACCTCAAGTCTCTCTTGCCCTCCAATATTATTAGGTTTAATTATTATAACACAAAAATCGTTCTACATTGTCAATAATTTTTTGTGCTTACACTGAAATCAATGAACACTATTAATCCAATGACTTTACAAGTAATGTACCATCATACATGCAATTATATCAAATCGAAAATCAACATATATTGTAATGAAATCAATGGGGATTGTCTTGTTACAAGTAACATTTCAATTTACCACATGTGCAAATGTAGGTTCACATTCTATCATTCATGTAGTTTTAAAAACTTCGGATGCCATGCCAATTATAATTCAACTATCCAACAAAAACATTTAACATTAAATATCACATGCCATGCCAATTATAATTCAACTATCCAACAAAAACATTTAACATTAAATATCACAAGTCAAATGTAATTCAGATGACAACATTACTTCACATTCAATGCCAAAAGTACTAAAACCATCCAAAAATTAAATAAAACAAATTATATAATAAAACTGTAATAAAATATGTCCAAAAATTGTAAATCTCACTTGAGTATCAAACTGTATCAAGTTTAACAAATTTTAAAACCATCTAAATTTTGAAATCAAATCTACTGTAAATCTTGTCCATCAAATGGAGGATCTAGCGTTTGGGTCTCGGGTAGCGCCCTATCCTGTGAATAGGAAACCTACATACACAATGCACATGTACTTGAACATTAAAATTTGAAGTTTTAAAAATGAATGAGAATATATATATCTAGAACTTCATGTAAAAAACAAAATATAACAAAAAAATCATGTAATACCTTGTAAGGTTCCCTCTCCATTTGATGAACAGGTTCTGCCATAGAAACATCTGCAGTGGTAAACTGTACAATATACATTGTAAAGTTAAATATAAATATATATATATACATAAATACTTTATATAAATTAAAAACTTTCAAATGAAAATGCACGTGTACATATATAAACTTATTTTCAATAATATTAAAAAAAAGAACTAAAGACAACTTGTTCAAATGCTGTGGATGTTCCTATCTCCATCGCTAGAGTCCTCGGATTAAAAAATCTTCTATATGAACCTAAATTCAAAATTTTTTAAATAACTCAAAATATAGATCTCTCTCTCTATATATCTCAATTTTTAATGGAACTTTTTGAGGTAACATAAATTTTGAACTTGTGAAAAATTGTCCATAATTGTACATCTCCCAATGAAGTAGAAGGTATATCTCCTAAGGAAGAGGACAGTACCGCCATCCCGAAAACATCAGACAGAATTGGTACTTGTTAAAACATTTTATCAAATTATATATATACATACATGTACATGTGTGGCAACAATTATTTATTTTAGAGTCACTTAAAAAACACTAACATACATGTGCCAACATATCATGATGGTCAGACCCATCTGCATCGTTTGAGCCAGAGGTCCCGAACGTAATATTAACATTTTCATCACGCATCATGCCTAAGAACTGAAAATGGTGTTTTAACATATAATCATACATTTTTGTTAGATTAATGTACACATACAAATAAATGTATACATGTGTACATACACATGTATTTATTACAAATTGTACACATGTATATGCAAATATAATTTCAAACCCTAAGGTCACTAACACATACCGTTCCGGTGCCCTCTTCCTCACGAAAAATTAGGTCTTGCAGACCATTGCGATAATTTATTGCATATGTTCGGAGATCTTCAACATTCATGTTGTAAATCTCCTCATCTATACGATAAACAAAATTGGCACGTGCATTTTCACGTGCTCTTTGTCAATTTAAACAAATATCGACTCCACTCAATCCGCTATGAACATTGTCGATCATAACATCTCTTGCTTCACGACTTATTTGAGAAGTCGCATCCATCTCTGATCGCAGGGTTTCGACTCGAAACGGTCGACTCACCAATGGCGGCTTAGGGCGAGGCAACTCCACATCTCGCTTAGCGCCCTTACGTTGATATAATTGACCTCTTCCCGGGCCAAAAAATTCTGAAGGAAGGTCATTGTAGTCGGATTTCATACCCAAAAAAAATTCTGCATAAAACATTTGTGCAAAATAAACATGAACCTCATCGTTCCATGGAAGCCTTCCAAAGGCCACAAGATGTCGATCATACAAATAACCAGCTTTGTCTGGGTGCTTGAAATACCGCACCTTCAACATTTTTCTTTATGGCCCTTCCTTATAATTAAACATTGACTTAGCATCATCTCTTGAAAATTTTTGTTTTATGTCCTGCCATTTATCAGGACCTATCACTGTTTCTTTTCTCTTTCTCATTAGTTCTACAAACGAATCAGTCGTTGGCCCCAAATTTTTGTACACTTTTACCATTTCACTTAATGAATCTGTAACTATTTTGAGGCTTTGTCTACTCTCAGCAGGTAGAGACAAAGCCTCGAGATCTCTTTGCAATTTTTCATGAAGGCTTTGACACCTTTGTAAGGTGCATTCCGCCATGTTCGTTTCCCATGGTATATCAGTAATCTCAGCCGGATAAGTTGTGCTGGGTTGACAACCTTCTTCTTCAATGTAGCGCGCTGCCCTGCATCTTTTTTGACCACTGGCTCGAACATTTTCAGCCTCTGCATCAATATATATAAAATTTCGTATATTAGAAAAAAACACGTGTAAAAAAAGTTGTACAAATTTAATGAAAAAATATTGAAATTGATGGCAACTTTGATGTTGTTGGTTAACATCATCTCCAACATGACCCTCCTGAGAACCAACCCCTGTATCGCACGTCAGCCGAGAACCACCACAAAGGACTTCGTTGAGAACCAACAGCCGTTGATTGGCTTTCGGGGGAATAAATATCACCCCTTCCCGCAACCTGCTACCACTCATACCTCGACCGGTTGAACCTTGGCCACGCTCCATGGATGGAGTAGAAACCCTTCTCCTCTTGCCTCCTAAAATTTAAAATATGAAACTTATTAACTAATTTCACTCACAAAGTTAATAAAAAAATCAATTCCATATGTACACACATGTATGGAGATTTAAGATTATATTTAAATACCGTGAACATCCTCCGATTCCTGAACCTCCATATGGGATTCGGCTGATCTTCGTCTTTCATCCTCCATGATATATATCTATTGGTCGATATTCACAAAATAGATTTCAAAAAATCAATTTGTAATTTAGTGTACACAAATTATGTAGAACACAACTTTCAAAGCAATAATTGATCATGTGTGAAACAAAATTTAATCGAAAAATATATTATAGAAATGATAAATTCACCAAATTGTGCTTTACATGGTGGGAGCACACTTGGTATAAAATTTACTACTTGTACACTTTAGTTTGTGGGAGAAATGACACATGTACATAGTTTACCTTAAAGTTGTTGTGTTTTATGGATATTAAAATGAAGAACTTCTATTTAGATCCATTCCAGAGATTGACTGTAGGGGCATTTACTAGATATGACCTTTCTAGTTGAAGGCCCATGAGATAAATATGACTTCTATGTGACATTTGTATTGAATCATCTATTTGTTGTGTTATATGAACATAATTAGTATGCATATCTAATTTACATTACTTTAATATGTCATGCTTCTTTAATTTATCTTTTATAGATGACCGGAGCATCCCTTTTTAATCTATCCCTTTTGACTTCGGATATGTGGCCAATATTCATCTGCATATTTTTCTATCATAAAGCAGTGAGTAAAATTGTATTCCATTTGTGTCAATGTTAAGGTTAAGCACATGGATTAAAGTTTTATATGTTAGATGAGGAAGCTATGTATTACATATGGTCTTGAATGAGCTTTTGGACTCTTTAGATATATATCTAAAGAGTCCAAATGCTCATTCAAGACCATATGTAATCCTCATCTAACTTAGCAAGGGATTTACAATACTATATTTGAATTGGCTAGCTCCATTTCAAGATATTATGGTTATCCAAGAGGGGATATAAAAAATGAAAAGAAGGATATTGAACTGTAGGTTATCCAAGTTGGACATAGAACCTGTGGAGAAACCTAAGGAAAAACTATGTTTCCAGGTCGAACCTTTGTAGAGGTTCCAGTACCTGAGAGTAAAATCCAGTTTGGGGTTGTTAAATCTAGTATGTTCTATATTTCTTACATTTCTGCCCTCCTATTTTTCTTTCCAATCAAGGTTTATAAAATAACATGAGAAGCAACATGAGACTTGGAACAATCATTTTCATTATCTATATGGAAGGAAAGAAGGATTATATCCCCTTAAGCTTAAGCTTATGTAGTTTGTCAATTTTTATCATATATTTTTTGGTAAGGGTAAATGTTTTTTCATCTATAGTACAAGTCACGAGTTCCCCAATTTTACCTTATGTAAAGCATGATTCTAGGATTACTAAAATTTGTACTTGGTTTTTTAAGAATATATCAAATAAATTTTTTGAGAAGAAAATATGGCTTGTTCCTTAGAATTTGGCACTTAGAATTTCCATAACGCTTATAACCCCATCCTTACAATTTTTTTAATTTCCATGATGAGACATTTGAATTTCCTTCCCCATATTTCTTGTTAATGATTATAACCTTAAAATGGCTAGTATTGGTTTGTCATCATCATCTCAAAATGACCTGGCAGATGAAAATTTACCATGTCAATCATCATCACTTCAGACCATCTCATACATGACCCCTTCTACATATTATATGCATGAATTTTTGGCATGTCATCCTCTCTACCTATCCCATGAATGATTGTGACAACAGGTGAATAAAATACAATTTATAAGAAGAGGATAGTTTCTAGTTTGTCCTCCTCCATCCGCCCCATAGATAGTGATTTCTCAATTTTCCACTTCCAACTTTCTATTCTCGAAATTCATTAGCAGCTAATTTTATTGATAGCCACACCACACCTAGAAGTTAAAGAAGTTATCATATACACTACTACATTAATGAACTCTAGGTTGTTTGTTATTGTAAAGTCCAATAAAAAACAATGTTAATTGAATTTAGTAGTGTATATAACAATTTCTTTGACTTCCAGGTGTGTTGTGACTATTAGTAGAATTAACTACCAAATTGAATTTCCAAAATAAAATGTTGAAAGAGAAAAAATAGGCAATCACTGGATATGGAGTGGGTGGAGGAGGAAAAACTTATAGTGATCCCTTCCTTATCAAATTTCCTTTATTCACCTAATGTCACAATCAATCATGGTCTAGGTAGAGGGGATGACCTACCATAAATTCAAGCATATAATGTGTAGAAGGGTCATATGTATATGGTGTGAAACGATGATTACAAACATGGTAATTTTTCATCTACTAGGTCATTTTGAGATGATGATTACAAACCAGTGCTAGCCCATTAAAGGTTATAATCATTGGTGCCTAATGTGGGGTGGACAATTTAAATCAAGTTCGTATCAAAGCACAATTTAGCTCATTTTAGTCAAGGTTAGTTAGAAGAATTAGCTATTGGTTTCTACCTTCAATTTCCTCTGAAAATGAATGTGTACGTGCTTTTGAGAGACATTAGAGGAATAAGGTCCAATTTTTTGATGAAAATGTGCTATGAAAGTAAAGGGTTTTAAAGGCAAGCATGTACAAGGCATAGTTGAGCCAAATGTTCTTCAAGAAGGGCCTAATTATTTGGGTCTTAGTTATGGAAAACATGGAAAATGCTCCAAAGCCAAGGAGGCATTAAGGAATGCTCAAGAAGGAATTTTATTTCTGTTCATTACCTCAGCTTGTGAAGTTTGTGTTCATGATGAATGGAATATGTACATATTACATTTTAAAGTTGTCGGGAGCTATTTGATATTAAAATGAAGAACTTCTGTATTTAGACCCATTCCAAGAGATTGACTCAGGGGCATTTACTAGATATGTCACTCATGTGACAGATCCGTAGGCTTCCTGGCCTCCTTGGCGTACTTCTTCTTCTACTCAGAAGTAAAAGAGAAAATAACAATATCAAAGAACGTTTTCATGCTCGTACATGGGAATGTGTCTCTTCCACGCAAAAAATAGTTCAAGGTAGTTAATCATAGACATGTCATCAAGCAAGTCAATGTATCCTTCTTTCCTTTCTCAGTAGGGACTATAAGATAATAGTTAAAATATGGAAACAATTATCACCAAATCCAACATACGATTATGCATGATGGAGAATCTCTAGCGCTTTCCCTTGTTAATATATTTAATAATCTCAATATTTATTTAAAAGTATCAATGGTATTTCAACGACATCACATTGTTCAAATCTCATGGTCGAAATACTATTGATACTTTTAAATAAATATTGAGATTATTAAATATATTAACAAGGGAAAGCGCTAGAGATTCTCCATCATGCATAATCGTACGTTGGATTTGGTGATAATTGTCTCCATATTTTGGCTTTCTGATCCGCAAAACATAATTATTTTACAAGGGAGGGAAGGAGGGAGGGAATTGTGGTTTTCGAGGGGAGGAGTCATTCAAAGGTTATGAAAGCGGTTCATTAACGAAGGCGCGTGTGACATGTATTTTCTTTAGTTTAAAGGTTCGACTCTCGAGCTCCACTCAAGTAGTTTTGTGTGACACGTATTTCTTTTGGTTTACATCTAGACTCTCGAGCTCCGGTCCAGTATTTTTAGTTGTGATCTCCTAAAAGCTTTTATAGCAATATTTTTGTTAAGAAAATGGAGAACTATCTTCACGGGAGAGGTTAAGTAAGGGAAGTGAAGTGGTAGGAATTAAATTTCTCAAAAGAGGTGCAGGCTCAATTAAGCTTCACAAAATCTCATATGAGATAAATATGACTTCTATGTGACATTTGTATTGAATCATCTATTTGTTGTGTTATATGAACATAATTGGTGCGCATATCTAAAGAATCCAAATGCTCATTCAAGACCATATATGTAATACTCATCTAACTTAGCCAGGGATTTGCAATACTATATTTGAGTTGGCTAGCTCCATTTCAAGATATTATGGTTATCCAAGAGGGGATATAAAAAATGAAAAGAAGGATGTTGTTATAGGTTATCCAAGTCGGACATAGAACCAGTGGAGAAACCTATGTTTCTAGGTCAAACCTTTGTAGAGGTTCCAGTACCTAAGAGTAAAATCCAGTTTGGGGCTGTTAAATTCTAATTGTACTGGTAATTGTGCTAGGGGGGAGAAATACGATGTAATTTCCTCTTCTCACGGTTGGGAGTCTTGTTTTTCATGTGGATTCAACCAAACATATTGTACATATTAAATGACGAATTTTGCTCTCCCAATCATTTCTAAATCACCTATATCACCAAGAAAACATGTTTTAAAAGAACATACTTTAGTATGGGAAAGACCTTAGGTTTCAAATATTACAAGAAGGTTTTTGATATCGTTGAGAGAGTGTGGAAAATAGAATCCATAAACAAATTATTTTTCAAAACATATTACTTTCAAAGTATCACCAAGGAATGTACAAGGGTGTTCAATGAATTAACGCTATTTATTTAAATTCCATGATGTATATCATACTCATAATTTTAACAAATTATTAAATAATGATCAATATGATTAGCGATTAGCTATGGCATGTGGCAAACACATTACTTTAAATGGAAAACCTTCCCTTGGTTCTATGAAGTGATGGTGATGCTTGTTGATTACATTTGGCCAACGTTAGCTTTCAAACAATTCAGTTAAAAATTAAGATTTATATGGTAAGGTTTTTCTTTTGATAAAACCAATTCTTTTTTGTGGAGTGAGGAACATACTTTTGGCATGTGTGGCTTCGAGGAATTTTAGGGAAACCATGTGTGGAAAGGGACCTACTATTAAACTTCCACCATATCCCAACCGACATAAAAAGTGCCATGATTAAATACAATATTTTCATATAAATGTTAGCAAGCCTTCCAAAACAGCTCATAGCTGGGTTGGTGGGGTATGACTGAACCCTATCAGAGAGTGTGGACCCTCTTAATGATGCAGGGTGAAACATTTGGATTATTTGTGTACAAATGGTAAAAATTAAATTCATTGCAAGTTCAAGCATAGAATGTAGTAGAGATTGGTATTCTTCTATATATTTAGAATCGCTATTCTCCCTATAGAGAAGCCTAGAAGAGGAATAGGACTACTTAGGTGTCCATGAAAAGGAACGATAAAGGGTAGTGTCACAATCTCAATGATCCTAGGTAAACTAAAATGAAGTTATTTATTGGCAGTATCATGATCTAAAGTGGACCAATAATAATATAAACATAGCTGTATCTCAGCAGGAATGAAAAGGCCAAGGGAAAAATTGCATGTGCTCATGCTGGCACATTCAGCGTACCAATTTCTAGATATCAATATTTTATCCATATTCAACTGCCTGCTAACCATTACAAAAGGCTTCTTGGACACTCCTGATTCTTCAGGCTTTACCAGACCATTTGTTGGCACAGACTTGTTGGGTGCATATTGAAAGGTATAAGCTTTTAAGTACAGTTAATTTGCTCCCTTTCAGGCTCTATTTATGACAATTTGCTATGAGACAAAGGATATCTGTTGCCATAACTCTAGTGGGCTTTCTTCTGAGCTTTTTTTCGCTGTATTTTCGGGTTCAGAATGTACCCACAAACCCGTTATTATGAAAAGGAAATTTACAGTGCTAGTGTGAGATGGAGATGTTGTTACTGTTTGCAGAAGTTTGTAGCCATTCATTAATTACTTTCTAAGGTTCTGATCATTATAAAATAAGCTTTTAGGCCATTGCCTCTGCATTGCAATCTGTTGTGTGGAGTTAGATTCTAATATTGTCAAAAACATTTCTCTTTTGGGTACTTATTCTAATAACATATGCACATATAGATACTGTGATAGATGCAAGTAATAGCTGGGAATACATCTAAACCATAAACCATAAAAACGTTTCCGCCCAGAAATCAATTCAAAAATAATCTACAGAAGATGTAGGAAATAAGAAGGCTCCCTCAAGCAAGAAAACATAAAAGACAATTATTCACCAGGTACACACATCAATTTTATGGTTAATGTTATCTTTGTAATGCGTTTGGTCATAAGGTTGTTGAATGCAAAATGAATGTAAAGAAAAGGAAAAATGACTCAAGAAAATACAAAAAACAATTTCGCCAATTCTTGGTCATACAAAGTGTTATTTATGTGATAACTTTGGCCACAAAGCCAATTATTGAAAGTTGCCATATACTTTAAATAAATTTAAACAAAATATGGAAGCAACCCAAAGCAGACGAAACAATGAGCCAAATGGAAATGAAGACAGCCAAAGACAACCAACTAAAGTAGGGAAGAGAAAGGAAAAGCATGAGGCTTCAATGTCAAGTTAAAGCCATATTAGCCTCAGGGGGAGCTGGTTAAGGAAATGAAGGTACCCATCTAGTCAGTAATAAAGAGAAGCAACAACAAAGGAGGAGAGCATCCTTAAAAATTCTTAAGAATAGAAAACCCTAATCAAAATACTAAAGGCATTAAAGGAAAGAATTGTATTGAAGAACTCTAGGTCCAAAGAAAAATCTCAAAGGAAGAACAAGCACCTCCCACACAATACATTCAATAATAAAATTGTGATGTCTCTAAGAAAGATAAAGGACATTACATTGAAGACCAATTAACACATCAGATTTCTACTTTATTATGTTTGTTATTGTTTTATTTAGCATAACATATACTTTTCATCCTTTAATGCACTTCAGCATTCTCAAAATCCATAGAAAGAAACTATCCAAAACTCAGCATTTACCAGAATTTGCACCATATGAGGTGTTGGAAAGTCAATAAATGGACTTTCTGTTTTTAGCACATCATATTTGGATGCCATTTTTTTCCAGAGAATATATTTGGATGGCATACAATGTACAAGACAAATCTTCTGCTATTTTTATTGATGACTGGATGGAAGAAATCTTGATTTGTTATGGATGATGATGATGTGTAAAAATCTGTTGAAAATTTTAATTATGAGGATGAGAGTTTCTGGAATACTGTGTGAGATTATTGAGGTGTCAACACTTAATTTAATTATGATGATAATTAGTGGTTGTAAGTGGTTCAGTATCATTCAATCACTTCTATGAAAATTCATTTCTCATACTAAGCTATCACTGCTTCTGAGGTAACAACAGGATTTTGGGAAATGGGTAATTTCATAAAGGGAGATGCAGTTTCAAAGCAAGAGATATCATTTTTTTCAGCAAAGAAAAAAGTGTTGTTTTAATATTAATGTGTAAAACAGTCCATCATACAATACATAGACCTCTGGATGGAAACTAACCTATGCACAGAAGAATAGGGAAAACCATGACAGAGGGGAGGAATAAGCATGATCCCTCTACAGGAAACCGCGAAGAGTCGAAAAGATATCCAAAAGTCATCAGAATTACCATAAGGCCCAAGACTACAGACAAACAAAAGATACTAACCAGTGCACGATCGACCAGAATGGTCCAAAACGAAGACGTAGGCCATTAGGCCATCCAGGCCAGACTGAAATGGGGAGTCCTGTAACGGCCCATAGAGAAAAACAAAATTGGCAGCAAAGCAAGAGATATCACTGCTTCTGAGGTAACAACAGGATTTTGGGAAATGGTAATTTCATAAAGAGAGATGCAATTTCAAAGCAAGAGAACAAAAGTTTGGAGAAGTTTAAAAGTGAGATTATTTAGGAAAAAAAAATATATTAATAATTATTGCAATATTTTTTTATTGTTGAATTTGTATTTTTATTGTAAAAACAAATTTAGCAACATTAAAAATTCCACCAAATTTGTGATCTCAATACTAATTAATATCTATAATTCTAGTTATTTTTTTAAATTTTTAATCAGGCAACAATGATTGAAAACAATAAAATCACAACACATTTAAACTACAAATCTAAGACTTGGGAAGCTAATAGGACAAAAAAAACAGAGATAAATGGTTCGAGCCTTACCCGCGTGGACGGCAGGAGCAACAATGCATCGAAAGCAATAGCGGGGCGGCGACAGCAGCACCAGGGCATCGGCAGCAGCTTGGCGTGAACACGATACACCGCAATAGCAATGCGTGAAAAATGAAATAGTAAACCATAAAAACTCGCGGGCGATTCATTTATAGAAAATAGTTCGGCCGAACTATTTTAGAAGTAAAACTTCGGCCGAACTCATAGTTCGGCTGAAGTTCTTTAGTAGTTCAGCCGAACTTTAATTTCCGGTTTTCCAAACTCTGGAAAAAAATCTGTTTGCCAGCGCCGTCGGTGTGCCATCAATGTTAACTGAATCTAGAGTTTGGCTGAACTTTCTAATAGAGTTAGGCCGAACTTTGTAAGAGTTCAGCTGAACTTGTGAAAATGTTCAGCCGAAATATTGTTGGAAAAAAATTTCCGGCCCCGATTCTCACAAAAGTGTAACCCAACTTCACATTTCCGCCCAAAATTTTCCTTTCTCCATTAACAATTCAAGAGCCCTCTGAAAACCAATACTCATAACCCTTCAAATTATATCATAAACAACTTTTATAGGGTCTCGGGATGAGTACCCCTGAAAAAATATTCCTTCCTAATCTCCTGATGATTCATCATAACAAAAATGGTGCGAGCATGCTACTTGCACAACTGTACTAACTAAACCCTAAGTGGCTTGTGTTCATTTCTTTAAATGGAATATTTACAAAAAAAAAAAAAAAAAAACAAAGTGTCATGATTGACACGATCATAAAAATATGCATTCTTGCTGGATAGGTTATTGAGGCAGAGTTGCTAGGTCGATGATCTGGAGTTGTGGAGGATTGATGATCTAGTCACATTTCTACCACAATGATGGAATCATTAGCGGAGAGCGAAAGGAACTTTTATATGAAATATTAATACCCGTGAGCCCTACATAATTTTTCCTAGTGCGAAACAAGGTCCTCACTAGCCATCGCAATTGGAAATCCCTTCTCAGATAGTTCACTATTGTCTTTCCTTTTAAGGAGTTAGTATTCTTGTGGGAGGAGTCAACTCTTCTCTTAGCCTCTAATATCATTTTATTGTACTTCTCGCATGGGATCAATGCTCCTACTAGATCCTAATAGTTGAGGAAAACTGCTCTAACCCTTTTTTCGAACTCTGATTCAAATGCAACTACCTCCTTTAGCACCTTCTCCAAACATTCCTTGGACTTAGATCAAACAACTTATTTTTGGATCACCTTGGAGACCTCCAATATTGCAGCTACCTAGTCTACCACATCTATGGCCCTCAACTCAATTGTTGGATTTTTATTAATATACTAAATGAACTTTTTAGCTGTCTCAGATTTTCTGTCATCCTCCTCTTTGGCAGCTAGGATAAAGAACTCATAGTCCTTGAATGCAACCTTTTCTCTGTCATTAGGGTTATATTCTCCCAGTTATTATTCACCTCTATTATTATTTCATCCCATATCAGTTTTTTGGCCTAGAGGAGGGACTTGTTACCTTTCAACCTATTTCTCAGTTCAATAATTTCTTGGTTTGTTGCTTGCATATTTTTACTAATTAGATCTACATTTTTATTTCCAGTCTCCAAATGTTTCTCCTTTTATGCAAGGGCACACTTGGTGTTGTAAAAATCCACATGTACTTTCTTGAGTTATCCTTCAGAGAGATGCAACTTATTGAGGGTCTTAGTGATATTCTTAGTAGGATTTTGAGGATTCTCTTGTATGAGCACTGCACAAATATGAGAGTCAATTTTTTGTGGGAGCTCTGCTACTTATTGCTTGAGGTCCACTACTTAGTTATTTCGGTCTATCATATCCTTATCTAAAATCTATTTTTCTCCTTCAACTTGGGCTAATTATTTGGACTATAAATGTTCACTACCATACATCTTCAACTTATGCCTCAATTCTTGAATCTCAACCTATGAAATATGGATAAGAGTCTCTATCACATCTTTGTCTTATGGGTTCACTCCTAACTTGATAATAAATTCTTTAAAATTTTCATTATGTAAATGTATAGCTATGGAATTGGCTCTCTCTTACTTCAACTTCGTGGAAACCTTCTCCAACAGTTTCTCAGCTTTGATGATTGTCATAACATTTAGGCTGACTTCACTATAAATCATATCTCCCACATTTTTTATGAAAATTGATTTTGTTTGGCAGAGGGACACTATTTAGGTCAAGAGATACATCTACAGTCCTAAACTGTGAGCCTGATGGGAGGGAATGAGCCGATGGATGATGTAATGGAAACTTTATTTCATTCCTCTCCATGTTCATGAAAAATAGAAGTTTGGTTTGGTAGGGGACCGAATGTGATGCTAGCTGTTGTTGCATCTCTTCATTGATCTTCTTGTTACTTTCCTCTATTTCCTTCCCTGTAGCCCAACTAGATCTTTTCATTGTTGACCTCTCAACAAAACTCAAAAGTGATACCTCTTTAGATGAAGAGGAAGAAGCTTGAACTGGGTTTTATAAGGTCACCTAGAAACCTGGTTGATCCATATTTGTCTCAGTTAACCTTGTTTCAATCTCTTCATCAACTATTTCTTGGATTTTGGCCCTTTTTCTAGAGTGAACATATTCCATTTCCACATCTCCAGTTTCGTCCACATTCCTCTTTTGTTCCTTATCCTTTTCAGTTGGAGTTTCAATATCCATCTCTGTATTAATAAGCTAGGAATCAATGTTAGATTTCCCCTCAACTTATGTGCTATATTCATGATCATAGGCTAAGGAATTTATGTTTTTACTTTTCTTTGAAATAATAACATGGGGGTCATAGTGCCAGATGTCTCCCATTTCAAAATTTAGTTCCCTTAACAAATCTTCAATTGGTTGAAGAGCTTGTCTAGTATTTACAATAAAGGGACCTATTGGCTTTCCCAATTTGAACATATAACCTTTCTTAGTAGGAACAAAGTGAATTTGATCCACATGTAGGCTCTGTCTGATAAATTCTAGGGAAAATATCCTCATTTCCATAAAAACAAGTAAATGATAAGGAGGGAGATCACACCCATAAACCCTAATTTCGGTGTAGTACTCAAACAAGTACCAGTCACCCACTCTGGTATATTTACTAAGTTGGAGGATTTCTTTTTTCTGGGGAATAATCCTTGGGGGAGATACATTATGGATGATTTTGTATGTAGTAAACATATACATGGATATGAATTGAGAATAACCCTCATTGTTTGGTCGCTTCCTGACAACAACATCCTAGTCAAAGAAAAACTTTCATTGTTAGTGTGAATCCATGGGACTGAGACCTAAGTATTCAAATTAATCTACATGTATGTATAGGAACAAATAAAACAAGATAGAGTAATATTTAAAAAATGAAGTGATAGGAAAATGGTGTAGCTGGAATTTGATGGAATCAACTAGGAAAGAAGGAATATCAAACAAATGACCTGGTTGCATCATCACTCTCAAAAACCCTATGGAAGCTTTGGTGACATTTGTGTCATCATCTTCCCCAAATAATTGGGCAATTACTGTAAAGATGGGCTGAACAAATTTTGTAAAGGTAGGTATAGGAAAAATGTTAGAAATAGGTAGGGATTGGTGGGATAGAGCCAAAATATTTTGTAATAAATCTCGTTGTTCCCCAGATGAGAGGGAACTATAACTGTAGAACAAGGTAGTTTCAGTGAATTTTTCAGAACCATGGGAATATGGGTACATCAGAGATTTTTGAATTAGTTCTGGATATTTATCTAAGATTTTCACACTGGTAGATGATATAATTTTTTTTTTATCTTCAACATAGGATGTGTCAAGCCATGAGATGAATTCTGGAAAATGATATATAGATGGTGCAATTTGGTAGTACAATCCAGACTGCACTACCCTAAAAGGGTCCTCCCCATTTAGTTGGTGGTCATACATGTTGAACAATAGATCCAATAGGTGGAAGGGGCATGGTGAGTAATAGATTTGAGACTCTATGTCCATGAGCGGCTCAATGTTGGATGAGGGTTTGGCCTCCTGAACTTTAAAATTTTTGGGCGCTTGTTTCTTCGTTTTGAGCATGAGGATAAAATTATAAGTGGAGGGTTTGTGAAATACCCGATTGACCAGATGAAATATGGAAAAACGACATTGATGGAGCTTTAGACTTCTTTGAGAGGTGAATTATGTTGTAGAACAGTGGAGCGGTGAGAGGAATTAACTACATGAAGTATAATTTTAAATTAAAATGACTAATGGGTTGGGAATATATAGGAAGGAGAAATAATAACATGAATTTAAGTGATCTCATAAGGGGGTGACATGTTGTGGAAGGTGATTGGAGGGGGGTGATAGTTGGACACATGGATGGGATACCTTTACCATTCACCGCGCGCTCTCTTGCTAATGTTGATGGCGCCTCGACATATGGTGTGGCAGGTGTGGTCCACACCTCTCTTCGACAGGTTGGTGAGCGGGAGTTGGGATCAATCTGAGACCCCTCAGAGTTAATTAGGGTTTTCGATCTGCAAATGGGGTTGTGTTGAATTTTATATTATGAAGGGTGGGGTTTACATATCAGTGGCGCTAGTTACCCCCCCATAATGCCTCTGAGGGTTGGCTGAGCTACGATAAATGATGATTTGCTCGATGCATTCTCAAACTTTAAGTGAGGGTCCCACTTTCCATCTGCCTCTATCTCTTTGATTTTCTGCGCCCGCCTCAAGAAAATTTTCTCGTATGTTTCCTTTTTCCCGAGGGCATTTAGTGCACTACCAACACCCACTTTTGTTCCCTTTCGCTAATTTGGGTGTATCTGTCCTTTTATGCACTAGGGTGAATAGGGAACCATTCGAAACAGAAACACAAAGGGGTAGAAAATAGAACAACACTACATATGAAATGAGGAAACGAAACTCATCACATAAGGAAGCAACATTTAAATCATCTAGCAAGTCAATAAAATGCAAGTTTGGTGACTACTCCAGTGATGATTTGGATATAGAAATGGCTCAACTAGTAATAAAAATAAAGAAAAGATTCATATCCGAAGGTAAGTTACCTCTCATATGTTATAATTGTGGTAATATAAGACATTTCACTTTTAAGGTTCCTTTAAAGGAGGATAATGATGACAAGGAATAACCATGAAAAAGGTTCTTTAAAGGAAAATATGAGAAAAATAAAAATATCTACTCTAAAAACGATAATGATTTCTGAGAATAAAAAGAATATGATTATGATGATGATAAAAGAAAAATCCAATTTTAAGCTACAAATAAAGAATCCAACATAGACAAACAAGAGGAGCAAAAAGAAAAATCAGAGGAAGGTGTTGAAGGCATAGTGGATCTTGAAGCAGAAATCATCATTGCATTAGAAGATATTGATAACCTCAGGAAGAAGAAGAAAATATTATCTAAGTAAATAATCCTTATTGGGACTGAAAAAGAGGAAGCAAAAAGAGTGGAAGAATTTTTTACCAGTCAACTAAAAGAAAAGGAATAAAACTATGAAAAGATTGAAGAAAAAATTATCTCATTAAATAAAGAGATAGATAATTTCAAACAAAACATCTCAAATGTTGGACCTTATTCTTAGCAGTTAAAAATCACCACATTACAATAATGATCTTGGTTATGTGGGTGATACTTCATAAAAAGAAGATGAAAATCCCAAGTCAGTAGGAAAGGAAGCTGAAGAAAAGTCTAAAAGCTCTAATATCAACAAAATCAAGCCTCAAAAGTCACATGGAGTCTAGAAACACTACTACACCAAAAAGCTACATTGATGCTCTCAAGAAGTCCATTCACAATGCAGGGAACAATATGATAAATGGAAATAACCAAAAACCTTCTCTAAAGCACATAAACTCCAAAATAATTGTTCCAAACTATTTTTCTTAGTCGGTTTTTATGCAAAAAAATTGGACATCGAGCAAGAGAGTGTAAAGCTTATAATATTTATGAAAGAAGTTCTCATGAAACCTCTAGGAATGAGCTTGTAGAAAACATAAATAGAGATAATGATGGCTTTAATAACAAAAATCATAATTCATTTTCTCCATTATCCAAGTATAATATAGAGTGTTATACATGCAACAACTTTGGACATATCACATGCGACTATCCTACAAAATCAAGAGAAGAGATTTGGAAGAAAAAAAAAAGGATAGCCACCAAAAAAAAAATGTGGACTAGTTATGTATGCTCAAAAAAATCAAAGTCAATGGTACGTTGATAATGGGTGCTCTAGACACATGACCAAAGATCAAAATAAATTTATTACTATAAAAGAAGAAAAAGAAGGAAATGTGAGTTTTGGAGACAATGGATGTGAAAAAATCACTCGAAGAGGTACTATAAGCCTTGAAAATGGTAGGGATAAAGCACAAAATGTTTTGTATGTTGTAAGAGTCAAACATAATATTTTTAGTGTCAGCCACATGTGTGATCAAGGTTATGATCTCCATTTTTGTACTAAATATTGTGAGTTCGGGAAGGAAAATTCAAGAAGATTAGTGGGAAGAGCGATGAGGACTCCAAGACATGTATCTATTATTAATGAAATTAAAAGAGAAAAAATATACATTGGAGAAAAATATGAAAGTTGGTTAGGGAATTAAAGGCCAAGACACTTGAGATTTGGCAATTTGGTAAAAATCAGTAGAACACAAGTAGTGAGAGATATATACCCAAAATATCGAAACCAACAAGCATCATCTGAAAATATTGCCAACATGGGAAACAAACAAATTGATCTTCAAATCAAGGGAGTGCATGACATCAAAACCACTAGAGTTTGTTCAAATAGATCTATGTAGACCAAGAAGAACACCAACCCTGTAAGGTGAAAGTTACTTTATGGTGTTTATTGATGATTTACTATAATGGTATTGGTTGCATTCCTTAAAGAAAAATCAAAAGAACTAGATACTTTCAAGTCATTCAATGCCTTAGTAAAAAATAAAACAATCTTATAATCAATTGTTTAACATCAGATAGAGGAGGTGAATTTACCTCAAATTACTTTAATGAATTCTATGAGAAATATGGAATTAAGAGACAAATTTTAGTCACACGAATTCCACAAAAGAATGGAGTCATAGGAAGAAAGAACATATTAGTGCAAGAAATAACAAAAACACTTATGTTTCTAGAAGCGAAATTACTAGATAAGTTTTTGAAAGAAGCAGTTGTTGCAGTAGTTTATATCATGAACAAAGCACAACTCCGAGCTAACTGGGACAAGACACCATATGAGCTATGGAAAGACATTAAAACTTCCTTTAATTATTTTTAAGAATTTTGGAAGAAAATGTTACATGAAGATAAATGATGATAAATTGGGCAAATTTGATTATAGAGTAGACAAGGTAGTCCTTCTTGGATATTCAATAAGAAGCAAAGACTACAAATGCTACAATAAAATATTGTGCAAAGGTCTAGAAAGTATTGATGTAAGAATAGAAAAAACATGGCCAATGAAAGAAGTAGAACAAACAAATGAGAATTTAGTTGATGCCATCTATGTGTACCAAGAAGAGATTTCTACAAAATAAGAAAAAGAAAAATAATAGTCTCCATCCTAGAAAACTTTTAAGTTTGTGCAAGAACATCACCCAAAGAACCAAATTATTGGAGATGTTAATGCAATTATACAAACCTTGAGAAGAATGACCAATACACCAGGAAAAGTAAAATTTTCCTTGCTATCCAACATAGAGGCAAAGACTTTTTCCTAAGCCAATAAGGACAAGCATTGGGTGAATGCTATGGAAGAAGAATTGAATTATATTAAGAAAAATGGAACAATTTGTGCCATGAATGAAAGACAAAAACATGATTTGGACTTAGTGGGTACTCAAAAATAAAAAAAGAATGAAGATGGACAAAGTATTATAAATAAGGCAAGACTTCTGTAATGGATATGCTCAAGTTGAAGGAATTGACTTCGAAGAAACCTTTGCTAAATTTGCTAGATTAGAAGCAATACGAATATTTTTGGCATTTGTGTGTACTAAAGGCTTCAAATTTTATCAAATGGTTGCTAAACCATCCTTTATAAATGGAGATTTAAAAGAAGTATACATCAAACAACCAAAAGGTTTTGACTTTTCTAAAAATAAATATTGTGTGTGTCAATTGAAGAAAGTTCTTTATGGGTTAAAACAAGCTCCAAGAGCTTGGTATGCCAGGATGGATCACTATCTTGAAAAAAAGGTTTCAAAAGAGGGGTTGCTAACAACAATTTCTACATCAAGAGGGAAAATACATGTTATTAATTATACTTGTATATGTAGATGATCTTATTTTTGGAGGAAATAATGATGATATGAGTCATGAATTTGCTTAGGAAATGTCAATGTTTGGAGAATTATCCTTCTTCCTTGGACAACACATTTCTCTAACCAACGAAGGATGATTAATTTCCAAAACTAAATACATCAAGGAGATTCTCAAGCTGTTGGGAATGGAATAATATGCACCGGTTAGTACCCCAATAAATTCTGATTGCAAGTTAAGTAAGGATGATGTATCTCCTAAGGTCAATTCAACTCTTTATAAGTCTATGTTTGGGAATCTACTATACTTGATAGCTTCAAGGCCAAATATTATGCAAGAAGTAGAAATGGTTGCAAGATTTCAGTTGGCACCAAAAGAATCACATATGCAAGCAATAAAGAGGATATTTTGTTACTTGAAAACACACTCGATTTTGGGCTTTGGTATCCTAAGAATCCATATTTCACATTAAAAACGTACGTAAATGTTGATTGGGAAACTAACTTTGATTATAGAAAAAAAAAACCTATGGGAGTACATTTTTCCTAGGCGATGGTATTGTGTCTTGGTCAAGAAGAAAGCAAACATCACTTTCTATTTCTACAACTAAATCCAAATACATAGTAGCAACAGACTGTTGTACCCAAGTTCTCTAGATGAAATAATTTTTGCAGAACATCAAAGTAGAATATGATCAACCAATTTTCATTTTCTACGACAACACTAGTGCAATCAATATCTCAAGAAATCATATCATGCACTAAAAAAAAAATCACATTCCAATCAAGTATCATTTCCTCAGAGAACAAGTCATTGAGAAGAATGTCAAGATGGAATATATTGGCATTAAAGAAAACATTGTTGAAATCTTTACCAAACCTCTACCCAGAGATTCCTTTGAATATCTTTGATAGAATTTGGGAGTGATCTCTCCTTTATCTCAGTAAAGAAAGCAAAAAATTAGGAGGAATACCCTTTGCTATTGATGTCAAAGTGGGAGAGAATGAACGTAAGGGAAACAATTGACAAGGGGCATGGAGACAATATAGATAGGGGTATCAAATATCAGAAGGAAGAAATATCAAAGTATTTCCATCAATAACAAAGGGGGAGGTTGATGAAAATGGTTTTTATTGATGTCAAAGGCTGTCTAAATGAAATACAAAGTTACAATGTCAAATAACATATTTCAAAACATTTCCAACGATATATGGCATGCCTTCTAGATCCTCACGAGTGAGGAGAATGGTTTTTTGAATATTCACCAGCCTAGATCCATCTTAACTTTGTATCTACCAAGCGCCAAGAGGGATGACATCTATTTTCACTCTAAAAGAGGTTTTCATCTCAAGATATTTGATCCCTCTCGACAGTTGGTAGATCCAGAGTGAAGATGGATCTAAGTTGGTTTAATTATTAATTATAATTATTAATTTATATTTTTTTATTTTACTATATTTTTATGTAATTTGAACAAATCCAAATGTTATTCATAATTATAATCATTATATTTTATTTTATTTATAATTATTTTTATGTAATTTGACCAAACCACTGCATCAAAGCCATAAAAATTCAATAAATTTGATAAAAAAATGTATTTGGGATCTTCATGTTGAAACTGGACCGATGGCATTATGATTGGAGGGAAAAGTTAAGAAAAATCACCACACATTTTATTAGCAAACTTTATTATTACAAATATTTTATTTTAATATTTTTTAATTAAAATTTGAATTATTCAAATTCTACGTCACAATCATTAATGAAAATTTAAATGTAAATTGTTTGCCCATCCAAACCACTGTACCAAAGCCATACAACTTCAATAATTTTGATATAAAAAAATTGCTTTGGATGTTCTCGTTGAAATTGGGTTGATACGGTTGTGATTAGGGGAAAATTAAAAAAAAAAACTTACCATGCATTTTATTAGCCAAATTTATTATTACAAATGTTTCATTTTAATATTTTTTTTATTAAAAATTGAATTATTGAAATTCTACGTCAAAATTATTAATGAAATAATTGTGAATTTTTTGTCCATCTAAACCACTACACTAAAGCCATTCAAATTCAATAATTATGATAAAAAATTGTGCTAGGCATGCTTATGTTGAAACTGAACCAACACCATTGTGATTAGAGGGAAACATTAAAAAAACTTACCACATATTCTATTAATCAAATTTATTATTACAAATGTTTCATTTTAATATTTTTTTTATTAAAATTTGAATTATATATATATATATATATATATATATATATATATATATATTCTAAAAGTGCAAATATTGGTGAAAAACACTCGGTTATTTCTCAATCAATCAACATATTATAATGCAATCACTAAAGTTAAAACCAAGATATATCCAATAGTAAAACCAAGAATCACATCCTAATCAAATTTAAAATTAGCATTTTCGTTTGTCCTCTCAATCTTGTAGTTATTAAGAACCTCGATTGACCTAACACTTAAAAACCGTTGATGCTTTTCATAACACAATTTGATCGCAACTTGGAAATTTAAAGATGAACATGGAAATTAGTAATTTGTACAAATTTAAAACAATCAAATATTGTAAATTAGATACCAAAATAACTAACTACTTTAAATTCATTCTCTTTTATTTTTATTTTTCAAATTTTGTGGCAAGTTTTTTCCATCTAATATTATATACTTACCAACAATATACTTACCAACAATAGGACAATACAATTTTGTTTGATCACAATTTTTTCCATGTTATATTCCACATGGATACTATTGGTAAAACCATGGTTTCTCATAAACCTGAATCTTCAAAACCAACGGTAACTTGATTGAGCCAAGTTTATCCAAACCAACTGAAGATATTTGACACAAATAAAGTCTAGTATGTGAACTAGTATAATGATATTGATCAAATTAAAATAATAATTTTTTTATTTTTTATTTTTATTTGACGAAATTATTTTACATTTTAAAATTATATATGTTTTAATTTAAAGCCAACATTTAATTTTGTTTTGTTTTTTATTTCTATATATTTTTTTCCCAAAATTTAGAAAATGTTGACATACTTTCTTTCTTACATTATGCCTACACATCTCCCCTATACTAGGGTTTATAGCGCCTCTTGACGCAATTATCCATCCTGCCAGTTGCACAAGTTGGCCTAGCTAATGGACAAGTCAACCCTACCTTAGAACCCAAATGCACTATAAATAGGTGTGACAAGGAGCATTTATAGTAACCGCTCAAGCACGTGTTTATGTGAGGAGGAGGAGAAAATTTGAGGTTCATAACTTGTGAACAATTAAGTGAAGTGAAGTGAAGTCAAAGAAGTATTTTGTGAATTTTTAGCTAAGCTACGAAAGTGTTTTTGGCACATTTTTTGAATGTTTTTTTTTGTTTTTTTTTTGTTCTAGTTTAAAGGAAACTAAGTTCTAGTGTGAAGGAGGTTGAGTTTAGCCCTATTGGAGACCAAGCCCCATTTCTGCTAAGGTTGAGTTTTGTTGAGGAGTTCAAGTACTGTTTATTTTTGTAACTATGGTCACTCTTCATAATGTATGATTGAGTCATTATGAATTCATAAAGCATATTGTAAATTCTAAGAGTCAAAAGAAACAAAAACAAATTATTTTGAGTTAAAGTGCCATTGTGACTTTTGAAGGAAGAAATTTGAATTTTTGAAATTAAGATTTTTGGATCCAAATTTTAGTTTGGCCTCCTCCTAGTCAAGTGATCCCTCTCAAATGGTCAAGTCGTCTCCAAATAAGACACACCCTTTTAGCATCATTAAATCCTATATAAAGGCACTATATTTGTCAAAGATAGCTCATATCTTCTGTGGAATTTTTTGTATGATCTAAGGTTGCTTTCATGGTATGAGGTAGCTTGCATAGTCTGAGGAAAATTCTTGAGGTATGTGACAAGAGGTTCGATCTTCTATATTTTGTGTTTCATCCTGCTCCAAGGAAATATATTAGCATCACCTGAGGCATGAAATTATAAGGCATTCACATTATGAAAAGGGCTTGCATTTGTAAGGTAAAAATATTTCACATCTATAACATATAGTTCGTATGTCTAAGAAAAATATCAAGAACTTTGAGGCAACGAAGTGGGAGATGAGAGAAAGAATATCAGATAGAAAATATTAGATATATGAGGCTAGTAGAGCATCATTTCAAAACAAAAGATCATAATATGTTTTAGGCCAGATTGAATTGACTATCAGGGTGAGCCTTAGACTAGGTTTGACCTAGTTAGACATAGATGTGTCTCTGTCAAGTTAAAGAATTCTGTATTGAAAAAGGTTGTTTCATTTTTCCCCATCAGGGTTTTCCTAGGGTAAATTTCTTGTGTTCATATGTGACTATATATTTATGATTCTCAGTACTAATATGTTATATGGTTAATGTATTTATGTGTAATTATTTAATGATGAAATTCTAATAATAATATGAAAATATCAAAAATAATTATCAGTTTGAAAGACACCTTAAAAATAAACAAATCCTGTGGAAGGCCAAGTTTTTTTTTTTGGTTGGAGGCTGAGCTTAGTTTGGACATCGAGATCTATACTGGTTTAGGACCAAGCTAACAGGAGGTAAAAAAATTTCTTGAAAAGTTACTAAGCTTAAAATTTTTTGTGAGTTAGTGCTTACTGAGGATCGATGTCCTCATCTTATTGACAAGTGGTAGCCCACAATTTTTGTAAGTTGGTGCTTACAGAGGATTGGTGTTCTCACAAGTGGTTCTACTAAATTGAGGAATGTTTGAAAAGCATTCAAATTATTGCTTCTTCAAGTTTGAATTTTCACTTTATTCTCAGTGTTCATGCATTATGTTGATGATTGATTATGTCATGATATTTTATTTTAAGATTAATGAAGTGAAAAGAATTTAAATATAAGAGATACTAATTCACCCCCATCTCAGTATCACTGTGTATTTCCAACAATGGGAAGTTTGATGGTAACAATCTTATAACATAGATATTCTAGATAGAGCAATGTTAAATTTCCATGAATTTTTATAACTACTTAGATGAATATATGAAAATTGAAATCTAGTTTAATTTCACCAAGATACAAATTCTCTTAACAATTCATAAGCAATAGAATAAAAAACATAGAGATAAAAACACATGCAAAAATTGACACACTTTTCTTAGGAAACACAATACGGAAAACCTGCTTATTTGATGTGGTTATTTTATTGATTGTTCTTGAGCACTTGGATCTAGAAAAAATCAATTTGTATCTTTGAGAAAGAGTTTTTCCTTTCTCTCAAATATCAGCTGATATAATTTATCTTGGTTGGTCTTGATCCTACTTGATCTCGGCCCTCTAGCACACAATTGTTCCTCTACTACCTCCTTTACTCGCTCTGTAAAACTTAATATCTTGAGCTTGATCTGTGGGCACTAGAGGCTCCTTAATCCTTGTATGATAGGTCCCTATTTCCTAACACACATGAGCCCCTATTCTATAGTGAAAATTAGCTCCTATTATATAGGGGAAATCCTTATTTTCTTGCACACTTGGAAACCCTATTTCTTAGGACCCAACTCCTCTTCTCTATGCACAACCAAATCCTAAATCCTAGCGCACTTATTACTCATATTTCTTAAGAAAAAATTACCGCGCTCTCCATGATGGCAAGGTTTTCTCACAAAATTGTGATCTCTGTCATGTCACACAAACCTTTCTGCACAAAACAATAATGAATTCTTTGTGGGATTTACGATTGGGGACAAAATTATCTCCCCTAGGTCTGATGGCCAACCTAGAAAAATAGAGAGACAAGGAACCCAATTCTTTCCTTAAAGTAAATATATTATGGAATGAAGCCTACCTAGAATTCGTCGCATGCTTCGCTCCTTCTTCAACTTGAATGCTCCAATTCCAGCTCTGATTACTAAAATTAGAACCTACACAGTCAAATAACAAAAGCCAAGAAAATACGAGATCTATGTAGTGTCATCTAAGTACTGTATTCAATAGATAAACATGCTATTGAAAATACATGAAATAAAAATATCAAATATAGGAAAACAAAACATTATTTGCATTAATATAAATGGAAGGAGATTACAACCAAAAATAGGTGTTGATATTCTAGAAGATCTCCTCCAAGAATTTTACTTGTCCTTTCCTTGTCACAATATTCACCTCTAATCACCCTAATGCATGGAATAATACCTCTTTACCTCAACAACATAATGGTAGAATCACTCTCCAAAAGCCAACCCCTTGCATATGGAAGGCTATAAATATATAGAGGAGTAGGGTAAGTTAGGAGTTATTATCCAAGTACCAATCTAAGTTTTTAGATCCACCTTTGATGGGAGGAGGGGACCAAAGGATAAGGGATGGAAAATCCAAAGAAGGATGAGACAAGATCTGAAATTTTTACTAATCTAGTAGATCAGTATAATGCTCAAAATTCAAAGTGCTCGAAACAACTCAAAACTGGTTCCAAAGCAAAGATCTCGTGGCCCTGAATCCAATGCAACTCACATCACTCAAAATCAATAATGTATGCTCTTGATATTGCATTCTGACTGAATTGGAAAACATATAAAGTTTTAAAGTTTTGGGTTTTAGGTGCACCCATTTAGCAGTCCATACGCTGACTGGGAAAGTGACTAGGCATGATTATGTTTTTTATGGGCTACTCATTGGATGAAAAGTTTCATATTTATATTGGTTCGTGGAATGTTGTTTCTATTAGTTCAAGGTTTGTTTTTATGGTCCAATTAGGGAGAGTCACGTAGGCCAATCAGTGGCTGCTAGGTGGCCTCCTGTTGGCCTTGTAAAATTTTGGTGGAAGGTCGAATAGGCCTAGTGGGAATCAAACCACGGACCTACCAAGCAGCAATACAACGCTCTACCACACCAACTGCATTAGTTCTTAATAGTCATGGTGTAAATTTTATATTTAAACTTTAATGTGTTTTTCATTGGGGGGTCGGGACCGGGGTTAGACCCTAGCCCTTGGTCCACCCAACCACGATACATTGTAGGAAGATAGGGGCTCAAGGTTTACCCAGACCCCAACACCATATGTCGTGTGCAACCGCAAGTTATGGAGGGCCAGCTAACTGCAACCGTCGTAACCAAACTTTATGTTATGTCAAACCATATGATATAATGCTGAACCGTATGAAGTGTCAAACCATATATTATAACTTAACCAAAGTCTAGACGGTTGATATGGTTTAACACCTGAGGTCTATACATATTACGTCGCATGTAAACATTTATGGTGGGATGCGCAGTCATAGTTTATGTCATGGCAGAACCCATGACGCAAACCATGGTGATAACCATAGCCCAATGTTTAAACCAAAAGTGTTGGCAAGGAGTGGAACCTGCCTTGGTCAGGGTTCCAGGAACTCAACCACCGAAAAAATTAACCTAAGCACCGCATAACCCTGGTTTAGGTGGAGCCAAGATTTTTGCGGGACCATTTAAACTAACTGAATCTAACGACCTTTATCACGCCAAGTGGCGCTATTTTTTCAATTTGTGGGGCGACATAGAAAATTTAATGGTTCGATAAAATGCACCTGAACCGACGGGAATATCGTTGACACGGGGAAAAATTGTTGCCCCACAAGGCCGAAAAAGGCGTAATTTGTAGGATGGATAGCGGGTGGGTGCGATTTGGAGGAAAGTTAGTAGGAAAATTTCTGTGGAGCATAAATCAGTCAAATTTTGACCTTTTTGAGTGCAGAAAGAGCCCAACTAGGGATTTTTGACTGTTCTCGAGCCATTGGTGATATTTTTTTTTCATCATTAGGGGAATTTTGAGGTCTAAAATGGGCCTCCTAAGGAAATAATAAAATAATAGTTAAACCAATAAAATAATATTTATGAATTTGCAATTCATTTTTTGCACCAAAATACATGTAACCATGGTTAAATTCAATTCAAAAGTTGCACCAAAATAAAAATAGTAAAAAAAATTGTATTGATGTGACTCTAAATAAGAATGATATTTTCAAGAAAAAGTCATTATCATTGCACAACTAATGTAGTTGTCCTTTGTACTTAAATAACTTAAAATATAATATAAATATAAACTCATAAAATCTTAATTATAGAATATACTATTAATTAAAATTTATATTATTTAAATTGTATAATAACATGTAATTAATATACTTTATAAAAATAATATAATATAATATATTTTTTTATGTATGAATTTTATATTACATATTTAATTGATTTGATTTGTAAATAAATATTTGAAAATATACAAATATAATATTTATTGAAAAGTGTGTAAATACATGAAGATTATGTAGGGATATGCATGGTTTCTTTCAAAAAATATGAAATAACAACAATAATATTTTATTCAAAAAGTGTGAAATGACATTTATTATGACTACTTTACTTTATGACTTTAAAAGTACTTAGAGCACTACCATGGTTAACCATGAGTTTTTATCCACCATTGAGAATGTGACAAGTAAGTACCTTTAACTCAAGCAATGCCACCTCAACCATTAGAGATGATGTCATCCCCTAAATGTGATTGGTTCTCATAAATTGAATTTTGATTGTACATTTTCCTTAGGAGGCCCATTTTAAACCTCAAAATTCCCCTAATGTATGAGCACTGAAAAATTGATGTAAAAACATATTTTGAGCATAATGAAAGAGGCCCAACATTAGAAGCTAGACTAGTAGATGTAGCCTAGGAGGGGTGAACTTCTTCATCATTCGTTGTTTTTTGTTTGTTGTTATCGTACTGTTGTCTCTTTTATTTTTTCATAACTAACAATAAACTCATATTTTATGTGTTAATGTAGTTTACATAATTGCATAAAACCCTAAAATTCCACTTGCAAATTTCATGAAAAACCTTCAAGTTTACATACATAGATCAATTTGGTATCAGAGCTTAAGTTCTTTGGTTTTTTTGAGGGTTTAATTTTCTTGCAAGTGTTTTTGATGCTTACAAGTTTGAAGCTCAAAAGAGGAGAAGGAGAGCTTGTGGTAGCAAGTCCTCGAGCTAGGTCAAGGAGAGCACATTTTCCACAATCTCCACCACTAGATTCACCTCAAGTTTCACCAAAATCCTTACCAGTCATGGCACATTAAGGAGATCCTGTCAATACGTCTAAGGATGAGAAGGATTTCAGAAAGGAATTCTTTGACATGTTACATATGGTGAAAGTTATCTATGAAGAGAGGAATAAAAGGTTGCAAGGTGAGAGCTCCCATCCTCCAAAGGGAAATGGAGATAAACCTCCAAAAGTAGATGGAGGCAAGTCTCCAAAAGGGAATGGAGGGAATGGTGACAAACCAAAATCCACCTTTATATTCACCTCCATGCTCACCACCATCTTCACCATCATCATCTTATACATCAACCCCTTCACAAACACCTCAACATTCTCCAAAGGGACATGGCAAAACTCCAGTTTTGAGACTTCACATCAAGTTTGAATTTCCTATGTATTATGGAGAGGTAAATTTTGAGAAATTAGATAATTGGGTTCGTCAGCTTGAAGTGTATTGTAGGATACAAATGTTCAAATATGACGCGACTAAGATTCAAATTTCTTCATTAAGGTTGTAAAGTGCAACACTTATTTAGTGGGAAGAAAAAACTCAACAGGACATGAAGAAACATGGTAAGGTTGTATCCTCATGGAATTATTTTGTTGTTGCATTACGAAGATAACTTTATCCATTAGCATACATAGAGAAAGCTATGGTGGATTGCCAAAACTTTAGGCAATTAAAGGTTCAAAGTGTGCAAATTTATACCCAAGATTTTATAAGGAGATCATTGATATTAGGTGTAAATTTATCCTCTCAAGACACTTTACTCAAATACATTGGAGGTTTACATAGTTACTTGAGACACACTATTCTCATGTTTAACCCTAAAAATTTAGATGAATTTTGTGTACATGCCACACATCTAGAAGCAAGAGCGAAAAATGTTTCTGATGAAGCAAGTGAAAACACATTTGAGTCTGGAGAAAAGGAAAGGGGAAGTTCAAAATAAAAGTAAAGAAGAATGTTTCCATCAAGATGGAGAAAGAAAAAATCACATGCAAACATTATTCCAAAGAAGGCCATGATGAAGATCATTTTTGGAAATTTCATCCTGAGATAAAATCCAAAAAGGTTAAAAACAAGGAGAAAGAAAAGGCTGCTACAACTATATAGCATGATTTAGGATCAAATTTTGGGGATGAAACAAAGATCACAACCATGGGATTAAAAGGTAAGTACATTGAAAGTACCAGTTCTTCAAATAGTCTCAATGATACTCAATATGAAAAAACAAGAATAGAGTTTTTCCATATTAGATTTAGTTCCATACCAAGACAGATACATTGTTTGATAGAGGTTCACAAGAAAACCTCATTTCTAAAGACATTGCCAAGAAGTTTAATTTATAAACAATTCCTCATCCTAAACCTTATCCTTTAGGTTGGTTATGTGAGAATACAAAATTGCAAGCGACAAGGAAATTGATACTTAGGTTTTCCATCATTGCAAACTTCCTTGATGAGGTAAAACTTGATGTAGTTCCACTTGATATATGTGGTATTGTTTTGGAAATCCCATATCTATATGATAGGAGAGCCATTTTTCATCGCCATGAGAATAAATATCATTTTTTCAAGAATGGGATTGAGTAAATTGTTAGAGAAAATAGCAAGAAATTGAGTTTATCTCTTGTGAATGTTGGAAAAATGAAGAGGATTGTTAATGCTAGTCATAATTTTGCATTGTTAATGTTCAAGCATAAATATGTTGAGGAAACTAAATCCTTTCAAGGATATGAATCAAGTTTGAAATATGATTTCAATGAGGTTTCTAATTCATGTGATAAGATGTTTCAGGATTCTAACATGTTGCCTCCTAAAAGAGGAAAACAGTATGAAGGTCAATTGCAGTAGGATGCATCATTGTTGAACATTGGTGTGAAAACAATGCCACTGTTAAAGATTGCAGGGGTCAAAAATCAAATGAAAAGGCTATTTGAAAAAGAGGAAATTGGTTCTAAAACATCTTCTTGTGGGTTTCATAATGTTTTGACTTTGAAGAAGGATGGTTCATGGCGATGGTGATTACATTTGGTAAAGAGTCAAACCAAGTGCAAGGCTAGACATGCTAATCATCATTATGACGACAATGTTCAAGGTGAAGTGAACTTGAAACTATATAAGTTTCCTTTGATTGAAAACCAAGAAAGGAATTTTCATATTCCTTCAAGTGCAATTTTATTTTTTGAATATCTTGGAAAATTGCAGCAGGATATCATCTTTGACTGAAAGGCAAGGACTCCAAAATTAGGGAAAATGAAGTACCTTCATGAAAAAATCAAAGCGATAAATCCAAGAAAATCTAAGTGGATTGATACTGGAAGGGTGAGTTAACTGTACCCTCATCTATTTATTGACTAAAAATGAGCTTTTGGAGGTCCAAAATATTCCAATGGGGAGTGATGATCTGGTGGATTAGTATAATGATCAAAATTCAAATTACTCAAAACAGCTAAAAACTGGTGCCAAAGCGAAGATATTATCTACTTGAATTCATCATAACTTGTTTCACTCAAAACTGATATTGTATGCTCCCGATATCATGTTCTGACAGAATTGGAAAAAAAAAAAATTTAAATTTTTGGGTTGCAGGTACACCCAATCAGTAATCCGTACGCGGACTGGGAAAGTGACTGGGCATGACTGTTTTTTTTATGGTCCAGTCGTTGGATGACAAGTGTCCCATTTTTATTGGTACCTGGAAGGTGTGTTTCTATTATTTCAAGGTGTTTTGATGGTTCAATTAGGGAGAGCTACATGGGCCAATCTATGGCTATCACATGGTCTCCTATTGGCCTTGTAAAATTTTGGTGGAAGGTCGAACAGGCCTAGTGGGAATTGAACCATGGACCTACCAAAAAACAATACAACACCCTACCGCACCGACTACATTAGTTATTAATAATCATGGTGCAAGGGTTATATTTAAACTTTAATGTATTAGTCATTGGGGGGTCAGGACTGGGGTTAACCCCTAGCCCCCAGTCCACCCAACCATGATACGTGTCAGGCATGCAGGGGCCCAGGGTGTCCCCAACACCATATATTAACACAAACACCATATGTCATGTGAAACTGCAAGTTATGGAGGGTCAACTAACTGCAACTGTCAGAACTAAACTTTATGTTATGTCAAATCATATGATATAACGCTAAACCATATGAAATGTCGAACCATATACTATAACTTAACCAAAGTTTAGGTGGTTGATATGGTTTAACTCTGATATTCTATACATATTAGTTCATATATGAACAATTATGGTGGGAGGCGTGGTCACAGTTTATGTTATGGCGGAACCCATGGTGCAAACAACAGTGATAACCATAGTCCAACGTTTAAACCACGAGAGTTGGTAGGGAGTGGAACCTGCCTTGGGTAGGGTTCTACTAACTCAACCACCGGCAAGAAAAAACATAACCACCACATAACTCTTGTTTAGGTGGAGTAAATATTTTTGTGGGGCCATTTAAACTAACGAAATATGATCGCCTTCATCACATCAAGTGGCGCTATTTTTTCAGTTCGTGGGGCGACATTGATAATTTAATGGTTAAAAAAATTGCACCTGAACCAATGGGAATCTCGCTGACGTGGGGAAAAATTGTCACCCCACTTGGCCGAAAAAGGAATAATTTGTAGGATGGATAGTAGGTGGGTGAGATTTGGAGGAAAATTAGTAGGAAAACTTCTCTGGACCATAAATCAGTCAATTTTCGACCTTTTTGAGTGCAAAAAGAGCCCAACTAGGGGTTTTTGCTTGTTTTGGAGGCATTGGTGACAATAGTTTGCATTCTGAGTGCTACAAATTGATGTAAACACATATTTTTGAGCATAATGAAAGAGGCCCAACATTGGAAGCTAGACAAGGATATGTAGCCCATGAGGGGTGAAATCCTTCATCATTTGTTGTTTTGTGTTTGATGCTATGGTATTGTTGTCTCTTTTATTTATGCAAAACTGAGATAAAAATAATATATTATGTGTTAATTTAATTGGAATAATTGCATAAAAACCTAAACATTCCACTTGAAATTTCATTAAAAACCTTCAAGTTAACACACATGGATCATTTACCTAAGGTAAATGGTTGTAACAAATTCTCGAAGCTTCTAGAAGAGGAAGCTTCCAAAAATTCTCTCTTTTTCCCAAATTTCTAGAACCAACGCAGGTGCAAAGGGGAGCAACCTGTAGGTGATCAACGTTGGCCACAATGGAGCAACCTATAGGTGAATGCTGTCTAGAGGAAGGCCAGGGAGTGTTGTTCCTAAAAATGGCTCAAATTAGGTGGTTTCAAGTAGAAATTCTAGGAAATGAAGGAGGCATGCTTAGGGATTTGTGCAATGATATTGACGAGGGGGGATATCATGTTTATTGATCCCATTAGGAGGCCTAATGACTGGATGTAACAAAATTTCCTATAATAGATTCCCCCCTAAAGTGAAAAGTCAGAAATGATGATTGACGACTGAAGTTCTTTACCTTATGACAAGTCGAGATCAAGAACAACCGACGAGCTTCATTTGTTACAATACATTTATATCATGAAATCTCTTTTGTGAGGGAGGCATGCCCATACTCAACAGATAAGAAAACATAACATGTATAATGATCAAAAGATGTGTCCAAAGATGGAACTGGTGGACCCACAACTAGATGACTATCTATATGATCATAACCATTATACATTGTGATATTTATATAATCCCTCAAATTGCAGCCTGGATGGATGAAACTAGATCTGGGGAATTCTATCTCATTCACACAACCAACCAAGGTATGAGTCTAACCATGTTAATCAATGAGATGAGGTCAAACATGGTATACACCATTTGATTACCGACCAATGATGTAAGTCGTTAATAGGTGCAAGATAAACGACTGATAATGCTAATGGCTCTCAAGGTACTACAATACAATTCGTATGGTGTGAATAAATGAGTTGATGTTGAACACTACACAAATTATTTTGGCCAAAGGCCAATGATGTAAACCTGTTGTAGAGAGTGAGGAAACTTGGAATTTATGTATGCAAGCACCAAGGTACCAAATGGGTGTTCCTAAGTCAACTTCCTTGATGATGTGATGATATCGATAGAAATTGACCCGTCGCAAGAGGGTTTTAATGTATCCCCGATCAATGACATGAAATGGGTATCATGACATAGATAGAATGATGATGATACATAATCAGACCAAGAAAATAAAAACATGGAATGAAGGCTTAAGATTAATTCAACATATATCAACTGAAATGACTTGTCTTGAACACATAACGACACTGAATGGAGTTGGCAGCATTGACCCAAAATTGAAATGGAGGCTTTGAAAAGGTATGATGAACTGAATGAAAAGAATATTACCCAACCCAACAACCATGAAGATGAAGTGGAAGATTTTCGTGTTCAAGAGTGACTCGCTACCATTAGAAAATGGAATACCCTGTTTTCCAAATTTCCCTGACCATACTAGTTAGTACCTCTTTATTTTTTAACAAGCTTGAGGATGATAACATATGCTTGATCTGTAAGTTCACACATTGGCTGAATCCCTCTGATTATTTTTAACGAACCTTGAGAAGGAGTGGTTTAACATTGTCATGTTTGACAAGTCCATCATTGTTTGATGTTTTAACAATTCGAACGAAGGTAAAAATTGAAATTGTTTTCACGTTTAGAGAGTTTGAAAAAGAGGCGGAAAAAGAAAAATCCATATATCTATTTTCGTAAATAGTCTCTCAAGTCCGAAAAGGTAGAAAACAATACTCAAGATAACCTCTTATCCATGTTCGACTAAGGTATTCCTTTTTCGTAAATGGTCCATCCCAGTCTAAAAAAGGGTTAAACTTATACGAAGTGGATGTCTTTTTATTTACTTTAACGAGTTCGAAAAGAAAAGTGATCGACAATATTTTCATATTTTTGGAGTTTTAAAAGAGCCGAAAGAGGACTCTAAGGGGTTCCTTTTTTGTAGGTTTATAGAGCCCGAAAAAGAGATAGACGTATACTCTTTTGTCAAAATGTCGTGTTTAAAGTATAATAAAACACCATTAACAACTATCGACTTGCTCAAAACATCACAAAAAGGATTAAACATACCTGTTTCATAGTAAAAATGAAGCATGTGTATAGGTAAAAACATCAAATATGAATAAAATAATGCAAGAAATGACCATAAATTCTCAAAATGACTATTCATTTTTACCATTTCACATTTACCTTCAATAGTGAGAGTTTTGGAGCACTTTTTCCCTCAATATTCTTAAACTAATTTTGGCCAATATAGTGGACCATTTTGAGTACCATTGCTTCAAAGAAGGAGCTAGTGACCCTTCTCTTTCTTTTAACGGTCCATTTTTGTGAATTCATGCCATTTTCTTGAGGTTTTGAGGGCCTTGGGGTTCCAAAAAACACACCCTTGGACCAATGCACCCCTTGTGTCTAAATATAAGTTGCACCTAGATAGATTATCATTGCTAGGAGAGGTGAAACACCCTATCATGCACTACAGGGGTGATTTGGGCGCAAAATGCTAAATTGTTTTTCAGTTTTCCCTCAAATTTTGTCAGATTTTTTGCATGAAAATGAGCCCAATGAATCCTTTTTTTATATTTGTTACACAATAATTTATCACCCTGCTCACTTGCCATCCCTATTCCTAAAGTTCCATATGATAGGTCTAGTGTAGTATATCCACCTCAGAAAAATACAAAAAGATATCCCCTGAAGAATCAAAGAAAGTTGCCTTGAAAGACCACTAGAGAAACTTGATCAAAAACATAAATTTATGGGTCAGCACACTTCTCTAGTGGTCTACCCATGCTGATAGTAGGTTGACAGTTCTGGCTTCGCACTGCCAACACCATTTTTTCTAGAAAACCGCGCTGATCCCTTTCTTGTAGTGTTTCCTCAAAATGGAGGAGAAGCTTCGACCTCTAAAATATCTAGGGTGGCGAGTTGGTTATTATTCGGTGGTGATAGAGTTTAGCTCTCTGATTTTAGAGCTTTGATCTTATTAATGGGAGTTTAACCCTTAGAAATTGGACCTTCCTCCTCCTTTCATCGGCTCCAAACCTCTTTTCCCTTCCTATAAATTGATCTCGATCCTTCCACTATTGTTTGGTAATTTTTTTGCTAGTATGATCATTCATTCCATTTACACTCATGTATTGTGATACCGCCTAAACTATTCGGGAGAAGGAATGATTTAGAGCTTCAGTGAAGGACTCAGAAATCACCAAAGGGAGGCCTCCAACATCAAGGCCTGGGTTGTAAGCTCTCTCTTTTATATACATTAATAAAACATATGGTGTTTTATTTCTATATTTATCTAATCATTTTTGCAAATAGCCTAATGTTCCTTGCTCTACTAGATAGTTTATATTTAATGTATGTTTTGTATTGGATTATGTTTCATGTTGTCTCCTGATATACTACAAGCAACCTACACCACTAATAGCGAGGAGGAAGCCTGAGGGATTTTCGATCGAGGCCATCATCAAAGGATTCGAGCATAGCATCAGGAAGAGGTAGGCTTATTCCCCTTTTCATATTTTTTTGGATATTAGCTAAGAAAGCTTGCATTAGATAGTCTCACAAGTTTCTAGGCCCACTCTAGGGATAGATGGATCGCCTATGTCCATAGAGGGTATTTATCTTCACAACCAAATTGGCGACTCCACTGGGGAGCTTTAGCCTCTTTTCCTTCCCTTTCCTGGGTTGATTTCTGATCAGTTTGACTAATCATAGAGATCTAAGTCTACTTGGGTCTTTATAGGTCTAAATATTATTTAATAATTATTTCAGTGTGTCAGGTCTAGTTTTGGTGTGAAATTATTTTTTTATTTTTCCTTGCTTTTAGCGCTCAATGCATTTTCTGCCCTTACAGTAGCGCTGACAATGTTTTTTTATACAAAGCAAGAATGGTGATTAACCTTTCAAAATTGTTTTGTTCATAACAAACATGTTGATCCCAGGGCTAGGAAAAAATTAGGGTTTCCCCCTATCTTCCTAGTGTGTCTTGACCCCTGAGAAATTCTGTTGGGTCTGAATGACCTCTTCCCATTTTATTTGGTTTGTTTGTGTTTTTTAAATGGTTGGTTTTGTCTCTTTGAATTTCTTCTGGTTAGAGTGAAGTTTAAACATAACCTAGGTTTTCTATTTAATTTCCCTTCGCTTGTCACTTGTGTTTATCATCAAAGAGTTCATAAGCTCTTCTTAGGAGTTATATTCCAGTCAGTTCGAACACCATCGCACATCGATTCTAGCTTGTTTTGAAGTATTTTTCATTTGCAGTGGTCATCACCGCACTTAGAGATCACCTTTAATTAAGTGTCAAACGTAAGATAGCAATTGTTTGATTCACAAGTTTGGAAGGGAGTGTATTATTTAGTTCCTGAATCCAAACGAGTAAATTGAAAGTGATTTTCATATTGAATTTTAGATTTGGTTTGTTCGTTTGAAAAAGAGTGAAAGTGATTTTCATTCGTGCATTTTTTGAAGCAATCTTGTTTCCCATTCGATAGAAAAGAAAAGTGAAAAATATTCTTTTGCATTTCTTTGTTCTTTCGGTCAATTTTAATTTAGTTCACTAATTGAATATGCATTTTGAGCTTATAAAACTAAAATAAAAACAAAAAATTCTTATGCATATTAGTGAAAAAAGAAGAAATTTCATTTTTCACCCGCTTATTGAAAAAAGGAATCACATTCATTTGGGATGAAATTTCCCAAGACTCTTTTGATGCTTTGAATAAATCCCTGATAATTTATCCTTTATTTCATCCTCCCAACTATCATTGTGATTGTTTCCTGTATTTGGCTGCCGCAGAAAGCACTATTGTTATGGTGCTTGTTTAGGATGATGATGACAGGAAAGAACATGTAGTTTACTACTTGAGCCACAATCTCTTCGATGCTAAGCCCTGCTATGCTCATGTTGAGAAACTTGCATTGGCTGTTGTTTACGTTGTTCAGTGTTTTCATCATTACATTATCCCGTGTACAACTATAGTGATATCCGACTGCTACCCCATGAATTACATTCTTACACGTCAGTTTCTTGGGGGAAAATACTCAAAATTAGGGAAAATTTTAGGGGCTAATATTCGTAGGTGTGCTAATATTCCATGCTTTTTACAAAAAAAATATTTGCAAATTTCCTTTTTTATAAAAATTAATTCGCTCAAATTTTATAGTATAAAAATATTTTACCTCAAAAATCACCAATATTATATATTGTCTAATATAAAATAATTAGAAATATAAACACTTTTACAAAATTTTCCTCAAACATTTTAAAATTTGGATATTAGGTACATGTAATATTCGCCAAGGTTTCTAAACTTTAATATAAACTTCCATCCTTAAAATTTTCCTTGCTCGAAATGGATTTTTATTCTCCAAGGGTTTTACTTAGAGTTTGCTATAGCCAAATTGAATAAATCGCTTGTCTTTGCTGAGTTGATTTGCGATCTTACTAATGAGGTTGATCCCAATCCCTTCGAAGAATTGAATCCAGATCAATTTCTCTTTCTCATCAGTAGTCTTGACCCTTGGTATGGAGATCTCATCGCTTATCTCCAAACCCAAAATTTTCGACCAGAGCTATCTCACTTTGAGACACAGCGGATTCATCACTAGTAACAAACCTATCACATTATTTGAGATACTTTGTATCGTACTTGTGTTGATTCCATCCTCCTTTGATGTCTGATGCTAGAGGAAGTTGAGAAAGTTCTTAACAACTCCCACTTCTAGGCCCGTGGTGGTCACATGTCCGGTTATGTGACCACCCATAAAATCCTTTGAGCAGGATAATTTTGGCCATCTATTTTTAAATATTGCATTATTATCGTTAGAAAATTTCATTATTTCCAAATATATTCTCTCAAAGAACGCACCCCACCCTAACCCTTGCACCTAGTTGTGATTATTGGGCCATTTGAAAAACGGGGCATCGATTTCATGACCTGTAACCCTCGCTCTGTCAGGGCATGGTTATATTATCATCACCATTTATTATTTTACAAAGTGGGTCAAGGCGATGTCTACATATGATAATGAAGGTAAAATTGTAGTGCAATTCCTGTTTAATCATGTCATAGCTCGGTTCGGTGTCCCGACAGCCATTGTTAGTGACCATGGTTCTCATTTTTGAAATCATATGATGACAGAGCTTAGTACTCAGCTAGGGCTATGCCACGCTAGCTCCACTCCTTACTATCCATAGGCAAATGGCCAATTCAAATCTGTTAACAAGTTTTTGGTGACAATGCTTCAGTGAACCATTGGGAGACACAAAGGAGATTTTCATATCATTATTTTCTCGGCTCTGTGGGCTTACCGAACTTCCACTAAGACTGCTACCAGATTTGCACCTTCAACTAGTGTATGGTCTGGAAGCAACACTCCCGATCGAGTGCAAAATCCCTTCTCTGAAGCAAGTCGTCGAGCTACTTCCTTGTACTTCACCAGAAGAGGAAAGTTTGGTTTACCTCAAGCGTCTCTATGAGACTTGAATACTTGCTAATTTATTCATTGAAGCAAAAAATTAACGAGTTAAGACTCAATATGACAAATTTGTCAACCCTCACGTTTTCTCTGAAGGTGACTTGGTCTTCCTCTATGATAAAGCCAATGATAAATTGGGAGTTAGGAAGCTCGAGCCAATGTGGCATGGGCGCTATATCATTCAACGTGTATTGGAAAGAGGTGCTTATGAGCTAGTAGATTGTAATATTCCCAATTAGCTATAAGCTAGTTGGAATATTAAATTTTGTTTTTGCTTCCTAGTTAGAAAATTAAGAGGGTATGGAGACCCATAAATCTCCTTAGTAGGAATAAAATCACTGCTAATGTGAATGAGGCTAATTTTAGTGGCTTGATTAAGCACCCTTGTGTGTGAAAAGGGGTTGGAGCATGTAGACTGGGTCAACTTTGACCAAATCAACAACGTTGGTATGGAAGGAGTGGAATTCATTGAGGAAAAACGCAGTTTTGGAGGGAGACTCCATGAATGTAAGTAGTGGCTTTAATGAGTGGGGCCTAAGGTGAGGAAGCTCACCAAGAATATAAGGAAGGGGATGGAAGCCATAGAAGGCATGTTTTGATTATCATTTTGATATTTTATGTATGACTTGTTGCTCTCTTCAACTGTTTAGCGGAGACTGCAGTGCTGTTTAGCACAAGGGTGTTCCCAAGCAAGAATCCCACCTTCATCCTTGAGGGACTTCGAGTGCCCACTTAGGAGAAGTATTTGCACTACATTTCCACATTCCGGCATCAGGCCAAGTTCCATATTTCTTCTACAGCACAATTTCTGCAGAGGTTTGTGCTACGTTGCAGGGTGCAGCAATGGAGGATACATTTGGGTCACTTCAGAGCTTATTTTTAGTGGAGGAAGGCTTCCTTCCATTGGGAGGCTAGAAAAGAAGGCCCTTGAGCTTTATTGTAGCATTTGGCACTAGGCCACATTATGATTAGCCCCATACAAAGTAGTTTTAGTCTTGGACTACGTTATTCTAGGGAGGAGTTGCAGGGGTGGTTTTAGTACACCATTTGGGGAGATGGTTTTCAAGTGAAGGGATCAACCTTTCACCTGGAGACTATATTGGGAGGAGGCTTCATTATATGCTACATCAGATTAGCCACATCTTTCCATTTATTTGTTTGCAGTGAATCTTCAGCCCTAGGGCTTTGGTTCAACTTTTGTATATTGGTGTATTTTCTAGAAACCCTCTTGGGTTCTTTTGAGAGGTTGTTATAGAGCCTAGCTCTTTTCCTTCAGTATCTCTAGAGGCATATATCATCCTTTTATATCATTGTATGTTCATATTTTGTATGACTGTGCTGTAGCATCTCTCTGCTGTAGTATCATATTTTGGGTGTGTAGTGGATGATTACTTTGGGGAAGGTCACCAGAGATTGGGAAACCTTGCAGATGGATTGGGTGGACTGAAAAAGTGTCAAACATCAGATGATTAGGGGCATGCACACATATTTCTCACAAATAGCTTCCAAAAAGAAAACAGAGTTGGATTTGGGTAGTGGAGGTAAGGACCTAATATTCCCATCAATTATGCAGATGACTTTGGCCCATGAGACATTATTATTTAGTGGTAAACCACCTAGGAGGCCACTTGATCAGGAGTTGGTGAGAAGTGTCTCACAACATATTTCACCACTCATATATCCAAGAGGAGTGGGAACATTGGGAGGTCATGGTACAATGCAGAGAGTCTTGGGTAGGCTCAAGGAGGAGGGAGACATTCTCCCAGTATCATCATTACCCACTCTCATCCCACATATTGTGATGAGAGAGGATGCTATAGGGATGGAGGATGGTACCATCATGGTGCAAGGAGACTACTCCTTGACTTTGGAGGATCATCAGATATTCTCACTTGGGGATAAAGCTTCCACACATGGTAGAGGATGGTGGCCACTCATGCATACTTTTTCCAAACTCGGAAATTTTTGGATAGGTGATAGCCTCCCATGGAAGACTAACCTCCAAAAGCTTCAACCTTTACTTGAGCATGGGAAGTTACAAGAGGAGAATTAGAGGAAGGATATAAGCATCTTGGTATGTGACTTTGGCATAGGAGATGTCAAAGAAGGGGGAAACCACATGATAGATCATCAGCGCTGTCACTATGGAGGATAGATCCTTATTGGAAATCCTAGCTGTTGGTGGATTATTCCAAGGATATTTTTACATGCAATATACTTGATGAACAACTATTAGAGGAGGGATATTCAGTAAGAGATGGGGCCATCTACTATCAGAGTAGGATATTATTATCTAGAGCATCCAAGCTCAAGGAGAATTTAATACATATATCACATGAATATTTTCTCTTCATCCACAGTTATTCCATGAGAGCATACCATACCATCATGGAGGGATTTACTTGGGAAGGCTTTGAAGAGGATATATATCAGCATTTTAGGAGATGCATGGATTATGTGGAGATGTAGGAGAGACATAAATCTTTGATGGAGTTATCAAAGCCACCTCTTTCCTCTTTGGGAATGAGAGGGGATATATCTATGAGCCACTCCATTAGTATGATCAAAGTATATGGTAAGGATCATGTTTTTATGCATAATGGTTTACTTGAAGAATATTTTCATTCCTTTACCATACATGTGCAGGCCATTGCTCCAAGTGGGGGCACTCTTCCTTATAAACTTCATGGTAAACTTGGGGCCATAAACATTGTTGAGAGTGACCACTCCCTAGGAGGATTTATGGAGATGACATATCACTCAGTGTGTAATCCATTGGTACTAAATGTTACTCACCTTCTCAAAGCATGTTAGAATACTATGGTAGCAAACAAGTGGTGGGGAAACCACTTATTATATCATTATCTGAGGCAACCATGAGACATATTGTGTTGGTTCCACATGTGGGACTATGATCCAGCTCCAGTATTACATATGGTAGCTTATGTATTTTTGGTTATGATCCAATACATTGATGATGTCCTTATTCTTATTGTGGGAATGATTGGAGGAAGGATGCAAGAATTGAATGTGCCCTTTGGGAGTGAGATTTTCCAGGTTTCTCATGCTTCATGTTTTAGGGAGAACATTAGGAAAACCATGATTGCTACATTGGATATTTTCTTTCCTTATGAGGTGAGTCATTGGCATCTCATGAGTACTTGGGAGGAGAATTTCTTGGATGGATTGATTGGGAGACACTTGGTTTATGAGGATAGCTTATCACATAGAGGTGTCACCAAGGAAGGAGGAGAAGAGTTGCAACACTCACCTTTACAATTGCTTGAGGACAAGGAACATTTGGGAGGGGAGGACTGCATATTTCCAATTAGCTATAATCTAGTTGGAATATTAAATTTTGTTTTTGCTTCTTAGTTAGAAGAATAAGAGGGTATGGAGACCCATAAATCTCCTTAGTAGGAATAAAATCACTACTAATGTGAATGGAGATAATTTTAGTGGCTTGATTAAGCACCCTTGTGTGAGAAAAGGGGCTGGAGCATGTATACTGGGTCAACTTTGACCAAATCAACAACGCTGGTATGGAAGGAGTGGCATTCATTAAGGAACAACGCAATTTTGGAGGGAGACTCCATGCATGGAAGTAGTGGCTTTAATGAGTGGGGCCCAAGGTGAGGAAGCTCACCAAGCATATAAGGAAGGGGATGGCGGCCATAAAAAGCGTGTTTTGATTATCATTTTGATATGGTCTATAAGACTTGTTTCTCTCTTCAGCTGTTTAGTGGAGATTGCAGTGCTGTTTAGCACAAGGGTGTTCCCGAGCAGGAATCCCAACTTCATCCTCGGGGGACTTCGAGTGCCCACTCAAGAGAAGTATTTGCACTACATTTCCACATTCTAGCATCAGGCCAAGCTCCATATTTCTTCTACAGTGTAGTTTCTGCAGAGGGTTGTGTTGTGTTGTAGGGTGTAGTAGTGGAGGATACATTTGGGTCACTTCAGAGCTTATTTTCAGTGGAGGAAGGTTTCCTTCCATTGAGAGGCCAGAAAAGAAGGCCCTTGATATTTATTGTAGCATTTGGCACTAGACCACATTATTATTAGCCCCTACAGTGCAGTTTTAGTCTTGGACTGTGTTATTCTAGGGAGGATTTGCAGGGGTGGTTTCAGTGCACCATTTGGGGAGATGGTTTTCCAGTGAAGGGATCAACCTTTCACCTAGAGAGTATATTGGGAGGAGGCTTCATTTTATGCTACATCAGATCAACCACATATTTCTAGTTATTTTTTTGCAGTGAATCTTCAGCCCTAGGGCTTTGGGTCACCTTTTGTATATTGATGTAGTTTCCAGAAACCCTCTTGGGTTCTTTTGAGAGCTTGTTATAGAGCCTAGATCCTTTCCTTCAGTATCTATAGAGGCATATATCAACCATTTATATCATTGTATGTTAATATGCTGTAGCTATGCTCTTTATGACTGTTTTGTAGCAACTCTCTGACATTTTTTATTGTAGCAACATCTCATTTTTGGGAGTGATTGTTTATGGGAGGCTCGTTTGCTCTTGTCATATGGTTGATGCCTCACTATTTTGTACTATTTTGTTATTATTATACATAATTTAATGGCTCCATATTGGTATCTCATGTTTATACATTGATTTACACTGCCATTCCCATTATTGTGTTCATATATTGCAACTTTCCCCATTTGGGAATATTACATAGATTACGAAGAAAATCAGTTGACTGAGGCCCGAAATGGTATCTATCTGAAGAAGTATTATTCTTGGTCCCAAGTATGTTACCTTGTACATTAGTGTGTTATTAATTAGTGTGCCTTTTTAAAATTTCTTTGGTGTGATTGTTTGATTCACAGACATGTTTCCTATGCTTACCTAGCATTCCACTTGGTTTGTAGTTGTCATCGAAACATTATACCGGTTTCACTAATGGTGCTGATCATAGCACACAGAGCTTATCTTCTGCAACATGGGAAATTTTTGCCCTTGATGGTGAGTTGATTAATCTACAAGGTATCTATTTGGGTCGAACAACTAATAACATTGCCGAATATAGTGTGATTATCAAACTATTTTCTGACGCAATTGCTCTCGGTATCAGAGACTTAGTCGCCGACTGGAATTGCAACTCATTGTGTTACAATTGAATGGTCATTTTTCAGTTAGAAACCCTCAGATTTTGCGCATATATTTACATGTTCTATTACTGGAAAGAAATTTTGATACATTACATATCAACACATTCCACACAATTTGAATAAATTAAGATATACATTAGAAAACTATGTTCTAGATAGACATCTGTGTCATATGTAAACACCAATACTTCATCATGATACATGAACACTTAGCAGCCATAGAAACATGCATATCTACACACACACACACACACACACACACACACACACATATATATTCTGTCAAAGTGTGTTACATCAAAATCTCAAAAATATTTTGTTTCGTGAAACAATGGCCCTGTGAGCCTACATCGGTGCAAGAAAATAAAATCTAAAGGGATTTATCCGCTCACATGATGCTCGAGATAGCATGTGACTGCTCGGATCAGTCGCCATAGTAAGTGATGTAGTTAGCTTGGGACCCCCATGGTATGCCTCTGATAGCGGAGTGGGATCTCGTCAAAGTTTGTGTATTCTGGTATGACCCTAGAGAGTCTTGTCAAATTATGCTCCATCTTTGCTACTAGATCTTCCCCCTCCTCATAGGGAGCATCTTCGACCTGGTGTACCACTCTCGTAGAAATCATGGACATATCAGCTGGTCTTACTAATCTTGCATCTGCAAAAATCATAAGTTTAGATCTTGGAATACATACCAAAAACATTAAAAAGTAAAAAATCCAAAAAACATTTTTTACCTGCATTGGACCATTGTTCTCCTAGCAAAAGAGGTATATCTGGGTCTCCTCTGAAGTCAATGCCTACATATGTGTTGTCCTCAACCATGATCTTATGATAGTGCAACAAGATGAAGAATGTGGTCGGGAAATGCATCTGTTGGCCCCTCCTTGATGGGGCATGATTTCACACCATCTCAATAGCCTCAGGGTCAGATCATGGATCTCCAAAATTTGATACTAAAATAGAGAACCCTCTCTAGAAAGAAGCAAACTAAGATGGACCCATACCCAAACTGTTTCAGCTAACTTGTTTTGCACTTTCTCAATTGGCTCTTCATATTAGCTAATAACTCCTCGCACCAATATAACATAGTAGGAGCCAAAGATTCCATCGCTTACTGGAATTGAGACTTCGTTGCCTGATGCAATGCCTAGGCTCTGGCCACTTGAGCCATGCAATGTAATATTGTGCGCAAGAGAATATTTTCAATAGAAGATATCTATACCTTCCAGCTTTGAGTCTTTTTAGCCTCGGGATAGTTTCTTTGGATGAGCATATTGGTACTCTCACCTCCAGCACGAGATCTAGAGAGTTGGATTCTGTCCCCTCGCCTGGATAACCCTGTAATGAAGTAGATTCCCATCACATCCAACGCAATTTCTTGGTCTCAAATTATGAAAATTTAGCGATCCACATTCCATAGCCCAATCAAATACTCAATTAGCTCCAGCTAAGCTTGTAACCCTGATGTTTGGAAGAATTTTAGTAGTCCACATTTCCATAATGAAAGTACACAATTTAGGTCTTGGAGTGCTTGGTGGTATTCCACCTCATGGCCTCTTTATTTCCATTCAATGACCATCTTCGCTGAAATCACCTGCAAAACATGTTTAATTGACATTTTAGGAGCTTTCATCGGAGTAGTTTTTGAAATGAACCATTAAAAGTGGGTTGATTTCTCATTTCAACTTATTTCCTGCAGTCAAATCGTCTATCTGAATTGAATCGACACTGCGGAATGCTGCCCTAACAGGATAAGGCCGACCAATGCAGGTACGATGGTCAAACCTGTGTTGATCACGAGTGAAATTGAAACTTGAAATCCTCCCCCAATCTCTAAATTTCTAAGCTAAATTACTTAAGAATTGAATTAAAATGAAGAGGAGAGTTTGAACTCTTACCTGTAGCTAATGGATTGCTGAACGGTGTCTTGGATCGATCGCACCAATGATATGAAATTCGAAAGGAAAAGGGATAAAATGCACTTTCGTAATTTACTCAAAATAGAATGGTGAAAATGAATTTACTTTTTGTTTATTTATAGATTTTTGAAGATATTTTCCCCATTATTTTATTATTTTTCCTCAATTTTAGTGTTTTTTTTAGTTTTTATGTAGTAATAGGATATTTACATTAACAATGATTATTTTTAATACAAACAAGTTTTATTTGATCTCATTTTTGGACTCAGTACAAAATAAATGAAAAAGGAACCCCCCTGGAGTCACCTTTCAACCCTTTTTTGACTCTCAAAAAATGAAAATATTTCTGAGTACTTGTCATTTCAAACTCGCTAAAGTAAATGAATTGACGTGGTCTCAATATACGTTTACCCCTTTTTCGGGTTGAGATTTACTATTTACGAAAAATGAATACCTTGATTGAACATGGTCAAGCGATTCTCTCGGATATTGTTTTCTACCTTTTCGGATTTGAGGGACGATTTATGAAAAGGTACATGATGGATTTTTCTTTTCTATTTCTTTTTCAAACTCCCTAAACATGAAAAATACACCGAGTTATCCTTTCGTCGGACTCGTTAAAAATTAAACGACGAAAGACTTGTCACCATGATGAGACCAAGTTCCTCCTTCCCAGGGCTCATTAAAATTACTAGGATGGATTCATTCGAAGAATGAAATTATATGCTCAACATATGCTATCCTATTCAATCTAGCTATAAAAAATAAAGAGGTACTCATTAGCGATAGCAGGGAAAATTGAAATCGAACATCCTATGTGTATTTTTGGGCAGCTAGTCACTCTTGAACATGACTTTTGTATGCAGTTCATGTCAGTTGGGGATATACTTCATTTGTCACTTTGCCTTCATGGGTTTGGGGAATCCATTTTCCTCTCATTTGATTACCATTTCTGTCATCATGACCTCTGATCCTATTTGAGTCAAATACTGCCACACTCCGAATTCGTGCCACCGATATGTTCAAGAGAAGTCTTTTTTGTCAAAACCAAACATCCTCTGGTTTTTGGAACTTCTCTGTTACAGTTCTAAATCACTCCTATCATCTTGAGATATCCATTGTTTCGTGTCGATGATGTGAGAATCAATATGGCCCTCCTTCGATAGATCGCTTCCTGTCGACCTCAACTCACTATTTGGGAAGATGATTTAGAACTCCTTTTCAGTACTTTGGAGCTTGCATGCCCAATGGAAAGTTCTTCATGTTTGATGACAGGTTCACATCATTGGCCTTCAATTGAATGATTCTGCAAGTGTTCAACTTCAACACATTTTTTCACACTTGTGGATTGTGTTGTTGTACCTTGCAGGCCATCGTCATTATTGGTGGTTTATCTTGTGCATGTTAACGGTTCTCATCATTGAGAGGTAATTAGGTATTTTCTACCATGTTCGACATCAACTCATCTATTCACATGGCTAGATTCATACGTAGGGTGATTTGAGATCGAGACGAAGACCCTAGATCAAATTTGTTATTATTCAGTCTGTGTGGAGTTTTTGAGTATTCATGATTGTACACACGTTCCTTACTATATGGATGGTTGCGACCATACTGTGGATACATTTCCATGATCTCTTCCAGATGGATGGTTGTGACTATCCATGGGTTCATGTGTTATTTGATGCCTATTCAAAAATTTCATATATTGTATTATGTTTGATTTGGCAGGTTTTCTTGTGGTATTCCAAGTTCTTTGCCTTGGTTTGTAAATCATTTCATCCATCACTCCCTGTTATACCTTCATGCTTTAGGGGGCATCTGTTACACAATAATTTTTCACCCTGATCACTTACCGTCCCTGATCCTAAAGTGCCATGTGATAGGTATTGTGTAGTATATCCACCTGGGAAAAATACACAAATATATCCCTTGAAGAATAAAAGAAAGCTACCTTGAAAGATCCCTAGAGAAAATTGGTCAAAAACCTAAATTTCTAGGTGAGCGCACTTCTCTAGTGGTTTTCCCATGCCGCTGGTAGTTTGACAGTTCTAGCCTAGCACTGTCGGCACCCTTTTTTTTGGAAAAACTGCGCTAATCCCTTTCTGGCAGTGTTTCCTCAAAATGGAGGAGAAGATTTGACCTCTAGAATCTCCAGGGAAACGATTTGGTTGTTATTCAGCAGTGATAGGGTCGAGCTCTATGATTTTATAGATTTGATGTTATCAGTGGGCGTTCATCCCTTAGAAAGTGACCTTCCTCCTCCTTTCATGGGCTCCCAACCTCTTCTCCCCTCCTATAAATTGATCCCCATACTTCCACTACTGGTTAGTAATTATTTGGTTGGTATGATCATTCATTCCCTTTACACTCTTGTATTGTGATAACGCCTAAGCTCTTTGGGAGAAGGAATGCTTTAGAGCTTCAGCGAAGGACTCAGACATCACCAAAGGGAGGCCTCCAACATCAAGGCCTGTGTTGTAAGCTCTCTCTTTTATATTCATTAATAAAACATATTGTGTTTTCTTTCTATATTTTTCTAATAATTTTCACAAATAGTCTAATTTTCCTTGATCTGTTAGATAGACGATATTCAATTTATGTTTTGTATTGGATTACTTTTGTTGTTGTCTCTTGATCTCCTGCAGGTAATTTTACACCACTAGTAGCAAGGATCGAGCCTAAGGGATTGTGGATCAAATCCATCATCAAAGGATTTGACCATAACATTAGGAAGAGGTAGGCCTATTCCCATTTTCATCTTGTTTTGGATATTAGCTAAGAAAGCATGCATTTGATAGGCTCACAAGTTCCTAGACCCACTCTAGGGCTAGAGAGATTGCCTCTGCCCATAGAGGGGATTTATCTTCACAACAATGTTTTAGGTGCTCATTAAAATAAAATGGCATTCATTTGGCGAGAAAGAGAACATGAAGAACAAAATTTAACTGTAGAAAATGATCTTGTTACCATCCAGGCACTGAAAAACTATATATTTTTAAAATTATTCTCGCTTCCTAGTATGAGGCAACATACAAATTTTTTGAAATATCTTGCTCATTCATGGGATGTTTAGGTACAAGAATTCAATTTTGGGGAACATCTGCTTGAGATAAAGGTAGAAGATATCTAATTTTATGTTAGTTTTATCCAATAGGGTGCCCCCTATCACCCTCCTAGGTGGGAGAAGTGATGGGGAGACCCTAAAAGACTATATCAATACCTATCGGAGACCTCGAGCCCAACCTACTAGAGATTGAAAGATAAATATCAAAGATGTGACCCAGTTACCTTTAAGAATGATTATGTTTATCATCATGATATTGGAAGGTAACTCGACACTCCATGTAGTGAGTATATCATACATGTAGTATGGGGTAGAATGTCTAGAGCCAACAATATTCAACTAGAGTGAGGGTGTCTTGGATAATATAAAGGAACAACTGACTAAAGTGAAAGAGGTGAAGTTAAAGAACTTTGGTTAAGGTTTGATATTAGTCTCTTTTGCTCTAAAGCAAGTGCCACTACTTTAGCCTCAACAAGTTATACTCAAACCTATCGATCCGAGGGTCCCACGAATGAGGAGTTGGATAGATCATATGGCTCAACATGTAGGTTCATCGATGATCAATTTCTCACCAAACTTCTTTGGATGGTTGCGTAGATAGTTCATCATGGTCGATGATTATCCTTGTACAAGGATGGAATTTCGTGACAATATCGAGCTCGTATTTCCCGAGGGTGAGAAATGGGATGCTTTAGGTAAAAATATTTCAACCATTAAGTTTTTTAAAGTTTTACAATTTTTTGTGTTTTTTATGTTTCTAATACTAAACTATTGATGTGTCATGTAGATATTGGAAAATTTCGCCCAACGGGTGCTTCACATCTCCATCATGCAGGAGGGTAGCCACATGAGGAGGCAGTGGTACCAGTATAAGCCGTTGTAGTAGGACGAGATGCAGTACGAGATCTTAAGGTAGTTGAGATCCTATCAGAGGTTGAGCGCTACATGGAGGCACTGAATCACGGGATTGATGAGACCATTGTCGATCATGTTCCTATGAAAATTCAACGACACACTATCAGAGTGCCTAGTCATATTCGTTTATTACTACGCATGATGGCTCATGTAGTGTCATTTTATCATGAGCACCATTGATTAGTCTACTTAGATATATGCATGTAGTTTTTCATATGGGTGATGTAGCCATATGTGTCTCTTAGCACAATTTTTTGTAAAACCAAACTTTATATATATATATATATATATATGTTTTCAATGTTTCCTAGTTCCTATTATGATTTCAATATGATGTGATGTGAATTGAAGCTTATTTACATTCGTTGCAAATGTCTATCTAAAACGTGATTAGCTAGGGCATCTGATAATGTGTTTATATTTCTATAAATATGTTCATATTGTATCAAATCAGTATTTCTTTCTAGAAGATGCACTCTCAAAACCATGTGAAGGATGGTGATATTTCTAATTGAATAGACATTCACAAGTTGTAGTACTACAAGTTGTGATTCGAGTCTGATGACGAAATGATAGATACCATGTGAAATAGCATCAAATAGTAGCTCAACCACTGCGCTATACTCAGTGATGTTGTTAGTTGAGAGACTAATGAAAATCCCTTGCATAGTCACTAGCTCACCATGTGGAGCAAAGATAGCCCATGCTGCAGAAGATAGGTTTCAAGTAATACGAATAGAACCATTAGCATAACCAATGTATGGTTCAAGAAATGCGACATATACAAACCAAACGTAAACATGATCAATAGAAACCGTGGGAAACTCTAAAAAAACACATTGCAAACACACTCACACACACCTATAGAAAATATGTACATAATGTACTACACATGAGATCAAGCATAGTATTTTTTGAGGCACAACCCATTTCTATGTTTTTCGAGTGGAACTCCATCAAAATATTCTAACTCATAGGCCTCTTTTGCAAGGACTTGCTTGACAATGTACAAACCCAAACACATAGGTTGGAACTTTCTTGAACCTAACTTTTTGGCCTCCTGGTCACATAAGAGAACCAGGTATCCTTTCGAGAAGACTCGAGGCTTGAAACTTTTTTCATACCGTGCCTTAACACATCTTTTATGAGCTTCATGCCACACCTTAACATGTCTTTTATGAGCTTCATTGGATAAAGTAGCATCATGCTGATTTTCATCCAAACGAGTTAGATGTAAAAGACGCTCTTCCTCTACGGAAGTGGCAGGAAGAAGTTTGACAACTAATTTCAAAGATGGAACTTCGAATTCAATGGGGAGGATTGTTTCAAGACCATAGACCAGCTGAAAGGGTGTGAATCCGATAACAGTCCTAACTGAGGTTCGGTATTCCAAAAAGGAAGCTTAAAGATGAAAGTTCCAATCCGAATTATGGTAGGGTTGAAGCATAGTTTTAAGAACTTTATTAACAACCTCAACTTGTCCATTAGCCCATGGATAGTAGGGAGTGTAATTTCCATGCCAAAGTACCAACTTAATAGCTAGTTAATTCATCATATAATTCCACAAATACTTTCTGTGATCACCTTGACCCCCTTAGTAAAGTAGTCAACAATTACAATAATATAACCATTCCCCTCGACTGAGTGAGGGTTACATGTCATAAATTGAATGCCCCATTTTGCAAAAGGAACAACAATGACAGTGGTATGCAATGGAGCAGGCGGACACAGATATTACGATCGTAGATCTAGCACGCATGAAACTTCTAAACAAAGAGGATGCAGCCATGAAATATAGTGGGCAAAATCTAACTAGCATGTAAGATATTATGCTCTGTAGAGTAACTAGATAGATTTCCTCCACATGCCCCTAAATGGAATTTGTTAAGGACTTTATCGACTTCCTTGAGGGTGAGTCACCTTCGTAAAATCATTACAATACCACAACGATAAAGGGTGTTGTCGGTAATGATGTAATTTAGGGATTGGTAGAGAATACGTCACTGTTCAGAGCGAGAGGTATTGGAATGGAAAGTTTGGGTCTGGATTTAAATTAGAAAATATCCATACGAAGGGTCAGATGATGAAATCGGAACAATGACTCGTCAGGGATAGAATCTTCAAAATCAGGGGAAGGAAGGTCACACATAAGCTCGACAAAAACTAGGGATTTCTTCGACTTGGATTTGATGAAATCTAGGTCAAAATATTGGAGAATAACAATCCACTTATAGTACTTTCCTCCCAACAATTGAAATGAAAATATATATGCCATAGGGTTGCAATATGAAACGACTGTAGTTTTCTTGAGCAAGATATAAGGGCAAAACCTTTGGACGACTTGAACGAACACCAAAGATAACTTTTCTACATGAGTATATCAGATTTCGATATCATTGAGGTTCCAACTCAGATAATAAATGGGATTTTCAGTCCCAATATCGTCTTCTTGGACCAATACCATTTCTATAGTAGAAATGGAAGCAACTAAGTACAAGAAATAATTACATTTATAATCAGGGGGGTATAGAAGAGATGCCTGAACCAATACATATTTTAGGGAATCAAATGCTTTCTGAGCAGTGTCATCACAATGAAATGGTACCCCTTTAGTTAGTAAGTGGGTGAATCCTTTGGTCAGCTCAGAGTAATTAGGGATGAACCTTTGCAGGAAGTTAACTTTCCCTTAGTCTTTGTAATTGAATGAGAGAAGAAGGTGAAGGCAAGTCAATGATTTCTTGCACTTTCAGAGGATCAATACAAATTCCTTTTTTTGAAATGAAAACACCTAGGAGTCTATTAGAACCAATGTAGAACACACATTTTTGCGGGTTGCGTTGAATGTTATAGTGTCTACAACAAAGGAAGATAGCCCGAAGATGCATCAGGTGATCAACTTGATGTTTAGAATGAGCAGGGATCTCATCCAAATAGGGTTGCACAAGGTGTTTAATGTCATGAAAAGTGTAGTCCACCACATGTTGAAATGTGGCACTTTCATTCTTTAATATGAATGAGAGTTTTTGATAAGCAATAGTAACCCAGGGACAAATAAATGCAGTCTTAGGTTGGTCCGCCGGGAGAATGTTGATTTGATTATAGTCCGAGAATCCATCCATGAATGAATAGACCTCGCATCCAACACAATCATCAACAATATGGTGAATAAATGGGGTCGGATATTTTTCCTTGGGACAAGCACGATTCACATCCCTGTAATTGACACATACTCAGATCATGCCATGTTTCTTCATGACAGGGATGGTGTTTGATACCCAATTAGTTAAAGGAATGGGGTATATGAAACTAGCCTGAAGTAGCTTTTCAACTTCAACCTTAATCTGGACAACCTTCTTGGGATGGACCAGATGGAGGTGCTGCCAGACAAGTTTGGCGTTAGGATACGTTTTAATCTCGTGCACTACGATGTCTGGGTCGATACCTAGAATTTATTCATAGGTCTAGGAAAACACATCTTGATATAAATATCGACCTCAGATGGATAACAAGATGCTACAATGTATATATAATAAAAAATACCTGGTTTGAGTGAGATATTGGAAGGTATCATCTCCTTGGTATTTAAAAGGTTCTTTTCAGAGTTGACTTCATGAATAGAGATGAAATTCATAAAAGGTTTGAAAAAATTGGGAAAATATACATCACTAAGATTATCCTCAATGGAATATGGTAAGGAGGAACAATGGAGATGTTTGTCCCATGAACTGTCATCTAGAATTATGATCTCCAGGATGATTTCATCGGTAGAGAATACGCGAGAAAAAGGATTAGCAGGCATGCCATAATCCATTGATCAAGCTACCCAATTGATTGAAGAAAAGGTATAAGCCGCACAAGATGAATATATGGTTTCGTAATATAGCTCAACGGGGCTAAGCGACATTCGGTCGCCAAAACCTTGGATTTTGGTTTCATCAGGCACAATCCATCGGTCAACCAGGATAGTAGATGATGATATCATGTTGATATAAGAAACCAAAGATGAGTTTTCGAGAAGGAGAGGATGGGGGAGAGAAAAGGTTCCCATAAGCGATGAATCCTTCAATAGTCCAACTTTGACATGTTGATAGAATTGTAGGGCTTTCCATACCAGAGGGACACTTCTAGTAACATGAGAATCAGAGGTGAAAAAGGTGATTTGATATATGACTATGATCTTTTCTTTATGATGAAAGGAGATGAAATGTAAATAAGTCAAAAAAATGGCATTCATGGCATGAACCCACATATGTCCCAGTACAATATTGTAATAAAGAGGTATGTCAGTAACTTCTACTTCTATAGAGACGATCTTTCCCCCTAATTCTACTTGAAGGGAATTCAAAATCCCACAAGGTTTGTATGTTCTTCCATTGAAAGCTTTCAATGTGGTGGTCAATTGATTCAGTTGAGGCGAACCAATCACATCCCAATAAGAAGTGGACATAATGCAGGTCGAGTATCCCTCATCCACGATAGAAAGATGAATGTTTTTACCATGGAAAATGACCTGGATTATAAAGGCTAATTGAGTTGGAAGTCTAGGGGTATATTTTTCATGAGAGAAAACCACTAGGTTGGAATCCGATGGATCCACACTTTTGATAGCTGAAAAAAAGGTGTTCTTTTGGGTGGGGCAATTTTGCAACACCTCAAGAGTTGGCATAACTAATGGATATTAAGCCAAGTATTCAAATATATTATAATTTTCAGAAGCTCTTGAATGAGGGTTAAAATCAGACTTATGAATAATGAAATTAAGATCTTTGATAGTCAATTCCACTGGAATTAGAGGTAGGGTAGGATCATATGCAGGTGATTCCGAACTAGAAGTTTGATTAGAAGCAAAATCTTTTGATGGATTAAATTACCATAGTCTTTATTCTAAGTGGCCACCATAAAATCAGATTTCAGCTTTGAGGATGATAACATGTGTAACGAGGATTTCAATTCTCATAGGAGGATTGATTTGTTTGTTTATCATGTGGTGAAGGATATTTATTTTTCTTACCTTTTTCATTTCTTCTTGCTCCCATGTTTCTATGGAGACTTGCCTTTATCATATGAAGCAACATTTATCTCGGAAGTAGAAGCTGCAGGATGATGGGATTGAGGGTTTTGAGTAGATGTGGTAAGAGAAACACCATATGGATTACTCATCGACTGCGAACTGGCAGAACCAATCACACCATCAACAACATGTGATTCTTTACCAGGTGGAGGAGGAACAATATTTGAAGGTCTCAAAGCATTAAATATACTATCATAGAGCGTGCCCAATTCGGTATAAACAAGGTCCAAATATTGTGCATGAGAAATAACTTGTCCTTTGGTCAAGACTCAACCTTTCACCACATCTTCTGTTATGGATTAGAATATATATTTGGTAAACCATTCCGCTAAAAATTTATCGGCAACATAAGTCTTGACCAATCCGCGGTGACTCCTCCATTGATGAATATGATCAGAGATGTGAGTGGAATCTGATTGTTTGAAATTGGTCAATAGTTCTTTTCCAGTTTCATATCTAATGGGAAACTAGAAATGTGTGAGGAAGGTGGTGGCTAAAGTGATGAAATCATGGAACGAAGCTCTAGGTAACTCAATATACCATTTAGTTGCGGTACTTGTAAGCGTTCATTGGAAAAGATGAAGTCTAATGGAATCATCGTTAAGGGAGTTCGAATAACACCATAGATGATAAGTCATAATGTGTTTCGATAGGTATTCTCCTTGATTTTCATTGAATTTTGGGATTTCTAAAGAAAATTTAGTGGGAATAATAAGCCACCATGGTGAATCACTAATTGGGTCATCAATGATCTGAGTTAAGTATGGAAATTCGAGAGTAGACACAAAAGGAAACTTCCAATTAAAGTTTAGAGGAGGATGACCTGAATATGAAGGAATAACTTGATAAAAATGCACTTGCATTCCCAGATAAGGAGGATTTAGATGATAAGGAACCTGGGTACCAGGATAAGGAGGGTTCCAATAACCATTATACAAATGACCTTGTTTCGCAGGCCTAAGATGATGATAAAGTTGTTTGAACGATTGGGTTTGGATTTGTTGGCCTTGAAAAGGTGCTTGAGGAATACCTTGATATGGACCATTGTTTAGTCAATTTAATGCTCTTAAATTTCTATCTTAAATTATCGACTAGAGTATGTAATCTTGTGAAGTTCAAATGCATTGTATATGCTAGAAGCCTCCTTTATTTAATTTATTTAGATGATATGTGAAAGTTATAATTGAAAATAATTTTATTCGAGATGTTCTTGAATGAATTTAGAAGACTGAATTATGAAAAATAAACTAAATCCAACATTAACTAAGTCCTAGAAAATGTCAAATATTGTTAGTAACTAAGAATTTATTCTCAAAAGAACTAAAAGGAAATTCTAATTTTTATGTCTTTTTGAAATTTTAATGTGAATGAAACTTATTCTAAAGAATTACTAAAAAAATTTATGCTAAGAAATCTCTATTTATGAAATAAAACTTATTGAGCTCATAAGACAAAATTAATCTAAAACTGAAAAGATAAATCTTCTAAAATGTATCTCAAAATTTATGATCTATTATAAACTTCTACTTGCATGAAGAAGAAATGAATTGACTAATGATAAACTGAACTATGATAAACTAATCAATGATAAACTTCTACTGCATGAAGAGGAAATAAACTGATCTATGATAAAATTCCTCTGCATTTTAACCATCTCTGAATTAAATTTATGAAAGGAACAAAGCATCTAGTCTAGCATGACAATATTCTAGAGATAATGATAACAATAAATGAAATAACAAACATAAATCTCAAAACAATTGCACTGAAAATAAGACTGAAACAAAGCACACATCCATACTACAACACATTGTAAACGCATAAAAATTTAAGCTATGCAATGACAATTAAATAACGAAAACGAAATGAAAACCTTTTCTGTTGCAGGGGCCCTCCACAACAGATGGTTCAAATCTACCCTTGACTAAATTCGCATTAGATTTTTGGAACGATTCTTCATTCGATCAAAGGATAAAAACAAAGTTTTAAAAAGATGTCACAATATCGCAATAATTTACTGTTGTTTTTACAATTACTTATCTTGCTATTGATAAAAGCTTGAAATTAAATCTTCTAAGGCTTTTACACCTTCTAATACTAAGAAATTTTTATCTATAACTCTGAACGGAAATGAAATTTTCGCTGATTCAAAATTTTCTACGTGGCAGAGAAAATCGTGAAGCTCTTGCTCGCTTGCTCCAGCTCCCGGTTGACCGCTCCTTTGAATGTGTTCTTTGGTGATTTATTTCTTGTTTCTAGATGAATGAATAGCATAGGATCCATGACTGGATCATTTTTCAACTTCCCATATATTATGTTGCTCCATTAATACCTTAAAACCTATCGAACCATGGCGGTGGCTACAAAAACAAAATTTGGCTGCAAAATTTCATTAATTATGTAGCTAAATACAAATTTTATTTGAATAATAAGGAACAATTGAAAATATGAATAATAGATAATTAGGATACCTTACCAAGTCAAAAATGTGAATTTCAACACTTGTTTGAGCTTATGGTGTTGTGAGAAAGAAGGAAAGACAATGAAAAGGAGTGTCAAAATTGGGGTAGTCTCGAGGCTCCACATTCCCCCATGAGGAAACCATTGCATCTCCTCCTGCAAAAAAAAAAAATTGTGAATCTTATCATGTTACTGAATCTGACCTGAGACCTATGCTAGAACATCTAATTTCATCTTATGTTCCTTTCTTGTAGTTATAGATACCCTTGGATTTCTCATTAGGAGTTTATATTTCAAGTTTATGACCTGCCTGCTTAGTTGTTCATTCTTCTTCTTTAAATTTTTGTTCTTCTTGAACCATAAACCCAGATGTAGAAGAGTATTATCATTTATGGTTTTCTCAATCTGGCTACTTAATTTCAAGGCTTCATTTTCCTGTTTAATATGCTTGTTTAATGTCTCAAGTTCAAATATTTCTTGATTTAGAGTATTCACAACTAGAGGTCCTTGTGGACTATGAGGCTGATCTTCAAAAACTGATGTATTCCCTGCATCTCTTTTCTCCAAAGACTCAATATAATCATAAATCTCCTGTTGTAATAGATCAATCTTTGGAGTTCTTCGACCTGGACTCTGTATGGGTGAAATGGCAGTGGGGGATGGAACCCTAGGATCTTCCTCTAAATCAACAAATTATGTTTCTTTTGAAGGTGGTTCCTTTACTTTCTTTCTAACTCTATAACTTCTTCTTACTAGTTGAGGAGGATTTTCAAATTTGTCCTTGATTTTATTTATCTTAATCTCTTCTGTTTTTTTACCCTTATCTTTTATGTTACCCTCCTTCCTTTTATCTTCTTGCTTTTTGAATTTTCCCAAAAGTTTTTCAATTGGAATTTCATCTTCTGACTGTTCTTGGAGTGGTTGTTCATTTTCAATTTTTATTTTTCTTCCTCTTTTTTCCTTGATACTACTAGGTTTTTCTTAATCTCATTCTTGGAAATGGTTCCAAAGTAAGAATTTTTCCCAAGTATCCCCTAAGCTTTCAAGGTGAAATTCAATGAGAATTTTTACTAACCCATAATGGTACATTGTATTATCTATAAACTGAATTGAATAGTTCCTGGCATTTTCTTCAAACTATGCAATAAAAAGTAGGGAAGGTTCATTTCATTATCTTCAAGGAAATTCATTAATAGACTAGCATGGTAAAAGAACATGCAACCAAAAATTTCCTCACAGGTAATGAACTTCTAAATTATCAATAACAAATTTCTCCATTTTCCTTTAAGGGTCGTGCTAGGAATCCCCTTTTTAAAAATGCTAGTATCCATACCTGGGTTTTTTAGGAAGATTTTCTATCCTTCTCCTTCAATTCCTCTATTTTAGAACCATATTTCACCTATCCTTGGTAGTCTAGTGGTTTCAGCTATAAAATACTCTGTGCTTGCGAACTTGATTCTCCAATTTCAACCTCCACCCCATAAAATGCTCTGGCAAAAGATTTGGTAACCTCCTTATGAAACCCCTCAAAATTTTCTATGAAACTGAGCCACTGTGCTCTCTATAAAATTTCCTTTACCTATGGATATCCTTCCATAAATTTTCTCCCTTTATGCTCTATCCTTACAATTACTCTCATGGTTGCCTAGAAGCTTTACTGTAAGACTGCCTCTTTGACAGAGTAGACTGAGGGTTTCGGTATGAGCTATGAGCGTAAGTGATTTTTTTTCAGAAATGGATGTTATGTAAAGGTGAATGAATGAAGGAGGTTTCAGAATTTTTGAGAGCGTGAGTGAGGTTTAATGAAAGTGACCATTTGAAGTATGAGTTGGATTATTTCACCAACGAGGTTGGGATTTGATTTTGGAGCGGTTGTATAAATGATGAGGGTTTAATGGCGGAGTATGAGATGGGATTTTGATTTTAAATGACCAGATATTTTAATAATTTATTTGAGTTGGTGGAATAAAATGATCATCTAATTCATATATCAATGTTTTCATCCTTATTATTAAACAAAATTTTCATTTTCATACCTTAAATATTGATGTTGCTAACCTTCAACTGCTTCTCTTTGTCTTGTCTTCAGGTATTCTTCAGTGTATTCTTCAACTGCTTCGATCGAAAAGTTCTTGTCATGTTTGAGCTGCAGAAATCCATTAGAGCTGCAAAATTTCATCAATTCTGTAGCTGTATTTTTATTTTATGAAAAAGAAAAATGTTGCAAAGAATTGGGATTTTAGAACAGGAATAAAGAAAATGTAAGGTGCCAAAAATAGAACTTTTGGTTTTCACCCTATATTTTTTGTATAAGTGTGCCAATTCATGATTGGTTTTTATACTTATACAATTTTATAATAATAATAATAATAATAATAATCCAATTTTAAGGTGACGGCCAAGCCAAACACCAATTTGGTGTATGAGACCCCCTTTTTTGTGGGACAAGGGACCCACCTCCACACAATGACTTGAATACTAAGTATACGAAGGCATACATACTCTAACCCCCTCTTGTTTTGAACCCGTGACCTCTTAGGAGGAAGCACACACTCTTAACCATTAGGCCCACTCAAGTTGTATATATATATATATATATGGATTGAAAAATAAATGAAAGAAGACTTTTTAGTTGGGGAAGAAGAAGAATTCTTCTTAACCAAGTTTATATCAACATTATCTTGAAAAATCTTGATAAATTCCTCTTTTGTCAATGGTTTGTGATAGACCCTTAGTCGATGTCTATTTAAAAAAATGGGAATTTTTTTTTCATCAATAGTTCTAATCTTGACTGCTCCATTATAAAAGACTCTCTCAATCTCATAAGGCCCTAGACAATGAGTTTGAAATTTCACTTGAAAATCCTTGAACTTCAAATCAAAGAGAAGTGCCCAATCTCCAGCTTGAAATTTTCTTTCTTTGATATATTTATCATGCCATCTGGATCTTTGTTGCTGAATTGGGTTGGTATTTTGAATTGCAACTTGTCTTATTTCATTAATCTCATTGAGTTGTTCCATGTAATGCCTTTGTGCTTCTGACAAGTCAATTCCCAGTTTAACTGTTGTCTTGAAAGTTTTTTTTTGGAACTCTATTGTGTTATCACTCCCCCCAACTTCCCAAGGCTGAGAGTGGGATTGAAGGAAGGTAACCACAGACCAGGCTTTAGGTCAGGTAGCTATCCCTACCAGGACTACAGAGGGCTCTCTCGTTGTCACTTTAAAGTCAATGGAATGACTGAAAATCTATTGATCTTAGGTTAGGTATGTAAGTTCAGTGAGGAGGCTAGGTCTATGGTTTTTTAGGTCTGAATTATAAGGTCAATTTGCAGAGAATATGTGAGGCCAGATAGGTAACTTGAAAGCATGTTTAATTGGTCATTGAGTATAGGATGAAGTGATAGAAATTCTTAATGAGCGCTGAGGTGAATTCATTCATTTAGGAGAAATTATACATATCATGTAAACCTTGTCTAAAACAGAGCATGAATAGAAATGATTTCTTCTTATAAAATTACAATATAAACACATGGAATCATGTATTTGAAAGAGGAAAATGCATCATTCAATGTGAATAGATAAACATATATATAAATAACAAATGCTCCAATACATACCACACAATTCTCAACACAAGTTTTGCAAATCTATCTTTGATTTCTTTCTAAAAGGTTGTACAATAGCTCCGCTGCAAAATAAGACTATCCAAGCCAAAAAAATACTAAAGAGAGTCTACTTATAGAAAATATAAACAAAGGAAAATAAGCTTGCAAGTTGAAGATTATATCCTCCCTTCATAATATTCTCACAAATCCTCAAACATCCAGTACTCCCAAAGCATATTTTGGCGAAGAGTGAAGCATTGATTTCTTGCATGGTGGAGGGTTCAAATCTATTGTGGCACCCTGCCTTGAGGATTTTATTCTCACTCTCCATCTTTTCTATCAGTGAAAATATGAAACCCTAGTGTGTATATGAATTGGGTATGTGTAGTGTAATTTGGAAAAACAGAGTATAAGGATCGGGTAGGCTTAGAGGGTGAGATGAAGGGTTTTGAAGCCAAGGAAAATTTTGAAAAAACTTTAGGAGATAGGCTTGTATGTTAGCTTCATGATATGAGTGAAATTAGGTGAAATGGATATGATGAAGGTGGCAAAATGAAGGAAACACGGGAATTTCCCAATTTAACACTTGAAAACTGGCTAGAAATTAGCATTTAGAGAAAAAGGTTCTTAGGATGGGTATGGATGGTGGGAAATGACAATATTATGTATGTGGGAGGTGTAGGATAGTGTTAGATGAGAGGATTAGGGTTTGGTTCATTGAAATCTTTCAATGATGAGAATAAGTGAAAATATAATGGAGAATGAAGTGAGCATGAAATTCAACACTATGCTTGATAAATTGACCACATGAGGGTATGAGAAGCTTACTTACTATTGTAAGAGCTTAAAACATTGATGCCAATGAGCCTTGAACTTGTTTGAGTGGTTTGGGAGCCAAAATACCCTAAACTCAACACTTTCTAGATGTGTAACACTGCGTTTCTAGATGCATAATAGTTGCGTAACACAGTGCCCAGATGTGTAACACACTTCCCAGATGCATAACAAAGTGCTACAAATGCATAAAACAATGCCTCAAGATGCATAACAAACTGCCTGGATGTGTAAAAAATGCTACATATGGGTAATAAAATACTTTGGATGTGTAACAAAGGCCAACATATGCGTAACAAACTATTTTTGGAGTAGTTTTCTTGCCTTTGTTGAAACCCTTGGCAACTATGGAGTCTAATGGAGGTAATAGAGGGGCTCTACCACACATGAAAATAGAAGAATGAGTTTGGATAAGCCTCTTTTTTGTCTTTTATAAGCTTTGAAATGATTTTTTTGTCCTCTGGTAAAAATAATAACATATTTTTATCACTCAGAAAAATGTGAAACATTATTTTACATGGTCATATAGTTCATTTTTCAAAGGTTTCCTTAAGCCTTTCAAGTTGATATAGGAGAATTTCAATTTTTTACATGTTTAACCTATCCTAAGGTTCTAACCCACCTTCATTTAGGTCATGTAATATCCCATTAGTCATCATTAGGTGTAAGATTTCATTTCCCAAGCATTTAATTTGAAAAGGGACACTTTAGTCAGTTTTACTTCTTTTTGTAGCATTTTACACTGTGAAATAACAATTTTCGCTACGAAACTGCCTAATAGTTTTGTAGTGAAATTGTCAGAAAATGAACTACCTACACTATGAAAAAACAGTTTTCCTGACTATCTTGTCAAACATTAGGTGAAGTGTCAGTTCATGATTAGAGGAGATAGGGTGGATGTCATTCAAGTCAGTTAGGGTTATTTAAAAAGTACAAAGTCATGGTTGAGGTCATCATTATTGTTTTTAGCATGCATGTGTCATGATGAAGGCATTAGTTGTCACTGAAACCATAAATCATTACCCAATTGAGTATTTTTGTCATTCTCTTCTTTATCCTTGCATGTTATTGAGTTTATGGAGAGCTACTTCATCAAGCCAAGCAGGTTGTTGGCATTGTCAAAGGTTGGAGGTATCATTAATCAAGCGAGGTTGAGAAGATATAAAATCACCATGGTTGCAAGGAAGAAGAATAAAAAAGGTGGTCACTACCATAGATATGAGCCAATGGACATGAATTTGATAAATAAATACCCAACTACCTTGGAGGTATCCAGAAGAACGAGTTTTTTGCAATTCTGCCAAAGGCTGCAGGGTTGACATCTACAAGTTTCTAAAGACTTTGCTAATAGTTTTACTGGGACAACTTCAAAGGTGGGAATGATAAATCTCACAGTAATGCTAGACAACATTTTAGCAGCAACTGGAATCCTTAGAGGAGGGTAAAATTGGTTCAAAGGCATCAAGTTCACCATGCAAGACTGCAAATAATTCATTAAGCCAGAGCATAGTGAAATTGATCTCACAAATGCTATCCCAAGGAGCTACATGAAAGACAACTTCTCAAAGCTGTTGATGATCATTCAGAAGTACTTCAACTGTGAAGGAAGGTTTCACATGGTCTACTCCTACCACCTTAGGCTTTTTCTGCATTTTGTGGGTAAGAGGTCTCTTGAATTTCCCTTTTACTTATACAAAAGTCTAACTAAAATGTCAGATAAGGTCCAAGTTAAAAAAGAAGGAAATGAAACCTTTCTCTTTCACCATGGTTTGATTAAGTTGTTGGTGTTATAGGAGTTGAAGCGATTGGGCAGAGATTGGACATCCTTTTTGTTCATGAGTGGTTTTGAAGTAGATATTGTCACTCCTAAAAGAGTTCCCAAACCTAGATATATTTCATCACCAATAGTGGCAGAGCAAGTTGAACCAGTGAGCATGGAGATAGATCCTTTGTGGAAGATTGACACACCCAAAGCTACACCTGCAAAACAAAAGCCAACAGTTAGCAAACATGGCAACAAGAGAGTTACTAGGAGTCAAACAATGGTTAAGGATAACTTAGAGGACATCTTGCATGCAATTGATATTGAAGAAACTCCCATTTTCTGAGCTGAAGATGTTGAAGATGGGGGAAGAAAGCTAAAGAAAGGCAAAAAAGATAAAAAGTTAGAGTTTGCAGGTGATGATGTTGGTTTCATGTTTCAAGCTAGAAAACCAATGACGAGACATGTAAGAAAGGTATTGGAAAGAAGAAAATAAACTCAGAAGGTTAGTAAAACTTCTTAGCCACCACCAAGCATCATAGACCTCTCCTCACCTGCAAAAGAAGAACTAATCATCAAACAAAAGAAGGGTAAAGAGAAAATCACTGAAAAAATAGAAGTTTAAACCCCTGAGGAACAGTTAAAATAGGCAGGTGGAGAGATATCAGTCTTGAGGAAAGAGGCAAAGAAGCATAGAGCTGAAAGAGTGAAGTTTGAACAAATGAGGAATATTTGGGAAGATAAAGTCACAAGTGTCTCAAAGACATTGGACAATACAGAAAAAATGATAAAGTGGACTCAGCCCCTAAGAAGAGAGGTCAAGAACATAAAAAATGTAAACCTGCACTTGCAATCTAATAATAGGACATTGAAAGACCAAGTGAAGGATCTGCAAGAGCAATTAGAACTGATTCATGAAGAGCTGGAAAAGAAAGGTTTGAAGATGACAGTGGTTGAGGAGTCCATTGCTCAACTGATCATAAATGAGGAGGAAACACCACAAGAGAAATAAGTTGAGATTTAATATTCTTTAGAAGGTTTATTACATGCAAAAATGCAAGATTTTTCAGCTGGAGGTCAGTTTTTGAAGATTGTTTTGAAAGGGGAAATTTATGGATTTTTACACAGTTTCGTAGCGTCCCCCAGGCTTAAAGCCAGGAAAATGCTATGAAAAACCCTGTAGCAGCATTTTTACTTCTAACGTCAGTTTTTGTAGTTTTCAAGGAGGGAAATTGATGGCGGTGATGTGTCATGACATGATTGACATCATGGAACAACAAAGGAGCAGAGTAAATGGTTGCAAAAGCTACTTTTCCAACGCTACCAAAAATCCCTACGAAACTGTCCTATTTTCGTAGCGAGCAATTATTGAAGGTTTTTGAGAATCTTAAAGGAAGTTTTGGAAACTTGGAGTCCTTTAGCATGTTAAGGGAGCTTATCATATAATACTTATGACTCGAAGGAAGTGATATAAAGACAGGTCATCATCGAAAGAAACTTTGAAAATAAGGGTCATGCATTCCTAAAAAGTAGGGTTATGCTCCACAAGTCTAGGAGGATTTTAAATGTGTAAAGTCATAATGAACTCTATCATGTGTCTTTTGAGCATGTGATATTTATTTTGTAACCATCATGTAACTATTTCACACATAAGGTAGTGATATGTAATGAATAGGAGTTAGAGTCCTATTAGGAGATGTTTTCTTTAAGGTGTAGCTGTCAGTTTTCTATTAGAAGTTATGTATTTCAGTTATGAAAGGTGTCATAGGAGAATTTGATGATCTATCCATCAAGAAGATCATCCTTGTTGTAAATAATGTCTATTTAAAGACAAAGCATCGAAGTAGTAAAGGGTTGGAGATTTTTTGCACCAAACTACTACTTTTATGTATTTGACTTATATCAGTAATACAGAGTGACTTTCTTCTTGAGAGACCTGAGATTCTCATGAGGTTTTGATGTCTTATTGATCTATATCTTTATGTTTTACCACTTGCAATATATTTCATCTTTATTACTCAGAATTCATAATTTTATGCTCTGACTTCCTTTAGTGATGAAATGATTGTGTTATCCTATGTTTTATGTGTGAATTGACTCTGTTAAAGACCTCTATCTACCTCATCTTCCATGTCAAGAAACTTTTCCACTAAAACTACTGATTTTTGACTCCATAAGCCCAATGGTAGCAAGCTTGTGTTCTTTTCAACCCGCAAACATAAAAAAAAAGTTACATTTCTCATAGATTTAGCCATCTAGTCCTATTATTATTCAATATCATAAAACCCCCTTGAGAGAGACCTCTCAAACTGAAGAGGCTAAGCTTCAGTTAGAAGTGTTTTGAAACAGTTACATAGAGTTGTTTGATAAGCCACCAATCAAGTACAATTTTGTGATAACAATTTTGGTGCGTCTTTCGGGAGCCTAAAGATATACTTTTCCCAAAATTTTGAAGCTGAACTCTTGAAGGTAGCAGGAGCTCAGAATATGTTCGAGATTGCAACAACCTTGTGGACTCCATTCAAAATATTCATGTTCAAAGTTGGCTTCGAAAAGGAGATATATGAGGAGTAATCCTGACCAAATCCACCTACAATTGTGGACAATCCAAACAAAATTTCCAGAGGTATTCAAGGTAGTTATGCATAATCAAGTACTCCATTACACACAAAATCCTTGTCCTTTGAAGTTTTAAGAAGTCCTAAAGATAAAAAAAATTGATGATAAAATTCAGGAAGTCTTGTTTAGGTCTGAAAATGAAAAAGAATTGACTGAGATTGTTTTAGACCTACAAAGAAGAGGTATTGATACCTTAGCCTTAGTGACCCAAAAAGATAAAGAAAAATTCCGGGAGGTAGTCACATCAAAGTTATTGTTAGAGAAAGAATATTTGGATAGGTTGAAGGAACTAGACCCATTTGAAATCTTTCTAAGAAGCAAATATGGTTTCCTTTACCTAACTGGAGTTCAATTGTAACTGGATTACAAAGACTAGCCACACCACCCCCTAACAGTGCCTCTTCTTCTACTACTGTTGTCCCTAAAAATACTACAGTCCCTTTCATCATTGCTAGAAATGTTCCACCTCCACCTGCTGTTGTACCTGCTAGGTATGCCCCTGTTGTTCTTCCAGCTATCCTTAATGCCCTTCCAAGAAAAAATTCTGCTAGAATCAAATCTTGGGGTAGTGATGAAGATATCACAGCTGAAGAGAATGTGGACCAATTTAATGACTTCATAGACAAGGAGGAGGTTGACCATGAAGATGTAAAAATGAGGCTTTTTTCTCAGCGCTTCACTGGTGAGGTCAGAAAGTGGTTGAAAGCCCTTGCTCCAGGAAGCTTGCATAATTGGAATGAGTTTGAACGCCATGTTTAGTGAGTGATTTTCCCTTAAAGAGTAATATAGGTGTGCGTAGGAAGGGGAATGCGATAATGGAAAAGCTGCAAATACTGTGGGAAATGGTGAAAAGGCTGCCTAAATGGGTTGTTTAGGACTTTTCCAAGTGGTAACACACAATGGTAACCAAAGAGTGATACATACGCTAAAGGTTTGATATTGCTTATTTGTTATTGATAAGAGAACTAATCACCAGTATTTAATACACTGGAATTGGAGATTACTGCTTGCTCCTTAGAGCTTACTGACACAACTTATCTACTAGCAGTACTAATACTACCATCAGTAGCAGAGGTAGTTGAACGACCAGATTTGATTGAATGGGGCTAAAGTAACTGGTCGAAAGCCTTATAAAAGGTCATGCTTTAGAGGATATGTTTTAAATCATGGTCCTCCATGAAATTATTGAGGATAATACCTTCAAGAGAGAGACACGATGCAGTATGATGTTGAGCGATAGCAGATGGTTCTTTCTAAATAGATTGATCGGACGTAGTGTACGAAAGCTTAGCTTGCCTGAGGGAAAGATCTATTACTTCTTGAGAAAGTGGGGAAATAGAACCAACCCTGTGAAACCCTCACTAAGTACAATAGTTTGAAAAGAGATGTAGATGAAATTGTCCAAACTTTCTCCAAGAGATTTAATAAAATCTATGATTCCATTCCTGCTCATCTTAAGCCTCCCCCAGGAGTAGCTCAACAGAGATATTCTGAGGATTTTGACTATGACTTTTCTATCTTGCTCAGAGAAAGAGAATCCCCTTCACTAGAAGAAATGAAAAATGATGCTGTGAAGGTGGAATTCAATATGATAGTAGCTAAAAAGTCCAAGATGGGAAAGAAAAAGTTGAAAGAAGAAGTAAGCCTTCCACCTAAAATGACAAATTTGACTCCATGATGAAAACAATGGAAAAAATGGTGGATAGGCTTGCCCTTGGAAATAATTTTTCACCTCCTGCACAACATGAACCACATTTTAGAAATCCTCAGTTTAGAAGACCTCAAAACCAGTAGAGACCAAGGGAAAACAGAAATCAGGCTAACCCTCAAGTAATGCCTCCTTTTCAGCAAAAAATAGTTTATGAAGAAGATCATCTTGAAATACCAGAAGACTCCCTTCATTGCCTATATAAAAACATGTCTTCAATGTTTTTGACTAAAGAAGAACATGATGAGTATAATCATGATGTAAACAAGGGTGGGGAACCATATTATTACCTTAAAGGTTATCAACAACAATCTTTGAGATGCAGAAACAATACAACCTCAGAAACATAAATGTCCCTATTATTGCAAATAAAACATAGCCCAAGAAAGATGTCCCTAAAGAAGCTGAGGTTAGAAAATATCCACCACCTCCTCCTCCTGTGAAAGAGACTAAAAAAATTACTTCTGTTTTCAATTTGGAGAATGATATTTCCAAAATCAAGGTCTCAGTCCCTTTTGGAGAAATTTTTAAGGTGAATGAATATAGAAGTAAAATTGTAAAAATGTTGAATTCCCAACCAGGGCCTGCTGACATCCTTAATGTTCAAGAAGATCATCCTACCATCTATTTGGGACCAAGACTGGAAGATGAGAAGAATGAAGAGGTTCCTCCTTTCTATGTCAAACTTAGTATCCATGACATGACATTACAAAATGCCATGTTGGATTCAGGAGCCTCTCATAACCTCATGCCCAAAGTGATTATGGAAAGAATGGGATTGGAAATCACTAGGTCATAAAAGGATTTGTTTTTCTTTGGTTCAAAAAGAGTTCAATGCATTTAAATTGATAAAATATGTTGTTGTTGGTATTACACAAGTCCCTGCCAAGACAGTAGTTATGGACATTGTGGTAGCAGAAATTCCACCCAAGTTTGGCATGCTACTATCTAGGTCTTGGGCAGAAAATATCAAAGGCACAATGCAGATGGACCTAACTTATTCCACCATTCCTATTTTTGGAGAGAAAATAAGACTGTACAGAGACACAAGGATGGCTTATATGGTAAGTAGTAAGGACAAACCTCAGAATTTCCCAATATATGATGTTGAAATTGAATTAGGATAAGCTATTATTTTCAATGAACTAACTTATGAAGAAGAAAAGGAAAAGAAAGCAGAAATTCAGGAGGTTGAAAATCAACAAGAAGAAAATCAGGAAATCATTGAAGAAAAGGAAGAAGGTTGGTGATTGTTACACTTTGATGGATCAACAGAAAGGGAGGGGGCTGGAGAAGGAATTTGGATCACAACTCCAAAGGATGAAAGTAAGTTCTTTTCTTTCAAACTGAACTTTGATTGCACAAATAATATGGTTGAGTATGAATCTCTATTTTTGGGTTTAGAAATTTTGAAAAGATTGGGTGCCAAAAAAATTTCAGTTTGTGGAGATTTTGAATTAGTTATTAAAAAAGTTGAAAGTATATATCAAACCAAGGATGTTAGAATGAGAGCATACAGAAATTTGATCATGGAAATGTTAGAAAATTTTCAAGAATACTCATTCATTGTGAAGACTAGGGATCAAAACTCAATAGATGACTCCCTAGCTATTTTTTCAAGTCTATTTGTAATCCCTGCACATTCTACTGAAAGATATGAGGTTTAATTTCGTCATAGGCCTACTATCCCAGAAAAAATAATTCACTAGAAATTTTTTGAAGATGACCAACAAGTCAAAAACTTTATAGAATTGAAAGAGGAGTTTGAAAGCACACAAGTAGATCAGCAAAACATGCTTGTTGAAACTAAGGGTAATTCTAAAGTGTTTCGACTGAAGAATAATTATATTCCCAAAGGTCTCATCCTACTTGAAAATATTTTTGACCAAAATGATGTGTTCAAGTCTCTGAGGATACAAGTTGATGATGAAGAGGTAGATATTTGTAACCTTGGTACAGTAGCAATGCCAAAAATGATTAAGCTTTGAAAAAAAAAATTCTGTATAGATGAAACATAAATATATTGAGATGATGAAAATGTTTATAGATGTTTTTGCATGGAGTTATGCTGATTTGAAGAAATATGATCCTACTATTATTCAACATACCATCCTATTAAAGAAAATTAAAAGCCATTCAAATAGAAGCTGAGGAGGATTAATCCACTTCTCATGCTTCTGATTGAGAATGAAATTAAGAAGATATTTGATGCAAAAATTATTGTCCCAATCAGGTTCTCAAAATGGCTTGCAAACTTGGTACCAGTCAGGGAAAAGAGTGGAGAAATCAGAATCTGCATTGACTTCAAAAACTTGAATAAAGCTTCTCTGAAGGACAATTATCCTGTCCCAAAGAAGGACCAAATTTTGCAGAACATTGTTGGTTCCCAAAGGATGTCTATACTGGATGGTTTTTCAGGATAAAATCAGATTTTAGTGCACCTAGAAGACTAGGAGAAAACTTCCTTTACAACACCATGGGGGACATTCATGTATGCCAAGATGCCCTTTGGTCTGATGAATGCAGGAGCGACTTTTAAAAGAGAAATGGATATTTCTTTTGCTGAGGACAAGGATAAGTTGGTGGTTGTCTATTTGGATTACATAATAGTATTCACAAGGAGAGAGGAAGACCACTTGAAGCATCTAGAGAAAGTTCTGCTAAAGTGTAGAAGGTTTGGTATTTCTCTTAATCCCACTAAGAGTATTTTTTCTCTAACTTCTAGAAAGTTACTTGGGCATATTATATTTAAGATGGGATAAATATTGATCCAAACAGAGTCAATCCTATTCATAAAGTAGATCTTCTGAGAAGCAAGAAGGAAATTCAGTCTTTCCTTGAAAGAGTGAATTTTGTGAGAAGGTTTATTCCTAATTTTTCTGAGATTGTTAAATACATAACCAAGATGATGAAGAAAGGAGCTAACATCAAATGGATAGTGGAAGAAAAGAAGTCATTTGAGGAAATCAAGAAGGCACTCACTCAAGCCCCAGTATTGATTAGCCCAGATTTTTCAAAGGAATTTCTGGTTTTTACATTTGCATCATAAAACACAATTGCTGGAGTTTTGCTGCAGAAAGGACAACAAGGTACATAGTAGCCCATTTCATTTTTTAGCAGGACCCTTTCTAATTTGGATATGAAGTGCAATATCTTAAAGAAATAGGCATTAGCTTTGGTCAAAGCCATCAAATATTTTAGAATCTATATTCTGCATTCTCATTTCATAGAAAATGTTTCTAATGTTGTAGTGAAGGACATCTTAACTGAAGTTGATCTTGATGGTACGAGAGGGAAGTGGATACTTGCTAGAATATGATATAGAAATCAGACCTACAAAATTGGTGAAAGGACAGGGGATAGCAAAGATGATGGCACAGTCCAATTTTGACTGTCTTGATATGAATTTAATTGCAGAAATTTCAAAATTATCAGATGAAGAGGAAGAGATGATTCCCATTGAAGAGAAGTACATTATGTTTGAGTGGTACAGAGACATTGTTTTTGTCTTACATCATCATAGAGCTCTTGCTGAATTGACTAAATCTAAAGCAAGGTTTGTGAAGCTAAAATCTCTGAGGTACTGCATCATAGATAAAAATATGTATTGGAAAGATACTGGTGGTATTCTTTTGAATTGTTTGCTAGAAGAGGAAGCTAAAAAAGTGATTGAGGAGTTTCATAGAGGAGATTGTGGAGGTCATCACTATTGGAAGGCCACAACAAACAAAATTCTCAGAGTAGGGAACTATTGGCCCACCATGTTCAAAGATGTCTACAAGAATATAACTGCCTACCATGAATGCTAGATTTTTTATGGTAATAAAAACCTTGTTCCTTTACCCTTGATGCTTATTTATCTTGAGGCTCCATTCCATTAGTGGGGGCTAGATTTTATTGGTGAGATACATCCATCATCTTCAGGGTAGCATTGATGTATCCTGACAACAACTGATTATTTCACCAAGTGGATTGAAGCAATCCCAACTAGGCAAGAAAATGATGTAGTTATCATTTCATTCTTAGAGAATAACATATTTTCCAAGTTTGGTTGTCCTATGAAGGTCATCACTGAAAATGCACAGGCTTTCAAATCCAAAAGGCTGATCAGTTTTTGTCATCAATATCACATTACACTTGGACATTGTACTGCTTACTACCCACAAGGTAATGGTCTTGCTGAATCTTCTAACAAAAGCATTGTGAGAATTATTAAGAAGGTGTTGCAGGAAAATAAAAATTCATGGCATCTGAAGCTGAAGTATTCTCTATGGGCTAATAAAGTGTGTACAAAAAGGTCAATTGGTACTTTACCTTATGAGTTGGTGTATGGAGCTCAAGCCATTTTTCCTACATCCTTGGGAGTTCTTGTTATGAAGTTGCTACAAGAATTGGAGGAGGAGCCAAATGCTATTAAGAGAAGAATAAAAAAGTTGATCGCTCTGTAGGAGAAAAGGGAGGAATTATATAACAACAATCAGAAATCTCAAAACAGAATTAAGAACACATTTGATAGGAAGTTCAAAGAGGAAAAATTTCAGATTCAAGATGTGGTATTGAAGTGGGAGGCAAAAATTGAAGAAAAGGGGAAAGATGGTAAGTTTGAGAATATCTGGAAAGGTCCTTTCATAGTAGCTACATTCTATGGAAACAACACTTACTTATTGCAGGAGATGGATGGAAAACCTTGTGTTGGAGGGCTCATAAATGGCAGTTTTTGAAGAACTAATCCTCTTAAGTTCTACTGATCTTTCATTCCATTGTATATATTCCATTTTTTTATGTTTTCCTGCTAATAAAGACAAGATGATCATCAAGCTTGAGCTCTAGGTGAAGGCCATTAGAGTTTTAAGAAGGCTTGGAAAATTTCAAAGTTTTTATTTCCAAGAAGATGGATAGCACTGGAACTACAGGTTCTTTGGTGTACAACAGGGGCACACCATCCCAAGTGGAGCCACTGTTATCACTCAGAAAAATGTGAAACATTATTTGACATGGTCATAGAGTTCATTTGTCAAAGGTTTCCTTAAGCCTTTCAAGTTGATATAGGAAAATTTTAAATTTTTACATGTTTAACCTATCCTAAGGTTCAAACCCACCTTCATTTAGGTCATGTCATATCCCATCAGTCATCATTAGGTGTAAGATTTTAGTTCCCAAGCGTTTAATTTGAAAAAGGACACTTTAGTCAGTTTTACCTCTTTTCGTAGTGTTTTACACTGTGAAATAATAGTTTTCACTACGAAACTGCCTAATAGTTTCGTAGCGACACTGCCAGAAAATGAACTAGCTACGCTACGAAAAAAAAAATTTCTGTCTATCTTGTCAAACTTTAGGTGAAGTGTCAGTTCATGATTAGACGAGATAGGGTGGATTTCATTCGAGCCAGTTAGGGTTATTTCAAAAGTACAAAGTCGCGGTTTAGGTCATCATTACCGTTTTTAGCATGCATGTGTCATGATGATGGCATGAGTTGTCATCGAAACCATAAAAAATTATCCAATTGAGTATTTTTGTCATTATTTACTTTATCCTTGCATGTTATTGAGTTTATGGAGAGCTGCTTCATCGAGCCAAGCAGGTTGCTGGAATTTTCAAAGGTTGCAGGTGGCATTAATCAAGCGAGGCTGAGAAGATATAAAATCACCATGGATGTAAGGAAGAAGAATAAAAAAGGTGGTCACTGCCACAAATATGAGCCAATGGAAATGAATTTGATAAATTAAGACCCAACTCCCTTGGAGGTATTCAGAAGAACAGGTTGTTTGCAATTCGGTTGGAATCTACATGTTTCTAAAGACTTTGCTAATAGTTTTACTGGGACAACTTCAAAGGTGGGAATGCTAAACCTCACAGTAACGCCAGAAAACATTTTAGCAGCAACTGGAATCCCTAGAGGAGGGGAAAAATGGTTCAAAGGAATCAAGTTCACCATGTAGGACTGTAAAGAATTCATTAAGCCAAAGCATAGTGAAATTGATCTCACAAATGCTATCCCAAGGAGCTACATGAAAGACAACTTCTCAAAGCTGCTGATGATCATTCAGAAGTACGTCACCTATAAAGGAAGGTTTCACATGGTCTACTCCTACCACCTTAGGCTTCTGCTGCATTTTGTGGGTAAGAGGTCTCTTGAATTGCCCTTTTACTTATACAGAAGTCTAACTAAAATGTCAAATAAGGTCTAAGTTAAAAAAAAGAAGGAAATGAAACCTCTCTCTTTCACCATGGTTTGATTAAGTTGTTGCTGTTAGAGGAGTTGAAGAGATTATGTAGATATTGGACATCCTTTCTTTTCATGAGTGGTTTTGAAGTAGATGATGTCACTTGTAAAAGAGTTCCCAAACCTAGAGATATTTCATCACCATCAGTGGCAGAGCAAGTTGAACCAATGAGCATGAAGAAGGAGCCTTTGCAGAAGATTGACACATCCAAAGCTACACCTGCAAAACAAAAGCCAATAGTTAGCAAAAATTACAGCAAGAGAGTTACTAGGAGTCAAACAGTGGTTAAGGGTAACTTAGGGGACATCTTGCATGCAATTGATATTGAAGAAAATCCCATTGTCCAAGCTGAAGATGTCAAAGATGGGGGAAGAAAGCTAAATAAAGGAAAAACAGAAAAAAAGTTTGAGTTTGCAGGTGATGGTGTTGTTTTCATGTTTCAAGCTTGAAAAATAATGACAAGACATGCAAGAAAGGTCTTGGAAAGCAACAAAGAAACTTAGAAGGTCAGTAAAACTTCTCAGCCACCATCAAGCATCATAGACCTCTCCTCACCTGCAAAATAAAAAATAATCATCAAACAAAAGAAGGGTAAAGAGAAAATCACTGAAAAAACAGAAGTTGAAACCCTTAAGGAACAGTTAAAATAGGTGGTTGGAGAGATATTAGTCTTGAGGAAAGAAGCAAAGAAGCATAGAGCTAAAAGAGTGCAGTTTGAACAAATGAGGAAGATTTGGGAAGATCAAGTCACAAGTGTCTCAAAGACCTTAGACAATACAGAAAAACTGATAAAGTGGAATCAACCACTAAGAAGAGAGGTCAAGCACATCAAAAAGGTAAACCTGCACTTGCAATCTAAGAATAGGAAATTGAAATACCAAGTGAAGGATCTTCAAGAGCAATTAGAACTGATTCATGAAGAGCTGGAAAAGAAAGGTTTGAAGATAACAGTGGTTGAGGAGCCCATTGCTCAACTGATCATAAATGAGGAGGAAGCACCACAAGAGCAATAAGTTGAGATTTAATATGCCTTAGAAGGTTTATTGCATGCAGAAAATCAAGATTTTGCAGTTGGAGGTCAATTTTTGAAGACTATTTTGAAAGGGGAAACTTCTGGGTTTGTACACAGTTTCATAGCGTCCCCGAGTCTTAAAGCCAGGAAAATGCTATGAAAAAACCTGTAGCAAAATTTTTTCTTCTAAAGTCATTTTTTGTAGTTTTCAAGGAGGAAAATTGATGGTGGTGATGTGTCATGACATGATTTAATTCATGGAATAGAAAAGAAGCGGAGTAAATGGTTGCAAAAGCTACTTTTCCAAAGCTCCCAAAAATTTCTACGAAACTGTCATGTTTTCGTGGCGAGCAATTATTGAAGGTTTTTGAGCATCTTAAAGGAAATTTTGGACAGCTGGAGTCCTCAAACATGTCAAGCGATCTTATAATCAAATACTTATGACTTGAAGGAAGTGCCATGAAGACATGTCACCAACCAAAGCAGCTTTGAAGATAAGGGTCATGCATTCCTAAAAAGTAGGGTTATGCTCCACAAGTCTAGGGGGGTTTTAAGTGTAAAGTGGTAAGGAACTCTGTCATGTGTCTTTTGAGCATGTGATATTCATTTTGTAACAATCATGTAAATTTTTCATAGATAAGGTAGAGTTATGTAATAAATAGGAGTTAGAGTCCTATTACGAGATGTTTTCTTTAAGGTGTAGCTGTCAGTGTTCTGTTGGAAGTTATGTATTTCAGTTATGAAAGGTGTCATAGGAGAATTCGATGATATAGCGATCAAGAAGATCATCCTTGTTGTAAATAATGTCTATTTAAATAAAAATCATCAAAGTAGTAAAGGGTTGGAGATTTTTTGCACTAAACTGCTGCTTTTATGTATTTGACTTATATCAGTAATACATAGTGACTTTCTTCTTGAGAGACCTGAGATTCTCATGAGGTTTTTGATGTCTTATTGATCTATATCTTTATGTTTTACCACTTACAGTATATTTCATATCTATTAATCAGAATTCATAATTTTATGCTCTGACTTCCTTTAGTGATGAAATGACTATGTTATCCTATGTTTTATGTGTGAATTGCCTCTGTTAAAGACCTCTATCTGCCTCAGCTTCCATGTCAAGAAGCTTTACCATTGAAACTACTGATTGTTGACTCCATAAGCCTAACGATAGAAAGCCTGCATTCTTTTCAACCTGCAAACATAAAAAAATATGTTACATTTCCCTTAGATTTATCCATATAGTACTATCATTATTCAATATCATAAAACCCCCTTGAGAGAGCCCTCTCAAACTGAAGAGGCTACGCTTCAATTAGAAGTAGTTTGAAATAGTTACATAGAGTTGTTTGATAAGCAGCCAATCAAGTACAATTTTGTGATAACACATATGAAGACAGTTTTTCCTTTTGAAATCTTTTGATATTAAGAAAAATTTTGAAATAAGACAACTTGTATCACTTTTTCCTCCTAAGTATGCTAACTCCCCTTATAATACTTATGAGTGAAATGAAGGATTGTTTGCATTGTTTGATGACAAATTGGACTTTTCAAAGGCAAAAAAATAATACCTAGACAGCATACCTAGATGATATGGTGTGAATGACCTAAGACTTCTAAATGACAATGAATGGTATGACCTTTGAGATGATGATGGCCATGGATAGGATGAGGAGAGAAAAATTTATGACCTAGAATCCTTCAGTGACCAAAATTTATTTTGAAAAATTGTTTGAAAAGACCAAAAATTTTAACCTATGACTACTAGAAAATTAACTGAAAGAGTATGTTTGATCATTGAAATATTGACACTAACATTGGATCCAGCTGGGGATGGCGGCTCCTTCAGGAGGTGTCAAGAATGCCGTAGATCAAGTATCCTTACCATTGGGAAATGGCTTCAAAACTAGAAATTAAAAAACCTTTGACACACTTGAAATGATGAAATAAATTTGGAAATGAATTTTACTAAAAAAAATTACTTGACTTTGACTTGACAACTGATTGAAACTTTTTGAACTTTTTGAAAGAAAACATGAGCTGAATGTAGAAGTCTCATGGCCTTCTCCTTGGGCTTCAAAATTCTGCAAAAATTTCCTTATTATTGGACATCAAATTGAAATGATATGTACAATGAAAGTGGACCTCCTCTTCAATGATCAAGTAAGGTAATGTTTGAGAAACCTACCATTGATTGTTCCTCCTATAACTTCTTTCCCTTCAAGATCCACTAATAAAAATTCCTTATTACCTCTGAATGTAGTGATCCTTTAAGGACCTTTCCATAGATTATAAAACTTACTAGGAATCCTAGCGAAGAACAACATCTCCAAGCTTAAAATCGTCATCTTTGGTCTTCTTATCATAAATATATTTTATTTTCTCTTGAATATTTGAAGTGTGACTGAAGACTTCAACTCTTGACTATTGTAGATGAATCATTTGGCTGATTCTTTCCCGGATATCATTTGGTTCACTATCGATCTCTTGCATAATTTTCATCATTGCTACAAATAAATAAGTAGGGATCATTGTGTCAACACCATACACAAGCTGCAAAGGTGACATGTTGATTTATCTCTTCTTGCTAACTTTGTTCGCCCATAAAGCATTTGTGAGATTTTTGTGCTAATTCTCTTAATCTCTTGCAATTTATTCTTGATTATGTTCACTAAAGAATTATTTAACGATTCAACCAGCACGTTGCCTTGAGGATAATATGATGTAGAATGACCAAGTCTAATGTGATACTTATCACAAAATTCAATCATTTTCTTGGATTTAAAGGAGTCTTCATTGTCAGTAATGATTTTGTATGGAAAAACAAAATGAGACATAATATTTTTCTCTAAAAACTAAATAATGGCAGTGTCAGTAGCTTGCCTCATGGGGATGGATTCAATCCATTTAGTGAAGTAATCTGTGGCAGTGAGTTTCCAATTATGTTGGGATGATGATGGAGGTTGGATCTCGCCAATGAAGTCAAGTACCCATTACTGGAATGGCGCTTGCACTTAAATTAGTTTTAAGGGAAAAGGCAAGAGCTTTCTCTTTCCTTGAAATATTTGACATTCATGATAGCTCATGACCATTTTATAGACATCAGAAAATAGACTTGGCCAATAAAAACCCACCCTCAAGATCTTGTTTGTTGTATTCTTCCAATAAATATGACTGCCACAGTCACCTTTATGAAAGTCACTCATCACTTTTTCAACTTCTCCTTCAACCAAACAATTTAATAAAACTCCACCCATATCTTTCCAATACAAGACATTGTTAGTGATGCAATACTTAAGAGCTATCAACTTCAAAGATCTAGCTTTATGACTTAGAAATCCGGGAGGAGGATTCAAGTGTTGTAAAACATGAACTATATCAACATACCAAGGTGATGAAGACAAAATTTTAGATACCTCAGGTAATGTTTCAACCTCTTGCTCCTCAGATAATGCAACAATAAAATTAATGTCCGAAGCATGTAGATTTGAATCTTCCATAATATTTTCCAAGCCTTGTCCCTTTATCAAATTTTTAGGCTTTATTTCCAAGTCATACTCCAACATAACAGTGATCCATTTTCCTTGCTGCCCTTTAGGATTATTTTGCATAAGCACTTATTTGACAACAACATTTGGGACATACACAATAACATGAGAATGGATAATATAGACTCGGAAGTCCTTCAATGCTTTGACTAACGCCAAGGTATGTTTCTTAATTATGTTGTACTGCAAGGCTGCATCTCTTATGGTTCTATTGAAGAAGGTGATGGGCTGCTCCATGTTCTGATTTTTCTTTTGCATAAGGACAACAGCTAGAGTGTGCTCTGAAGCAAATGAAAAAATGATGAAATAAAGTGTGTAATTTGGGCTAATAAGAATTGGAGCATGAGATAAAGCCAATTTAACTTGATTGAATGACTTCTTCACCCCTTTGTACCATTTTACTTCACTATATTTCTTCAGCATGTCAGTAATTTTCCTCAAGTGTTTAGCAAGATTGGGGACAAACCTTCTTAAAATTTTTATTTTTCCATTGAACGACTAAATTTTCTTTTTTCTCCTAGGAGTGTACAAGGTTTTAATTATTTCAATCCTTGAAGGATATATCATAATTCCATATTTTGATATGATATTTCCCAACAATTTACCTTCCTCCATAGTGAAATGGCTCTTCTTTGGGTTTAGAGATATGCCAAAATTTATACATCTCTAAAAAATTGTTTTCAAGTGCTGTAAGTGTTTCTCATCTGTCTTGGAAAAAACAATGATGTCCCCAAGATAGATGACCAAAAAGACATAATTTTCATTAGCAAAAGCGATATCGATTGCTCGCTGAAAATTTTCCCCTACATCCTTCAATCCAAAAGGCATTTTGGGATTCATGAAGGTGCCCCATGGTGTTGTAAAGGTTTTCTTTTCCTGATTATCTGGGTGGGCTAAAATATGATTATACTCCAAGTATCTGTCCAACAGTTAAATTCTATAATATCCAACTACCCTTTGCAGAATATGGTCCATATTTGGTAATGGGTAATTGTCTTTTAGCGACACTTTATTCAGATTTTTGAAATCTACACACAAACGAATCTCTCCTGTCTTGTTTCTCACTGGCACTAAATTAGACATCCAATTTGAAAAGCGAAGTGGAACTATAATACCAGCTATAAATAATATATTTAACTATTTTTTAATGGAGGGCAACAACTTGGGATTTACTCTACTTAACTTCTATCGAAAATGTTTCTGATCCATCTTTAAGGGAATTATATGTTGGATTATACTCTTATCACACACTTTCAAATCAGAATATTCCCAAGAAAATACATCAGAAAATTGAGACATAAGCGTTGTGTATTTACCTTTCATTTCTGTGCTCAAGGATTTTGAAATCTTGACCACCTTTTTCTTTTCTGGAGTACCAATATTGAGATCTTCCACTCCCACTTCTGCTGGTAGCATGGTCTGTTTGCATGCAAAATCATCTTCATCAAAAATCTTCTCCAAATCCACTAAACCTCTTGGAATGGAGTTGTCTTTCAGCTGAAGCACTTGCATTTCTAATGCATGGATTTCTTGGTCATCTTCGTAGCACTGGCTATCCATTTGTGAATTCAAAAATTCCTCTTCTGTATGTAAGAAGTTGTTGATATCTTTATCATCTTGAAATACCTGCCAATACTGAACATTGTCTAGAACAACAAGGTGGTGTTTAGCGTTAATATCATACTTTTTATTAGGATACAATGGAATTTTAATCATGCTAGCTGAATTAGCAAGATAATCAACAATAACATTGTTGTCCCATGGAATCAATGACAAATTATACTCGGTGAAGCTATTAAGGATATATAACACTGAATTTCGGTAAGCTTGCATCCTTGGATGCTTGGCCTGGTATTCCCCTTTGACTTTTTTTATTACTATCTTAGAGTTGCCATACACAAAAATTTTCTTAGCACCTGAATTCTTAAGAATTTTCAAACTGGCTATCAAAGCCTCATACTTAGCTTCATTGTTCAAACAATCGAAATCCAGCTTATAAGAGGAAATTATAACATTGGGAGGAATTTTTAGTGACTGATTTATAGGGCTGTGAATCCACACTCCAATGCCAGCCCCTTCCTTTCCCAAGGCTCCTTCGAAGTCCATGGTCCAGAAACTAATTTCTTCATCAAGACGCTGCAAATTAGATGACTGAACTTTAATTTTTGCTTAAGAGAGTTTTGTTGTACCAAAATTTTTTGTTTCTTTCATTGTTTATCTCTTTTTTGGGATGATTCTCTTGGTTCCAAAACACTTGGCATCCTTTCTTGAATTTTTTTCATTTGAAATTTCTAAAACAGAATTTGAAAACTCAAAATTTTCTTCCTTCTCATCAATCAAAACTTCAGAAGATGTTGAAAATTCATCATTGAACAATATAAAGGACTCTAAATCTATGTGGACAACATGTATGGGATTATTATTATGCTTTTATCTACTACTAATCATGTACTTAATTTTACTTTCCTAGTATAGTTTTCTAAGTTTCCCAAAGACGGGAATTGTAGCATATGAAAATTCAAGTTGCAAGGCACCTCTAAGCTTTTCTCCCCATGACCGGGAGAGAAAAATTCCATATCTGGGAGGGATATTGGCCACAAAAACATCCATGAGGACATTCTTGGCTGGTATTTTCTCTAAAGACACCACTAGGTCCTTAATGAGGTCAATACATCTCACCCTCCCTCAATCAAATGATTAAAGATCGTGATAAGGTCTTGTGTTATTTAATCCTAATATATCCATAATGGCCTTGGGAATAAGGTTATGAGAGGCTCTGGAATCAAGCATGGTGTTATGGAGGATAAAATCATAGATTTTGATGCTTATATAAAATGGAGGGACCTCACTATCTTCTAGATCACCATCAACAATAGGACCAAATAGAAGTTCTGGGTGATCATCACTCACATTAAACATGTCATAAATCTGATCCACCCTAGGAAAATTAGCTACTTTAACTTTGTACTGATCATTCTTGACTATTTCTGTTAGAGGAATGGAGACCTTCAACTTGGAAATTTCATTTTCAAGACTAAAAAGAGAAGAATGTTTTTCTACCTCTTTTAATGATGTATATTTCTTCTCGAGTTGATTTTTGTGGGAAATATCCTTCTTATGTCCTCCATATTGGACCTCTTTATCCCTTTTTTGACAACTGGTTGAAGCTTCATTTCCTTTAGCATGATTAGGAACAACAAGTCTTTTGTCTTTTCTTTGATTTGGAGCAGTGATTTATTTATGATGAGCATCTACTTGAGCATTCTATTTTTTATGATTGGAGGTTATATGAACATTCCTACTCCTCAAACCATATAGTATTTACACTTGAGAAAGAGAATTCTGATATCCCCTATGATAATCTTTCATTCGTACTAATAACATGTCATCATTTGAAAAGACATATTGTTGATTGTCCAGTGCACAAATTTCTGCAGAAAACTTATCTTCTTTAGTGAGGAAATTAGGCTACTGATTTTCCTCAAATAAATGATTCTCGGCAGAAATTTCTTCTTCATCTTCTTCATTAGGGCCTTCAGTGTAGTTCTACTGAAATTGAGTGTGAATTTTCTTCCGACTTCGTGGATCCTGACCCCTTTGTTCCCTTTGCTTGATCCTATACTGAGGCTGATGATTTTGATCCCTGAAATTGGGATTTCTAATGGAGGGTTCAACTTTTCTATCAGCAATGGACATTTTATCCATAATCTTCTCCTTGGTCTTTGTTAAGTCCATAAATTAATAGTGTAGTCCCTTATTATGTTAGTGTAGCCCCCATTATTGTTATTTTTGTACCCCTGTAACCCCCATATTGTTATTATTATGCTCTTACATTATTATTGTTAGGTCGGTTAGGATTACATTATGGCCCCACTAGGATTATATCATGGCTCCATGGAATCCTATATATAGAAGGAGGTTTTGGTCATTTGTATCATCCAATAATTGTTCATTCATGTAATGTATTGGAGGTTGCCCCCTCTAAGTGGCTTATTTCTAAGGCATTGATATCTCTTTTCTTCTATTTTTGGAGCTAGTTTCACAACATTTGGTATTAGAGCTTTGGATTCTAGGGTTTCGCTGCTCCAAACAGGTCATCCTGGTATTTTCGCTATAAATTTTTTTCTATGAAGGTTTAGAAGCTGAAATTTTTAGAGTGCGAAGCTGAAATCCTAAGGAACAAGGTCAAAAAAGTTCAAAGCTTGGTTCGCAATATTTTTGGAGATATGATCTATGGAAGTTAGGTCTTTTTGCAAGCACTTGAATTTAACCTGAACAGGTCATCGTGGAATTTTAGCTATAAATTTTTTTCTACGAAGTTTCAGAAGCTGAAATTTTTAGAGTGCGAAGCAAAAATCCTGAGGAACATTGTCGCAAAATTTCAAATCTTGGTTCACAATATTTTTGAAGATATGGTCTGTGGAAGTTAGGTCTTTTGCAGGCTCTCGAATTTCATCTCAAAGAGGTGATCGTGGGAAAATATTCATACCTCTCTCTCTGAGCATCGGATTGGAATTTCGTAAAAGGTGGCCACAAGTACACAGACTATGGTTTCCTGTTAATAAATTTAAGAGCTGAGGGAGGAAACAGTGACACGTGGCAAGTCATACAAGTTCGCTCTAGTGAACCAGTCTATAATTGGGTCATCGTAGGAGATTGGGCACAACTCTGTCTTAAAGAATCAAAATTAGGTCAGACCTATGGCATTCTAAGGAGAATTCAGAGGGCTACCTCTATGCAAAATTTCAGATATTGAATATCCGAAATCACAAAGGTAATTCAATTTCAATATTGAGCTCCTCAAAATCAAGAAAAATTAGTTTGTATAACATTTGTTTGAAAAAGTAGTTTGAAGTGATTCCAAGGGCATATTTTAGAATTTTTATTAGTGTTGGGTTCTATAATGCCTCCAAAAAATAATTCCATACCCATTAAGCCCTCAAAAATCTATACTCTGACGCATGAAGAGGAAGAATTGTAGTATGAGATATCGAAATTACGGTACCATGTGCAACAAATTTTGATCTTAGAAAGAGCAAACGAAGATGACATAGATGGTTTAAAAGTAGAAATGAAGGCTAAGTTGGATGGTTTTAAGGATCAAATTATAGCTAATATGGATGATAAATTAGTGGAAGATCAAATCGAGCATCAAAAATAAGTTCTCCAACTCTCAAAGGATAACCTAACTTTGGTGCAAAATCTAATGAAACAATAAGAAGATCAACATCACATCGAAAGAATTTCTGAAGCAGTCATAGAAATAAGAACTCGACAAGTACGATCAATTTCAGAGTATCCCAGCAAGTGGAAGAACTTTCCTGTAGAAGATTCCACATGGGAGGATGAGAATTTTATACAGAAGCATCAAGAAATAATCAAGCGTTGAGGACAACACTTGTTTGAAGTAGAGGGGTATGTTAAGTCCCTATATTAATAGTGTAGTCCCTTATTATGTTAGTGTAGCCCCCCTTATTGTTATTCTTGTACCCCTGTAACCCCCATATTGTTATTATTGTGCACTTACATTATTATTGTTAGGTCGGCTAGGATTACATTGTGGCCCCACTAGGATTATATTGTGGCCCCATGGACTCCTATATATAGAAAGGAGGTTTTTTAATTTGTATAATCCAAGAATTGTTCATTCATGTAATGTATTGGAGGTTTCCCCCTATAAGTGGCTTATTTCTAAGGCGTTGATATCTCTTTTCTTCTATTTTTGGAGCTGGAAAGGTGTCTAATTTTCCCTTTGATGAAGTAGATTTTTCCTCTTTGATAGTGGCCCTTTTCTCCATCTTGATTTTAGACTTTTTTATTATCAAATCAGCTTCCACACTCACTGTGTTTCTCTGCATTTCTTCAAGAGTTGACATGTTTCTTTCCCTCAGTTGATAATCCATGTCGGGAACAAAACCATCAGGATAAGGAAGTAAAGCAAAGCATGGAGGAGGCTTAATATTCTCAAAAATTGAATAATAGATTTTATTGAATCTAGCTATAAATTATTAAATAGACATTGGGAATCCTTTTCATGATGTTATATCAGCTATAATCTACAATGGATTCTTCTTCTCTTCCCATTTCGCCATAAAAAAGTCAATTAGCTACTGTGAAGTTCCTACTGAACCATCTGTGAGAGAGAGGAACCATTTCCTAACCTCTCCTTAAAAATTTCATGCAATGATGTGCATCTTGGCATCGTCATTTCCAATCTCTACAAGATCTATGAAATCAACCACTCTGACAATGTGTTGATAAGTAATAACCTATGATGTTCCATCGAAAAGAGGAAGTCTCTGACCATAGTTCTGAGGTAGCGCAGTGAGTCATTGAGGTACGATCAATGGAGCAAATTTGGTCATGACTAATGGAGCGGGTGGTGGGGATGTTGATGGAGTGAAAACTTGCAAAGGTAATGATGGAATGAAAGGAAGATATGATGATCTAACTGTATGAGAAGACGTGTAAGTAGGTGATGAAGCAAGAGCCTACTAATGATACTGGAAATAAGCTCTATCTGAATTTTCTTGAAATTTATCCACCAAGCCTTTAAATTTTTAGAAATTAGACCAGACTTTGCTATCAACCTCGGAATAAGAATACTCAAAAAATGGTAGAAAGGTCTCAAAATCAATAGGATCAAATATAGTTTATGAAATGAAGGTTTCAAACTTAGACCTGAACAAGGATGCTTCAAATTCTGAATTATAGTAAAAATCTTCTTAAAAAAATCTTGTAGGCAAGGAATTTGATTTGACAAGTGGAGGAATAGCCCTTCCAACTTTCCGAGACTTGGTTTTATGATTTATTAAAAGACTCTCAGGGTCATTTAAAATTGGTGAGGGATTTGGGTATGGATTTTACCTAGTATGTCTTTTAGGAGCCAACTTAGATAGGAATTTTGGACTTTGGCTCAAATTTAAGAACTTGGCCTGTTTTGAATGCTAGAGCTTGTCACCCAAAAGTATAACCTTCAGAGGAATAAAGAAATATTCTCAGGGAAAGTTTTGCAATCGCTCCCTGACAACAGAGCCAAATATGTTGTCACTCCCCCCAAATTCCCAAGGCTGAGAGTGGGATTGAAGGAAGGTAACCACAAACCAGGCTTTAGGTTAGGTAGTTATCCCTACCAGGACTAGAGAGGGCTCTTTCATCATCACTTTATAGCCAATGGAATGAATGAAAATCTATTGATCTTAGGATATGTATGTAAGTTCAGTAAATAGGATTTTATTTTGATGTTTTAAGTGTTGGATAGGAATGTCAGTGATGAGGCTATGTCTAGGGTTTTTTAGGTCTGAATTCCATGATCAATGTGTAGAGAATATGTGAGGCCAGATAGATAGCTTGAAAGCATTTTTATTTGGTCATTGATTATACTAGGATGAAGTGATAGAAATTTTGAATGAGCACTGAGGTGAATTTATTAATTTAGGATAAATTAGACATATCATGTAAACCTTGTCTAAAACAGAGCATGAACAAACATGATTTATTCTTATAAAATTACAAGATAAACACATGGAAGAATGTATCTGAAAGAGGAAAATATATCATTCAATATGAATAGATAAACGTATAGAGAAAGAACAAATGCTTCAATGCATACCACAATATTCTCAACACAAGCTTTGCAAATTTGTCTTTGATTTCATTCTGAAATAATGTACAATAGCTTCACTGAAAAATAAGACTATCCAAGCCAAAAAAAGACTAAAGAGATTATACTTATAGAAAATATGAACCATGACACCTCATAGGGTCGAAATCCCATCCAAAATGCATCATAAATACATGAGATGTTACTTCCTAGATTCTAGGGAGGTTAGAAACCATTCCATAAAATCCATCTATGAACTGAGTGTGTGTCCCCCACATTAAATTACATGTTACCTCATGATAAGAGGCAAAAACCAACTCAATTACTCTAGTTCTAACTCATAGGACAACAAAACCTCAAATTTTTGACATTTTCTGAGCTTGACAAGTGTCCTGAGGAATCCTATGCAGATATGTAACACTTTTTGACAGATGCATAACATAATTTTACAGATGTGTAACATATGTTTAAAATCATTTTTGAGGTACTTTTAGGAGTCCAAATCCAATTATGGAAGATAGGTCAACCAACCCTTTGTGTCTAGTTTCCAGAACATCTTGAATTTTGCAAAATTACCCATGGGAAGGCCTTCAAAAGTTAATTCTCCCAAGGTTACTCCAGATGTGTAACAAGACCTCCAAAAAAATGGCAGAAGCATAGAAAATGAGTGGTTTTTTGGATTTTTCTACAAAATTAAAGCTTGTCATGCAAAAGGGGGTTCATCCAAAAAATCACAAAAAATACCAAAATTTTTCAAAACTTCTCAAAATTGGTTTTTTATAACTTGTGAGTGATGGGCTAAACATCCAAGGAAGCTTCATCCAAAAAATATAATCTATCCTTCTCTTTAAGCTTCATTTGAGCTTCTTTTAGCCTTTTCTTCAGTTTTTTTAGCCATGTTTGTGAAATTATGTTCCTGGTGCGATAGTGATTTGCCATATCTCTTTGGAGGTTGCTGTATCTCTTAGCTCTCTTCAAGAGCTTCTCCAATTGTTCATTTACACTTCCCAACTAGAGTTCTATGTATTGATTGATCTCCATAGCTATTAGCTCATCAAAGGTTCTTCAAGTGAATGAGTTGACTGTATTTCTAGCTCCAACGCCCTCTTAAGGTCTCTTGTCTTTGGCCTTCTTGGTTTTTTTTTAGTCTCCTTATCTTGCATTTGATCAAAATCTATGATTTAATTGCCTTTAATTATATATGGCTCTAGGTATGGCTTAGGTTTTCTTTGTATCAGCTGCTTCACCTTCAATTTCCAATTCTCTTCCTGTAGGAAAGTGATTTGAGAATTTTCAATGGAAAAAATATTTCTCAGCTCTGTTATTTCCTCATCCTTCTCCCTAATGATCTCCTCACTTGATTTGAACTCAACCTTCTCTACTACCTCAACCTCCAATGTCGTTGGTTCACTATGTTCGTGCAAAGGCATTTCATCTTGATGCATGAGAGGTTGCTCATCTATTTCACTTTGTTCAACAATAGTGTCAAGTGTAATTACACTTTTGATAGATTTGGGCACAAATACCTTTATCTTTCCCTTCTCATAGGTGTGAGCGAACTCAAAAACCCTAGGAGTCTTTGAAATCTGAATTTTCATGTTAGAAGAGACAACCTCCATTGGTTGTGCTGACAGTGACGGTTAAGGTTTGGTATGCATGACAAGAGGGCTACTTGTGGGCATTTCTGCTAGTTTCTCAATGAAGGTTTCCCAAGTCATGTTGATGGATGGAAGGTGATGCAACATAATGAGTTTGACCAGACCATGGTGGAAAAGACTTGGGAAATGATGTTGGTTTTTGATTTGAACCTTCTCAGTCATTCTAACCAAACTTCTATAGAATTAATGTGGAAAATCAAGTGATTTGGTAGAGGTGAAATGCATAAAAAACCTAATATGCTACCTATACAACCTGTAAAATATCCCTTCACATGTGAAATAATTCATTATTAACCTCATCAAAGGAGCATATTTTTTAAGGAGGTGTCTAAGAGGGAATATGTACTCTGTTTTCTCTCTAGCATGAGGTTTGAGAAATAGTTTGTAATATTAAAGGTCTATGTCCATGCCCTTAAACCACTTCTACCCATGACTAGGTATACTAGTTGCTGAAGAGATCACATCTGCTGATAGGTTAAACTCCACACCTGCAATGACGGCCTTTCCCATGTTGAGATAAAAGGAAAATAAGCTTTTAAGTTGAAGATTATATCCTCCTTCCATAATGTTCTCATAGAACCTCAAACATCTAGTCCTCTCAAAGTATCTATTGTCCAACAGTGAAGTATTGATTTTTTACTTGGTGGACGATTTAAATCTGATGTGGCGCCCTCCCTTGAGGATTTTATTCTCACTCTCCATCTTTTCTATCAGTGAAAATATGAAAATATAGTGTGTAGATGAAATGGGTATGTGTAGTTTAATTTGGAAAAATAAAGTATAGGGATGGGGTAGGCTTAGAGGATGAGATGAAGGGTTTTGAAGCCAAGGAAAATTTTGCAAAAATTTCAGGAGATAGGCTTGTATTTTAGCTTCATGATATGAGTGAAATTATGTGAAATGGATATGATGAAGGTGGTCAAATGAGGGAAACATAGGAATTTCCTAGTTTAAAACTTGAAAACTGGCTAGAAATTAGGGTTTGGTGAAAATGGTTCTTAGGATGGGTATGAATGGTGGGAAATGACAGTATGATGTACGTGGGAGGTGTAAGATAGCATTATATGAGAGGTGTTAGCGATGGAATCAACACTTGTATTGTAACTAGTGCCTAACTAGACACATCTTAAGCTCAAGGTATTTTCTTAGAATGATTTGAGTTTTTTGGAAAGTGGTTAAAACTCATACACACTGAACTGGGTTTTGAGAAGACAAGAATATCTCATGCATATGAGGGCACTGGTGCATGATGTGGTAGCAATTTTGAGTTTGTAGCTTGATGGTTAGAAGAATGGAAGACAAACAATGTATATGTAAAATAGAAGCTTGCTGCTAAGAGGAAAGGGTAACACAAATTCTGGATCTAAAATGTATAGTGAAAAAATTCTTTTAAAATACTTACAATAATCTCACTTTACATTTTAAGAATCCCATTACAGGGAATGCTTCTGACTAACATGACCTCATGAATCAGGAATGCTTGATGAATCAAGACTGACAAAAATAGATTAACATGCATGCTAGATCAAATTACTTATAAAAACATGAAACAAGCTTTAATTCCACCTCAAGGAATGCTTATGAACAATATTCAATTCATACTGAATCAGGAAAGCTTGGAACAAGACTTACAAAAACAAATCCATATTTCTTGTAGGTTCACAAGGCTAATAAAAACATAAGATAGAAATTTTATGATAAATTTGGAAAGACAGACAAAGTATGTAAAAATAGAAGGGAAAACAATACACACACCACACAGTTTGTGATTCGTCAAGAGTGCATATAGATATATTATATACTCAATATAGCACACAATATGCCATGAAATAGACAACCCACAAACCCTTTTCTCCTTTCATTACACAATATATATACAAAAAAGGAGTTCTGTAAAAATCCTCCATGAAAAGTGAAAATTTGTTTCTGAAACTTTATTACAACCCTTTACATATAGTAGAGCTTATCCAAAACATAAAAAGAAAACTAAAATATAAGTGAAGATATACCATGGCAACATGGAGCTCAAGATGGTTGAGTTCTCCTCGTTTCTTGAAAAAAAAAATCCCTCCACAAAAAGTGCAATCTACCAACTGAAAAGAACACCTGTACCCTTATCTGAAAAGTGTAGGAGCAACTAACTGAAAGGAGTAGCCAAATGGAAGATAACCACCTTTCAGGTGAGAAACACCTCTTGTTTTAACAGGTCTTCAATATTCGAATAACAATAAATACACTAACCAAGATAAGAGATCTGTCTTCGAGCTTTGAGGAGGTGATTTTATATTTGCTGATAGATATCAAAATCTCTTAAAACAAGTTCTTTTAGAAATTCTTGAAAAACTTGTAACTGCCTCTGAAATCCTGCCTATGTTTTTGAAGGCGTGTTTATAGTGGCCACATATTGGGATGAGAGTGGAGGGGAGTGAGGTGAAGCGCGGGAATGGAAAGTAAGACAAAGGCATGGGAATAGAACAATAAGAGGGAGAATCAAGTGCATTAAAATATATCACAATCGAAATCATAGAGTGGAGCAGAGTGAATACATTATCGAGGTAGAATTGCAATGTGATATATCACAATCGCAAGACATAGGGATTATCACATATCGGGATCAGAGGATTATCGCATTTTGTAATCAAACGAGGCAACATGGATGGTTAGAAATAGGATTTTTGATATACTATAAGCGAAGTGACGTGGTGGTAAGGTTATCAAATGCAGAGAAACAATGTGATGTAGAGTTACGATGCGATATATCACATCGGGGATTTAGGAGTGGGAAACATAAAAAAGTAGCAAAGTAATTTGCGATCTTTGATTGCGAGATAGCTATAGCAATAAGTGATTGCATGATAATAATAAGGTGGGTCCTACGAGCAAGTGCAATTGTGTGATATCTATAAGTGATATCGCATCGGGGGCTTAAGAGAGGACGTGAATGCATCGAGAATTTGTGATTTACGATGAAGTAGGTCCCATTAATGGTTTTAAATCTGAAAAAAGATAAATAATATAAATTTAATAAAGCATCCAAAGGCATAACAAATGAGTTTTGAAGTGTTTAAACACTACAGGAGCGTAACAAAGGAATCTGACGGTGAAATAACATTATTAAATTTGAAGGGCTTAAAGTGGATTTAAATATAATTTCAACGCTGGTTATGTAACCTTAGCAAACAAATAACCAACGTTTTAATGTATCCTCCAATGAAAAATAACCACCTTTCAGGTGAGAAACAACTCTTGTTTTAATAGGTCTTCGTTATTCGAACATCGGTGCTTGTTTCACTTGAATAATGCTTCCTTTGTCTCCTTGTACCAATTTTGTAGGTAATTTCTACCTTTTGAAAAGACCACTATTCCTGTGTTATTTTTAACAAAAATGACGATTCTATCATTCTTCCTTTAGCCTCAGATAAGAAAATCATGGTGAATGAATAATACTTTTCAAGTTAAACTCATGACCTTAACCACTGAAAGTAGTTAAAATAATTTTTTAAAAGAGATGTTACCCTAATGACTCTATAACCTAAACAAAATATTGGACTCGGAATTATTTTTGGATTTTGTTAAAAAGTGATAAAGACTCATGCATTTTGACTCTCCAGGGCTCTGCACCATAGGTTAGGAGACAAGAGAGGATCACAGACATGACTTACAATGATGACCAGACTTTGAAAAATTGCAGTTCTAACAATGGCTCCTATTGGGGATGGTATGCCCCCTGCGGGCTATCAAAAACCGTATTTCTAGTGCCTTGTCCAACCCTTATTTCTCCAACCAATAATTCTTCTCATTAACTCAAAAAGACTAGCATGCCTAGCGATTGGGTAATGGATTCATAAGCTAGATTTCAATCTTCTGCAACTTATTTCAACATGACTGAAATACGGAAATCAAACTGCAACCTAAAACTGAAAAGAAATGCTTGAGTGGTGAGCTTATTCATACTCTTACTTCTAATCAGTTGAAAACTTTCCTAATAAAGTATAACTTGATTTCAAATGCAACCATAAAATCATTTGACCAGTAGAGAGAAACTCTTGCATGCAAATTTTTGGAAAGACCCACAAGGGATATAATATATGCAACAAGAAACAAACTCGAAACCTGTACTTATTGCTATAAACCATGTGTGTCATTTCAACTGCTACTATATTGGAGACCCCTACTGAAAATGAATCCATACAATTAGCAACTAGATCAAGAAACATATGAGGAATGTTTATCTGATCCAAAAGACCAAGCTGTCGTTGTTTAAAATCTTCTATGTCAATAAAATTGGGTTGCTCTTGTCCTCCTTGCAATAACTCTTTAACTACATATGTTTCATTAAATTTAAGGGCAAAAAAAACTTCTTTAAGTTGTTGATTAATTTCTTGGACAACAAACTCGTTAGAGGCACTTAAACCAACAGAACTAAAGGGAAGCAATATATCAGGTTCGAAAGCAAGAACATCATGCTCATCAGATTCTTCATCCTGAGTACTAGGAAGAATTGGATCCGTATGAATCTGATCTGGATCCATACCTTTTTTAAAATCTTCATAAAAATTTTCCATAACACTGTTAGAAGAATATACCTTATCATTCTGAATATAACACTCAAATTCTTCATAGAAATTATCAAGCAACAACTCAGATGAATATAGTCTTTTACAATAATGATGAAACATTTCATGAAATTCCATTAAAGAAGAAATAGTATCAGCAGGTAAGGACCGAAACCATTTGCATGCATCTCCATCAAGGTAAAACACAAATATTTTCATGAGAACACCTTCATGAAACAAATCCAACAAGTGCATAAGCTCATGAAATGCAATCTGGTACTTTGCATGATGTTCATCTTCATTTACTCAAAATATTAAAAGACGATGTTTCCATTCATCTGTAGAAGAAACCGGATTAGGAAAACCATGACTTGCCGAAAAATTTAAAGGAGAAAACCTTTGAGCTAAGATGGCAGCAAAGGCTTTCAACATTCTGAAACTATGGAGTTGCCACTGGATTCTTTGCCATGGAGTCACCAGGTGAAATATCACAATCTTCTTCAAGTCGCCAATTATTTTTCACGATCAAGAATTGATCATTAGCAATAAAACAAAAGACTTGGGAGAATAATTTGTTTCAAGACCTTCATCTCCAGGTAGACGCACCAAAATATGTTAGCGCTAGAATCAACACTTGGATTGTGACAAGTGCTTGACCAGACACATCTTAAGCTCAAGGCATTTTCTTATAATTTGATTTTAGTTTTTTGGAAAGTGATTTAAACCCATACACACTGAAATGGGTTTTGAGAAGATAAGAATATATCATGCATATGAGGGCACTAGTGCGTGATGTGGTAGCAAGTTTGAGTTTGTAGCCTGATGGTTAGAAAAATGGAAGACAAACAATGGATATGTATAACAGAAGCCCACTGCTAAGAGGAAAGGGTAACACAAATTCTAGATCTAAAATGTATAGTGAAAGAATTATTTTAAAATACTTACAAGAATCTCACTTTACATTTTAAGAATCCCATTACAAGGAATTCTTTTGACTAACACAACCTCATGAATCAGGAATTATTGATGAATCAAGACTGACAAAAACATATTAACATGCATGCTAGATAAAAAGACTTATAAAAACATGAAACATGATTTTATTCCACCTCAAGGAATGACTATGAACAATATTAAATTCATACTGAATCAGGAAAGCTTGGAACAAGACTTACAAAAATAGATCCATATGTCTTGGAGGTTCACAAGACTAATAAAAACATAAGATAGAACTTTTAAGATAAATCTGGAAAGACAGATAAAGTATGTAGTAATAGAAGGGAAAAAAATACACACACCACACAGTTTTTGAGTCCTCAAGAGTGAATCTAGATACATTATATACTCAATATACCACAAAGTATGCCATGAAATATACAACCCACAAACCCTTTTCTCCTTGCATTACACAATATATATACAAAAAAATATTTCTTTAAAAAGCCTCCATAAAAAGTGCAAATATGTTTATGAGACTTTATTACAACCCTCTACATATAGTAGAGATTATCCAAAACATAAAAATAAAAATAAAATAAAAATGAAGACAGATCATAGCAGCATGGAGCTTGAGGTGGCTAAGTGCTCCTCGTTACTTGGAAAAAACAACTGACTCCACAAACAATGCAATCTACCAACTGAAAGAACACGTGTACCCTTATCTGCAAAAGTGTAGGAGCAACTAGCTGAAATGAGTAACCAATAGGAAGATAACCACATTTCAGGTGAGAAACACCTCTTGTTTTAATAGGTCTTCAATATTCGAATAACAATAAATACCCTGACCAAGATAAGAGATCTGTCTTAGATCTTTGAGGAGGTATTTTTATATTTGCTGATAGATATCAAAATCTTTTAAAACAAGTGCTACTAGAAATTCTTGAAAAACCTGTAACTGCCTTTGAAATCCTACCTATGCTTTCGAAAGCATGCTGATATTGGCCACGTATCGGGATGAGAGTGGAGGGGAGTGAGGTGAAGCGCAGGAATTGAAAGTAAGTGAAATGCGTGGGAATAAAACAATAAGCGATAGAATCAAGTGCATTAAAATATATCATAGTCGCAATCACAGAGTGGAGCATAGTGAATACATTATTAGGGCGTAATTGCAATGTGATATCTCGCAATCGTAAGACGGAGGGCTTATCGCATATCAGGGATCGAAGGATTATCACATTTCGAAATCAGAGGAGGCAACATGGATGGTTAGCAATATGATTTGTGATATGCGATAAGCAAAGTGATGTGGTGGTAAGGTTATCTGATGCGGAGCTAAGATGCGATGCAGAGTTGTGATGCGATATATCGCATCGGGGTTTTAGGAGCGGACGTGAATGCATCAAGAATTTGTAATTTGCGATGAAGTAGGTCCCATTAATGGTTTTAAAGTGGAAAAAAGATAAATAATAGAAATGTAACAAAGTGGCCCAAAGCATAACAAAGGAGTTTTGAAGTGTTTAAACGCTATAGGAGTGTAACAAAGGAACCTGGTGGTGAGATAACATAATTGAATTTGGAGGGCTTAAATTGGATTTAAATGGAATTTGAGTGTTGGTTGTGTAACCTTAGCAAACAAATAACCAACCTTTTAATGTATCCTTGTTGTGAAACTAGCTCCAAAAATAGAAGAAAAGAGATATCAACGCCGTAGAAATAAGCCAATTCAAGGGGGAAACTTCCAATACATTACATGAATGAACAATTATTGGATGATAAAAATGAAAAAACATCCTTTCTATATATAGGAGTCCATGGGGCCACAATGTAATCCTAGCTGGCCTAACAATAATAATTTAAGGGCACAATAATAACAATATGGGGGTTACAAGGGTACAACAATAACAATAAGGGGGTTACACTAACAACAATAAGGGACTATACTAGTAATATAGGGACCTTACATGCTCCTCTCCTTCAAAAAAGTGTTGTCCTCAATGCTTGAATAGCTCCGAGTGCTTTCGTATAAAATTCTCATCCTCCCATGTAGAATCTTCAGTGGGTAAGTTCTTCCATTTGATGAGATACTCTGAAATTGATTGATTTTGTAGTTGTCGAGTTCTTGTTTTCGTGACTGCTTCAGGTTCCAATATGGTTTTTCCTTCCTTATCAAGTTCTGGAAATATTGTTTGAACTGGAAGTTTGTCCCCTATAATATTTTTTAAGCATGAAACATGGAAAATTGGATGCACTCACGAAGAAGCAGGAAGCTCCAATTTGTATGTCGTAGTACCAATATTTTGAAAAACCTTGTAAGGACCATATTACTTTGGCGATAATTTATTATCCTTCTTATCTTGCTTGAGGGAAATTTGTTTGTATGGTTGTAGCAGTAAAAATACCCAGTCTCCCACATCAAAACTTCTCTCACTATGATGTTGCTATGCCTGTTGTTTCATTCGATTTTGTGCCAAATTTAGGTTATCCTTTAAGAGTTGGAGAACTTCTTGTTGACGCTCGATGTGATCCTCCACGGCTTGAACCCTAGAATTTTCATTTAAAGAAGATGTGATGGATGGTGGATGATATCCATAAAGTGCCATAAATGGGGTCATTTTTGCTACAGTATGGAAGGAAGTGTTATACCACCATTCAGTGAGAGGTAACCACTTGACCCATTGTGCTTGCTTATCATATACAAAACAACGAAGATATCCTTCCAAAAATTTATTCACTATCTCTGTTTGACCATCGGATTGAGGATGATAAGATGAGCTATGAGCTATTTGAGTAACCAAACAAGAAAATAATTCTGTCCAAAAATTTCCTGTAAAAATGGGATATTTGTCACTTACAATAATCTTCGGGTTTCCATGTAGCTTTTGAATTGTTTCCATAAATGCAGTAGAAATTGTACTCTCTTTAAATGGATGAGATAATGCAGAAAAGTGTGCATACTATTAAGTCTATCAGCTACCACCATGATAACACTCCTTCCTTCAGAATTAGGTAAAATTGTGATAAAATCCATTGAAATCTCCTCCCAACATTGACTTGGAATCGATAAAGGTTGTAGAAGACCCAGGGTCTTAATTGTCTCAACTTTATTTTGCTGGAAAACCAAACATTCTGCCACAATATTTTGAATATTAGATTTAAGGCCATCCCAAAAAAATTATTTCTTCACCCTGTGGTAAGTTTTTAAAAATCCCAAGTGTCCTCCTGAAGGAGAAGTGTGCAATTCCAAAAGAATCTTTTGTTTTAGTTGGGAATTATTGCAAATATATAAGCGACATTTGTACCATAAAGAATCATTTTTACAACTAAATGTATCAGATGTATTGGGATCTTTCTGCAACTTTTGAATGAGATTCCACACTTCTTCATCCTTCTTCCATTCATCCCTTTCTTCGGTTATCCAGTCTGGTTGGATAATTGAAATGGCACAAAGCAATGCTTCCACCTCTTCATCCTTTCTTGAGAGTGCATCTGCAACATCATTTAGCTTCCATTTTTTGTAGATGATTTCAAAGTCATAACCCAACACCTTTGTGACCCATTTTTGCTACTCTTCTGAAGATAGTCTTTGTTCCAAAAAGTGTTTAAGACTATCATGAACAATTTTTACCTTGAAGTGTCTTACCATTAGGTAAGGTCTCCATTTCTTTAGTGCATGCAGTATTGCCAACATTTCATTCTCATAAATAGCCTTTTATAAATATTTTCCTTTGATTGAACGAATTTCAAAAGCAATGGGTCTTCCTTCTTGCATTAAAACAGCACCAATTCCATTTCCTGAGGCATCACATTCCACAATAAAGGTTTTTGTGAAGTTTGGTGTAGCTAAGACTGGTGTTAAGCACATTTCCTCTTTAAGATGTTCAAAGGCATTAGCTGCTTCAGGAGTCCATGAAAATGCATATTTCTTCAATAATGTTGTTAGAGGTGCTGCTATTCTCCCATAATTCTTAACAAACCTGCGATAATACCCTGTTAACCTGAGAAATCCGTGCAACTTATTTATGGTTGTGGGGACTTTCCATTCCTTAATGGCTTTAATTTTGTTATGGTCTACCTTAAGACCCTCGTGAGATACAATATGACCCATATATTCCACCTCTTGTACTCCAAAGAAACATTTGGATGTTTTTGCATATAATTGTTTCTCCTCCAATAGTTTGAGCACCCTGTCAACATGTTGAACATGATCCTTCCAAGACCCGCTGTAGATTAGTATATCATCAAAAAATACTAGCACAAATTTTCTAAGGAAGGGTTTGAAAATGGAATTCATCAACCCTTGAAATGTAGAAGGTGCATTGGTAAGGCCAAAAGGCATGACCAAAATTCATAATGACCCTCATGAGTTCGAAATGTTGTTTTTGGAATATCTTCAGTCTTCATTTTAATTTGATGATATCTTGAACGAAGATCCAACTTGGTAAAATAAATTGCTCCATGTAATTCATCCAATAATTCATCAATCACAGGAATGGGAAATTTGTCTTTAATGGTGAGCTTATTGAGCTCCCTATAATCTCGACACATTCGCCATGATCCATCCTTCTTGTGTACCAATACTACAGGAGCAGAGAAATAACTTTGACTAGGTTGAATTATACCCACCTCTAACATTTTTGTAATCATACGTTCAATTTCGCTCTTTTGGACGTAAGGATATCTATAAGGCCTGATGTTTGGAGGAACACTTCCTGGAATCAAATGAATAGCATGATCATGATCACGAATAGGTGGGAGTCCTTTGGGAGTTTCAAACACCTTGGAATGATTGTCCAAGACTTGTTGGAGATCTGCAGAAATAGATGATTTGGATGTTGGAACTTCTAGTGAGCATAATTGTGCAATTACGCCTCGTTGTTCTTTCTTTAGAAGCTTTGTCATGCCATTAGAGCTTATTATCCTTCCTGGCTTCCCTTCAATACCCCGTAATTCGACTTCCTTTCCTTCTGAAAACAATTTCAAGAAAAGTTCTTGAAAATTAAAAGCTACCGTCCCCAAAGATTGTAACCATTGTACTCCTAGTACAACATCAGCACCTCCCATAGGAATGGAAAGCATTGGACTAGTCAATACATATTCCCCCATGGTTAGCTTGATATTATGGCATTTTATAGAGCAATTTATAGTTCCTCCATTTGCAACCATCACTTGACATTCTGGTGCTGGGTATAGGAAACAATTCAATTCCTTGGCTACCTTACAATGAATAAAATTATGGGTGCTACCTGAATCAATCAACACTATTACCTTTTTCTTCTTGATTTGTCCTTCTATCTTGAGAGTTCGAGGAGTGGTAATTCCTGCCAGTGCATTACACGATATGGTCGGATTCATTTCTTCCTCTTCTAGGGCTGGTTCCTGGTGTATATCCTCTTCTTGTTCATTTTCTTCTTCCTCTTCACAATCTATGTAAATAATTTCTTCTCAGCACACTTATGACCTTTAGTGTATTTGCTATCACAACTGTAGCAAAGCCCTTTTGCTCTTTTTTCTTCCAATTGTTGTGGTGTCAACCTTGTAGGTTGTGGAAGTCTAGGAGTAGCAACACCTCCATCTTTATAGATGTGAGTGGTAGGCTTCCTTGTCGCCATAATTTTACATTCAATTTTTCTTGCCAACCTGAATGCCTTCTCCAATGAATCAGGTTCCCAAACATGAACTTCATGTTGGATGTTATCCTTTAAAGTACCTATGAAGAGATCAATCCTGTGTTCCTCCGAAATATCAGTTACCCTTATATTCAATTTTTGGAAGTCCTCAATGTGCTCCCCCACTAAACATTTTTGTTTGAGATTTATCAATTGGCTAAAGAAGGTGTTGCTCTTTGTATCCTCATAATGTGCTATCATTTCCTCCATAAAAATTGACCAAGTGACAATTTTTTTATGGGAGCAAAGCCATCGATACCATACAAATTTATTTTGTTCTAAATGTAAAGTTTCAATGCATACCTTTTGTGTGTTTTGCACATTATTGAGATCAAAATATTGCTCCATTTGTAGCATCCATGTTACGGGATCCTTGCCATCAAACTTCCTCATATCCATCTTTGGAATATGGTGGTTCTTCCATCCAACATTAGAGTTTATGAAATCATGATTAACATTTATTTTGTTCTCATCATGAGTTTCCTCTACTATCTTTTCACCATTAGGAATCATTTCTTGTATCAACTTTGTCAAACCTTCGATGTCTGCTTTTAGATCACTCTTCATGTTATCCATGTTGTCTTTAATTTTTTCTTCCATGTCCTCCATCTTAGCTTCCATGCCATCCATATTAGTTTCCATGCCTTTCTTCAAACCATCCATCTTCTCTTCCATGCCTTTCTTCAAAACTTCCATTTCATTTTTTGCTGCTCTTTGCGAGAGCGAAATTTGGTGCACTTGCTCTTGTATTTTTGATAGATCATGTTGCAATTATTCATCTTCATGAGTCAAAGTAGAGTATTCTGAGGGCTTAATGGGCGTTTAATTCTTTTCAGGAGGAATTTTAGAACCCAATACTTAAATATATGCTCAATAGGCCTTTGGAATCACTTCAAACAGATTTTTTACACAAACATTATGCAATTCGGGAACAAGTACACACATTTTTCTTGCTTTTGAGGAGCTTGATATTGAAACTGAATTATCTTTGTGATTTAGGATCTTCAAAATCTAAAATTTGGCTCTAAGGTATCCCTCTGAATCCTCTTTAGAATGCTACAGGTCTGACCTGATTTGGATTCTTCAAGGCAAAGTTATGACCAATCTCCCACAATGACTTAATTATGCACTAGTTCAGTAGAGTGAACTTGTACGATTTTCCATGTGTCACTGTTTCTTCCTTTGGCTTTGAAATTGATAGACACAAAACTACAGTCCATGTACTTGCGCCCACTTTTTACAGAATTCACATCCAATGCTCAGAGAGAGAGTTATGAATATTTTACCATGATCACCTCTTTGAGATAAAATTCGAGAGCCTGAAAAAATATGAACTCCCACAGCTTATATCTCTAAATATTGCGAACTAAGATCTGAAATTATTTACAGGAAGTTCTTCAGGATTTCGGCTTTTCTCTGTGGAAGTTTCAGCTTCTGAAACCTCGTAGAAAAATATTTATAGCTAAAATTCCACAATGACCTGTTTAGATTAAATTCAGGAGCCTGCAAAAAGCCCTAAATTCCACAGATCATATCTACGAAAATATTGTGAACCAAGCTCTAAGATTTTGCGATGATGTTTCTCAGGATTTCAACTTCGCACCCTAGAAATTTCAGCTTATGAACCTTCATAGAAAAAACATTATAGCGAAAATTCCACGATGACCTATTTGTAGCAGCGAAACCTTAGAATCCAAAGCTTCGATACCAAATGTTGTGAAACCAGCTCCAAAAATAGAAGAAAAGAGATATCAGCGCCTTATAAATAAGCCACTTTGAGGGGGAAACCTCCAATACATTACATGAATGAAAAATTCTTGGATGATACAAATGACAAAACCTACTTTCTATATATAGGAGTCCATGGGGCTGCAATGTAATCCTAGTGGGGCCACAATGTAATCCTAGCTGACCTAAAAATAATAATTTAAGGGCACAATAATAACAATGTGGGGGTTACAGGGGTACAACAATAACAATAAGGGGGTTACACTAACAGCAATAAGGGACTATACTAGTAATATAGGGACCTAACATTCCTCCAATGAAAAATTTATACCTTGCAGGGAAGAAATTTACCTGCACGGGGGGGGATTCTTGGGAAGAAATTTCCACCTTTCAGGTGAGCAACACCTCTTGTTTTAACAGGTCTTCAATATTCGAACAATATTTCTTGTTTCACTTGAATAATGCTTCCTATGTCTCCTTGTACCAATTTTGTAGGTAATTGCTACCTTCTGAAAATCAACTATTCCTGTGTTATTTTTAACGAAATTGATGATTCTATCATTCTACGTTTAGCCCCGTATAGGAAAATCATGATGAATGAATAAGACTTTTCAAGTTAAACTCATGACCTTAACCACTGAAAGCAGTTAAAAGAATTTTTTAAAAGAGATGTTACCCTAATGACTCTATAAGCTAAACAAACTATTGGACTCAGAATTATTTTTGGATTTTATTAAAAAGTGATAAATACTGATACATTTTTACTCTTCAGGGATATCCACCATAGGTTAGGAGACAAGAGAGGATCAAAGACACAACTTACAATGATGACTAGAATCTGAGAAATTGCAGTGCTAACAAGAGGGTTAGGGTTTGGTTCATTGAAATCTTTCAATGATGAGAATAATTGAAAATATAATGGAGAATGAAGTGAACATGAAAATCAACACTATGCTTGATAAATTGACCACAGGATGGTATGAGAAGCTTACTTACTAATTTAAGAGCTTAAAACACTGACGTCAATGAGCCTTCAACTAGTTTGAGTGGTTTGGGAGCCAAAATACCCTAAACTCAACACTTTCCAAATGTGTAACACTGTGTTTCTAGATGTGTAACAGATGCATAAAATAGTGCCCAGATGCATACCACAGTGCTACAGATGTGTAACACGGTGCCTCAAGATTCATAACAAATTACCTGGATGTGTAACACAGTGCTACAAATGCGTAACAAACTTCTTTGGATGCGTAACAAAGGCTAGCAAATGTGTAAAAATCTAGTTTTGGAGTAGTTTTCTTACCTTTGTTGAAACCCTTGACCAATATGGAGTCCAATGGAGGTAAGAGAGGAGTACTACCACACATGAAAAGAGAAAAATGAGTTTTGATAAGCCTCTTTTTTGCCTTTTATAAGATTTTAAATGAATCTTTTGTCCTCTAGTGAAAACTATAACATATGAAGACAATTTTTCATTTTGAAATATTTTGATATTAAAACAAATTTTAAAATAACACAAATTGTCTCACTTTTTCCTCCTAAGTATGCTAACTCCCCTTAGAAGACTTATGAGTGAAATTAAGGATTGTTTGCCTTGTTTGATGACAAATTGGACTTTTCAAAGGAAAAATAATAATACCTAGACAACATACCTAGATGAGATGGTGTGAATGACCTAAGACTTCTAAATGACAATGAATGGGATGACCTTTGAGATGATGATGTCCATGGATAGGATTAGGGGAGCAACATTTCTGACCTAAACTCCTTCAGTGACCAAAATTTATTTTGAAAACTTGTTTGAAAAGACCAAAAATTTTAACCTATGACTACTAGAAAATTAACTTAAAGAGTATGTTTGATCACTGACATATTGACACTAACATATTAGAAATAATAATTACTTCCCATAAACAAATTCATAGGGAGTATGTCCTGTTGTACTTCTCCATGTGGTGCAGTAGGCCCGTAAAGCTTCTGGAAGCTTTTTTTTCCCAATCCCTTCTATGCAAATATACAGTCTTTGTGAGGATTGCCTCAATCACCTTATTATTGGACTCTACTTGTCCATTTTCATGTGGATGATATGGAGTGGATTTTCTATGCTTTATTTTGTATTCTTCCGCAATCTTCTGCACCATTCTGGATGTAAACTGAATTCATTGATTTATCACAATTTCCCTTGGGACACCAAAACGAGTAAAAATATCCTAAAAAAGAAATGAAACTACATAGTTTTCATTAGCAAAGAAAATTACTTTAGATTCTACCCATTTAGTGACATAATCAGTGCACACAAGAATATACTTATTTTGTCTTGATGGAGGATTGACTGATCCAACAAAATCTAGAGCCCATTTTTCAAAGGTTTCTATGAGTACCTATGGCTGTAAGGGCATTTCATTTGAAGGAGCAGGTCTCCCCATTCTCTGACAACTGTCACATCTCTTAACATATTCTTTGGCATCCTTGAAAAGGGAAGGCCAATAATATCCTAAGAGAAGTATTTTGTAGCTAGTTCTATTGTCAGTGAAGTGTCCTCCACATGGCTCATCATGACATGCTTTTAGTATGTCGGGTATTTCATCTTCTCGTACACATCTTCAAATGATGAGATCTGGACCTGTCTTGTACAATTCTTCATTTACCCAATCATTTTCTCATTTTCTCTAGAAAACAAATATGATGGTAGATTTCTTGTAGATAAGTAATTATCAATGCCTAAAAACCATGGCAATTTAGTAGATATTGCAAAAATATATTCATCGGGAAAACTATCTTCTAATGGTGTATGATTTTTATCATTCTGAATTCTAGAAAAAAAGTCAACAACTGTGTTTTGCTTTCCAGGTCGATCTAAAATGGTGATATTGAATTCTTGCAATAAAAGTAACCATCTTATGATTCTTCCATTAGTAATTGATTTATTCATTAGATTTATAATTTTATAATGATCTGTGTGCATGAAAGTTTCATAACCAGTGATGTAATATCTAAATTTGTTAATGGCATGGGCAACAATTAGAAACTCTTTTTCGGTAATAGTATAATTCAACTCTGCTAGAGTTAAATTTTTAATCGTGTAATAAATGGAATATGGAGTCAAGTATTTTTGTCCCAGTACAACTCCTAGAGTTATTTCTGAAGCATCTGTTGAAATATGAAAAGGAAATTTCCAATTTGTTCCTCTTAGGATGGGTGCTTCAAATATCTTTTCCTTCAAAGTTTTGAAAGACTTTTGGAATTCGAGATTTGAACTAAATTCACAATCCTTTGTAAGCAACTTAAAGAGTGGATACGTAATATTTTTGAATTTTTCTATGAATGTTCTATAGCATCCTTTAAAACCAAGAAAACTCCTAACATATTTTTGACAACTTGGAATTGCTAAGTTGGAAATTGTTGATCAACGGTTGTCATTGATGTCAACCCTAGCAGCACCAGGGACTAACCCAATATTGCATGGGAATTTTGATCTACCAAATTAATGTATTCTGGGTCAATAATTATTTTTATGGTTTCTACTTGTCGATATGTTTCCGTTGATATATGGCATGCCATGTAATTCTTCACGGTTTGAGAGATATTCATGTTTGAAGTTTGTACCCCCAGTTAGTGGGCTAAAACCGCATGGGGTTGGGGCATGGATAATTGGAAAGTCATAATTAATATTTTTTAAGCTCCTAAAATCCCTCCCACTTTCACTTTTTGAAGCCCCTCTCAACCTAAGAATTTATATAAATTGTGATCCTCATTTCCTCCTTATGCAAGGGATTTCGCCATATGAAACAGGTCAACGTGGAAGTTTCACTCTAACTTTTTTTCTATGAAGGTTAAGAAGATGAAATTTTTATGAGGCGAAGCCAAAATCCTAAGGAAGCTGCTGTAAATATTTCAGATCAAGGTACGCAATATTTTTGGAGATATGATCTGTGGAAATAAGGGTTTTTTCAGGCTCCTGAAATTCATCTTAAAGAAGTGACCGTAGTAAAATCGTCATAACTCTCTCTCTGAGTATCAGATTGGAATTCCGTAAAAAGTGATAGATATTTTGTTGAATGTAGTTCTCTCTCTATCAATTTCAAATCCGAATGAAGAAACAGTGACACATGGCACGCCATACAATTTCGCTCTGCTGAAACAATCCATAATTAGGGCATTGTGAGAGATTGGGTATAACTCTCTCTTGAAGAATCCAAATTGGGTTAGAACTGTAGCATTGGAAAGATGACTCAGAGGAATACTACAAGACTGAAAATCAAATATTGAGGATCTAAAATAACAGAGATACACCAGATTCAATATTGAGCTCCTAGAAGGCAAGAAAAAGCTAAATCATGTGTTGTCAAGGGTTGCAAAGGACTAGACTTTCTATGGAAGCAAAGCAAATCAAGGTGAAACAGAAGGTAGCATGACAAGAGCAACAACAAAGGTGCATAACAATAGCAATAAGTTCATCATATGAAGTCTTCAAGTGGGCAGCAATGCATACAATCATTGTAAAGGTATCATTGTACTAAGTCATTGTAAATACATTATTGTATAAATTGTACTAGTGCCTATCTACCAAGGGTTGAAGAGGCAGTGTTGGGAGGTCTAGGATCATCATTAGGTGGTTGTGTCAAAGTTGGGGTTATGGTCTAGTATATATTCTTCTTCTACATCATTCTATATCATTGTAAAGTGGACCATTTTCCTTGGTACGAGATTCCATTATTATTTTAATCTTCTATAGGGTGGTAGGGTGGTGCTAGGGTGAGTTTTAGCTCATTGGGTGTTGGGGCATCCATTCAGTTGACTACTGAAGAATCTCGAGCATTGGAGTGTCCATCCAGTGGGAGCTGGAGAAGAATGATTTTCTAGATTCTAGGAAGTTGGAGCTTTATTTTCAATTGGAGTTGAATATTAAAGAATTATTAGAAAATCATTAGGTGGTTTTTGTCCCAGAGTGGGTTTCTACCTTAAAAACTGTGTGCATTTGTGGTCCACTTGTTTTTTTCTATCATTGTACAAACACTGATAATAATTGAAGATTAACTAATGCTCTAATTGAAAGGAATACTGATTCACCCCTGCCTCTCAGTATTTCCAATAATTGGTATCATATATTGGTTCCTTCAATAGCGGTTTAACAACTGGAAGGAGGTCATGAAGCATAACAAGAATGGTGTACCTCTATTCAATGAAAATAATTATGCACTCTGGAAAGGAAGAACGGAGGTCTATCTCTTGGTGCAAGGTTACGAAGTATGGGACACTGTTCAAAATGGATTTACATCAACTACGGATGAACAAGGTAAGAATAATTTGGTAAATGATGCAAAAGTAAAGAATATTATTATCAGTGGACTTATTGAATCTGCTTTTCATAAGGTGTTGGGTTGTAAAACTACCAAAAATGTATGGGAAAAGCTTGAGAATATATATGTAGGTGACTCAAATGTCAAAGAAGCAAAGCTTCAAATCTATAGAGCAAAATTTGAGCAACTCAGAATGAAAGAAGATTTCAACATTGTTGCATAATTCCAATACATTGATGAAATAACCAATACTCTAGAAGGATTGGGAGAGCCAGTTGACGAGAATACTATTATACGGAATATTCTTAGAACATTACCAGGGAGATTCAACCCAAAGGTATCGATCTTAGAATATAGTGCAAATCTAGACAAACTCAACAAAGAGGAATTACATGGAGTTCTCATATCATATGAAACGAGACTTGATGAAGAAGAGGGTACTTCACATCTAGAAACTGCATTTGTTGCATCTAAGAAAACCAATAAGGATAAACAACCTTCAATTGAAAAGACATGCACCTGCAAGTGTGAAGAAAAGGGAGATGATGAAGAAGGTCTTTCAGATGAAGAATATACTTACTTCACGAGAAAACTACAAATTGGTAAGGGAAAATTCAAAGGTAAACTTCCATTGATATGTTTCAGCTGTAATGAGGTTGGGAATTTTGCAGCAAAATGTCCAAACAAAAGTAATGGCAACTCAAAAAGAAAGAAAGGCTTTAAGAAATTCAACAAGCAAGGATCCAAAAGGAACTTTCTCTCTAAATAAGATAGCTCATCATCCGATGAAGACAATGACAGTGAAGAAGAAGCCAATGAGAGAGTATTGTTTATGGCCAAGCACAATAAACAAGAGGTATCAAACAACGAAGAAGAAGGATTGACCATAGAAGAATTTTATAAGGAAGCAATCAAGCTTATAAAATATCTCAAGGCAGAGAAGATCCATTCCAATACTCTTGAAGAACAAGTTCAAGGTCTCAAAATTGAAGTTGAAGAACACAAATGAATTGAAGAGTCACTTCAAAAGAAGTTGGAAGAAAGAAACCAAGAAAGGGAAGAATTAGAAGCCGAAGTAGTCTCGCTGCGTGAGGAAGTGAAGAAAGGAAAAACTATCCAAAACTATGCCAACAGCTCAAGGGCATTGGAAGAACTCATCAACAATCAACGATCTTACAACAACAAAACTGGCATCGGTTACAAAGAAGAAGAAGCAGGACCTTCTACAACAAAATACAATGAACCTATGAGATCTGACATGCGTGTAGACTTCACTGGACAAGATTCACAAGAACAACCTTGGAAGACAATTCCTCGACGAAAATTTCCATCCAGGTACCAACATATTTTTTATGGCTACTGTTATTCATGTGGAAAATTTGGTCATAAAGCTGTAGAATGTCACACGTACCCTAGGAACGAATACAATTCCAGGAGATCTATCAAATATGAACCTCCCAGGGCTCAGCGAAACATCAATAGATTTGAACATTTAAGAAATAATATTGAATGTTACAAATGTCGAAACTTTGGACACATAGCCAAAGACTGCAGACTTGAAAATCCTCTAGAAGAATCTTCGAAGCCACAGAATGAATGAACATGGAAGAAGAAGAAGAATGATAATTGTGCTCTCACTTTCAAGGCTCAAAAGAACAAAGATGTGTGGTATGTTGATAGCGGTTTCTCAACGCATATGACTGGAGATAGAAATAAATTTGTATCTCTGAAAGAGAAGAAGGATGGAACCGTGTCCTTTGGAAATGATGGATCTTCAAATGTTATAGGATTAGGTACTGTCACTCTCAAAAGAAAAGATGCTCTAGCCAAGAATGTTCTATTGGTTGAAAACATGAATCACAATCTGCTCAGTGTTGGACAAATGTGTGATCAAGGACACACAATACTATTCAACTCCACGAAATGTGAAATCAGGAAAAGCGTGTATGGTGAAATTGTGGCTACAGCAAGTCGAGCTCCAAACGACATATATGTTTTGGATGAAGCAACTAAAGCATGTCTAATAGCTAAAGAGGATGATACAATAATTGGTATCAATGATGATCGACTAAGTAAGAAGTTTGCTACAAAGGTGCAAAGTGATTTCGAGATGTCTTTACTTGGTGAGCTGACATACTTCTTAGGGCTTCAAATATCTCAGCAAGAGAAAGGAATATTTATATGTCAAGCCAAGTACATCAAGGAAATGCTCAAGAAATTTAAAATAGAAGATTGCAAACCCATCCTTACTCCAATGGTAACAGGTTGCAAATTGAGCATAGACGACTCATCTAAGGATGTGGATCAAAGGTTGTACAGATCTATGATTAGTAGTCTTCTATATGTAACAGCCTCCCGACCAGATGTTATGCAAGTAGTTGGACAAGTAGCAAGATTCCAAGCAGCACCAAAAGAATCACATATTAAATATTCGCTAGCATTGGAATATCACCGTAAAAGCCGGTTCTCCCAAGTTCTTAAAGACTAGGTGCCCATTTTTCAAAGATATAAGAAGTGGAAGAGTGTGTCTGAGTCTGTGGAGACGGTGAATTGTCAAATGCAGTGGAAGTGTTGTTTGGTGTAGGATGGTTGTGTTTTGGGGGAATTGCCTTTGCCATTGATGTCGAAAGGAGAGATGTTAAGGAAGAGGTTTCATGATCGCAGGGGGAGTATTTGTGTTGCCATCAATGCTAAAGGGGGAGATTTTTGAGCAGTAGTTGTCATTGATGTCAACCCAAGCAGTACCGGGGGGCTACTCCAATATTGCATGGGAATTTGACCTACCAAATTAAAATATTCTAGGTCAATAATTATTTTTATGGTTTCTACTTGTCTACATGTTTCCGTTGATATATGGCACGCCATGTAATTCTTCACGATTTGAGAGATATTCATGTTTGAAGTTTGTACCCCAGTTAGTGGGCTAAAACCCCATGGGGTTGGGGAATGGGTCATTGAAAAGTCATAATTAATATTTTTTAAGCTCTTAAAAGCCCTCCCACATTCACTTGTTGAAGCCCCTCTCAACTTAAGCATTCATATATATTGTGATCTTCATTTCCTCCTTAGGTAAGGGATTCGACCATCTTCACCTAAAACGAGGTCATCATGGAATTTATCATGGAATTGTAGCTCTAAATTTTTTCTACAAAAGGTTAAAAAGCTGAAATTTTTATGAGCGGAAGAAATCTGAGGAAGATTCTATAAAAATTTCAGATCAAGGTTTTACAATAGTTTTGGAGATATGATGCGTGGAAGTCGCTTAAAGTTTTTGCGGTCTGAAATTCATCTTAAATAGTAGTAGTGGTAAAATCATCATAGCTCTCTCTCTGATGTCGGATTGGAATTTTGTAAAAATTGATAGATATTGCATAAAATTTAGTTTTCTCTCTATCAATTTCAGAGCCAAATGAAGAAACAGTGACATTTTTTACGCCGTACAAGTTCTCTCTTCTGAAACAGTCCATAATTAGGGCATTGTGAGATTTTGGGTATAACTCTCCCTCGAAGAATCCAAATTGGGTCAGACCTATGGCATTGGAAAGATGACTCGAAGGAATACTATAGGACTGAAAATTAGATATTTTGGATCTGAAATAACAGAGATACACCAGATTCAATATCGAGCTCCTAGAAGGCAAAGAAAAATCTAGATCATGTGTTGTCAAGGGTTGCAAAGGACCAGAATTTCTATGGCAGCAAAGCAAAGCAAGGTGCAGCAGAGGGTAGCATGACAAGAGAAGCAACCAAGGTGCATAACAGCAGCAAGAAGTTCCTCATATGAAGTCTTCAAGTGGGCAGCACTGCATACAATCATTGTAAAGGTATCATTGTATCTAGTCATTGTAAATACATTATTGTATAAATTGTACTAGTGTCTATTTGCCAAGGGTTGAAGAGGCAATGTTGGGAGGTCTAGGATCATCATTAGGTGGTTGTGTCAAAGTTGGGGTGATGGTCTAGTATATCTTCTTCTTCAGCATCATTCTATATCATTGTAAAGTGGACCATTTTCCTTGGTATGGGAGTCCATTCTTCTTTTATTCTTCTATAGGGTGGTAGGGTGGTGCTAGGGTGAGTTGTAGCTCATTGGGTGTTGGGGCATCCATTCAGTTGACTACTGAAAAATCTTTGGTGTTGGAGCGTCCATCTAGTGGGAGATGGAGAAGAATGATTTTCTAGATTCTAGGAAGTTGGAGCTTTATTTTCAATTGGAGTTGAATATTAAAGAATTATTAGAAAAGCATTAAGTGATTTTTATCCCGGAGTGGGTTTCCACCTTAAAAGCTGTGTGCATTTGTGTTCCTCTTGTTTACAGCTATCATTGTACAAACACTGATAATAATTGAAGATTAACTAATGCTCTAATTGAAAGGAATACTGATTCACCCCCCCCCCCCCCCCTCTCAGTATTTCCAACAAAAATAACTTCAACTATAGATGAGTCCACCTTAATTCCATTTCTTGAAATATGTGTCCTAAAACAATTTCTTCATCAAACATCATAAAGGATTTTTCATGACTTACTGAGAGATTTGCTTCCTTACATATTATGAGAACTTTTTCCAAATTTTCTATGGCTTCTTCAAAATAATTTCCATAGACTGTAAAATCATCCATATACACTTCCAAACAATCATGGATTAAATCAGAGACAATACCTAATACTGCTCTTTGGAATATTGTGGGTGCATTTCATAATCCAAAAGGAAGCACTCGGTAAGCATAAGCTCCCTATGGACGGGTGAAAGTGGTTTTGTCTTGATCTTATGGTGCTACCTGAATTTGATTATACCCACTAAAACCGTCCAAGAATGAAAAATATTTCTTCCCTGCTAATGTATCCAAAACTTGATCTATGAAAGGTAGTGGAAAATGATATTTAAAAGTAGCTTTATTCAATTCCATATAATCAATGCATACCTTCCACTTTCTATTATTTTTGGGGACAATTACTAAAGGTGAAACCCATTGGTTGTCTGATATTGGGTAGATAAATTTTAGATTCAACAGTTTCTGTAGTTCCTCTTTTACAATTTCCCTTAAGCTTGGATTCATTATTCTCTGAGGTTGTCGGATTGGTTTGGAATTTTCCTCAATATATATGTGATGCATGCAAGTTTCAGGATTGGTTCCTTTCATGTCAATGTATTCCCAAGCATATGTGGAAGAGTGTTTTTGTAATGTTTCCATTAATTTCTTCCTTTGAAATTCTTCCAGATTTTTATTTACATTTAAAGTTTTACCTAGAAATATTTCAATTGAAGTGTTTCCAAATTATTCCATAGAACATAAAGACATTTGTCTGGATGATAAATATTTAATATTGTGTTGTTCTTGAAGATTTAGATTACTCTCACATTGTGAAGATAACCCATTATTTTCTATTGAATTTGGAATCTGATTGTCTTCACTAATTTGAGAGATAGTAAAAATAGGTTGTATGTCATTGTCATAATCCATACATTCCTCATTTTCTATTTCTATCTTTTTTTTCTTTTCTGGAGGGTATAATGTGAATTTCTTTGTTGAATTTCCATCAGAGATAAACATGTCACCAGATCTACAACAGATGAAGGCATCAGTTGTAGCTAACCAAGGTCTTCCTAATATCAATGGATGCACTCCTAAGTTATTTTTGGGAGTTAAAATCATAAACTCATCTGGATATTCCCAAGAATATAAGGATACATAAATGTCTTCTAATACACCATCATGTTTAATTACATATCCATCTACCAATTGTAACAATGTAGGTGTATATTGAAGATTTGGAAGCTTTATTTGTTCCATATTTTCTTTAGTCATGATGTTTATGGCTGCTCCTAAGTCGATTAATATGTTTGGGATTTCGATACCATTGATGCGTGTCTTCACAATGGGAATTCCTGGATCCAAATATTTTTGTATTATTGTTTTTCCCAACATGATATCTGCAATTTTTCCGACTAGCTGTAATATTTTTTTCTCCCAAGTTTATTTATACTCAACTCTCTTATTGTCTTTTCAAGAATTGGAATTTCTTTGATGGCTTGTAGAAAAGGGGTTTTTATACAGACATTCTTCAGTTCATAAAACATATCATAATCAGGCAACATGATTTATTTTTCTACTCCTTTATCAATTTATAATCTTTCATTTTGATGATCATCCTTTGATCTTTCCTCAATAAAAACAGAATGTAATTTATTTTCTAATATTCTACCATCTAAGTTGAACATTATTAAAATATAGTGGAGTTATAATATAAGTTTGAAAATTGTGTCCCTCCATGTTGTAAACGGGTTGTGCATTTTTATTGTTTGGGTTTGGAAGTGGTTGAGCAGGTAGTTGTTTTGGCCTTTGTGGGAATGGTAATGAAAGTTGTGGATTTTGATTTTGAATTGAGATTGAGGTTTTTGATTGGTCTGAGGAAATTGTTGTGGTGGAAAGTTTGGATAAGGTTGTGGATACTGGTGATATTGAGAGTATCTACCATAAGTATTTTTCCATCCTTGTGCCCAAGGTTGGAGTTGAGACCAAGGCTGTTGCCATGACATTGATGTGTTCCCATTATTTTGTGGAGGTTGTTTATACATTTTTGCATCGAAAACTTGATTTTGAGATCCTTGCCATGGTATTATAGCAATGAAGCAAAGAGGTTATACTTGGTTTGGAACTATTTCCTCTTCATAGATAGCTTTAAGACCTGGAATGGAAGGACACTTGTTTTTTCATGATTTTCTATACATATGACACAGGTTTCTATCATTTTTAAATCAAGAGCGCATTCTCTTAAGGCATGTTTCTTTCTGCACTTAGGACAAAAGATAGATAAGGCATCACTTTCAACTCTTTGCTTGTTTTGTAATTTCAAGGTGTCTATTTGTTCACTAAAACTCCCTAAAATATCTGTTTTAAATTCATCAAGAAAATTTCCTATTTCAACCCTAATTATTGTTCCAGCTGCAGATATCCTATTGATTTTAGAGAGAACATGATCTCTTGAATTCTTCCCAATTCTTGACTTACCTCTTGAAATATGTATGCATAATTGAGAAATTTCAAGTAGTGATAGTTTAGAAATGTCTCCTCTTCCCATCATGTTAAGGATATCTATCCATTCATATCTAATGGATTTCAACAAGAGAGATTTTAAAGTGTCTTCATCTAGATTTTCCATCTTAGCCATTTTTAGATTATAACTGAATCTTTCAATTAAATCCTCCAAGTTTTCATCCTCTCTTTGCATCATCTTAAAAACTTCATCTTTCTGATTATGAGATGTGTAATATTCCATGTATCTATCTAGGAATTCTCTTTTCATGTCTTCCCATGTCCTAATAGAATGTGTTATTAATCTCATAAACAATTTTAATGTTGAACCCTTATGCGTTTTTTGGAAATAAATTCAATTTTTGAGTCAAGTAAGTAGTGATGTGATCTAAATAAAACTTAAAATTCAAAAAGAAATGTTTTAGGATCTTCACTTCTTAATCCATGGAAATTAGGAAGGATAGAGGGTGAGATATTTTTCATTTTGGCAGTAGTATCCTCATCTAGTATGGGAAATTCAACATGAGTCTGGATCTATTATGTCCCTGTCTTCTCCCCTACCTCCTCTACCTTCTCCTCTTCCTCTTCCTCCATCTCTTCCCCTACCTCTAACTCCACCTCAAATCTTAGGTCCACCTCCTCCTAATATTTATTTTTCATCATTTACATTGTGTACTTCTCGTTCCTCTTCTCCAACCATTGTAGATTCTTTAGAACTGATATAAGATTCTAGGTTTGGAATTTCTATTCCTCTTCTGATTCTTCTATAAATGGTATATTAAATAATATCTCTTCTTCTTCCTCTTCACTAGGAATTTCTAGCTCTTGGGATAAAAAAATTTCTCCAGTAAAGGTTAGAAAGACTACTCCTTCTGTTGGGAATGTGGGATCTTGATCTTCCACAATTCCTTCAGTTGATGAAGTTGGTGAATCTCTAGGTTGAATTTATGATATTAATAACTCCGAAAGCCTATGTCTACTTGCTAAGAATGGTATGCGGGTTTGGGTGGGTGGCGTGGCACTACGAGGTCTTGATGGGGTGAGTGGTGTTGTTGGAATCAAACTTCTACCTCTAGCTACAAATATACATCTAGAATCTCTTTCTCTACGCATGTCATTTTTCTATGTTTTTGTTATTTTGTTTCTTTTTATGGACTTAAGCAATAAGGCTCCTAATTACACTTCCCCGGAAACAACACCAAAATGTTTAGTCAATTTAATGTACTTAAATTGCTATCATAAATGATCGACTAGAGTAGGTAATTGTGTGAAGTGAAAATGCATTGTATATGCTAGAAGCCTCCTTTAATTAATTTATTTTGGTGATATGTGAAAGTTTTTTTTGAAAATGTTTTTATTATAGATGTTCTTGAATGAATTTAGAAGACTAAATTATGAAAAATAAACTAAATCCAAACTTAACTAAGTCCTAGAAAATGTCAAATCTTGTTAGTAACAAAGAATTGATTCTGAAATGAACTAAAAGGCAATTCTAATTTTTATATCTTTTTGAAAATTTCATGTGAATGAAACTTATTCTAAAGAATTACTAAAAACTATTTTATGATAATAAATCTCTATTTATGAAATAAAACTTAATTGAGCTCATAAGACAAAATTGATCCAAAACTGGAAAAAGAAAAGAAAATAAATCTTCTAAAATGTATCTCACAATATCTTATCTATGATAAAATTCTACTTGCATGAAGAAGAAATGAATTGGTCGATGATAAATTGAACTATGATAAACTAATCTATGTTAAACTTCTACTGCATGAAGAGGAAATAATTTGATCTATGATAAACTACCTCTGTGTTTTAACCATATACGAATTAAATCTATGAAAGTAACCGAGCATCTATTCTCGCATGACAATATTCTGGAGATAATGATAACAATAAATGAAATAAAAAAAATAAATATTAAAATAACTACAATGGGAATAAGACTGAAACGAAGCACGCATCTATAATACAACACATTGTAAACACATAAAAATTTAAGCTATGCAATGACAATTAAATAACGAAAACAAAATGAAAACCGTTTCTATTGCAGGGGCCCTCCACAAAAAATGGTTCGAATCTACCCTTGATTAACTTCGCATTAGATTTCTAAAACATTTCTTCATTCGATTAAAGGATAAAAAAAAAGTTATAAAAATATGTCACAATCTCGCAATAATTCATTGTTGTTTTTACAATTACTTAGCATGTTATTTATAAAATCCAGGCATTAAATGTTCCAAGGATTTTACACCTTCTAAGACTAAGAAATTTTTATCTATAATTATGAACATAAATGAGAATTTCGCTGCTTCACGATTTTCTATGTGGTAGAGAAAATTGTGAAGCTCTCGCTCACTTACTCCAGCTCCTGGTTGACCTCTCCTTTGACTATGTTCTTTAGTGATTTCTTGCTTGATTCTGGACGGATGAATAGGATAGGATCCATGACTAGATCATTTGTCAACTGCCCATATATTCTGCTGCTCCATTAATACCTTAGAACTTGTCGAACCATGGTGGTGGCTATAGAAAAAGAGTTTGGTTGCATAATTGCATTAATTCTCTAGATAAATAAAAAATTTATTCTAATAATAAGGAAAAATTTCAAATATGAAAAATAGATCAATATGATACCTTAACAAGTCAAAAATGTGCATTTCAACACTTTTTTGAGCTTATGGTGTTGTTAGAAAGAAGGAAAGACAGTGAAAATGAGTGTCAAAATTGAGGAAGTCTTGAGGCTCCACAACCATAATATTGCCCGATAGGAGTTTTCATTGTCCCATGATAAGGTGGGTTCAATTGGGATTGCATCATACTATGATTAATTTGTCCTATCGAAACTTGAGGAGTACCCTAACCAAGCGGTTGAGAATGTTAGGTACCTTGTACTGGTTAGGTAAGTGGGACTTGGGAAGCACCATATACTATTGGAAAAGATTTTGATGCAACGAAATTCTGTAAAGGTTGTGTCACATGTATTTGAGCTTGTTGAAGTACTAATGGATGGATAGGAATTGAGAATATGGTGCAGGTTGAGGATTTAATAATTAGTCCCAATATCAACTAGGTTGAACTGGAAAAGTAGGTTACCAAACACTAGCAGCCATTCCAAGATAAGGAGGACTATAATGAGGATGATTACCAATTTGAGATATACCAACAATAGGTTTCCACCCTGCCAAAGGAGGAGGGGAAGATGGAGGCAATTTTGATCCAAATAAAGGGTACCCAACATAGGGAGAGTTAGGTTGTTGAAGGTAACCTTGCCCAATAACATAAGGGTCAACCTGGTTCTCAACTGTAGGTGTAAGTGGAGGAGGAGGAGAAGAAGACTATGTGGCACTCACAAGGGAAGTAGCAGATGATATTCCTAAATTGGGTGACATGGGAGAGGTCCAAGGACTGGAAGCCGCACTAGAAAAGGTACCAGATAAAGACTGATATCCTAGTGGGTCGGACATGCCACCATACATATGTGTTTCTAGTGATGTTACAAACATATATTTGGAAGAAACACTTGATTTCTTGACCATAATGGTGGACACAAGTTGAGAAGTTGGATTATTTCAAGTCATGGTTAACAACTCCGATGAAAATTACTGCGAAGGATCCATGGGTAAGTCCAAAGAATCAGGAAAAGGAGTTTGTGTTTGAGTTTAAAGAGGAAGAGGATTGATTTGATAAAAATGAATTCCTTCACAATGAAAAAGAGTAGAAGGACGATACTCTTCCTAAGGGATCTCTTCAATACTCACAAGTCTGTGTGGAAGAGTTTCATCGTCGGATCCAAGATATATAGGTTTTCTCTAAGACAAACGAATATAAGAGGAAGGTCCTGATGTGACAGGTAAATATGGTTGAGGCTCCTCAGGTTTGACAACCTCAGGAATCAAAGTGTAAGAATTGGGAAATTCAGGTTCAACAATCTTAGGTAACAAATTTTCAAGGAGTTCTGTTTAGATTGTATTAGTTTCACTGTAAAGAGTAGATGTAATCTCAGGCTCGAAAATGAAAGGGACAGATGATTCTGGCAGATCAATATCAAGTAGAGGGAAAAAATTAGTTCCCTATGTTCCTGATTCAGTAATTTGTGTCTTCTTATGCTTATGACAACAACCAAGAGTAGCCTCTAATGGAAGAGGAGGATTATTTTTCATTCTATGCAAAAAACGAGGTGGGGTATTTTTTTCTTCCACATTGGATAATAAATTTTATTAACACAAAAATAAATAAATAAAAAAGAGGGTAATCTAGGCATAAATCATTACCAAGAAACTAAGAACTGCAATATACACCTTGGGGAACCAAGGAATTAACGTATGACAACCAATATCCTTGAATTTTATCTTTGGTGTATCATGGTATACAAGGTGATACACTCGATTACCAATGGATGGATAGAAACCTATAGGGGACTCCCAAAATATACTTAACGGTAAGTGGGATTTCAGTCTATAGTAGTGTTGTCTAATGCGTAACCGTTCAATGAGATCCTTCCCTTATAATTTACGTGTGTGAATCGCCATCAAATATAACAAAAGGTATATGGATAACAATCCTATACACTCACATATGTGGAAAGAGATATCAACCCCCAAATGCAATGCTGGAAAACAATGACAACTCCTACATTTAACGACATCGGAACACATCTCTAGCCTAGAAATTTATGTGGCTGCATTAATGTTACAAATGATCCTTAGGTTGATTCAATAAAAAATTTCTATTTATCTTTGATTAAGTTTCAATTTTGGGTTCACCATGAATGTCACCTAAATATCCTAAAGTGAAAATATAGTCATGAGAAAATGGAAATCTTTCTCTTTCAATGAAAATCTAGCTAAGGAAGGGAAGAAACAATCAATATGCAACATACAACATGAAAAAATCAAGATGCAAGATTAAATTTCCATTTAAATGTTATTGTTCCTACATTGATTCACATACAAAACCCTAAATTCCAAATGCAAAATTTTTCTTTTCAACACACTTAATTTTCAAAATGAAGAAAACTAAGATGAAAATGTTTAATCATTGATTCAAATGCACTTTTCAGAATGAGGACCAGAACAATAATTCATCCAAGCGAACAATGACCAAACGAAATAAGTTTACAAGAGACTAAATCATAAGAACAAATAAAAATAAAAACCAATTCTTAGCAAAGGGAATAAAACACAAATGAAAACCGAATGGAGGATTTAGAGAGACCACAAGACACTCAATACTTAGGGAAGGTAAGATGTAAGTAGGTTTATCAAAGATACTCTCCGAAACAAAGGAAAATTTTGTGCAAAAATAGGGGCCAATGCTAGTGCAGAAGAGGCACCAGTGCTCGGCAATGCTGGTGTAGAGTGAGCCTAGGTGAGGTGCAATGCTCTGTCAGAGGAAAAGAGGAAGCGTTGGTCCAGGGATGGAATATTCCAACACAAAAATTGCAAAAGAGACTTAATGAAATCACTTCCAAGGTCTGTAACTAATTTATAAAATCAGCAAAGGTCTATTAAAGAGGAAATAAAACACAATGGACAAGGAAAACCACCAAGGGAATACGCTGTTCCCCTGTGGAGTCACCAATTTTTTGTGCGGGATTTATGATTGCGGACAAAAGTATCTCCCCTAGGTTAGAGTGCCAACCTAAAAAAACAGAGAGACAAGGAACCAAATACTTTCCTTAAATTAAGTAGATGATGGAATGAAGCCTACCTGGAATCCATCACATGATTCGCTCCTTCTTCAGCTTGAATGCTTCAATTCTAGCTTCGATTGCCAAAATTAGAACCTACACAGTCAGAAAACACAAGCTAAGAAACTACAAGATATATGTAGTATCGTCTAAGTACTCTATTCAATAGATCAACATGGTATTAAAAATACATGAAATAAAGACATCACATATAGGAAAACATAGAATTCTTTGCATTAATATAAATGGAAGGAGATTACAACCACAAATAGGTGTTGATATTGTAGAGCAACTAGAGATCCTCCAAGTTGTTGAATTGTCCTTTCCTTTCCACAATATGCACCTCCAATCACCCTAATGCATGGAATGATACCTCTTTACCTCAGTAGCATAAGGGTAGAATCACTCTCCAAAATCCAACCCCTTACATATCGAAGGATTTAAATATAGAAAGGAGTGGGGTAAGTTGGGAGTTCTTATCCAATTAAAAATCTAAGGTTTAATATCCACCTTTTATGGGATGACGGGATCAAAGGATAAGGGATGGAAAATCCAAAGAAGGATGAGATAGGATATGAAATTTTTACCTAATGTAAATAGTTGTAACAAATTATAGAAGCTTCCAAAAATTCTCTCTTTTTCCTGAATTTATAAAACCAATGTAGGTGCAAAGGGGAGCAATCTGTAGGTTATCAACACTGGCCACAGTGGAGAAAACTATAGATGAATGTTTTCCAGAGGAATTCCATAGAGATTTGGTCTTAAAATTGGCTCAGATGAGGTGGTTTCAGGCAGAAATTCTAGGAAATGAAGGAGTCATGATTAAGGCTTTGTGTAATGATTTCAACAAGGGGAAATAAGATGTTGATTGATCCCATTAGGGGACCTAATTAATAGATGTAAAAAAATGGCCTATAAAAACCAAGATACAAAGTCTCTTAAAAATTCATAAGTAGCGGAATAAAAAAAACAAAGATAAAAACATATGCACAAATTGATACACTTTTCTTAGAAAACACAATGCAGACAACCTGCTTGTTTGATGTGGTTATTTTATTGGTTGTTCTTGAGCACTTGGATCTAGCATAAAGAATATATCTATTTGAGAAAGAGTTTTTATTTTCTCTCAAATATCAGTTGATACAATATATATTGGTTGGCCTTGATCCTACTTGATCTCATCCCTCTAGCACACAATTGTTCGTCTACTACCTCCTTGACTTTCTCTGCAAAAACTACTCTCTTCAACTTGATTTGTGAGCACTAGAGTCTCCTTAATCCTTGCACGCTATGTCCCTATTCCATAACACACATGAGCCCCTATAATATAGTGAAAATTAGATCCTATTCTCTAGGGAAATCCTTATTTCCTTGCACACTTGGCAGCATTATTTCTTAGGACCCAAATCCTCTTCTTCGTGCACAATCAACTCATAAATCCTGGCTCACTTGTTCCTCATATTTCTTAAGAAAAAATTACTGCGCTCTCCATAATCAAGATTATCTCACAAACTCGTGAGCTCTGTCATGTCACACAAACATTTTTGCACAAAACAATAATGAATTCTTTGTGCGTTCATCTTCCTCTTTATAGCCCAATTTGAACATGCAAGGAGACCCAATTAAAATTTAGAACTCAGTTATAATTGAAAATTTTACTCTGTCTCTTCCCAATCAAACTAGAGTTCTTAACTAGTTATTTATTCAATCAAGACTGAATGCTAACTTTCTCTAACTGAACTGCTAACTACCACCTCGTTCTGTAGTCAAAATGATGAAGGCTCCACTTAACTGAACCTCCAACTCTACGCATGATAACTTGATGATTATTCCAGTAACCTGGAAATACATCATCCTAATTGAATTCTAACTCATGAATAAAATTTGAGGCCTTCACTTACTAAGGCACAAGCCAAAAGAGTTTTCTCACTACATTTTCAACACCACCTCTTAGCGAGTAAGTTACTTCTGGAAGGACCTCTTCCACTTAGATCTGTCTTCAACACCACTATGTTATCCACTGCTACAAATTATCCCTATATATAGGTCAATTTGGGCATCATCCCCCATGACCTGCTCAAGCTGGACATCATCCCCAGGACCAATGAAATAGGGTCTATCATCCCCTTACATTTCAGTTGCCATATGCCCTAAGAGAATAAAAAATCATTCATGGCTTCTATTGTGAGATTTCCAATGTTTGAAGTATATGTTATATCACTTATGAGCTCACCAACGCTGCATCTCAAGGGACTAAATGTGTTGCATATGCAACTCCCTCCATTCAAGGGTGCACTGCACTGCACTTCCCAACATTCAAGGGTGCATTGGTCAAATGGGAGTGAAATTCTCATTTTTCGGAATCTCCACATGGCCAGTGCCTTCTAGAAGATTCCATATGTGTCAAAATTTGAATCCATGTGTCCATATAACACCTCTTAACTTGGAAACATGTCTTTCCTATTATTGTAAATTCATTCATTGAGAAACTACCATTAGTTACCCTATAGATTGAGCACAGATCCTAGCGCTAGGAAAGGAAGAATTTTGGTAAAGAAATGTTGTTGGATTCTCAATTGAGAGAGTGATAGAAGTGATATGTTAGTGGTGTGATTTTGGTTATGATGAGTCTGGGATGAAGCTGGAGCTGGTGACATCAAATCGATCATTGGTTGTAACCTCCCCCTTCTACTCTTTAATAAAGATTGTTGTTCATTTTCCCATATATGTATCTGTTTATGTTTCTATTTCTCATGCAATAAACCCTTGAATGATATATATGTCTCATGTTTAATCAATTTAACTATGTAAGATAAATAGGCATCTATATATTTCAATCTCTTTGTTGTTCTCTATTTATAATTGCAGGAATCAATCTGGAAATCTAAGTTGGATTGGAGGCTACAACAAAAGCGACAGAAGGAGAATAGGAAGTGCTTGGATCACAAGTAGGTTCTTCTATATTTCTGTGTGCCTATTTACTCTTAGAGAAAGTGATAGAAAAGTCTTTAATCTATTGTTCTAAGTGAATAACACCACACATAGGGAATTTGATTTATCCGTAGATCATAATTCTGCATCACAAATTGGCGACTCTGTTGGGGAGTTTCCTATCATTCTTGTTGTTTTTTCCTATGCTTATCCACCCAATAGAATCTACTTTCAGTTATTAGAATTTTGAATTAAATAATTGCATTAGAAGTGTGTTATATAGCTTGAATTTTCAATCTTTGTTGCGCCCAACGCACTGTTGATCAAGCATAGTGCACTGTAGTGTATTGTCTCCCACTCAGGGGTGCATTGCAATGCATTGTCTCCCCTTAGAGACTGTGTTTCCCCCTTAGCCACCCAAATTCCATTTGAATTTTTCATTTCCATCATTCTTAGCCTTTTTTTTGTTGTGTTTTCAATTTTCTGATACCTCTTAGAGACCAGTGAATTTTCTTGATTCTTCGTCCTTTGAAAATAAAGTTTGTTCAATGTCACTTTAAGTGTTTTTCTTTATTATTGACAAAGAAAATTCAAAGTATTTTATTTCTGCATTAGATCCATTTGTTTTCATAAAGGAAATTTTCGTTAAATTCTTCATTTCTTGTAGGAAAAACTGTATTTCCATTCTTCGTTTTTCCTAAAAGAGAAATTGTTGTTAAATTCCTCATTTCTCAAAGAAGAAAACACTTGTTTTTTGTTGATTTGATGCATATAGTTTCCTTTTTGCATTCAAATTAAGGGGGATCAAAAGAAAAACCTACATTTTCATATAGTGAATTGTGTTTTTTGCATAGGAACAAGTTAGGAAAATTGCATATTAGTTTGTGCTCTTTGTTGTTTGCTCTCAAAACTGATTCATCTTTCCCTTAGTAGCTAGGATTTTCATTGAAAAGTCTAAAATTGAAAGTTTTCTTATCATTTTAGCTTTCATTTTAGTAGTTTCCATCACATCATCATGGTGAACCTCAAAATTCAAATTGATAAACAAGATCAACTTAAAATTTACATCAATTTACCTAAAAAAACATTGGAACGATAACAATAACATTTAGAATGTCTAGGATAGAGACGTGTTCCGGCGTCGTAAAAAATAGCAGCTTTCATTAATTGTATGCGATAAATTTCGAGTGTGATACCTCACTCCATGTACATAAGTATATCGAAGCTCGTCCACGTACCTTTGAGTATATCGGGCGGTGTTGTAGTACGAAAAGTATAAAGGGGTGCTCTCACTGTGCAGTTTTGCATTGGACATCGCTACTACGAACTTGGGCCTCCACATACCTTCGGGTATATTTGGGAGGAAAAAATTAGGTTTCTATCCATCCATCATGAATCGAGTCAACTGCCTTGTAAATTGTGATACACTGAACACAACATCCGGGGAGATTTCCTGCTCGTACTTTTTGGTTCGCCAAGAGGTATTCTGCAGTTCACGGTTTCTTGGTAAACCTTTATGCCTAGAATTACCCTTTTATTTTGTTTATTTGTTTTGGTCATAAAATAAATCAGTCATCATGGAAGAATAACATCCTTTTCACCATCGTTCGTGTATAATAGCACTAAAACCACCTTTACCACTGGAAGCCACTTTTGTTTGGCAAAGGTGACATCGCTCTACCGAAACTAGTACTATCAGTACCTCTGGTGCGACATCATCCTCACATATACCAAAGTCGGCACAAGTTGTTTCTAAAAATCCTGGTTCATCTACTATTGTCAATACGGACTCCTCACAGCTACCCGTGGTCACAATCCATCCAATCAGTGAGACCATACCTCCCGACCTGACGTTGTTCAACTGGAAGTTGATCCAGATCCTGCCACTTTTTTTCCAAAACATCTCCATCCCGAAGTCGAACAACCCCACAATCTATTGTAGCCATTGAGTCTCCCATATTACACAGTCAACCTCCTGAAATTTACTTTGGTCCTTACGGCGAAATACTTCCACTTGGTTTAATTTCGATTGAAGAAATACCACAATACGAAACATGTTTAACTCCAACTCATTTTGGGGCGGAGATTTACCTGTATGAGTCTTTTCCTCAATCAACTGCCTTTGATTTTGTTGATCCTATGTGTATTAGAGTTAACGTTGATCCAATAGGTTATACATTTGGTCGAATAACCATGCATGAGCTAACATCCTCAACTGGACCATCTGTTCAAATTGCGACTTCACTAGAGTCACATTTATATGGTGGCCCTTTTGTCCCACGTGATTACCAATATTTATCTGGAACCTTCTCTGGTGCATCCTAAAACCCATGGAATTCACCAAAATCATCGTCTGGTATTCTAACTAGTAAATCTATAATGATTACTGAATGGATTGATCCTTTATACACATCATCAAAGAAATATCAAGCTGGTCCATCTGGGTATATTCCATCCAGTACAATTTCAACTGGACTCCCTGGATTTGGAGAACAATATTTTCCATCTTATTATACTCCTCATGCTAGGTGGAAACCTATGGGCACCCACTTCGACAATACTTTGTCATTATTTTGTCATCCTAATGTTGGAATGAATGTTTGTCAATGGCAGCCCACTCTGCCTATCCAACCACAAACAGTTGTACACTCGTATCAACCGGTTCAACATGTTGCACCCACATCATTTCCACTTATTAATACATATTTAACCCTGTTACAAACTCAAACTGTTGTACCTAAACCATCTCAGGCAGGTCCTCCAACTCAATACCCTCAAGTATTGGGCCCTCAAACTCCAACTCCTTCGACTGGTTTACAAAAACCACCTGTATCCGGAATCATTTATTCACAAGATGGATTACCACACTATGGAATGTCGTAGCCACAAACAGGTTATACCTATGCACAACCGAATCCAAGCTATTTTAGTTTGGGTTAAAATATTTGTGGACATACACCTTGGCAACCACAAGCACAAATGCCACAACCTTCATTTCAAAAAGTAGCATACCCAAGTTTTGGTCAACAGAATCCTCAAGTGTTTGCTTATAAAAAAAACCCCTATCGAGGTTACTAGAAATAGATTTCTTATGCTGGTGTTCAAAGGCCTATTTCCCAAGAAATTCCATCATACCTTGGCTATGCTCAACCCGATCTCAATCGACAGTTGCTCTTTGTTGGAACTTTAGAGTTACCAGATTTAAACCGGCTCACCAATGATCCAATCAACTATGCTCCTTGGTGGCTGGTGATACCTCATAAATTACCCTCAGATATTCCTAAGTTCAATGGAAACCCTGGGGAAGACTCGTTGACTCATGTTATGACTTATCATTTATGGTGTTCATCTAACTCCCTAAATGATGACTTTTTTCGACTACGTCTTTTCCAACATACGCTCACTAATCTGGTTGCAAAATGCTACATTGAGTTACCAAGAGTTTATTTTGATAATTTCACTGCCCTAGCTACTATATTTTTGACCCACTTATAGTTATCCATATGATATGAAACTGGAACAAAAATATTGAATAATTTTAAATAGAATAACGCTACCACATTTCTGATCATATTCATGAGTGGTGTCATCGTTGTCGATGAATGGTTAATACATTTGTTCCTGATCAGCTTCTTGTTGAGTGGTTCATTAAGTCCCTATTACCATCTATAACTGAGGGTGTGGATAAGGGTGGCGTCATCACTTAATATAAGGTCATTTCTCGTGCCCAATATTTAGACTTGATTTACACTCAGTCTCGCACGCTCTACGAGAAAATTCCTAACGCACCGTTATCTAATTTTACTCATCCTCCTCCATCAAAGGACTCTCATGCCAGAGACGGTATGATCAGTACTGCAAGCACGCATCACTCTACTACATCTAATCCTACGCCTTCTTCTAAAATCCATGTCGTGTCATCTGACAAGGGAAAAAGTGACAAGAAACCCGGAAGTAAGAAAAAAGGGAAATCAAAGAAAAACCAAACTTCTACCACCCAGTGTGTATCTTTTGGTGTCAACGCATAATAAATATTATGGTAGTCAGGCTACTGATCAACGTACTACCTCAACCATGAATCTGTCTATGGAATCGATACTGCCACTTGGTATTCTTGAATTGACAATCAAGCCACCGAAGGGACTCATTCATAAATCGACATTTAATCCTCGAGCTAGATTTGCTCAAAATTATAATATAGTTTAAGATTTGACTCAATCCCCTTCTACTATGTCAGTGCTTGAGGTGCTACAAAATTGTCCCTCCCAGAAACACACTTTGTTGTCGACAATTGGTGGAATTGATCTGATAGATTCCAATCTCATAGTCTTTAATCATACGAGCTATGTGTCGCAATTACTAGTGGAATTGGCATTCTCCATCCAATTAAATGTTCTCAATCACCTTGTTAATCGTACTATTATTGATGAGGGAGCATCTATGTGCATTATGTCTCTAAACTGTTGGAAGTAACTTAGCTCGTCGTGCCTATCTCAATCGCCAACAAACATTGAAAGCTTTCTACAGATGTACATATAAGCCTTGTGGTATTATCAATAACTTGCATATTGAACTAGGGGGGAAAACAATGAATGTTAAAGTTGAGGTCATTGATAGACCCCTTGAATACAATATTTTACCCAGAAGGCCATGGGTATATGTTATGGCTGTGATCATTTCTACATATTTTAGAATGATCTCCTTTCCACATAAAGGTGTCATCATAGTCATCAATCAACTATCCTTCTTTGCCTCAAGTTCCCAGGTAACTGAAAGTGTTCCGTTAGTTCACACACCCCAACTTGCACTTCATAACATTAGTGTAGGACTCTTAAGGGATTCCACTCTCATGGGAACCTTTGCATTACCGCAACCTGCAACATCAGCAGAAATTGCCAGTATAGAGATCTGCTACATGATATCTTCCACTCCATCTGGCTTAAGGAAGACTGCGGGTGATTCTGAAGTTGTTACGTTGGATGAGTTTCTACCACCCAACCCAATTGAGTTGGCATAACAATCAATCTACATAGCTTTGGCGGCGATTTTGATATCATCGTCGCCGGTCACTTGGGTTGACCATTCATTAGATTTTGGTACTCCATCTGATCCTTTTTCCTCAACTTTCTTGATATATGAGAATATTCTGGAAACAATGATGTCAGAAGGAGAACCATGGGAATATCATCATCATCTCTCCCATCTTAAAAATTATGAAGAAGATAATCTTAGTGAACTATATCACCCATCAATCAAAACATTCTTTTCGAATTATTTTCCTATTAATGCAATCGATTTCGAGCGAAATTTTTCAAATATTGAAGAAACCATTTCTATCAATATTTCAACCAAACCCGACATTGTAGAAAAAATTCATGTCGGCATGCCTTGTTATCCATCAGAACTCGAAACATATCGCTCTCTATTTCATGAATTTTGTGATGTATTTGCTTGGTCTGATGAGGAAATTCCATGCATAAATGCTAGTATCGTTGAACACACTATTAATATGTACCCTAATGTCAAGCGGGTACGTCAATGCCTTCGTCCTTTTCATATGAAGAAGGTTGTTTCCATTAAATTAGAAGTTGAAAAAATTTTGTGTGCTGGTTTCATTTACCATGTTTCGCTAACTGAGTGGGTTTCCAACTTCGTTCCTATTATGAAAAAAAAAGGAACCATCAAAGTGGGCATCGATTATTGGGATTTTAATCTTGCTTGTCTAAAAGAAAACTATCCTACTCCCTTTATCGACCATATTATTGATGATTGTGCTGGATGTAAAATATTTTCATTCATGGATGGATTTTATGGCTACAATAAAATCAATATCCACCCAGAGGACCCATATAAGACAACATTCATCTTTCCTTGAGGCACATTCACTTATCAGAAACTCCGGTTTGGTTTAAATAACGTTGGGGAAACTTTTCAGAGAGAAATGGATTATGCTTTCAATGACATCAAGCACATTGTTCAACCCTATCTAGACGATTTACCTGCACATTCGTGAAACTAGACTGATCACCCAATGCATCTGAGAGCTGTCTTTTTACGCTACCGACACTACAAAATATGCCTCAATCCACATAAATGTGTGTTTTGTGTTGGTTCTAGTCGTTTGCTAGGATTCTTCGTCTCAAAAAAGGAATTTGAATATACCCACTAAAGGTGCAAGCCATTCTCGATTTGCCTGTGCCATCAAATTTACTTCAGTTACAGAAACTTCAGGGAAAGGCTAACTTCCTAAGGAGGTTCATACCCAACTACACCGAAATGGCTAAAGGATTTACTCAGCTCTTGAAAAAAGGGATTCCCTTCCATTGGGACCAAGTTGTGCAAGTTTCTTTTGATGTTGTCAAGGATGCTCTTGTCTGGGCATCATTAATGTATCCCCCAATTAGGAGAGTGATTATTTCTTATATATCGTCGAGGTTAATATGACCATTTCTATGGTATTGGTCCAAGTATAAAATGGGATAGATCATATAATCTATTATTTGAGTCGTAATCTCAATGATACATAATTCAAATATTTGTACGTAGAAAATCTTGCATTGGTGGCTGTTCAAGATGTCCAAATATTTCGCCACTATATCCTGTTCAAGAAGACCATTCAAATTTCAAATTGCAACCCCATGAATTATATCTTATCACGTCAAATATTGGGGGGAAAGTATTCAAAATGGATTGCCATTTTGGAGGAATTTAATTTGGAATTCATCAAATCCAAGTCAAAGAAGTCTTTAGTTTGGTAGAGCTTCTCTGTGACCTTCCCTATGATAGCACTACTACTACATCGGAACCATATATTCCTGATGAATCTCTGTTTCTTATCGGATCATATGATACTTGGTATGGGGATTTTATCATTTATCTCCAGACCCAAAATTTTCGGCCTGATACCTCTCGCTCCGACCATCGACATATTCGATACCAAGCCAAAGATTATCTGATCGTTGGCGTTAAACTTTATCTTCGTGGTGTCGATAAAATTTTGAGAAGGTGCCTCACTCATGATGAGGCCAAAAAGGTTTTAAATGATTTTCATGCTGGGTCTTGTGGTGTACATTTTTCTAGATAAGCTACCACACAGAAGATACTCTGCGCCAGTTACTTTTGGCCTACCATATTTAGCGACTGCATCATGTGTGCTAGATATTTGATCATAAAATACAATAACCGCTAGCGCCAATGCATCCTGTTGTATCTATGGGACCATTTTCAAAATGGGGCATTGAATTCATGACTTGTAACCCTCGTTCGTCCAGGGGGCATGGTTATATTATTGTCACAATAGACTACTTTACCAAGTGGGCCAAAGCAATGCCTACATTCAACAGCACATGACAAACAACTGCATTGTTTTTCTTTAATCATGTCATTTCATGGTTTGGGATCCCACAGGCTATAGTCACAGATCATGGTTCGCATTTTCGCAACCATATGATGAATGAATTGACTACCAAATTAGGACTGTCACATGATAGTTCTACTCCTTATTATCCACAATGAAATGGATAAGTTGAGGCTATTAACAATATTCTTAAATGAATGCTTCAGTGAATGATATGAGTCCATAAATGAAATTAGCATTTAATCCTGTACTTGGCCTTGTGGGAATACCGAACCTAAGTGAGAAACGCAACTGGATTTACCCCCTTTCAATTGGTGTATGGTATGGAAGCTATCTTGCCAATCCAATGTGAAATATTGTCGTTGAAACTCACAATCGACTTGTTACCTGACACCTCTGCTGAAGAAGCACATCTTTTTATCCTCATCCATCTTGATGAAACGCGTCGTGAAACCCTATTGGCCAACGAAGAGCATAAAAGACGTATAAAACTCAGAGTGTGACCTGGTCCTTTTTTATGATCAGGAAGCTGATGTAATAGGTACAGGGAAATTTGAGCCATTATGGCATGGCCCCTATATTGTAAAAAGAGTTATTAGTAAGTTTTCCTACGAGTTGGTAGATTACGATGGAATTCCATTGGTGCAACCCCGAAATGGGTTGTATCTGAAACGTTACTATGCTTAATCATGAACGTAGTAATTTTTTGTATTATATTGTATATATATGTTGTTGATTTTCATTTACTGTCTTAGTTTGTTTTCTAGAGTTTTCTTGATGTTAGTAATCCTCTTTACATTTCATCGCAGATGCCCGAATCTTTAGAATCATTTGTTCGGTATGCTGAAGGTGCTAGTCCTAATACACAAAATCTATCATCTGCAGTGTGGGCCATTTTCACTCTAAACGATGAGTTAGTGAGTTTTCAAGGGATTTTTATCAGTTGATCTACAAACAAGATCGTTGAGTATAGCCCGTTGATTGAAATTCTCTCTGATGTCATTTCATTTGGTATTAACTGTATCATCATAAGGTTAGACTCAACTTATGGTATTACAACTTAATAATGTTTATACTGTTAGAAATCCAACACTCCATCGTATGTTCCTAAGATTTCAACTTTTGGAAAGACACTTTGATTTTATTCAATATCAATGCATTTCCAGAAACTTGAACACATTTACTAGTTCTTTAGTGAATTATGTTATAAATAGACATTTGCAGTACATGTAAAGACACATTCACATAATTGAATAGGATTGTGCAATAAAAATAGGAAAACACCGAAATCAAATAGATAGATAGTTATAGCTTTTTACAAAATTTGTGCCCAAGACACATTGGTCATCAGACCTCAAAATGTATGCAACATTTCAAAAGTAAACTAGTAGTGATCATGATAACATGCTACTGATCTAGCTATTCTATGTAGTAACCGTATCCAGCGGTTAAGAACACCAATAGTATGGTGCTGCAGTTGCATGGGTAAATCTTCGATCCGGCATTCCGGAATCCAAAAGGTCAACCCCTATATATGTTGTTGAAGCTCAACAAGAGTCTTATCCATATCTAAATCCTGAAGGAATGCTCTCCCGATAACCCTCTCTGCCGGCTCATCCACTCCATGCTTTGGCTCTCCCACTGGTTGAAATAGACCCACATCTGCATTACATCAAAACTTTAGTTTAATCTTGGGAAAACATTAAAATACAAAAACATATATAAACCTTAGAAAAATAAAATAAAAACATGGCCAAAACATTCTTACCAATTGCACCCACTGAGCGCCTTTTGGTAAAGCTAAATCTGGATCTCCTTGAAAGTCAACACTTACATTTGCATAGTCATCGATGGCAATAATATATTGCCTAAACCAGGCTAAGAATGTAGTGGAGAACACAATGGACGATTGGCCTGCATGTCTGTCCATTAGTTATACCCATCTGTGCATCCTTGGATCTCTACATTTAGATATACCCAACGTCACATGCTGTGGTTGTATCAGTGGAATCCAATCTAAAGAAAAAGAAATGAGGATAGCCATAGTTGAAATTTTTCTTCCTTCCTCCCTTTTCCCAACTCAGTTGTTCCTTCATTTGAGAAAGTATGCCTTCAGCCCAATTGAAAACTGTTGGTTCCATGCACTTTAGCGCATACTACATATAATATTTGTTCACTACATGGAGTGCAGCGGTACCAGCAATATTTGTGGTTCTGAATAAGATGGTTCTCAATGGAAAATCATGAACATCGTGGATTTTTATTTTCCCATCCTTGCTAGGCTTTTCCCCTGGATTGCAATACTGCAATATATAGTCTCTCACCATCTCTCCTCCGAGAGCAAACCCTGAGAGAGAAATGGGTAGGCCTCTCCTCAACAAGCATGTCAGAAAATAGATATCCTCCACTAAAATTGGGACCACTTTGTTCCCAATATGAAATGCCTCAATTTTCGGATCCCATGCATGAACAAGGAACTCCAGTAGTTCCATCTGTTACCTCATACCTGATAGACAGAAGTACTTAAATAACCCACAGTCTCAGAGGGCTCTTACAGTACCTGGATCATTAAGGGGAATCATGTTTTGTTCTTGATGCTGTCTTTCCCTCCAAGTAATTTTCATTTTGGTCCATTGAATCCCTAGAATACAAACATAAGATTCATTAACACCCTTTTCATGAAAAAAACTAGGCAAAATTTGGGCATAATGCAAGAATAAAAAATGTGAATTGTGCCCAACGCAGCCTTGGACAAGAGATAGTGCATTTCATATGCACCTAGCCTTAATTTTAGGTGCATTCCAATGTAGGCTTAGACATCCAAGGGTGCGTTTCCCTCTTTTGATAATAAATTTACCCTAAGGGGCCCAAATCCCTAAAAAAATGCAATGAAATGAAACAAAAAGAATACTAAAAGAAAATGAGGTTTATGGCACCAACCTAGATCGAACAACGAGGAAAATAATCCATAGAACCAATCGTAATCAACAACTGATGTTCAGGGGAAAAAACAAGTTCAGAGCTCCAAAATGAAAATTGTAACTTTCAAATGGTAAAAATGAATAGTAAAACTCTTTAATTAGTCAATTGATTATTTTCAAATCATATTTATTGCTATGACTATGGTTTTATTCATTTTTTTATCATGAAACAGGTATTTTTAATCCATTTGATGTTGTTCTGAATAGGTTTTCAACTGATATAGCATATTAGTCATGCACATTTATTTCAAGAATGATTTGGCCATAAAGCATAATTTTATCCTTATTTTTTGAGCTTTGATAAAATGAAAAAGGACTTGAAGCACACTTTTATCTCTTTCTCGATCTTCGATAACAATGAAAAAGGAACCCCTGGAGTCTTCTTTTAGCTCTTTTCAAAATCTGATAATGTGAAAAGATTGTTGAGCACTTGCCTTTTTGAGCTCGTAAAATTAAATGAATTGATATCTACTCAGTATAAGTTTAACCCTTTTCCATACTAAGATAGATTATTTACGAAAAGGAAAACCTTAGTCGAACATGGCTAAGAGGTTCTCTCAGATATCATTTTACACTTTTTCGGATCTGAGCGACAACTTTACGAAAAAATAATTATGGAATTTTCTTTTGTCCTCTTTATCAAACTCTCCAAATATGAAACAAGACTGGGCTATCACTGTCGTTTGGCTCATTAAAACATAAAATAACGATGGGCTTGTCGATCATTGAAAGAATCGAGTTTAATTCATCGCTAGACTCATTAAATTATTAAATAGTGATACATTATTTGCCCAAAGGGCTGAATTATAGATCAATAATATGTTATCCTCCTCAAGCTTGTTAAAAAATAAAGAGGATCTAGTTGACAAATGACCAGGGAAAATTTGGGAAAGTGAACAAAACTTTTATGGTAGCAGGTCGCTCTTGAACATGACACTTCACTCCATCATTGTGATTGTTTGGGTTGGGTAATATTCTTGATGGTTCATTCATACCTATGGTTCATCATACCTTCACTTTGGTTTTGGGTCAATGCTGCCAACTCATCTCAGTGTCACCGATATGTTCAAGAGAAGTCATCCAGTGAATACTCATCCTTCTGAAATACTCACAAACCTTCATTATCATGAAATTCATCCTTGAACATTGCTATATCAAGTCAGATTTCATCTCTAAAATCAATAACTCCCATTTTGCGATAAAGTGATTTCCTGTCGACATCAAATCATCATCTAGGAAGTTTAATTCGAAAAATCATCTTCCAGTACCATGAGGCTTGTTACAACATCGACAATATCCTTGCTTTCAGACCTTTGACCGAAAGATTTTGTTTGGTGTTTGACATCAAATCATCTATTCATGCCTTATGAAATGTACTGCAGTACCTTGAGATCCATTAACATCAATAGTGGTTCTCTTGCATTTTTTAACAGCTCACATCAATGGCTGGTAAACAAACAATGTATTACCATGTTCGATTACAAATCATATATTCACATGGCTAGACTTGTACCCGAATGATCGAGTGAACGAGATAAGAAGAACCCAGATCTATTTTAAGCCATCCAGGCTAGGATTTCAGGATTTTTGTACAGCTCATCTGTACGGTGACCTTACATACATCATATCGCCATCCGAACATGGGCCTATATCTTTAGGTATGTCTGTATTGGGCAACATTCCAATGTGGACGAATTTCTACACTATGTACATGTTATTAAATACTTTATGTTTTGAGCATGGGAATGCCTTCCTCAGAAATTTGTGATCAAGATGAAAATATCATGATGTAATGAATTTAAGATTGATGTAGGTCGCCACTTTGCTTCAATTCCAACCCATCACGTCGTAAAGCATCTCATTCAAAAATATTATTATTATTATGACTTCATGCTTTAGGGGGTAGCTATTATAGGTCAATTTGGGCATCATCCCCCATGACTTGGTCAAACTGGACATCATCCTCAGGACCAATGAAATAGGGCCTATCATCCCCTTACATTTCAGTTGCTATATTCCCTACGAGAAGAACAAATCATTCATGGCTTCTATTGTGAGATTTCCAAGGCTTGAAGTATATGTTATATCACTTATGAGCTCATCAACGTTGCCTCTCAAGGGACTAATTGCATTTCATATGCAGGTCCCTCCATTCAAGGGTGCACTGCAATGCAATTCCCAACATTCAAGGGTGTGTTGGTCAAATGGGAGCGAAATTCTCATTTTTCCAGAATCTCCACATGGCTAGTGCCTTCTAGAAGAGTCCACATGTGTCAAACTTCGAATCCATGTGTCCATATAACACCTCTGAACTTGGAAACATGTCTTTCCTATTATTAGAAATTCATTCATTGAGAAACTACCATCAATTTCCCTATAAATTGAGCTCAGATCCTAGTGCTAGGAAAGGAATAATTTTGGTAACGAAATGTTGTTGGATTCTCAATTGAGAGAGTGATAGAAGTGATAAGAATTGGGATACGGATTCCAAAGTATGAGTATGGAGATTTCTTGAGGAATTTGATTTTTTTAAATATTAGTAATGAGTTGAATTATTATAAAATTCAGTTGGAAATGAATGACATGTTGTTACACAACATTTTGTCACCATCCCTGCAATCCCCCGTCCTGCACATTGGAGGGATTTTCCCGTGGCCTGTGAGCAGTGACATGACCTGAAACCACATTCATGGCATCCCCTGGCATAAGGAAAAACATTCCTCTGAAGAAAGTTTCCTCTGAAAAACCCTCAAAATATATCTTTTAGCCCTGGTGCGACTAGCCAGTTCAGCCGTTGTGCCAACAGGGGAAATCCACCATAGAGGGCGTGCCAACTGGCGCTCTGTCCCAGTGTCTCACTCGCACCAAGCTTAATAAGGGATGTTTTTTAAAAATAAATGGTGAAAGTTTGATTCTAAAAAACTCCTGAACAAGTCTCTAAAATGAGTTGGGTGGTTTGGCTTTGGATCTCCATGTATGGGAGGTGGTTTTCCACCTATCATGGAAGCTTCCTTAGAGATAGGGCCAATCCCATGATTGTAGGGATCCCAACTCCTCTTCCTCCATCTATAAAAGCTTGCCTTCTCCCTTAGCAAGCTAGAGCTGAACTTATAGCAAGGAGACTATAGCCAGACAACTTTTGAGAGCCAAGCCAAAGAGAGAGAGCTTTGTCCCATTCCCAACTGGCTTCATTGAGACGTGCTCCGCTGTCAGCGTCGCCGAAGGAAGATCAAGCGTCAGAGATTTGAGTTGTATCTTTCCTTTGTTATTTTAATGATAAGTGACTTTGATTATGGTTTTATTCATGTGTCTATTCCTTTATGCAATGATTTACATCCTCTCTGACTAATGTATGGTTACAAGATTTAGATTTTACATTGTATATCATTGTATCCTTTGCATGTGTGCAAGTGTTCTGACGTGTCAAGCGGAAGAATCGTGATCTTCCAAGAAAGGGACGGAAAGCGTCATCCTTTCTTCAATTACCACTGCATAGGATCTGAGGTAAGAAATTTGTTATGATGTTTGTCATTTTGTAACTAGGAACCTGCGTCACTGCGTGACCTAATTGTTGCTAGACCCGATCTGGGCTAGTAGGGATCACCTCTGTCCGCAGAGGGGATTTACCTCTCCAAAAAAATGGTGACTCTAGTGGGGACTTATTTGGAGTTAGTCTTGTATCTTGTGGTTTCTTTTGGCTTGTGATTGATTGACCTGCTCTTCTGGTTCACCTCCTTTTGGTGTAAAACCCCTATTCAGCCCCCAGAAGACTTGATCCAGTCTCTGTTTTCTCTTTCTCATTTCTTACCATAGTAAACTCGATTGGTGTGGTTTATAGCTTGAAATTCATGCCAACTGGCGCTTGGTGCTAGTTAGGCCCCCGTGCCAACAGTGTTTTGGCGTAGAATACAACCAAATAGTCGCGCCAACCCTGTTTGGTGTTAGGGTTTTCTTGTTTTTGAGCCCTCTTAGTTTGATTTTTGGTCCTGGTGTCATTTTTCCGACTATTTGAGTGCCTTGAAGTATTTTTTGACTTTGCTTGACCATTTTCCTCCATTTTTTTTTCCCTTTACCATCATTTTTGCATTCTATCCCTAGGGTTTCTAGGTGCTATAGTGTGCTGAGCCTCCTGTGGGAGTTTTTGGTTCTCGATTTTCTAGTCAACTTCATTTTTGCTTCATTTTGTTGGATTCCATTGTATCATTGCGTTAGTTGAATGATTGCTCTCTTTTTCATTCAAGTTTCACTTTGTCTCATTTCGAGCCTAGATTACACGATTTGTATGAGTATTTTTGAGATTCTTCTTCGATTTGAGGGACTTTTCCATCAGTTTGAGTTCTGATTGTGTGTTTTGCTTTGAGTGAACTTGTTTGTTTTGACTCTTTCACTATCATTTCTCGAATTGGTTTCCTCATTATTTTTTCATTTCGTTTGGTGCATTTGCTCTAAAACATTGAAAAATACAAAAACAATTTCTTTGCTTTTGATTAGTTAGTGAAAATTGAAAGATTTTATGCATTATTAGTGTTATATAACTCTAAGAGAAACGTTTTAGTGTCATTAGCATGCATTAGAGACAGTAGTGGATGTTTTGTGATCATTTTGTTGTTATTTGAAAAGCTCTCAACCTTCCCGTAGTTAGCTCTTCATCGAACAAGGTGATATATTTTGGCATTTAGAGGATTTTTTGAGATAAAACATTCCATAAGGCTTGAAATTGAAACATAATTTAAAGATCAACTCTAAAATTTATTCGATTAACCTAAGGCAACATTGAAACACTAACGAAATATCTAGAGGTCTAGGCTAGTGACATGTTTCGGCGTCATTAAACCTAGTAGCTCTCATTCGCCATTTGGCTTTAGACAGCACTAGTATGGACTTGTGCTTCCCGTACCATTGTGTATATAAAGGGAGACCCCACTAGGTTGCTATCCTTTATTCGTAGGAAGCTGATTCTGCCGCCTTACACCCGTGATACACCGGACACAGCATTTGGGGATATTACCTACACATACGTCAAGTCCTTGGTTGATTTATCTTTCATTTTGAACCAAGGTGTATATGGCAGTTCACGGATATCTAGTACACCCATCTGCCTCGATTACCAGAGCAGTCATTTCAATCTTTTCTGACTTATTAAATTTGAAACGATCATCAAGCGCTTGTCCTTTCACAGTTGTTTCCAAATTGAAAGAGATAGAGTCATGTTTTACTCGTTTCTAGACTCTTAAAACATGAAGCAGTAAAAATTTCCAGGTTCAATGTGGTAAACTTAATCACCTGCGATCTCACACCCATTTAGAGATAGTTGTTTTTCGGCCGGTTGATTGTGTGCCTTGGTTTTTTCCCATGTGTCTTTGTTTTTATCTCTTCCTCTTTTCGTTACTGTCATAGTGGCAGAACCCTCAGTTTTGTCTACTGGTAGTCCTTACACAAAAAATTCATCAGAGGTCTCTTAGTCTTATACTGAACATCAACAAACTATTGTATCTGAGTTTCCCAATGGGGGACCGGTTATATTTGAGCTTCCCTTTGGTGGACTAGTTGACTTCAATTGGCCCTTTTCCAACGCTTGTTTTGGATTTGGATTAAGGGAACACTTCCCTCCTCTTACATTGGGATCGCCTTTCTTGGCTGCCATTATACCTCCTACTCCTCGCCATCTTTTATAAGATCTTGCGACATGATCAGATATGGACTCACCCAGTCCTTCTCCTAGTGAGGAAATTCCTACATCTGGTGAAGGTTACCAGCTTTTTCTAGAAAACATCCCCAAGTCTTCTGTCATGTCTTCACCTGGTCCTTCGCTTCCAGTGGGATATAGGTCCTTAAGTCAGGTCATGGCCGATGTGGCCTCTATGGGAATATCGACTCTGTCCACGAGGCCGATTATTCCTTCGTTACGGATGTCGCTGTTGACACCTCTCACGACATCTCCTTTCGTCACATCAGTACCTGTTAGGCCTACTGTCTGTGTAGTTGCGTCTACGCCCACTATCACTACTTAGTTGACCAGGACCTCGTTAGTTCCTGAAGATATTTACATAGCTTCTGCTATTCTGGAGGATATTTCTCCTAAGGAGTATCGGTTGTCTTTACAGCTGTCAAAATCCGAGGTTGGACCGGATGGTACCCTGATTTACGTATTTCAATATCAATATGATGAGCAAGGCAACCCTCTTTGTTTTCCTACTCCTGAGGCTTATCAGTACATTAATGGTTTCCTGTCTGCCTAGGCTAGGAAACCCTCTAACCCACAAGGACAACCATTCTAGGGCCAACCTTCAGGCTAGCCTGGTTATCTATATGAACCACAAGGACAACCCTTACAAGGGCAACCTTCAGTCAGCAGGGGTTGTTGTATGGTCCGCAAGGTCAGTCCTACAACCGTCAAGGTCAACCTCTATAGCCTCACCCTGTGGTCTAACCAGGGCAACCTCAAGAACCCAAAAACCAACCGGGGTATCAACCTGGACCGTTGTATAGTCCTGGGGGGAAAATCCATCCTTCTCAACCCTTGGTGCAACATCAGCAACCTCAGTTTCCAAATGGTCTGAATGTTGCACAGTCGGGGCCATCCTATGGTCCTGTCATAGGTCAACCTGGTTACCAGGCACAACTTGGCCCTCTCTCGCCATAAGGCCAACCTGCTCAAATGGGGCAGCCTTGTGTCCTTCATTAGCCAGGTCAACCTATTCAACCAGGACAACCTGTTCAGCCAAGCCAACCTGTTCAATCGGGGAAGCCTGCATAGCCAAGTCAACCTGTTCAACGAGGACAACCTCCACAAATAGTTAACCCTGCTCAACATCCGATCTATTCTATGCCACAACCGAACCCACCTGTGCACCCAACTTATCAGGCTCAGCAAGGTCCCACTTACCAACAGCCTGTTCGACCCCAAAGCGGTTATTATCTCCAAGGTCAGTCTTGACCGGTTTATAACCCACCCCAAGGTTCTGGTTATTACCTTCAACAGCCAGGCTATACCTATACTCAGCAGTCGAATCCATACACTACTCAAACGGGGCCTACGTATAATCAGGGTCAATGCCCTAGTTATCAACCCCCATACCCTGGTTATCAGCAACCGTATCAACCCAATTATATGGCTTATACCCCCTATGGTCAAAATCCTCCAGGACAAAACCAATGGGGGAAAAATTATGCTCAACCAGGTTGGAGTACAGGTACAAGTTCTTATGAGGGACCTGGCATACCTTTTAATCCTCAGTTTCCTTTCCTCGCCATGTTGGAATTTCGGATGTATCTAAATTGACCAACGATTTGGTTCTCCATAATCCATATTGGCCTTTGGTTCTGACCAAGGTACTTGGTGACTATCCCAAATTTGAGAGTAAAGCTGGAGAAGACCCCCAAGCACATGTCATGACCTACCATTTGTGGTGTTCTTTGAACTCTTGGGTGGATGACTCGATTTGTCTACGTCTTTTCCAGCGCACTCTTATCGGTGCAGCTGCTAAGTGGTATATAGAATTACCCCGTGGCATTTTTCAAGACTTTAATACTCTAGCTATGGCTTTCCTGACACATTTCAAGTTACCTGTTTGTTACGAAGCCGAGATGCATCTCCTAACATCTCTGAAACAGGATAAAGCCACTCATATATGAGATCATATTCATGAGTGGTGACGTCATCGTCATCTGATCAAGTTTGATATTCCTGATCAGCTTCTAACACACTGGTTCACTACCTCCTTTGTTAACAAGATCACTCAAGATATTTCTATGGGGGCATGTGTAACCGAGGATGAAGCCATCGCTCATGCCCAGTACCTCGATTTAGTGTACTCTCAGTCTGGCACGTTATATGATATCTTGACTGATGCCCCACGGCCAGGGACCTCTAAAGCACCACCTACCCCATCGGTTGATAGTCTTATTGGTTTTGTCTCTCAGACTTCTCGTAAGTCCTCTAATGGGAAGCAGAAGTCGAATTATTCCAATAATTCTGATCCTCCGGCCACTCCCGATTCTGGTAAGACCGTGGAGGTCAATGCCGTTCAGGCCAATCCTGTGGAAAAGACCTCCAAAGGAAAGAAGAAGGGCAAAGGCAAGGCCAAATCCGATGCCCCAAAACTAGAATCCTCCAAACCACGTGCTACTGATGGTTCGCAAAGAAAACTGAAGTACCCCTGCCTGATTTGTGACGGAGACCACTACACCAAAGATTGTCCCCGACGATTCGAGGTTATTCAACTCCTTAAAGGCTATAAGGGAACTCCGAAAGTTCTTAAGGAACCTTTTCCATCTCAGCAGACCTAGATGGTTGAGCAGCCTTCGCCATCTGCACCATTTGGGTCCCAAGTTTTTATGATGAATGGTGCTGCACCTATTTCGATCGCCACTCGTTCGAGGGATTATGCTGGATCATGCCAGGAAGTTGGGAAGGAAGTCGTTGATGGTCCACCTCCCCCACCTGTCTCTGGTCCTTTAGAAATTGAGAAGCCCAGAATTGAACCCATTGTAAGGTCACCTTCCAAAGGTGTTCTTCGAAAATCTTCCTATAATCCAAACGCCTGTGCTGCTCAGCATTATAGCATTATTGAGGATTTGGCACAGGCACCTTCCAAAATTTCTACGTTATAAGTGCCTCAAATTTTCCCATCGCAACGGAAAGATATATTATCCGTGATTGGTGGAATTCATCCTACCAATTCTAGTTTCCTCACCTTTGATCTAGAGAATTTTTTCCCCCAACTTCCACGTCAAATCGGCCTTGTTATACAAGTTAGTATCAACGGACGTTGTGGACGAAGGTGCTTCCACGTGTGTTATGTCATTTTCCTGCTGGAAATCCATTGGCTCTCCAGCCATCACTTCCTCTCCCAATGCCCTCAAGGCATTTGATGGTAGGGAATCAAAACCTTTGGGTGTTCTCGCGAGTTTACCGATCACATTATAAGGTAAGCCAGTCAACGTTGAAGTAGAAGTGGTTGATGCCAAACTCAACTACAATCTTCTTCTTGGTCGCAGCTGGACTCACACCATGCTATGCATTCTATCCACTCTCTTTCGACTTTTGAAGTTTCCACATGAGGGAAATATTATTACTGTCGATCAGTTTTCTTTCTTTACCTCCTCCTCTGAGAATAACATGCCATACGTGGATCAAATTCCCAATTCCCCCGACAATTTAGGACCTAGTATTTTCAAGGAACCCATTTTCATAGGTATTTTTCCCATGCCACCACCAAACACCATTCAAGTCCACATGATCTCTAGGTCGGATGACTCGTGGATCATCCCTTCTCCTGAACAGGTGACCTCTTTTGGAGAATCGATGCCTCTGACTCCAGTTGAAATCAATTATTGTGAAATAATTACTACATCAAATCCTCCTCCTACTGAAAATGCTCCTTTGAGCATGGCTCTAGATGTTTATTCCCAATCCCCTTGGCTCGGTGATGCAGATTCGCCCGATCCTTTGAGAGAATTTTTTCCGTCCGATGAAGCTATTGTTGAGACGATGTCTCTTGAAGATCTGCCATGGAGGGATGGACATCATCGTTCCTCTTTCATGCCCGGCTTGGGGGCAATGTCAAATTGTCTAGATTGTTTTGCATCTTAGGTTCCCTCTCTGCCTCTCCAAATTCCAATATTGACTCATGGGGTTCTTTCGGAAGGTAATCTGAGTAACACCACCCAAACAATACCTATCGACATCTTCGTTAAATCGGGGGTCGTTGAGAACATTCACGTGGGAGTCACTTGTTCTCCCGAAGAGATTCAAGTCTACATTAGCCTTTTTCGCGAATTCCGAGATGTTTTCACATGGTCCTATGAAGAGATGCCTGGGATCGATCCCAGTATAGTCGTGCATGAAATTTCGACCTATCCAGGTGCGAAGCCTGTGCGTCAGCATCTGTGCCCAGTGCATCCTCGCAAAGCCGCAGCTATAAAAGTAGAAGTTGAGAAACTTCTTAACACGAGCTTCATATATCCAATCCCCCTCACGAAATGGGTTTCAAATATTTTCCCTGTAGATAAGAAGCAGGGCACAATCCGGGTCTGTGTTGACTACCGAGACATCAATCGAGCTTGTCCTAAGGACAACTATCCCACTCCCTTTATAGTTCAAATCATCGATGACTGTGCGGGGAGTGAGATCTATTCCCTTATGGACGGCTTCTCGGGTTATAATCAAATTAATATTTTACTCGCCGATCAACATAAGACCGCCTTCATCTGTCCATGGGGCACATTCGCCTACAAGAAGCTCTCGTTTGGCTTAAAAAATGCTGGGGCTACCTTCCAGCATGCTATGTCCTACACTTTCCATGACATATGTCACATTGTTCAACCGTATCTGGATGACCTGTCGGTTCATTCAGCTCGGTGCGAAGACCATCCCGAACACCTCTGCCAGATTTTTCTCCGCTGCACGCATTACAACATCAGGCTTAATCCTCACAAGTGCATCTTCTGCGTTGATTCTGGTCATCTTTTGGGATTCATTGTCTCTAAACACGGGATTCGCCTTGACCCCCTCAAGATCGAGGCTATTGTTAATATCCCATCCCCATCCTCGTTGTATCAACTTTAGAGTCTTCAGGGGAAAGTGAATTTCTTACGTCGCTTTATCCCGAACTATGCAGAAGTGGCCAAGGGTTTACATGACTTCTAAAGTAGGGAATTCCCTTCCATTGGGATGAGATTTCTCAGCAATCCTTCAATAAACTTAAAACGTTTCTCGTCAACGCTCCGTTAATATGTCCTCCCAACTACCATCGCGATTTTACCCTCTATTTGGCTGTCGCATTCAGCACAATTGCCATGATTCTGGTGCAGGATGACGACGACAGAAATAAACACGTCGTTTATTATCTTTCTCACAATCTCCTCGATCCTGAAACGCATTATGCTCACATCGAGAAGTTGGCACTTGCCGCGGTCTAGGCCGTTTAGCGGTTTCGCCATTACATCCTGTTGCGCACAGTAACCGTGATTTTCGACTGCAACCCCATGACTTACATCTTGTCTCGAAAATTGCTGGGGGGAGTGTACTCCAAATGGATTGTCATCCTTCAGGATTTCTATTTGGAGTTCACCACTGCCAAATTGACGAAGTCACTAGTTTTTGCTGATCTTATCTGCTCTCTCCCTATAGACTCTATTCCGTCTCAATCCGAGGATCATATCCCCGATGAAACCCTCTTTCTAATCAACACTCACGATCCATGGTACGGTGACATCATCATGTACCTTCAGACATCCACTTTCTGGTATGAGTTGACGAAGGATGCTCGACGTCGCGTTCGACATCAATCACAACCCTATCGCATTGTCAGAGATACCTTATATCATGTCGGAGTTGATTCTATTCTCCGCCGATGTTTGACCTTGGAAGATGCTGAGAAAGTCCTGAATGACTGTCACAGTGGTGCCTGTGTTAGTCATATGTCCGGTTATGCTACCACCCAGAAGATTCTACGTACGGGTTACTTCTGGCCGTCTATATTCAAAGACTGTATTGTTGCAGTTCCAAAATTTCATGCATACCAGATCTTTCAACACAAGATGTGTGCACCACCCCTACCTTTACATCCTGTCACTACCGTAAGGCATTTTTCCAAATGGGGCATTGATTTTATGACATGTAACCCTCACTCGGCCAGGGGGCATGATTATATCATCGTTGTCGTGGACTACTTCACCAAGTGGGCCGAGGCGATGCCTACATTAGCTGTCGACGGTAAGACAACCACTCAATTCATATTCAACCACGTGATCATGCGTTTCGGCGTTCCTCAAGCCATCTTCACCGATCATGGCACTCATTTTTGGGACTCATGATGGCAGAGCTGACATCGAAGTTGGGATTGCGTCATGACAACTCAACGCCATACTACCCTCAGGCGAATGGCCAAGTTGAGGCTGTGAACAAGGTGCTTGTCACGATGCTTCAACGAACAATTGGTATTCACAAATCCAACTGGCACCTCCAATTTTTCTCATCTCTCTGGGCCTACCAAACGTCAGTAAAGAGCACGACCGGATTCACACTTTTTCAGTTGGTGTATGCTCTAGAAGCAACTCTTCTGGTTGAATGTGAGATCCCTTCGCTGAAGTTGGCTATGGAATTACTGCCCAACACTTCCCTAGAGGAAGAAAATCTCCTGTATATGGAACGACTGGATGAAACTTATCGCTTGGCTGCTTTGGTTATCGAGGTGCAGAAAAAGCAAGTTAAAGCTCATTTCGATCAAACGGTTTCTCCATGCTCTTTTATAGAAGGGGACCTCGTCCTCTTATATGATCGAGCACATGATAAGCTTGGGGGAGGAAAATTCCAGCCCATGTGGCATGGGCCCTATATCATTAAACGTGTATTGAAAAATGGGGCCTATGAGCTAATCGATTATGAAGGTATTCCTTTGGCGCAGCCCAGAAATGGGCTGTACCTGAAGAAGTACTACGCTTGAATTATTCTTGTGTGGTGTGTGTACGTAAGTGAGTGATTTCGTTTTTGTGAATGTGTGGTGTGGTGTTCTTTGTAAGCATCTTTCTGCTAATTAGGTCTTCCTGATTGTGCAGATGTCTATTACTCCTTTTGTCAGTTTCGCGAATGGTGCCTCCCGCAGTACCAGGAATCTGTCCTCGGCAGCTTGGGTAATCTACAATCCTGCTGGTGAGTTAGTCAATTTACAAGGTGTTTGTCTAAGGCCTACTACAAATAATGTCGAGGAATATAGTGCCGTTTTGAAATTATTGAACGAGGCCATTAACCTCAGTATTCGTGCGTTACTTGTATATTTGGACTCATAGCTTGTAGTATTACAACTCAATGGTCATGATTCAGTTAGGAACCCATCCATTTTAAGATTGTATCTACGTATTCGTTTACTGGAAATAAATTTTGATTAGATCACATATTAGCATATACCCAGACACATGAATGCGTTAACAGATGCAGTAGCTAACATGGTTTTAGATAGACATTTACGCAACTTGTAAAAAACATCATCATGTATGAAAAAGATCCATCCAGAAATATATATATATATATATATATATATATATATATATATATATATATATGTTGAATGTTTGTATTTTGTGTGCATCACATAAATCCAAAAAATATACATGTTTGTTTTAATAATATTCGGAGAAAACATGTCTCTCAAAAATATGCATATAAAAATCCTAGGTGACTAATCAGCATGGTGCTCATGGTAGCATGTCACTTCCCACAAAAATTGCCTCAGTAAACAATGAAGGCGACTAGGCACCCCTACGGTGTGCCTCTGATAAGCCATAGGGACATCTGCTAGGCGAGCATAATTTGGGATCCAACGGGCGATTCCCTCCAAGTTCTGAACTAGCTCGCTCCCCTCGCCCCCCTCACCTTGAGGGTATTAGGTGAGAGGGGTCCTCCGTGCGATCGACGACATCCCGGCGGGCCTCTCTACGCCAACATATGCATACATATAGGATCAAACGTTAGAACATACATGTATACCAAAAAAATTATAAAATTCATAAACTAAAAAAGAGTCTTACCCAACTCCTCATCCCAGTCCTCTCCTTCCGGGAGTGGAAGGTCTTGGTCTCCCTTGAAGTCAGTACCAGCATAGGGCCAGTCCTCTATGAAAATCAACTATCGCCGAAGCCATACGAAGAACTCGGGCCGCCATGAAATTTGATGGTCCCCTCCTGCTCTGGACATTAGTGCCGCCCATCGAGCCATCCGTGGCTCTCTCAATGGTGGATCTGCGACTATCGCTCCCTGGCCCTGGAAGATAGGTAACCGTTCGAGGATGAACGATACCAAGATAGATCCGTACCCAAAATTCTTCAGTTTGGCCTTTTTACACTTCGTTAATTTTCATTTGATATTCATGGTTACGGCTGTAGCCCAATCAAATAAATTTGGGTTCATACATTTTGATTCCAAGAGGAGTTGTGTTTTGGTAGCCTCATGCGGCGCTTGCGACCCCACAGCCCGCATAATGGTATGGAGCACCACTCTGAGTGCTAGATTGGGAACAGTGTGAATGTCAACCTTCCCGCTACCTGATCTTGTTTGTGCCCCTGGGCACACTCTTTCCATGGCCATTGACATATTTTCGCCAGAAGGCCTAGTACCTGTCATGATCGGGACTAGACCTCTCCGAGACAATCCAGTGATGAAGTAAACATTGGACACTTCGAGCTCCAGCACTTGGTCTCGAAGCCTAAAATTCTCTTCGTTCTCATCCCAGATACTGATTAAGTATTGCAACAATTCAAGTTGTGCCCTGAGACATGGTGTCAGGAAGAATTTCTTTAAACCGCAATCTTGGAGAGCATTCATGCATTGCTCGTTCCCCATTGCCATTTCATCTTCTTCATTGTGCTCCCTTTATTTCCATTCGATCACCATTGTGGCTTTATACCTGCACCAAAATGGTCATAAAAACATCATTAGATCCCTTGGGCATTCAAAAATCCAGTTGATTGGTTAATTTTTTGTAAAAATTGAGCGGAAAATAAGGTTGCACGGTTGGCGCGACTGTTTTGCTGACAGTCGCGCCAGCTGGCGTGACCTCTTTGCAAAAAGAACCCGATTGGCATGGGTCCATGCCTCATACCCATGCCAATTGTGCGAGCCCTAAATTTTCAAATTTTCCCCTCAGGGATCCCAAATCACAATGGAATGCTATGAAATATGGATTAAAATGTAGCTACTGGAAGCACCTCTTACTTGGGAAAGACGGGATCTGAAATGATCCACTGGATCATCCAAAATCATCATCGCAAGTTCACAAGGAAAAACTCATTGTTGCTCTCCACAAGAGGTAAAAAGTAACAATTAAATATGTTTTTACTATTTTGGTCATATTTATAACTTTTCAAAATCAAATTAGGTTTTGAAGCTTATTTTTTCCAACATTTATCATATTTTATCGAAAAATGGGTGTTACGCTCGCTTTTTGTGTAGCAATAGGTTTTCACATGACTAGGATGAGAATACGAATTGTATTTTATACTTTTTCGGACTCGGTAAAAACACGAAAAAGTCACTACTAGAGTCATCTTTCAGCTCTTTTCTGACTCTCTAAAAATTAAAATATTGCCGAGTCCCTTGTCATTTTGATCTCGTTAAATTGGCTGCAAAACGAAATCTACCCAGTATACGTTTACCATTTTTTGGGCTGGGATAGATTATTTACGAAAAAGGAATACCCTAGCCTATTGTGACTAGGAGGTTTTCTCAAACACAGTTTTCTACCTTTTCGGATCTGAGGAGCTATCTACGAAAAGGGATTGCTGGATTTTTCTTTTCTACTGTCTTTTCAAACTCTCTAAACATGAAAAGACGTCGAGTTCTTCCTTTGTCAGACTTGTTAAAACCTGATGACATCAGATTCCATCATAATGATGATACTTGAGTTCCTCCTTCCTAGGGCTCGTTAAATGTACTAGGTTGGATTTGTCTAAAGGAAAAACTTATATCACAAGCATATGCTATCCCCTTCAAGCTTGTTTCCAAAAATAATTGGGGTACTCGCCAGAAATGGTGGGGGAAAATGGAACCAGTATCATCGTTGTGTCGGCAGTATGTCGCTCTTGAACATGGCACTTTTCTGCATTCGTGTCGAGTTGGGGACATCTCATCTCGTTTCCTGTTTGCCTCCATGGGTTTGGGTAATCCTTTTTGAACGCTCATCTGCTCTTTGCCTCGTCATCATGACCTCAGATCCTTTGATGTAAAACACGGCCAAATCCAGTGTCGTGCCGCCGATATGTTAAAGAGAATTTGGCCTCTGTAGTTCTCAACCTCCCTCTGATTCTCTACTGATCCTAATTCACAAACATTATGTTCCTCTGTCTCGTGTCGATGATATGGGAAACATTATGGCCCACCTTCGATCAAGGTCACTTCCTGTCGACTTCAGCTCATTATCCAGGAAGCTGATCTAGAGGCTCCCTTCTGGTACCTTGGAGCCTACATGCCTTAATGGCAGGTTCTTTGCATTTGACGCAATGTTTTCATCATTGGCCTTCAATCAAGTGATTCTGCGGGTGTTCGACGCTAGCTCACTATTCACACTGCATGGATTGTACCTATAGTACCTTGAGGGCCATCCTCATTATTGGTGGTTCGTCTCGCGTCTGTTAACGACTTTCATTATTGGCTGGTAATCAGATGATGTTCTTGCATGTTCGACTTCAGCTCCCTTATTCACATGCTTGGACTTGTACTCTGTTCGGGTCGAGATGGAGCGCAAGACCCTAGGTTTTGTCTGATGAAATCTAGGCTATGATTATCATGATTAGTTACATGACTCATTTGATTGGATGGCTGCGACCATACCTGAGTCTATTTATTGATCCTTCCTGGATGGCTGCGTCCATACCTCAGATCTTGGTTATTTTACACTCTATTATGGATGGATGTGCCCATACCACATATCATGTATTAGAGATATCAATTGTATTTGTATGCAGGTCTTCCGACAGTAGTATTTTCAGTTGGGCACATTCTCATAAAGCATTTCACCCCCCTCTCTCTCTCAGGCCTCATGCTTTAGGGGGAATCTGTTACACAACATTTTTTCACCTTCCCTGCGATCCCCCGTCCCACACATTGGAGGGCTTTTCCCGTGACCTGTGAGCAGTGACATGAACTGAAACCACTTTCATGGCGTCCCCTGGCATAAGGAAAAACATTCCTCTGAAGAAAGTTTCCTCTGAAAAACCCTAAAAACAAATATTTTAGCCTTGGCGTGACTAGCCAGTTCATCCCTCATGCCAATAGGGGAAATCCACCATAGAGGGCATGCCAACTGGTGCTCTATCCCTGTGTCTCACTCGCGCCAATCTTAATAAGGGATGTTTTTAAAAAATAAATGGCAGAATTTTGATTCCAACAAACTCCTGAACGAGTCTCTAAAATGAGTTGGGTGGTTTGGCTCCGGATCTCCATGTATGGGAGCTGGTTTTCCACCTATCATGGAAGCTTCCTTAGAGATAGGCCCAATCCCATGATTGTAGGGATCCCACCTCCTCTTCCTCCATCTATAAAAGCTTTCTTTCTCCCTTAGCAAGCTAGAGTTGAACTTGTAGCAAGGAGACTATAGCCAGACAGATTTTGAAAGCCAAGCCGAAGACAGAGAGCTTTGTCCCATTCCCAACGCGCTTTGTTGAGACATGGTCCGCTGTCAGCCCCGCCGAAGGAAGATCAAGCGTCAAAGCTTTGGGTTGTATATTTCATTTGTTATTTTAATGATAAGTGACTTAGATTATGGTTCTATTCATGTTTCTATTCCTTTATGCAATGAAATACATCCTCTCTGACTGATTTATGGTTACAAGATTTAGATTTTACAATGTATATCATTGTATCCTTTACATGTGTGCAGGTGTTTGGACGTGTCGAGCAGAAGAATCATGATTTGCCAAGCGAGGGATGGAAAGAATCATCCTTTCTTCAATGACCACTGCGTAGGATCTGAGGTAAGCAATTCGTTATAATTTTTGTCATTTTGTAACTAGGAACCTGCGTCACTACGTGACCTAAATGTTGCTAGACCCAATCTGGGCTAATAGGGATCGCCTCTGTCCGCAGAGGGGAGTTATCTCTCCAACAAATTGGTGACTGCACTGGGGACTTAGTTGGAGTTAGTCTTGTCTCTTCTGGTTGTTTTTGGCTTGTGATTGATTGACCTACTCTTCTGGTTCGCCTCCTTTTGGTGTAAAACCCCTGTTTGCTCTTTATCATTTCTTCCCATAGTAAAATTGATTGATGTGGTTTATAGCTTGACATTTGTGCCAACAGGCGCTTGTTGCTAGTTAGGCCCCCGCGCCAACATTTTTTTGGCATAGAATACAGCCAAACAGTCGCGCCAACCCTGTTTGGTGTTAGGGTTTGCTTGTGTTTGAGCCCTCTGAGTTTGATTTTTGGTCCTGGTGTCATTTTTCCGACTGTTTGAGTGCCATGAATTCTTTGTTGATTGTGCTTGACCCTTGTCCTCTGATTTTTTTCCCTTTACCATCAATTTTGCATTCTAGCCCTAGGGTTTCTAGGTGCTATAGTGTGCTGAGCCTCCCGTGGGAGTTTTTGGTTCTCTCTTTTCCAATCAACTTCATTTTTGCTTCTTTGCATTCATTTTGTTGGATTCCATTGTATCATTGCGTTAGTTGAGTGATTGATATCTTTGTCATTAAAGTTTCTCTTTGTCTCATTTCGAGCCTAGATTACACGGTTTGTATGAGTCTTTTTGAGATTCTTCTTCGATTTGAAGGACTTCTCCATCAGTTTGAGTTCTGATTGTGTGTTTTTCTTTGAGTGAACTTGTTTGTTTCGACTCTTTCACTAGCATTTCTCGAATTGGTTTCCTCATTAGTTTTTCATTTCGTTTGGTGCATTTGCTCTAAAACATTGAAAAATACAAAAACAATTTCTTTGGTTTTGATTAGTTAGTGAAAATTGAAAGCTTTTATGCATTATTAGTGTTATATAACTCTAAGAGAAAAATTTTAGTGTCATTAGCATGCATTAGAGACAGTAGTGGATGTTTTGTGATCATTTTGTTGTTATTTGAAAAGCTCTCAACCTTATCGTAGTTAGCTCTTCATCAAACAAAGTGATTTATTGTGGCATGTAGTGTGAATTTAGAGGATTTTTTGAGATACAACATTCCATAGGGCCTGAAATTGAAACATAATTTAAAGATCAACTCTAAAATTTATTCAATTAACCTAAGGCAACATTGAAACATTAACGAAATATCTAGAGATCTAGGCTAGTGACATGTTCTGACGTCGTTAAACCTAGTAGTTTTCGTTCACCATTTGGCTTTAGACAACGCTAGTACGGACTTGTGCTCCCCATACCATCGTGTATATAAAGGGAGACCCCACTAGGTTGCTATCCTTTATCCGTAGGAAGCTGAGTCTGCCGCCTTATACCCGTGATACACCAGACACAACATTCGGGGAGATTACCTACACGTACGTCAAGTCCTTGGTTGATTTATTTTTCATTTTTAACCAATGTGTATAAGGTGGTTCATGGATATCTGGTACACCCATCTGCCTAGATTACCAGAGTAGTCATTTCAATCTTTTCTGACTTATTAAATTTGAAAATATCATCAAGTTCTTGTCCTTTCACGCTTGTTTCCAAATTTAAAGAGATAGATTCATCTTTTACTCGTTTCTAGACTCTTAAAACATGAAACCGTAAAAATTTCCAGTTTCAATGTGGTAAAATTAATCACCTGCGATCTCAAGCCCATTTAGAGATTGTTGTTTTTCGGCCGGTTGATTGTGTGCCTTGGTTTTTTCCCATGTGTCTTTTTTTTGATATATTCCTCTTTTCTTTACTGTCACAGTGGTGGAACCCTCAGTTTCGTCTATTGGTATTCCTTACACAGACGATTCATCAGAGGTCTCTCAGTCCTCTTGTAATATTCCTTTTTAGGGATTCTCAAGATTCTATGTTAGAGATGGACTGTAGAGGAATTTAATGGTTATGTCACCTCTATAAAGAGGGTGAGAACCAGAGGCTACTTGGCCAACTTTAGACTCTGCCTATAGAATTTGGAATAATCCCTTTCAGGAATCCCAACAAGGTCTTCAAATAAAACATTGTATAGGAAAATATGAACAAGAATAACACATATCAGGGTTGGGATACCCTCATTTATGTTGTATGTGACTTATATATAGAAATTCAGCTAAGAAAAATTAGTTTAGGCACATTAAACAAATCTCCCAAAATGAAGACTAGCTAGAAATTAGCCAAAGAGAGAGGCTATTGAAACACAAAAACCTCAGCAACTAGAATTGCGTAGTTTTGACTGAAAATCAGAGGAGGACAGCCAAATATCTGATACTTTAGAGATATAACAGTAAATCATACTTATGTTTGAGCTTATAGCCTCTACAATAGATTACAAAAGAAACTAGGGCAAAATCCCTTCAGAAATTAGAGCTGTAACTAGTAGCAAACTGCATAAATACATAAACATCGTTATTTTTCAGATGGTTCAGATGTTGTACATTAAATTTCAGATATCTGAAATATGTATGGATGAAACATCAGATCTAATACATATCTTGAAAATATAAGACATTAAGAACAAGATCCAATTGGAGTTACATCAAAATATTGCATAACAAGTTGTAGATCTGAATTACAAATTGCAGTGCTGCAAAAAACCCAGAAATTTCTGAAGATAACTTTTATTGCTGAAAGAGATAAGATCTATAGAGAAATGGATCAGCAACCCAATCAACAGATCACCAAGGGAAGGCAAGCCTTACATGAATAGATCTTCCTCCAAACTGATAGCAAACTGAAATAAGAAAGCCCTCTCACAAAATAACGCAGTATTGAGCGAAAAATGCATAGAGGGTGAAGGAGACTGAATAAATGGTATGAAATTATAGATCTGATACAAAATATGGATTAGCTATCTCTTTGGAGGATGAAGAACACACTCCAATAGAGAAAGCCTCTCAAAACAAGCTAGATCTAAGCAGATCTAGAACACCACTTGCTACAAAAGATAGCAGCTGCAAAACCCTCAATGGGCCAGCGCTGCTCATGAAAGAAAGAGCTTGGTCTCAAACCAGATAGTGGCCAACTTCAGCAAAGAACTCCTCTAATTATCCTCAAGGGAAGAGATGAAACCCCTAAATAGGAATTCCAATCACAATCCTCCACTAAATAGTAGAGAATGGTATTTGTCTAAGCAGACAAATACTTTAGAAATATGATCTATCAACAACCTCTTCATGTTGCTCTCCGCCTTATTTTATAACATGAGAAATCCCTTGCAAACCTTAAACCACTTTGATGAGTTACCCCTCTTCACATTAGAGGCTCCCTTCTAGAACTGCACAGTCCCTTTTGGAGATGCAATGAACCTAGACAACACAGTTGACTTGGTCAAGGTGGACCCAATCTTTGGCTCAAACCTCTTTCACACCTGCAAGTGATTATGTACATAGCCCGGATTTGTCTTTGTTCACATGGGCATTGATTTATTCAGAATTTTTACCAGCTTTACATGTCCTCCTTTATTCATTTATTTATATAACATAAATAAAATCAAAATTGAATGTCTCCTCTTAGCTAAGGCTAAGTAGGAACTTTACAGTCCTCCCCTCCGAAATGTTGCTTGTCCTCAAGCAACTAACATGGTAAGAGCTGTAGTTCTTCTCCTTCTCCATTGATGGCACCATCAAGAATCAATATTTCATCATGGATTAAGTGCTCACCAAGCCAATACATCAAAAACTGCTCCTCCAATGCCAACATGATAGGTGCATAGTCTGCCCCTTCAGGAGTATAAAACTCAACAAAAATGAACATGGGTGAAGCAATGTCAAATCTGAAACATGTATCATGAAGTACAGGATAAACTTCCATCCCATGTGGTACATGTACACTACTTACTCTTTGCCCATACATGCCCATAAACAATACCAAGATGTCATCTATGTATGGAAGAAAAATCACAAACATGCAAACTCAAATTTTCACTTGAGGAGGTGGGTCACAATCCCACATAAGGTACCAGCGTAGTGCACTCCTTGTTTTGAGTAGATCTAAATGTGATAAGTGGTACTCCCACCACATCTTTGCTGCATGGGTCACTTTGACATGGCTGAAAGTGAAGCCCTCATTAGGTGCTTTTGGGAAGCACTCATCATGATAAATAATCTCCCTGTGCACTTCAAGGGAGTGGCCATGTTACACTGAAAACTGTCACCTTGACATTCTGCTGACTGTATGAGCTCATTATTACTCATACTTCCTCCTTTTTCAAGTCCAATATACCATCTCCTCATATCAAGCTTCAAAATCAGAAGAAAATCCTTAAAATCCCCTAAGAATTGGTATCGCACTTTCTCTATGCATTCCCTGCGGTCCCGCACCTAAATCTCAGCCTGCCTGCGAAACCATACCGCACATTCTTTGTGTAATGGGTGCGGACCTCTGTAAAACATAAAAAGGCGAGAAAATGAAGATAAAAAGTGAATTCCAGGTAAATTCTAGAAGATTCTAGACGAGAATTTTCGGGAATGGATACGCTTTGAGAAGGTTCATGCATCCCTCACTTGATGGAGCTAACCCCTTGATGTAAGGAGCTTATCCCTTTGAAGGAGGATTCTATCCCTTCATATTTGGAACAAGAAACCTCCTCTTTTCCACTATAAAAAGAGGCTTTGGGTAGCCTCAAAGGAAGTTCAAGCTTATGAGATTTGAAGTTAAATGTTGTTAAGATTCAGACTTAGTTAACTAAGACTTTCTGTGAGGTTAAATCACTCATCTCCATTTGTCTTAGTTCAAAGAGTGCAATGCTTGTCAAAGTAGAGGAGATTCCTGCTTCGGACCCCGGGAGGACCTGCACAACATCAAGGCACAGGTTGTAAAGGTTTTCTATCTTTGAAGTTAATACAAATATACTCATTTCTCTCATTAAACTATCTATTCATGGTTTATTTCATAAATTCCTTGATCATTATGATAAGTATGATTTGTGATAATATCTATACAGGTGCTGCTTAATCTTTTTGCTTTTTTGTGACTACAGATTCACGAGGAACGTTCTTTCAGTGCACGGGAAGGACTTCAACAAAATCAAGCAAGCGTTGGACATAAGGTAGGCCTTACACCCGTATAGTGTTTTTATAAATCTTATATGCTTAGAGAGAGATTAGTATAATTGGCTGTTTGTTGCTAGTTACCTTTTGTACTAGAGAGATCGGTCTTGTCTGCAAGATGGATTAATCTACACAACAAAATGGCGACTCCACTGGGGAAGAACTTGTTGTTCTTGGTTCTCTTTGATTTTTGACTTGAGAAAACGTTTTTTCTGGTTTTTGATTGATTCACATCTGTCTGGGTACTTTAGATTTTTTCTGTTTTTTAAAAATTTAGAAGTGTTTTGAGTTTTTCTATAATTTTTGCTAGGACCGCACTCTGCATAACTTTGACAGTGCGGGCAGTTTCGCACATTCTCTATAGAATACAGTGCGGGACCGCACCTGTCAACACTGCTTACATGCGGACCCTGTAAAAATTTTAGAAAATTTCTAGGTTTCTTTTTCTGGTTAATTTTTAGATCTTTGGTTTCTGCCCAGACTGGTTATTGTGTCTATCAAGAATTCATTGTGTATGAACTCCAACAGTGTTAGTGTTTTGATGATTTTCTAGGAGATTTTACCGATTGGATTATTTTTCTTGCTTGGTCTTTGTAGTGATTCGAATTTTTGACAATTTGCAGTATCTCAAATTACATTGATCTCTTTTTGTCTTTTGAATCCGACCTGATTGTGAAAACATCTTATGTTGAGAAATTAAGCCTTTTGATTTCTTTGCAAATCTTCGAAAGAACTTACTTCAAAGTTTTGAATTTCATTCTTTGAGTGTTTTGAAAAAACATATTTTGAGTGTTTTTTGATCTGTTTGTTATCTGAACGAATAGATTCTTAGTTTGCTGAACAACTAAGAGAAACATTCATAAAAAACTCTAAAAATCTTTTACTCAATTTAGATTAGTTCTCAAGATTAGTTTTTGTAGTTTTGAATAGTTTTAATTTTTGTAGATTTCTTTCGAAAGAAAATTGTTTTGTAGCTTCTTGTTTGGAAAAGAAAAGAGTTTTCTTGTGAGCTTTGATAATTTATTGAAAAGACAAAATAGTTTCTTTCAATTAGTTTTCATGTTTGAAGAAGGAAATTAAAGGTTGCATTCTCTAACTCTTTCTTTAGATAGAAAGTTCATTGAAAGAAAAAAGAATTGAATATCATCATAGCTGCATTTTAGTGTTTTTTGGAAGTCGAGTCTTCACATCATACAAAGTTTCATTTCCGCACCCATTGACTTAAGAAACAGCTCTTAAAAGTAACGCTTAAATAAAATTCATCTAGTAATCTTTTTATTTCTAGGGCTCTCATCACCAACATAGCTTAGGCTAGTATCTTGGAGTAGGGAGTAATTAACTCTCCAAGATAGATAAAACAAACAAGTAGATATATCTTGCGGTAGGAAGAATTCCAGTTGTTGCATGTATGCTCTGGGAAGCTCTTCTTAAAGGAGTTAAGCATGAGATCATATCTGAACCAGTGGGGTAATCAATCCTTCCTCATTGGGAACGATAGAAGATATACACGTATTAAAAACGGTAAACCTCGGATAGACCATTGTCGAGGAGCCAGGGGTCACTTGTCGGTAAACCTTGGATTTTGTTCAAGGAGCCTTCAAGGAGATTGAGCTTTGTTACTCTGCCCTTGCGTGTGTGTCGGATCGTAGACTGTTCCCCCAGGTATATTTGTTTCAGTTGGTAACCTTAGAGGCCATAATCTTTAGGATTATTTCCTAAGGTGACGGTGGAGGGAAGATCCCACTGTACCTGGAACAGACGTCGACTAGACTCACTTGGACTCTCTGGGGGGTTCTCTTCACTCAAGATGGTTATGTGAAGAAACTTGTGCCAGTCTGTTTCATTAAGCAGGTTGTCGGGGTAACTGTTCCAACCGCCCTTTTCGTGTTAAAACTCTACTAAGTTGGATTTCATCACCAACTAGTGATTTTAGTACGGAAAGTTACTTGTTTGTGTGTGGTTTGAACTTTTAGATTTTTTAAGCGAGTGATTCAATTGTTTGTTTCTTAGAGACTTTAGGTGTTTTCATTGAAATTTTTCTTTGTTTGCGTGTGATTAGATAATTTTTCATCGTGGCGGAATTGCCGAGACAATCCCGGAGAATACAAGGGAAACCCCCTAAATTTACACCAGGTCATCTTGAAGGGCTTCGAGCTCTGGTACCACACAGTAGCCGTAGACTTAGATCAACAGAAGCTAAAAGCTCTGCTATTGTGATACATCCTGATCATCAAATTCCTACAACAGAATATATTCAAGAACCGATTTCAGTTTCTGAAGTCACTGAAAATATTTCCCCTTCTGGTGAATTATCTGACGAACCTGAAATCTCTGAACCTAAAACTGAATCTTCTGTGTTAGAAACATCCTCAGGATTTATCTCACCAACTTCTAGAGATCCAGGTTCACCTAGAGTAAGAAATATAATTACTGAAAATCTTCCCTCTGGACTAATTTCTATAGAAGAACTTACTAAACCAGACGAAGACATATCTCTTCCCAACTCCCCTCAATCGTTAAATCTTAGGGAGCGTGAATCTATTTTCTACAGCCCTATTCGAACTAATCCCTGGTATCTTTCTTTAACTGATTTTTTAGAGAATCCGGGTCTTGCTTTTTATCCACCTCAAGTTCAATTTCATCCTACACCCAGAGGTTATTATCCGTCATCTATTATGGCTGGTGAGTCATCCATGTTTTCTCAAACGCCTGAATCTTTTTTACATGGTGGTCCTTCTGTTCCTTCGGGATATCAGTCTTTGTCTGGTACTCTCTCGGGAGCAGCTCCTCAACCCATCGAAAACGTGTTATCATCTCGTCTTGGTGGACTTAAAATTGAAACGTCGAATGCAGAGCAATTTTATATGATGTCTGGTAATATTCCTAATCCTCAAGCTCAAGGCAGTCAGTTTCCTTCTGGGGGTCAACCTCAGGGAACTCAGTTACCGCCTGGGGGGCAACCTCAGGGTAGTCAGTTACCACCTGGGGGGCAACCTCAAGGTAGTCAGTTACCACCCGGGGCACAACCTCAAGGTAGCTTTTTCCCAGGACAAACTGTGGATCCATATTATTTTGGGGGGCAACCCCAAGGACAGTACATACCTCAGGGTTACCAACCTCAAGGACAATACATTCCTCAAGGTCAACCCCAAACTCAATATGCTCCTCAGGGTCCTCAACAACCCCAACTTCAGTACGTGCCTCAAGGTTATCAACCTCAAGGGCAGTACCCAAAGCAAGGTTACCAACAGCCTTCTGGTCAACCATCTGTTCAAGGAGCCGGAACTTTACCTTATTATCAACCCTACGTTCAACCAAGTTTTAGTCCTTACGTTCAACCTTCTACGGGACAATACCCCGGAATGATGGTGTGGGATCCATCCCAATATCAACAGCCTTTGCAGCCTACTGTGCAGTTACCTTATCAACCTGGCCAGCCATTGGTTTCTGGTTCAACCCAGCAACCTGTTCAGCCAGCTATTCAAACTCCTGCACCTAGTTCAGTTCAGCAGGCTAGGCCTAGTACACCTCAGACTCCGCCCCAAACTGCTGTAACTGCTGCAACATCTGTTCAACCTGTTACACCTGTTTCTGGAGTGTCTGTAGCCCCGAGTTCGGCTATCCCTGTATCCGTGCAAATCCCTCAAGTCTCTGTACCTTAGTCAGGACCTTCAGTTCAGACTACAGTTCAGATGCCTGCGGGACAAGCCAGTACAAGTACAGTTGTTACAAGTCAACCTCAATTTACTTATCAACCGTACCAAGGACAGCCGCAATTCGGTCCCTATGTTCAGAATCCAAGCTATCAACCATACCCTGGTTATACTTATCAACAACCTCAGTATGGTCCGATTCATCCTGGTTATCCAGGGGGTTATACAATACCCAATGCTAATCTGATTCCTAGTTATCCTGGGTATCTGCCTCCTAGATCTGCTTTGGCTTCTCAAGGTTTTCGTGACCCTAATCGTCAATTACCGTTCATCGCAACTTTGGACTTACCAGATTTGACGCGCCTTACAAATGATCCTATTTTCTATTATCAGAACTAGCCGTCAATGCCTCATAAGTTGCCCAGTGATATACCGAAATTTGAAGGTAAGTCAGGAGAGGATCCATCAAATCATGTTATGACTTATCACCTTTGGTGTGCATCTAATTCGATTATTGATGATTCGATTCGCTTACATCTTTTCCAAAGAACCCTCATAGGTCTTGCAGCCAAATGGTACATTGAGTTGCCACGAGGCTCGTTTCATAATTTCAGTCAGTTAGCAACGTATTTCTTAACTCATTTCCAGTTGCCTGTCAGATACGATAATGGCACAGAATTATTAACTTCACTAAAACAATCTACGTCTACGTATATTTCTGATCATATTCATGAGTGGCGACGTAGACGACATTTGGTGAAGGTTTATATTCCGGATCAAATTTTGGCAGAATGGTTTGTGAAATCATTACTGCCCAAGATCACTGAAGATGTAGCTAAGGCTTGTGTTGTTACTGAAGAGCAAGTAATTTCTCAGGCTCAGTACCTCGACCTCGTCTATACGCAGTCAGGTACTCTTCATGAGAAAATTCCCGATCTACCCAAACAAGGTCAAATAGCTGTTGCTCCTGCAGGGTCTCATGCCGCTGACGGTATGATTGGTACAGTTAGTTCTAAAAGTAAGAAGAAATCCTCAAAGAATTCTTCTCCAATTATAACTTTACCTGATTCCCCGAAAGGAGAATCCTTTCAAGAAGTTTCTGCCGATATTCATGTCGTTGAAACATCTACGGCAAATCAAAATCCGGTGGTAAAAAGAAAGGGAGGAACAAAAACAAGAAAAATTCGAAAGAGAAAATAGATAGAGAAGAATCCAATGACGAGAAACGTAAACCTCGCTATCCTTGCTTCATTTGTGAACAAGATCACTTCACGAAAGAATGTCCATATCGAGAGGAAGTTACGAAACTCGTTAAAGGATCACAACAACCTGCTGTCTTGAAGGATCATTTTCCAGTTCAAGATAGTAAGATGATTGGTTCTTCCTCGACTACTTTAGAAGAGCCTATTATGATGATGTCTCATGTAAGGATTGCGACGCGATCGCAATATTACGGTTCTAAGAATCCCATTGATGGCAAAGAAGGAGAGTCTTCTAATGCCAACGCATCAAATACAACTCCTCCTGTTTCCGGTCCGCTACAGATCGAGAAACAAAATCCAGACTTGATAATCAAACTGCCTGCTAAAGGTGTTCTTCGTAAATCAGCTTTCAATCCACATGCGAGAGCTGCTCAGAATTACAACATTGTTGAAGATTTAGTTGTTTCTCCTTCAGCAATGTCGGCTTTGGAAGTGCTGCAATCATGTCCAGCACAGCGTAAATTGTTATTGTCTGCCATAGGAGCTGTTGATGTTCAGGATTCTAACCTCATAATCTTCGATTTAGAAACTAGTACGCCGCGTCTTCCTCACCAAATGGCTTTCCAGATTCCAGTGTTAGTAAAAAACAGACCTATTTTTCGGACTGTGATTGATGAGGGAGCTTCAACGTGTATTATGTCGCTTCAGTGCTGGAAATCTCTTGGTTCTCCTACACTTAACCAATCTCCGACGATTCTAAAAGCTTTTGATGGTCGAGGTTTTCAACCTTATGGTATTTTGCAGGATTTACCCATAGGGGTTGAAGGGAAAATTGTTAATCTAGATGTGGAGGTGGTTGATTCCCCTCTAGATTACAACCTTCTACTGGGTCGTAGTTGGTCTTATGCTATGACTGCCGTTGTCTCTTCGGTCTTTCGACTTATAAAATTTCCATATCAAGGAAGGATCGTGACAATAGATCAGTTAACTTATTTTTCGTCAGACCCAGCCTCTACAGAAACAATCTAGCATGTTGGTAAAACGGCTATCCCTTATAAGGATGTTGGAGTAGGTTTGGTTAAAGATTCTGGTTTACTAGGAACTTTTTCCTTTCCTCCTCCTAACGTATCGTCTTCTACTGCAACTATTCATATGATTTCGTCAGACACAGTTATGTTTGATGATCCTTGGATTATTCCTTCAGAATCCGAGATAGATTCATTTAATGGCACGATGCCTTTGAGTCCATTTGAAATTGCATACTAGGCTGTACAGTCTTTTTCCAACCCCTTTTCAACCGAAATTGATCCAATGAATGGGATCCAAGAGGAATCGCTTTCTATATCTAGTTCAGATACAACAACATTTCCTGAAATTGTTCATACAGATGAGCAAATTCGTGAGTTTTTGTCTGTTGATGATTTACCGTGGGAAGATCTACATCATCGATCTTCATTTTTACCTGAATTAGATCATTTTGAAAATGATTTCGCTTCAATTTTTACTGCTGAATATGCCAAGGAACCTCAGAATCCATTGCAAAATTCTGATTCTGAGTTAAATTTGGAAAATATATCTAAAACGGTTCCAATTGACATTTCAGTAAAACCAGGAATAATTGAAAACATTCATATAGGTGCTTGTTGTTCAGATGAAGAAATTCAGACTTATAAAGCCCTATTTCAAGAATTCTGTGACGTGTTTGCCTGGTCTTATGAAGAAATGCCAGGAATTGATCCATCGATCGTGGTTCATGAAATTAAGACTTACCCGGATGCTAAACCTGTTCGTCAACGATTATGTCAAATTCATCCTAGAAAAGCTGCTGCTATAAAAACTGAAGTTGAAAAATTACTTCGAGCAGGATTCATTTATCCAATTCCCTTAACGGATTGGGTATCGAATATTGTTCCCGTGACTAAAAAACAAGGAACGATAAGAGTATGTATCGATTATAGGGATATTAATCGAGCGTGTCCAAAAGACAATTATCCAACTCCCTATATCGATCAGATAATTGACGATTGTGCTGGTAGTGAACTATTCTCCTTTATGGATGGTTTTTCCGGCTACAATCAAATAAACATACTCCCTGCAGATCAACCTAAAACAGCTTTCATTTGTCCATGGGGAACATTTGCCTATTGTAAACTACCTTTTGGACTAAAGAACGCTGGAGCAAATTTTCAACGGGCTATGTCTTATGCATTTCATGACATTAAGCACATTGTTCAGCCATATCTCGATGATTTACCGGCTCATTCGTTACGTCGGGCCGATCATCCCACTCATCTACGAGCAATTTTTATGAGATGGAGGCATTATCGGATAAGGCTGAATCCGCATAAATGTGTTTTCTGCGTTGAATCGGGTCGATTACTGGGATTTGTGGTCTCGAAATCAGGCATTCGTGTCGATCCATCGAAGGTAGAAGCTATTGTTAAATTGCCTCCTCCTTCGACATTATGCCAACTCCAAAGTTTGCAGGGGAAAGCAAACTTTTTACGTAGGTTTATTCCGAACTATGCCGAGCTCGCAAAGGGTTTTACCTGGTTGTTGAAACAGGACATTCTGTTCTTTTGGGACGAGATCGCTGATCGATCTTTTGATGCACTTAAACACGCGTTGACCCATGCACCGTTATTGCATCCTCCCAACTACAACCAGGATTACATTTTGTATCTCGCTGCTTCTCATTCCACCATTGGGATGGTACTAGTTCAGGAAGATGAATCTCACAATGAACATGTGATTTATTATCTTAGTCGAAATTTGAATCCGACTGAAATCAAATACACACATGTGGAGAAATTGGCCTTGGCAACTGTTCAAGCTGTCCAACGTTTTAGACATTACATCTTGTTACGTAAAACCACGGTAATTTCTAATTGCAACCCTATGATGTATATTTTGACCAAACAATTGCTAGGGGGAAAATATTCCAAATGGATAGTTATCCTGTAGGAATTTGACTTGGAATTTGAAAAATCCAAGGCAAAGAAATCTTTGGTATTTGCAGAACTGATGTGCGATTTCCCCTCTACTGATACTGAAACAGTGGCAGAAGAGTCCATTGCGGACGAATCTTTGTTTCTTATCAGTACGCTTGATCCATGGTATGGGGATATTATTGTGTATCTCCAAACCCAATCTTTTCGGCCCGATATTTCACGAACTCAGCGACGGAAAATACGCTTCCAATCCCAACAATATAATATCATTGGCGATACACTTTATCGACGAGGAGCGGATTCTGTTTTCCGACGTTGTCTAACTCATGAAGAAGCTGAAAAGGTATTAAATGACTGTCATTCTGGAGCATGTGGCAGTCATATGTCTGGGTATGCCATAGCCCAAAAGATATTGCGTGCAGGTTATTTCTGGCCAACGTTGTTCAAAGATTGCATTTATGCGGTTCGGAAATGCCACAACTGTCAAATTTTTGATCGAAAAATGCGCGCACCACCCGCTCCTCTTCACCCTATAATTGCTGTTGGTCCTTTCACAAAATGGGGTATCGATTTTATCACATGTAACCCTCACTCGGCCGGGGGGCATGCCTATATTATTCTCGCAGTAGATTATTTTACGAAATGGGCCGAGGCGATGCCTACATATTCAGCCGACGGCAAGACTGCTGCAACATTCGTATTTAATCACATAATTGCTAGGTTCGGTGTTCCTCAAGCTATTATTACGGATCATGGAAGCCATTTTCGGAATATAATGATGACTGAATTAACAGAACAACTTGGCCTACGCCATGATAGTTCCACTCCGTACTATCCTCAAGCAAATGGTCTGGTTGAAGCCATTAATAAAGTTTTAGTCACCATGATAAAACGAATTATTGGTATTCATAAGACGAATTTGCATTCCATGTTATTTTCAGCGCTTTGGGCATATCGAACTTCAGTCAAAACATCAACGGGTTTCACTCCTTTTCAACTGGTCTACGGTTTGGAAGCTGTGCTGCCGATTGAATGCGAAATACCGTCACTAAAATTAGCCGTAGAATTACTTCCAGCTACGTCTGAAGAGGAAAAAAGTTTCTTGTACTTAGCCCAATTAGATGAGAATCGACAAAGTGCTGCAATAGCAAACGAGGCTCATGTTAAAAGGATAAAAGCTCAGCATGATAGAAATGTGACCCCTCGAAATTTTTCAGAAGGAGACCTAGTTTTACTTTATGATCAAGTTAATGACAAGCTAGGAGCTGGAAAATTCGTGCCTATGTGGCATGGTCCTTACATTGTGAAACGAAAGTTAGCAAAAGGGGCCTATGAGTTAATAGATTTTGACGGTGTCCCTTTGGATAAACCCAGAAATGGGCTTTATCTAAAGCGATATTACGCTTAAATGAGGTGTGGAGATTTTTTGTTAGTTTAGATTTCTTTACTGCTGGTGTGTTTTAGATTAGAAAAGTGTGCCTAGTTTAGAAGTGTGTTTTTGTCACTATGATTGCTTATCTGAGTTTTACTCTTGATATTGCAGATGTCGACGTCTCTTCAAACCTACATTGGTTTTGCTGATGGTGCTTGTCGTAGTACACGGAATATTTCTTCCGCAGCTTGGGTTATCTATTCACCCTCTGACGAGTTAGTATCCATGCATGGGGTAAGCCTTGGTCAAACAAAAAATAACATTGCCGAGTATAGTGCAGTGATTGAGTTATTATCTGAGTCCATATCATTTGGAATTCGGAGTTTGATTGTAAGGTTGGATTCTGAACTTGTTGTATTACAGCTTAATAGGGTTTATACCATTAGAAATCCGGTGTTATTACGGTTATTTTTGAGAGTTCGTCTCTTGGAACGTGAATTTGATTACATTGAATATCAGCATATTCCAAGACATTTAAATACATTAGCAGATTCAATTGCTTCTAGTATGATAAATAAACATTTGCAATAATTAAAAGCAGTAAAACAAACAGCATTCACATATGTATACAGATAGCCGTCAAAATAGTGATATATATCATAGGAGTGTGTTCAAAAAATATACGTCGTCTTCGATCATAGGTTGGAAACACCTTATGATCGGCAAAAATGATAATACAAAAGTACAAAAATGAGTCTACACGATCATCCCATCACTGATGATGATCTCGATAGGAAACAACTGCTCGGGCCACCCTGCATAGGAACCTCCTGAAAGGTCCTGGGACTCCAATCACATATCTTTGTAGCCTGAGAGGGATGTCATCTATGCTGGTCTCTGGTATATCTAGAGTCAGGCGCTCTAGATGATGCTCCAAATCAGTCAAAATCTCTACTGATTGGCCTGCTGGGGCTGGTGCAGGCGCAACTGGTTGTCTCCTCTCGAAAGGTTGGAGATGAGCTGGTCGTTGTGGACCTACGTCTATATTCAAAAAAATTTTGGTTATTAGTTTTCTAAGACAATAAGAAATTAAAAAAAAAAAATTAGAACTTAGCAAACATTGAAAAATGTTTTACCTGAATCATCCCACTGTTCCCCTGCAGGGAGAGACATCTCTCTATCGCCGCGGAAATCCATCCCGGCATACGGAAAATCCTCTATCATGAAAACTTGGCGATCCAGCCAACGAAAATATGAAGCAGGGAATCGTACAATCTCAGTGCCCTCAATAGCATGATGGGCCATCAGCGCGGACCAGCGAACCATTCTCAGTTCTCGAGGTCGACCGGCATCAACTGCAATACTCTGTGGAGCTAATTGAGGAATCCTCTCCAAAGCAAAAGAAACGACGATGGATCCGTATCCAAAGTTTTTTAGTTTCCCGGTTTTTTCTCTAGTAAGTTGGCCTTTTATATTGGCCAACACAGCTTCGCACCAGTTGAAGATGGTGTCGCGAAAACAGTCCACTGCAACACGCATTTGGGAACCAGTAGCTACATGAAGCGTGGCGCTCCCACATAGTTTGGTAACAGTGAATGCTATAACCTTCAGTTCAGGACGGATGATATGTTTTATGTCAATCCGTTTGTCCCGAGGATTTGCCTGATCATTGCAAAATTCGAGTTGAAGACTAGCGACAGTCTGGCCACCTGGCCTAGTCCCAAACAAGGATACATGTTCACCCCTTTTGGACAAACCAGTCAAAAAATATATATCCTCCAGCTCAATTTCGAGCCGGTGGCCACCAATGAAGAAACACTGGTCCTCCACGTGCCATCTGTCTACCAACCATGTTAAGAGTTCCACTTGTGCCCTCATGCCAGAGATGGCCCAGAATTTGTATAAGCAGCATGCTTTTAATGCCCTTTGTGTGGGCAAATGAAGTATTGCAGCTTCATCCACTTCCTCATGCTCCCTTTCTCGCAAAATAAGCATATTGTTAATCCTGCAACACAAAATAAGGCAAATTAGAATGATTTCATTTGAGAAATTTTGGCAGAAAAATGAGAAAACCGTGTTTTAAAAATGACCGCGTGGGTACCGCACCTGTTCTTTGTAAACAGAGCGTAGCTCCACACGCGAGATGTGTGCCGGGTGCGGTACCCTCGATTTTTTCCCGTTTAGAAAAAATCGGGGTCCGCAGGTAACCTGTGTCCCGCCTGCGGACCCCGCGGGCGCATTTTTGAACCAATTTTTTGCCCTAAAAAATCAAACTAAAGCCTAAAAATGAATTTCAAACGGATGAAAAACAAGATAAGGAGGTCGTGGATTACCTGGGGCTGACGATTTTTGATTCCAACGGTTGAATTTTCCAGAATCTTCACGGGAACTTTTTAACCAAAATCTTTTTACTTTTCACTCTGCAACTGAACGGTAAAAATGAAATAGAAAAAGTCCTTTTTATAAGTTTTTTCGAATGAATGAATTTTTAATTTATTTATTTTTCACTTTAAAAGGGATATTTTTGAAAGCATTTTTTACTTATCTTAAACAGGTATGTGTAATGTTTTGAGTTTGTGTGCAGAAACAGGATTTTTCAGGTGAAATGATCGTTTTTCAACAAAGAGCATACTTTTATCACTTTTTCGGACTCTTTCAAAAATTTTACGAAAAAGCGAAACCTTGGAGTCCTCTTTTAAGCCCTTTTCAGACTCTCTAAATATGAAAAGATTGCCGAGTAGTTGACTATTCGAACTCGTTAAAGTAAATTAACAGTCGTCCCTTCAGTATAAGTTTACCCCTTTTACGGACTGAAATGGACTATTTAAGAAAAAGGTATACGTTGACTAAATACGGTCAATAGAGTTCTCTCTCGCATTATTTTATCCTTTTTCGGGCTCGAGAGACTAAATTTACGAAAAAGAACACCCATGGAGTTTTCTTAAGTTTTTCTTCTGACTCCCTAAAACTGAAAAACACCGAGTTTCTCCTATACTGGACTCGTTAAAACTTAACAGTAAAGGACATGTTTAATTTTCAACAGGAATGAACCACTCCTTCTTAAGGTTCGAATTTTAAACTAAGTTGGACTCATCCGAAGGATGAGCTTATAATCAAGCAAATGTTATCCTCCTCAAGCTTGTCAAAAATAAAGAGGTACTTGCCAGAAATGGTGGGGGAAAAGAGAGAAAAATGGGCGTGTTTGTTGTATTTTAATCTTTGAAAACTCAGTCAACCACTCTTGGACACGACACTTATATTCACCTGGGTTGGGAAATCTTTTGCCTAACAGTTAATCAAACCACATTGAAAGTTTTCAGCCGATTTCTGGGTATTAGCTTTGGGTCAATTGTCTCCAAGCCATCTGCAGTGTCGTTATGTGTCCAAGAGAACAGTTCAAATAAAACCATTCATCTGCAAAATATCTGTCATCCATCTTTGACCATCCCTGAGTCAGTCCTTGCCAATATATTTTCAAAACTTGATCTATGATTTCGTGTTGTGGGTTTACCTACGACAGATCACTTTCTATCGACATCAGCACATTATCTAGGAAGATGATCCAGAAATCGTCAGTACCTTGAAATCTGCATGCCTCAATGGCAGGTTTCTCGCTTTCGACGACAGGTTGTATCATTGACCTTCGATCGAATGACTCCGTGACTTGTTCGACTTCAGCTCATTCATTCAAATTTCATGGATTGTGCTGAGTACTTTGAGAACCATTGACATTACTGGTGGTTTCTCTCACACTTGTTAACAGTTCACATCATTGACTGGTAATCAAGTGGTTTCTACCATGTTCGACTTCGACACATTCATTCACATGGATAGAATCGTACTGGTTCGAGGTGCGGAAATCAAGACCCTGGATCTAGTTTCCACCATTCAGGCTACGAGGAATTTTGTTGTCATCTATACAGTAGACTATTGATAAACAGATGGTTGCGTCCATACTGTGTCTACATATATCTGTACTATGATGTATTCAAAATCATTCCTGTATCAGAACGATTTCAGTTAGTTTATAGTTAGTTTTTATCTGAGTATGGGAATGCCTACCTCAGTGATGACATATACATATATATATATTGCATTGAATGTTTTTACAGGTACCGACTGGGGTGTCCACAGGATGATCTTTGAAATGATAAAGTACTGCACTCTTCATATATGACAGACTACAGCTTCATCTATTCCAGACTTTGCACTTTAGGGGGAAATTTGTTACACTGAAAACTGTCACCTTGACATTCTGCTGACTGTATGAGCTCATTATTACTCATACTTCCTCCTTTTGCAAGTCCAATATACCAGCTCCTCATATCAAGCTTCAAAATCAGAAGAAAATCCTTAAAATCCCATAAGAATTGGTATCGCACTTTCTCTATGCATTCCCTGCGGTCCCGCACCTAAATCTCAGCCTGCCTGCGAAACCATACCGCACGTTCTTTGTGTAATGGGTGCGGACCTCTGTAAAACATAAAAAGGCGAGAAAATGAAGATAAAAAAGTGAATTCCAGGTGAATTCTAGAAGATTCTAGACGAGAATTTTCGGGAATGAATACGCTTTGAGAAGGTTCATGCATCCCTCACTTGATGGAGCTAACCCCTTGATGTAAGGAGCTTATCCCTTTGAAGGAGGATTCTATCCCTTCATATTTGGAACAAGAAACCTCCTCTTTTCCACTATAAAAAGAGGCCTTGGGTAGCCTCAAAGGGAGTTCAAGCTTATGAGATTTGAAGTTAAATGTTGTTGAGATTTAGACTTAGTTAACTAAGACTTTCTGTGAGGTTAAATCACTCATCTCCATTTGTCTTAGTTCAAAGAGTGCAATGCTTGTCAAAGTAAAGGAGATTCCTGCTTCGGACCCCGGGAGGACCTGCACAACATCAAGGCATAGGTTGTAAAGGTTTTCTATCTTTAAAGTTAATACAAATATACTCATTTCTCTCATTAAACTGTCAATTCATGGTTTATTTCATAAATTCCTTGATCATTATGATAAGTATGATTTGTGATAATATCTATACAGGTGCTGCTTAATCTTTTTGCTTGTTTGTGACTGTAGATTCACGAGGAATGTTCTTTCAGTGCACGGGAAGGACTTCAACGAACTCAAGCAAGCGTTGGACATAAGGTAGGCTTCACACCTATATAGTGTTTTTATAAATCTTATATGCTTAGAGAGAGATTAGTATAATTGGCTGTTTGTTGCTAGTTACCTTTTGTACTAGAGAGATCGGTCTTGTCTGCAAGACGGATTAATCTACACAACAGGCCACCTTTGGAATTTTTATTGGCCTCATCATTTCCATGTGATCTGCATGTAATATTTCCCCTTGTAGGAGCCATGTCCTGCATACATATGGTAAGATAATGTGCCAAATCAGAAAAATAAAATTGCTCCACAAGATTAGATTTCTTACCATACAAGTCTCCCACACACATAGAGTTAGGCATGGGATTTTCTCCTCTTTTGAGAGAAGAAAGAGATGGTTGAAATGTCTTCTAAAAAATATCCCTTGGATGCCCCATCTCCACATAGCTATTGAGCTCTTGGAAGTGCTGATGTAGTTCCTCCCAATCATAATGCTGATGTAGTTCTTCCTCCATACCCTCCGAATCAAAACTCTTCAAGATTAGGGAGTAGATCTTTGATGACTGCATGTAGCTGGAAAGGAACTCGTGTGCTCTGTGTAGTATCTCTTGCTTCAGCTTAGAGGCTTGAGACAAGAATAATTTACCAAGATGATAGATGACCCCTTCATGGACCAAATAGCCTCCTCCTTGCTTTATGCCATCTAAGATCATCTCAGTGTGCATATCTTTGGAGTACTTCACAAGGAGTTGAGACCTCCAATATGGATCTACACTTCTCAACAAGGACAGTGCTGTTGATGCATCTGTGGTGGTGCTTGCCTTGTTGCTGCTTATGTCTTTGGCACTATGCATGCCAAATTTGTTTGTTGGAAGGCTGATCCTCCCCCTTGCTTCCTCCCACAACGTTGTGACTCTTTCTTCCATTGTTTCAGAACTTGATGAAGCTTTCCCCACAGAATCTAATGGCACCCCAAGTGGCTTTCCATGATTTAGGAATGTCCCTTGCAGCATTCTCATAAACATGAGAGAGGGAACTGTGAGGTCCCTACCCCCACTGCACAATTCCATCTTTGTTGTGTGGGTAGAAGCATCAATTGAAGGGTAGGTGTGCATGCCTTGAATGATTTGTTGTTTCCCACTCTTCAAATCCACCCATTCCATCTACAAGGCCTTCCAATCAATGGTGAATTTTCCCAAATTAATCAACCACTGGACACCCAAGATGATGTTTGTCTCTGGTATGTCCACTACAAAGAAGTGGTCCTCCAAAGTGTAGGTCCCCATAGTCACAGAAAGTGATGGAAAATACTGCATGCACTGCATAGTTCTATCTCTTAGAACCAAAACAAATACCCCATCAAAAGTATCAATAAGGATCCCTCTCCTTTGCAAAAAGTGAGCATCAATAAAATTGTGGGTTGCCCCACTGTCAATCAGAATAGATACTCTTTGGTTCATAACTGGACCTTGCACTCTAAGAGTCAAATACTTGGGCACTCCCCTCAACAAATCAAGAATCCCACTAGTTGGAGCAAATTCTCCCTCTTCTTCTCTGGATGATTATGGATCCTCTTCCTCATCATCACCACCTCCTCATCATCACCAGTGCTGTGACCTCTCCTAGGTCCATCATTTCCCTCCTCCTCCTCACAATTGGAGAAGACTTCAATATAGTGTGCTCTTCCTGCAGAAAATCTATGTCCTGGTACCCATGGCTCTTGACAAGTGAAAAATAAGTTATTTTTCCTCAACTCCCTCCAGAGATCATTGTCAAGAAGCTTTTTCTAGTGATCTATCCTTGGGTGGAGCAACTTTCCCCTCTTTCCCTTTAGAGGAGTGAGTGGCTTTGCTTGGTGTTGTCGTTCCTAGAGACAGCCTAGAGTTGTGATAGACCAGTGCCTAGGACATCTTATATAGAAAAGAGCATATGGTATAACAGAGGAAGTTATCAGTAAAAATCTCTCATGCTATCTCTTTTAAAACAAGGAATACTAATATGAATGGGACCAAGACCTTCAGAAACTAACACATAGAAAGGAATATTGTAGAGGCAACATGAAAAAATCCAATATAAAAGAAACAGACAATTCAGAGACAGCTCACTGTAAAGAGGGCCGATTCAGAAATACCTCATAGAAATAAGTTATCAGAAGGTGTATGTAGTGAATGGAATATTGGGAGAATATTAGTTATCATTGAGTTGATATCCAGTTACACAATACCACCATGCATGGGCTTACCAATCTAAGAATTCATACACGACAATAGAATTTTAAAAACACCCTCCCAAAGAAACTAATATAGCAGAAATATGGTTTAGATGAATAGCGGAATAGAATATCATGCATGAGCCATATTTAAAGTGCTTGACTAATTCGAGCATGGGTATCAACTAGGATAAATCCATACCAAAAATTAGTGAGCCACTCGCATTCCAAAACATGATACAGGAAAGATGGGTGAAATGAAATGATCTATTTAAACAACACATAAGAGAAAGTTACAGACTGTGAAATACCAAAGACCAGAATCCTCTTTAACAGATGGAACTCCTCCTCACTGAGACCCTATGGGCTCTGAGCCTTCATACAAGATGTTCTACAATATGTATACAAAAATCCTTTCACTGCATAATTTTCTGATAAAATATGGAACCCCCAAAATCATCTGTTCTTTGGGAGCTTTATAGGAGAACAAGAAAGCTCGAAAAAGGGAGTAGGTGATGTACATTTAATTGTCTCATTAAAACAAAATGGCGGAGACATGCACGCCCATACTGCTCGATGAATTTGTAATGCTGTTTGTACCCTGTGGCCTGCTAACTGAAATAAATGCACTGGGTAGAAATCTCTCCAGGAACACGGCAAAGCAGTAAAATCACATAAACATTCCATCCTTTCCTGAAATAAAATGGTGTTGAAAAGAAATCCTTGAGTTATTTTATCTGTGAAGGGTACTCTCTGCCTTCCAAAACCCAGAATTACGGCTGAAAATATTCAATGTTGAACATTGAATTCCTCGATCATTCACTGATATTTCCCTGCTGCTCCGTTTAATATCTTAATCTGCGAAATCGACGCCTTGAATGTCCCTGCGGGGTTTGACGGATTTTAACCCTGCTTATTTATTGGAAGTCTTGTCGATTTTCCTTCTCAGGAATTTCTTCATAATTCAGCTCTAAAAAATGGTCCTTTTGACGTGCTCTCTATCACAGTAATAGAGACGGTGAATCATGATAGTTTTCCACCGCTGTAAACCTGTAAAACCCGCAAAATCGTCAGGAAAAAAAATTCATGGGGATGGCGATGTAGTGGGGATGACTATGTAGCAACACGGCATGATGAAATGGTGGAAAAATGAGATGTGATGACGAAAAATGTAGTGGAACTATGGCGGACGGACTGGGCAGAGGTTTTTAACGTAAAACAAGTGAAGATTTGACTTATGACTGGAATGTATACGGGAGGAGGAAACATGTGACACACACGTGGAACGGGTGACATGGAGGAAGACCGAGTCAACAGCGGAGCATGCAAATGATCTGGACCGTTCGATCTCAAGACGAGATCAACGGCTAAAACTGCATCGCAGGGCGATAGACTGTGGGCCAGGGGCAATGTACACTTGGATTAACACCTGTGCATCTTCGTAGTGCGATAACTGTTGGATGAAGACCCCTAGATCGGACGGCTATGATGCATATCACTCCGTATCTTTTTCCAAACAATAACATGCGATGGAGAGTGATTTTGGAACTGTACACAGAGATACGCGGCGAGCGATGTATGAAATCGCTCTGGATTGAGAAATACCGCCCGCCTCCGAAAGGCGGTGTGATAGATATTGGGCAGATTTTGAACAGTGGAAGCGGGGCGGGGACCACCGAGACGGATAGGCTGTGAAACCGTTGATTTAGCAGGATGATCAAACAGTTGGACTATGATCAGATGGGCAAACGGAGTGGGGACCATGTGCGCGATGGGGTTGCACAGGTCGTTGGATCTGCGTAGATCGACGGTTAATACTGCTTCCGATATACATTTGTGATAAGCACCTATTGGACTAGCTCCTAGTTTTTACTTCCGGTCGCGTGGAGAAAAAGATAGAGGGGGCTAGGACAGAAAGGGCTAGGCTTTAAAGATTTTCAAACATGGGTTTTTCGAACCTTTTGTGCAATTTTGAAGCTGGGAGGAGGTAATGATAGGTGGAAAACAGATTTTTCAGGGCAAAAGAGGGGTTCTGAAAGGTTTAAGCCAAAATGCTTATCAAAATTTCAATAGGATGCTGATATGATCAACATTGGATCCACCTGGGGACGACATGTTCATCCCTGAGCATGTTGAGGACTTCGCAGACCCTCTGATAATATTCTGTGCAAACTCTGCTCTTCAGCACTTCTACATTTCCTTTCCATAATTCATCACGATACCCACATTATTTCAAACAAGAGTGAAAACAAACTAATATACAGTATAATACTTCAGGCTATCTCTGCCTGAATTAGAACTGGAAGTATCGTTTAAGAAACTGACCATTTACAGGGGCATTAAGCAAGTCACCTTGTAAATTTTCCAACTTGAAAGTATTGTTACCTCCTTGTTCCACAATCTTGAAAGGACCGAACCAAAGTGGGTCGAATTTACCATGTTTTCCTTTTTCAGCCCTCTGGATATCCCACCTGAGTACTAAATCACCAATCTACAGATTTCGGTCCTTTGCATGCTGATCAAAAAGGTATTTCATCTTCTCCTGATACTCTGTCAGCCTTTGATTCACTTGGCTTCGAGTTTCCTCCAATTCTACCAGCTGATTTATTCACCTGATCATATCATCAGGCTCTTCTTGAATTTCCTGCATGAATCAGGCTACTGGTAGGGCTAATTGAATAGGAAATACTGTTGCCCTCCCATATGCCAATTCATATGGGGATTTCCCAGTTGCTCTCTTGCTGGTAATTCTATTGGCCCATAGAGCAAATTTCAATTGGGAATCCCAATTTTTCTGATTTTCATTTATAGCCTTATTCAATGCTCTCACCAGGGTTTTATTGGAAGACTCTACCAAGCCATTTCCCTCTGGATAATAGGCTGTAGAGTGACTTAGTGTGATGTTATACTGCTGACAGAAACTCACAAACTTTGTAGACTTGAAGGCCTGGGCATTATCAGTCACTATTCTGGCAGGGCAGCCAAACCTGGATATGATGTTTTCCTCCATGAATTTCATTATCACAACATCGGTAGCATTCCTTGCAGGTATGGCTTCCACCCATTTAGTGAAATAATCAGTGGCTGTTAAAATCCACTTATGCTGACCACTTGATGGAGGATTTATTTCACCTATAAAATCAATTCCCCATTGTCTGAATGGTTCATCCATGTGCACAGGAATCATGGGAAGAGGTGTCAAATTTTTCCTTTCAGAAAATTTCTGACACTTTTCACAAACTCTTACCTGGGCAAAAACATCTCCAAAAAGCTTGGGCTAGTAAAAACCAGCCTTCATATTCTTGTGAGTAGTGGCCCTCTAGCTGTAATCACCCCCACATATCCCTTCATGAAATTCAGCTATAATACTTTCTACCTCATCCTCTGTGAGACATAGGAGTAGGATACCTGAGGGATCTCACCAGTACAGCCGGCCATTGGCGACTATGTACTTCTGTGATTTCAATCTTAGTGTTCTGTATTTAGCTTTATCACAGCTTGGAGGGCAGCTGAGTGTGAGGAGATATTCTAATATCTCTTTTTACCATTGAATGGTGAGGTATTTGATATGTGTTTCCGGAGTAGCTACCCCAATTCCCTGTCGTTCTTCTTTCTCCTCAGATACCTCACTTGCTATTATGGACAAGTTTATACCCAAAGCTTGATAGTTTGATTCAGACAGGATCTTGGCCAACCCTTGTCCTTTTATCAGCTTAGTAGGGTGGATGTCTAAGTCATACTCTTGTATCTTAGCAATCCACTTCCCCCTTTTTCCTTCACTATCCCCCTGAATGAGAATATCTTTTACAGTAGCTGTAGGCACAAATGCAGTGATATGGGACTGTAAGATATATACGCGGAATGCTTTGAGGGATTTCACTAGGGCATATGCTTGCTTTTCTAATATGTTGTACTTTAATTCTGCATCTCGGAGCACCTGACTAAAGAAAGCTATGGGTTGCTCATATCCCTCCTCATTTTTCTGCAATAAAACTCCTGCTATTGTATGAGGTGATTCAAAAGAAAAGATCATGAAAGGTTTAGCATAATCTGGTCCAGCTAGCACAGGGGCTTCTACAAAAGAATTTTTTATTCTGGCAAATGCCTCTCGTGATTCCTGGGACCATTTAACTTCATTATTATTTTTCAGCATGTCAGTTATATGTCTAACTATTTCAGCATAGTTAGGGATAAACCTTCTCATGAAATTGATGCACCCTAGGAATACTTGTACCTCTTTCTTATTTCTGGGAAAAGAAATACCATTTATAACCTCTACCCTCTTAGGATCTATCTTCACCCCATATTTTGTTACAATGTGTCCCAAAAGTTTTCCCTCTTCTAATGCAAATAAAGACTTTTAAGGATTTAGAGAGAGACCAAACCTTCTGCATTTCTCAACGGTTCTACGTAGATTCTCAATGTGCTCAGTATCATTCTTTGAAAATACAGTGATATCATTGAGGTAGACCACCAAGAATTTATCTTGTTCCCCAACAAAAGCAATGTCCATGGCCCTCTGAAAAGTGGCCCCCGCATTAATCAATCCAAAAGGCATCCTGGCATACATAAATGTACCCCATGGTGTGGTGAAAGCAGTATTCTTTTGATCTTCTGGAAGTACAACCACCTGGTTATAACCAGAGAATCCATCCATCATTGACATCCTAGAAGCTCCAATCACCTTCTGCAGGATATGATCCATCTTAGGCAGTGGATAATTATCCTTTAAGGATGCTCTGTTTAGATTTCTGAAATCCACACACAACCTTATTTCCCCATTCTTCTTCCGGACAGGGACTAGTTTTGCCACCCATTCAGAGTACCTTAGTGGTACAATTATTTTGGCCTTTAACAACTTCTTAATTTCCTTCTCAATATACGGAAGCAGCAGGGGATTTATTTGTCTGAGTTTCTGCTTATGAGGCTTTGCATCTCCCTTCAGTGGAATTTTGTGTTGCATAATACTAATGTCAAAATTTTTCAAATCCTGATAGGACCATGCAAACACATCTTTGTAAGACTGAAAAAATTTATGATATAGCCTTTTATATTCTTCTGGGACTTTCTTGGAAATTTTTACAATTTTGGGGTCAGCCTCAGTACCAAGATTCAGGTCTTCTACTTGATTTTCTTCTACCCCTTTGCCCGGCTACAGTGGGCCATCATTTTTATCAAATAATCTTTCTAGGGGCACTAGCCCTCTAGGTATAATGTTTCCCTTTAACTGCAACACCTTATTACCTGCCACTTTCTCCTCCCAATTTATTTCTAAAGTTTCTTCAGACTCACCTCCTTCTTCAACATCAATATCCATATTGGAGAACTCCCCCATTGTTTCCAGGAATATCTTCATTTTTTCTTCATCTTCAAATACCTGCTAGTGTTTGATGTTGTCTAGGATTGACGGCCGATAACGCACCTCAACTTCATATCTTAAAAGAGGGTTCTAAGGTGGTCGAAATGTACTAGCAGCCACAGCAAGGGAATCAACCATCCTATTATGTTCTCGAGGCATGAACTGGATATTTAATGCCAATAATAAATTTTCCACCATGTCCCAAACTTCATTCATGTAAACCCTCAGTCGTGGATGTTTGGTTTGACACTGATTCCTAACTTGTCTAACCACCAGTTCTAAATCTCCCAGAACTTTTAAACTTTTTATGTTCATGTTCCTGGCTGTCTACAATCATAATAGAAGTGCTTCATATTTAGCCACATTATTAGTAGCTTCATATTCAATTTTGAAAGACAATGGAACCCATTTTCCTGTAGGAGAAATCAACAGTATTCTAACTCCATTACCTTCTCTTGAATTTGCTCCATCAAAATGAAGTGTCCAGATTCCTGCTTTATGGTTCTCTAAGGGCTGCTCAGTCTTGATCTGACAGAAGGATGGTTTATGAGTATAATCTTGATCCTCTTCCAGCATCAAGCATGAGAAATCTCCTTCTTTACTGTAGACTGGTGAATTTACAAAGTTGTCAGCCCTGGTCACCATCTTGACAAATCTAGTCTCCCTGTACAACCTCCTCTCTTGGCCACCAAAAAATAGGATAGTAGCATATGTTAAATCCAACTTAATTGACCCACCAATTTTTGTTCCCCGGGACCTTGATAACAACATACCAAAACGAGCTGGGATGTTGGCCACCACGATGTCCATTACCACACTTTTTGCTGGGATTTGGGCCAAATTGAACACCAAATCTTTGATCATCCCCAATAATTTAACTCTTTTGGAGTCAAATGAATAGAGGTCTTTGTATGGACGAGTAATTTGTAATCCTATTTGTTCCATGACTAAAAAAGGAAATAGATTATGGGAAGCTCCAGAATCTAGCATACAATTATGTAATAGCAAGTCATGAATCACTAGAGACACATAAAAGGGAGGAGTAGAAGCATCTAATTCCTCAACATGTGGACCAAAGACAACCATGGGTCTTTCTTCTTAAAGGTTGTGACTATCTGGAGTGAGTATAGCTTCTGGAGGGAGCATGAAAGAGGTGACTTGGGATTGATATGCGGGTTGCTTTAATAGTTTAGTCAAGGGGACTGGAATTTTGAATTTTTCTAGTTCCTTTTGCAGACTGAAAATAGGGGAGGATTTTTCTATTACAACCTCTTTTGACTCTTTATTTTCAGCTGAGGGTTTAACTTGTTTTGACTTATATTTGGTATTAGGGGGAATGACTACCTTTGAAGAGGAAGGAGTTTGATCATTAGACTGCAAAGGTTTGTTTAGAGGGCCCTTACCTTTGTCTGTGACTTTCTGCATTGTAGACTCCTTCTGAGCAGGTGCTTCCTTCTGGGGTTACTCCTCTTCCTGATCTTGAGTATGAGTCCTCTTCCTAGAAGATCTGAGATCATATCTTCTATTGAACTGTGTTTGCATGAAATCAACAAATTTTTTTCAATAATGATCAACTTCTTCTTCTTCTATGTCTCTGGTCTTTTCTTCTTCTTGCAATGAGCACTCATCTCCATCATTTCCTTGCAAAGGGCATTCTTCTCCATCACTATTTGAAAAGGAAAGATTTTCATCTTCAATTCCATAGGCAATGTCTTCAGTAGAATCATCTACTGGACCTTCTAGGTACAATGGGTGTGGTACCTAATCCTGTTGCTCCTTTGCTTCCCTTGGTAATATTTGCAGGGGTGGTTTCCTGTACTGAGGATTGTAACCTCTGTTTTGAGCATTGTGGAAATTCTTGGGGGCTGAATTATTGGTCTCCAATTCAAGCTTGACCATCTTACTAGAAAGGTTCTTGATCATTCTGGTCATTTCTTCAATTCTGTCATTGGTTGAATCTCTGTCTTGGTAGGAGGTAGATACCTCCTCTTTTCCCCTTCTTATAGTATCTTGTTCAGATTTTCCTTTTGATTTGCCAGTGGAGGAAAAGTTTTCTTCCAACTCTAGTGCATCTGACTAAGCATCATACAACATGGCAGGCTTTCTTTCTCTAAGAGAGAAACCAAATTATGAATCAAAGGCTGCTACAAAAACAACTATAGCAGCAGTTTAATGAGGTTTCATATTAGCAGGGAGACTCATATACAATTTATTAAATCTTTTGATAAATTCTTACACTCCTTCATTATGTCTCTTCTTGATTGTATTGAACTTAGTAAGACAATGTCCATGGTCTTTATTCTCTCCCCATTTTCTGAGAAAAGTATCTTCCATTATTTCCCAAGTGGTAATAGAATGACTTGCCAATGTCTTAAACCATTTTCGAGCTTCACCATCCAGAGATTAGAAAAATAGCCTCAAGACCATGTCTAAATGTTCCACATTAAAATTATCTGCAAAATCACAAAAGACCTCAAGATGTTTTTGGGCATCAATATCGTTTTCCCCATTGAATCTGGGTAAAATCTTTAAATAATCCTGTGGCAATTCATTCAACACTTGGGGTAATGCCAGAGGAGCATATTTATTTAGCAAGAAGCCTGGAACATTTTCCATTGGAGGGGGTGGAGGTAGTGCAATAGTTTGATGAGTAAGAGGGGGAGGAGGAGGTGGAAGTGGAGTATGAATAATAATAGGAATGTAATGAACAACAAGCTGAGGTGTTGAGGGGAATAACGATCTATTAACAGCAAATACTTTAGTGACTTCTTTAACCTCTTCAACCTCAGGAGTAGGGTGGAAATTATCTTTATTTCTGACACCTCCTTGAGGTGGAATATCTGAATAATAGTAATCAGTATCTTCCACAGTGGAGTCGGGAACTAGCTCTTGAGCTTCTTGAGAAGAAGAGGATGGAAAGTGTTGTGTAACCAGCTCCAAAAAGAGAAGAAAAGAGATATGAACGCCTTAGAAATAAGCCACTTCGAGGGGGCAACCTCCAATACATTACATAAATGAACAATTCTTGGATGATACAATTCACAAAACCTCCTTTCTATATATAGGAGTCCATGGGGCCATAATGTAATCCTAGTGGGCCACGATGTAATCCTAGCCGACCTAACAATAATAATTTAAGGGCACAATAATAACAAAATGGGGGTTACAAGGGTACAATAATAACAATAAGGGGTTTACACTAACAATAATAAGGGCTATACTAGTGATATAGGGACCTAACATGCCCCTCTCCTTCAAAAAAGTGTTGTCCTCAACACTTGAGTAGCTCCGGGTGCTTCTGTATAAAATTCTCATCCTCCCATGTAGAATCTTCGGTGGGTAAGTTCTTCCACTTGATGAGATACTCTGAAATTGATCGATTCCGTAGTTGTCGAGTTCTTGTTTCCGTGACCGCTTCAGGTTCCAATATGATTTTTCCTTCCTCATCAAGTTCTGGAAATATTGTTTGAACTGGAAGATTTTCACCTATAACCTTCTTTAAGCATGAAACATGGAAAGCTGGATGCACTCGTGAAGAAGCGGGAAGCTCCAATTTGTATGCCATAGTACCAATCTTTTGCAACACCTTGTAAGGACCATAGTACTTTGGTGATAATTTATTATCCTTCTTTGCTTGCTTGAGGGACATTTGTTTGTATGGTTGTAGCCGTAAAAATACCCAATCTCCTACATCAAAACTTCTCTCGCTACGATGTTGATCTGCTTGTTGTTTCATTCGATTTTGTGCCAAATTCAGGTTATCCTTTAAGAGTTGGAGAACTTCTTGCTGATGCTCGATGTGATCTTCCACTGCTTGAACCTTCGAATTTTCCCTTAAAGATGATGTAATGGATGGTGGATGATATCCATAAAGTTCCATAAATGGGGTCATTTTTGCTGCAGTATGGAAGGAAGTGTTATACCACCATTCAGCAAGAGGTAACCACTTGACCCATTGTGTTTGTTTATCAGATACAAAACAACGAAAATATCCTTCCAAACATTTATTTACGATCTCAGTTTGACCATCAGATTGAGGATGATAAGATGAGCTATGAGCTAATTGAGTACCCAAACAAGAAAATAACTCCGTTAAAAAATTTCCAGTAAAAATGGGATCTCTGTCGCTCACAATAACCCTTGGGCTTCCATGTAGCTTTTGAATTCTGTCCATAAATGTAGTAGCAACTGTACTTGCTTTAAATGGATGAAATAATGCACAAAAGTGTGCATACTTGGTAAGTCTATCAACTACCACCATGATGACACTCTTTCCTTCGGACTTAGGTAAACCTGTGATAAAATCCATTGAAATCTCCTCCCAATGTTGACCTGGAATGGATAAAGGTTGTAGAAGTCCTGGGGTCTTAATTGTTTCCACTTTATTCTGCTGGCAAACCAAACATTCCGCCACAAACTTTCGAATATCAGATTTAAGGCCATCCCAAAAGAATTCTTTCTTCACCCTGTGGTAAGTTTTTAAAAATCCTGAGTGTCCTCCTAAAGGAGAAGTGTGCAATTCCAGAAGAATCTTTTGTTTTAGTTGGGAATTCTTACAAAGATATAAGCGATCTTTGTACCATAAGGAATCATTTTTCCAACTAAATGTATCGGATGTACTAGGATCTTGCTGCAACTTTTGAATGAGTATCCATACATCTTTGTCCTTCTTCCATTCATCTCTTGCTTCAGTTATCCAATCTGGTTGGATAATAGAAATGGCACAAAGCAATGCTTCCACCTCTTCATTCTTTCTTGAGAGTGCATCTGCAACAACGTTCGGCTTTCCTTTTTTGTAGATTATTTCAAAGTCATAACCCAACATCTTTGTGACCCATTTTTGGCCTCCAATCCAATCTTGAGAGAGAGTTATTAGACTTTTCCCACGATCACCTCTTTGAGATGAGTCGGGAGCTTTGAAAAAGCAATACCTTCCACGGATCATATCTCCAAAAATATTGCGAACCAAGCTCTGAAATGTTTTGATGAATTTCCTCAGGATTTCAGCTTCGCACCATATGAATTTCAGATTCTAAACCTTCGTAGAAAAATTTTTATAGCGCAAATGCCACGATGACCTGTTTAGGAGCCTGAAAAAATACCTGACTTCCACAGATCATATCTCCGAAATTATTGCGAACCAAACTCTGAAATTGTTATACGAGCTTCCTCAGGATTTTTTCTTCGCACCCTAAAAATTTCAGCTTCTGAAACTTCGTAGAAAAAAATTTATAGCGAAAATGCCACGATGACCTGTTTGGAGCATCGAAACCCTAGAATCCAAAGCTCTGATACCAAATGTTGTGTAACCAGCTCCAAAAAGAGAAGAAAAGAGATATGAACGCCTTAGAAATAAGCCACTTCGAGGGGGCAACCTCCAATACATTACATAAATGAACAATTCTTTGATGATACAATTCACAAAACCTCCTTTCTATATATAGGAGTCCATGGGGCCATAATATAATCCTAGTGGGCCACAATGTAATCCTAGCCGACCTAACAATAATAATTTAAGGGCACAATAATAACAAAATGGGGGTTACAAGGGTACAATAATAATAATAAGGGGTTTACACTAACAATAATAAGGGGCTATACTAGTGATATAGGGACCTAACAGAAAGTCTTCTATAGACAATTCATAAATTTCAAAGTGGACTAATTTTCTCTCCCTCCAGTTTCTTCTATGTATAATATTTTCAGGGCCACATTGAAAGTGTCTTTGGCTGAGACGTATCTGACCTCAGGTGTGGCTTTTGAGGAGCCAGGACTGCAAATAGATTTATCAAATAACCAATGTTGAGTCGCCAAGGTGAGGGATCTACAACTTTCAACTCTCCATACTCACCTACTTGAAGAGTGAATTAGATTTTTTCAAGGCCCAGGGATTTATATTTTCTCAACTTCGATCCCCGGCAACGGTGCCAAAAAGATGTTTTCATTCCTAGAGACAGCCTAGAGTTGTGATAGACCAGTGCCTAGGACATCTTATATAGCAAAGAGCATATGGTATAACAGAGGAAGTTATCAGTAAAAAGCTCTCATGCTATCTATTTTAAAACAAGGAATGCTAATTTGAATGGGACCAAGACCTTCAGAAACTGACACATAGAAAGGAATATTGTAGAGGAAACATGCAAAAATCCAATATAAAAGCAACAAACAATTCAGAGACAACTCACTGTAAAGAGGGCCGATTCAGAAATACCTCACAGAAACAAGTTATCAGAAGGTGTATGTAGTGAATGGAATATTGGGAGAATATTATTTATCTTTGAGATGATATCCAGATACACAATACCACCATGCATGGGCTTACCAATCTAATAATCCATACATGACAATAGCGTTTTAAAAACACCCTCCCAAAGAAACTAATATAGCAGAAATACGGTTTAGATGAATAGTCGAACATAATATCATGCATGAGCCATATTTAAAGTGCTTGACTAATTCGAGCATGGGTATCAACTAGGATAAATCCATACCAAAAATCAGTGAGCCACTCGCATTCCAAAACATGATACAGGAAAGATGGGTGAAATGAAATGATCTATTTAAATAACACATAAGAGAAAGTTACAGACTGTGAAATACCAAAGACCAGAATCCTCTTTAACAGATGGAACTCCTCCTCACTGAGACCCTATGGGCTTTGAGCCTTCATACAAGACGTTCTACAAAATGTATACAAAAAGCCTTTCAATGCATAATTTTCTGATAAAATTTGGAACCCCCAAAATCATTTTTTCTTTGGGAGATTTATAGGAGAACAAGAAAGCTCGAAAAAGGGAGTAGGTGATGAACATTTAATTGTCTCATTAAAACAAAATGGCAGAGACGTGCATGCCCATACTACTCGATGAATTTGTAATGTTGTTTGTACCCTGTGGCCTGCTAACTGAAATAAATGCACTGGGTAGAAATCTCTCCAGGAACACGGAAAAGCAGTAAAATAACATAAACATTTTGTCTTTTCCTGAAAGAAAATGGTGCTGAAAAGAAAGCCTTGAGTTATTTTATCTGTGAAGGGTACTCTCTGCCTTCCAAAACCCAGAATTACGGCTGAAAATATTCAATGCTGAACGTTGAATTCCTCAATAATTCACTAATATTTCCTTGCTGCTCCATTTAATATCTTCATCTACGAAATCGGCACCTTGAATGTCCCCGCAGGGTTTGACGGATTTTAACCCTGCTTCTTTAATGGAAGTCTTGTCGATTTGCCTTCTCAGGCCTTTCTTCATAATTCAGCTCTGAAAAATGGTCCTTTTGATGTGCTCTCTATCACAGTAATAGAGACGGTGAATCATGATAGTTTTCCGCCGCTGTAAACCTACAAAACCCGCAAATGCATCAGGAAAACAAATGCATGGGGATGGCAATGCAATCGGGATGACTGTGTAGCAAAGCGTCATGATGAAATGGTGGAAAAATGAGAGGTGACGACGAAAAATGCAGTGGAACTATGGCGGACGGACTGGGCGGAGGTTTTTAACATAAAACAAATGAAGATTTGACTTATGACTGGAATGTATACGGGAGGAGGAAACATGTGAAAAACACGTGGAACATGTGACATGGAGGAAGACCGAGTCAATGGTGGAGCATGAAAATGATCTGGACCGTTCGATCTCAAGACGCGATCAATGGCTGAAACTACGTCGGAGGGCAATGGAATGTGGGCCAGGGGCACTGTACACTTGGATTAACACCTGTGCATCTCTGTAGTGCAATAACAGTTGGATGAAGACCCCTATATCGGACGGCTATGATGCATATCGCTCCGTATCTTTTGCCGAACAATAACGTGCAATGGAAAGCGGTTTTGGAACCGTACATAGAGCGACGCGGCGAGCAAAGTATGGAATCACTCCAGAATGAGAAATATCGCCCGCCTCCGAAATGCGGTGCAATAGATACCAGGCAGCTTTTGAACAGTGGAAGTGGGGTGGGGACCACCGAGACGGATAGGCTGCAGACCGTTGATTTAGTAGGATGATCGGACGGTTGGACTATGATTAGACGGGAAAACAAAGTGGGGACCACGTGCGCGATGGGGTTTCACAGGCTGTCAGATCTACGTAGATCGACAGTTAATACTGCTTCCGATATACATTTGTGATAAGTGCCTATTGGACTACCTCCTAGTTTCGACTTCCGGTCATGTGGAGAAAAATATAGAGGGGGCTAGGACCGAAAGGGCCAGGCTTTACAGATTTTCAAATATGGTTTTTTTGGACCTTTTGTGAAATTTTGTAGCTGGGAGGAGGTAACGATAGGTGGAAAACAGATTTTTCAGGGCAAAAGAGGGGTTCTGAAAGGTTTAAGCCAGAATGCTTATCAAAATTTCAATAGGATGCTGATATGATCAACACTTGGGAAGGTTGCCTTTTCTCTTGGCAAGGCATCTTGGAGATCTCTTGTTCTTTCAATGGCATCATGAAGAGTGGTGGGCTTGGTAGACTTGAACAACCCATGCAAAGGTTCTTCCAGGCCATCAATGAACATATAGACTCTCCTTGCAACTGAAAGATCAGGAACCATTATAGACAGCCTCAGGAATTCAGAGATATAGGCTTCAACATCTCCTGTCTGCTTAAGCTTTGCTAAGCTTATGAAAGGGGCCTCCAGATCCTTCTGATAAAATCTCTCCACTAGTATCCTAGTGAACTCAGCATAAGTGGACACATCGCTGTGCCCCAATGTAGAAAGTCCATGAAACCACCAATTGTGGGCTTCTCCATCAAAATGCAGCACAAAAATCTTAATGGCTTCTGCTTCAGGCACCTTATTCAATTGGAAATATATGTCCAAATTTTCCACCCATGCTTTAGTTGAACAAGAGGGTGATCCATCGAACTTAGGCAAGAATAACCTGCCCATGGTGTGGTGCCTCCCATGAAGGAAACCTCCATCTCTGTACAGCTGCCATGGCCTCCTCCGGTCCTTGAGATGGCAGAAGTATTGAAAGCTTAATTTATCCTTGAACCTTTGAATTTGTGCATAATACTATACAAAGTAGCCTTCCAAAGAGGTTGGCTCTTGAAGCCCTTCATTCTCTATAGCCAAGAAGGTCGGGATTGTAGAGCGTTGTGAGATCTGTGGAACTTGTGGCAAGCTCATAGGTTGTCCAGTCCCATACTGAGACATTTCAGAACTTTCACCTTGATGGAGTCTTCCAAGGGACTCCCTCATTCGATCTATCCTCATCTCCTTTATCTCCTTGGACAGATCTTGCATAGCTTCCAAGAGAGTTTTTGCAAACTCTTCTGCCTCCTTATCTTTATCATTCACCAATTCGGGGGCTTTCCCCTTGTCTTGAATCTTGTCAAGGTCAACAGTAGTATAGTCATACTTTCTATGAATTCTATTCTGGTATCTCCTCTCCCTCTCAGAAAGAGGATCTTCATCTTCAGAATGTAGCATGACTAAGGCTCCAATGCTAGCACATGCTATGCCAAGAGTGGAGGTCCGATACCACTGTAATATTCCTTTTTGGGGATTCTCAGGATTCTATGTCAGAGATGGACTACAAATTAATTTACTAGTTAAAAGAGGGTGAGAACCAGAGGCTACCTGGCCAACTGTAGACTCTGCCTATATAGTTTGGAATAATCCCTTTCAGGAATCTCAACAAGGTCTTCAAAGAAAACGTTGTATAAGCAAATATGAGCAATAATTACGTAGATCAGGGCTAGGATCCCCTCATTTATGCTGTATGTGACTTATATATATAAATTCAGCTGAAAAAAATCAGTTTAGGCACATTAAACAGATCTCCCAAAATGAAGACTAGCTAGAAATCAACCAAAGAGAGAGGCTATTGAAACACAAAAACCCCAGCAACTAGAATTGTGCAGTTTTGACTGAAAATCAGAGGAGGAAAACCAAAGATAAGATAATTTAGAGATATAACAGTAAATCAGATTTATATTTGAGCTTATAGCCTCTACACCAGATTACAAAAGAAACTAGGGCAAAATCCCTTCAGAAATTAGAGATGCAACTAGTAGCAAACTGCAGAAATACATAACAGTTGTTTTACATTACATTTCAGATCTATGACATATGTATGGATGAAACATCAGATCTAATACATATCTGGAAACTATAAGACATTAAGAACAAGATCCAATTGGAGTTACATCAAAAAATTGCATAACAAGCTGTAGATCTGAATTACAAATTGCAGTGCTGCAGAAAACCCAGAAATTTCTAAAGATAAATTTTATTGTTAAAAGAGATCAGATCTATAGAGACATGGATCAGCAACCCAATCCATGGATCACCAAGGGAAGGCAAGCCTTACACCAATATATCTTCCTCCAAACTGATAGAAAACTGAAATAAGAAAGCCCTCTCACAAAATAACGCAGTATTGAGTAGAAACTGTGCAGAGGGTGAAGGAGACTGAATAACTGGAATGAAATTACAGATCTGATACAAAATATGGATCAGCTGTCTCTTTGGAGACTGAAGAACACACTCCAACAAATAAATCCACTCAAAACAAGCTAGATCTAAGCAGATCTAGAACACCACTTGCTACAAAAGATAGCAGCTGCAAAACCCTCAATGGGCCAGCGTTGCTCATGAAAGAAAGAGCTTGGTCTCAAACTATATAGTGGCCAACTTCAGAAAAGAACTCCTCTAATGATCCTCAAGGTAAGAGATGAAACCCCTAAACAAGAATTCCAATCACAATTCTCTACTAAACAACAGAGAATGGTATTTGTTTAAGCAGAAAAATACTTCAGAAATATGATCTATCAAAAACCTCTTCATGTTGCTCTCCTCCTTATTTTATAACATGAGAAAGCCCTTGAAAACCCTAAACCACTTTGATGAGTTACCCCTCTTCACATTAGAGGCTCCCTTCTAGAACTGCGCAGTCCCTTTTGGAGATGCAATGAACCTAGACAACGTAGTTGACTTGGTCAAGGTGGACCCAATCTTTGGCTCAAACCTCTTTCACACCTGCAAGTGATTATGTACATAGCCCGGATTTGTCTTTGTTCACCTGGGCATTGATTTATTTAGCATTTTTAGGAGCTTTACATGTCCTCCTTTATTTATTAAACATAAATAAAATCAAAATTGAATGTCTCCTCTTAACTAAGGCTAAGTAGGAACATTACACCTCTGCTGAACATCAGCAACCTATTGTATCCAAGTTTCCCGACGAGGGATCGGTTATATATGAGCTTCCCTTTGGTGGACCAGTTGAATTCAATTGGACCTTGTCCAATGCTTGGTTTGGATTTGGAGTAAGGGAACACTTCCCTCCTCTTACATCAAGATCGCCTTTCTTGGCTGCCATTATACCTCCTACTCCTCGCCGTCTTTTAGAATATCTTGCGGCAGGATCAGATATGGACTCACCCAGTCCTTCTCCTATTGAGGAAATTCCTACATCTGGTGAATATTACCAGCTTTTTCCAGAAAACATCCTCGAGTCTTATGTCATGTCTTCACCTGGTCCTTTGCTTCCAGCGGGATATAGGTCCTTAAGTCAGGTCATGGCCGCTGTGGCCTCTATGGGAATAGCGGCTCTGTCCACGAGGCCGGTTATTAATTCATTAGGGATGTCGCCATCGACACCTCTGATGACATCTCCTTTCATCACATTAGTACCTTTTAGGCCTACTGTCTGCGTAGCTGCGTCTATGCCCATTGTCACTACTCAGTCGAACTCATCAGTTCCTGAAGACATTTACATAGCTTCTACTATTCTGGAGAATATTTCACCTGAGGAGTATCGATTGTCTTTACAGCCGTCAAACTTTGAGGTTGGTCAGTCCTCCCAAGATCTCAACCGTCCTTACTTTTCCCATTATGGACCGAATGGTACCCTGATTTATGTATTTCCGTATCAATATGATGAGCAGGGCAACCCTCTTCATTTTATTTCTCCTGAGGCTTATTAGTACATTAATGCTTTCCTGTATGCCCAAGTTGGGCAACCCTCTAACCCAAAAGGACAACCCTTCCAGGGCCAACCTTCGGGCCAACCTGGTTATCTATATGGCCCACAAGGACAACCCTTACAGGGGCAACCTTTGGGCCAGCAAGGGTTGTTGTATGGTCCGCAAGGGCAGTCCTACAACCCTCAAGGTCAACCTCTACAACCTCACCCTGTGGTCCAACTAGGGGAACCTCAAGGACCCACAGGCCAACTGGGGTATCAACCCGAACCATTGTACAGTCCTGGGGGGCAAATCCATCCTTCTCAACCCTTAGTGCAACCTCAGCAACCTCAGTTTCCAATTGGTCTGAATGTTGCATAGTTGGGGCTATCCTATGGTCCTATCATAGGTCAACCTGGTTACCAGGCACAACTTGGCCCTCTCTCGCCATTAGGCCAACCTGCTCAGCCGGGGTAGCCTGGTGTCCTTCATCAACTAGGTCAACCTATTCAACCAGGACAACCTATTCAGCCAGGCCAACCTGTTTAATTAGGGAAGCCTACACAGCCAGGTCAACCTATTCAACCAGGTCAACTTGCACAACCAGTTAACCTTGCTCAACAGCCGATCTATTCTATGCCACAGCCGAACCCGCCTGTGCGCCCAACTTATCAGGCTCAGCAGGGTCCCACTTACCAGCATCCCGTTCAACCCCAAAGCGGTTATTATCTCCAAGGTGAGTCTCGACCAGTTTACAACCCGCCCCAAGGTTCTTGTTATTACCTTCAACAACCAGGCTATACCTATACTCAGCAGTCGAATCCATATGCTGCTCAAACGGGGCCTATGTATAATTAGGGTCAATACCCTGGTTATCAACCCCCATACCTTGGTTATCAGCAACAGTATCAACCCAATTATACGGCTTATACCCCCTATAGTAAAAATCCTCCAGGATAGAACCAATGGGGGAAAAATTATGCTCAACCAAGTTGGAGTATAGGTACAGGTCCTTATCGGGGACCTGGCATGCCTTTTAATCCTCAGTTGCCTTTCCTCGCCACATTGTAATTTCCGGATGTATCAAAATTGACCAATGATCCAATTCTCCATAATCTATATTGGCCTCTGATTCCGACCAAGGTACCTGGTGATTTTCCCAAATTTGAGGTTAAAGCTGGAGAAGACCCCCAAGCACATGTCATGACCTACCATTTGTGGTGTTCTTAAAACTCTTGGGTGGATGACACAATTCGTCTACGTATTTTCCAATGCAATCTTACCGGCGCAGCTGCTAAGTGGTATATAGAATCACCCCGTGGTATTTTTGAAGACTTTAATACTCTAGCTATGGCTTTCCTAACACATTTCCAGTTATCGGTTCGTTACGAAGCCGGTACGCATCTCCTAACATATCTGAAGCATGATAAAGCCACTCATATATCAGATCATATTCATGAGTGGCGACATCGTCATCATCTGATCAAGTTTGATATTCCTAATCAGCTTCTAAATCACTGGTTCACTACCTCCTTTTTTAACAAGATCACTCAAGACATTGATATGGGGGCATGTGTAACCGAGGAACAAGCCATCGCTTGTGCCCAGTACCTTGATTTAGTGTACTCTCAGTCCAGCACGTTATATGATATCTTGACTAATGCCCCGCGGCTAGGGACCTCTAAAGCACCACCTACCCCATCGGTTGACGGTGTTATTGGTTCTGTCTCTCAAACTTCTCATAAGTCCTCTAATGGGAAGCAGAAGTCGAATTATTCCAATAATTCTGCTCCTCCCGCCACTCCTGATTCTGGTAAGACCGCAGAGGTCAATTCTGTTCAGGCCAATCCTGCGGAAAATACCTCCAAAGGAAAGAAGAAGGGCAAAGGAAAGTCTAAATCCGATGCCACAAAACCAGAATCCTCCAAACCATGTGCTGATGATGGTTCACAACAAAAGCCGAAGTACCCCTGCCTGATCTGTGACGGAGACCACTACACCAAAGATTGTCCCCGACGATCCGAGGTTAGTCAACTCCTTAAAGGCTCTAATGGAACTCTGGTAGTTCTTAAGGATCCTTTTCTATCTCAGAAGACGCAGATGGTCAAGTAGCCTTCGCCATCTGCACCATTTGGGTCCCAAATTTTTATGATGAATGGTGATACACCTGTTTCGATCACCACTCGTTCGAAGGATTATGCTGGATCATGCTAGGCAGCTGGGAAGGAAGTCGTTGATGGCCCGACTCCCCCACCTATCTCTGGTCCTTTAGAAATTGAGAAGCCTAGCGTTGAACCCATTGTAAGGCCACCTTCCAAAGGTGTTATTCGAAAATCTTCCTATAGTCCAAACGCCCCTGCTGCTCAGCATTATAGCATTTTTGAGGATTTGGCACAGGTGCCTTCCACAATGTTTTCTTTGGAAGTGCTTGAAAGTTTCCCATCGCAATGGAAAGCTCTTTTATCCGAGATTAGTGGAATTGATCCTGCCGATTCTAGTCTCCTCACCTTCAATATAGAGAATTTTGTCCCCCGACTTCCACATCAAATCGCCCTTGTTATACAAGTTGGTATCAACAGCCTCAATATCCACAGAGCCATTGTGGACAAAGGTGCTTCCACCTGTGTTATTTCATCTGCCTGCTGGGAAGCCATCGGCTCTCCAACCCTCACTTCCTCTCCCAATTCCCTCGAGGCATTTGATGGTAGGGAATCAAAACCTTTGGGTATTCTCGCAAGTTTACTGATCCCATTACAAGGTAAGACAATCAACATTGAAGTAGAAGTGGTTGATGCCAAACTCAACTACAATATTCTTCTTGGTTGCAGCTAGACTCACGCCATGCTATGCGTTCCATACACCCTCTTTTGAATTTTGAAATTTCCACATGAGGGAAAGATTATTACTGTCGATCAATTGTCTTTCTTTACCTCCTCCTCCAAGAAAAATGTGCCATACGTGGATCAAATTCCCAATCCCCTCGACAGTGTAGGACCTAGTCTTTTCAAGGACCCTGTTCTCATGGGAATTTTTCCCATGCCACCACCGAACACTGTTCAAGTCAACATGATCTCTAGGTCGGATGACCCGTGGATCATCCCTTCTCCTGAACAGGTGAGCTCTTTTGGAGAATAGATGCCTCTGACTCCAGTTGAAATCAATTATTGCAAAATTGTTTCTGCATCAGATCCTCCTCCTACTGAAAATGCTCCTTTGAGCATGGCTCTAGATGTTTATTCTCAATCCCCTTGGCTTGGCGATGCAGATTCGCCCAATCCTTTGAGAGAAGTTTTTCCGTCTGACGAAGCTATCGTTGATATGATGTCTCTTGAAGATCTGTCATGGAGCGATGGACATCATCGTTCCTCATTCATGCCCGGCTTGGGGGAAATGTCTGATTTTCTATAGCACTTTCCATCTCAGGTCTCTCTCTGCCTCTCCAAATGCCAATATTGACTCATGAGGTTCTTTTGGAAGGTAATCTAAGTAACATCACCCAAAAAATGCCTATCGACATTTTGTTAAACTGGGGGTCGTCGAGAACATTCACGTGGGAGTCACTTGTTCTCCCGAAGAGATTCAAGTGTACAGTAGCCTTTTCTGCGAATTCCGAGATTTTTTCGCATGGTCCTATGAAGAGATGCCTGGGATCGATCCTAGTATAGTTGTGCATGAAATTCCCACCTATCTAGGTGTGAAGCCCGTGCGTCAATGTTCGTGCCCAGTGCATCCTTGCAAAGCCGTAGCTATAAAAGCATAATCTGAGAAACTTCTTAACACGGGCTTCATATATCCAATCCCCCTCACGGAATGGGTTTCAAATATTGTCCCTGTAGATAAGAAGCAAGGCACAATCCGGGTCTGTGTTGACTACCGAGACATCAATTGGGCTTGTCCTTAGGACAACAATCCCACTCCCTTTATAGATAAAATCATCGATGATTGTGCGGGGAGTGAGATCTATTCCCTTATGGATGGCTTCTCAGGTTATAATAAAATTAATATTTTACCCACCGATCAACATAAGACCGCCTTCATTTTTTCTGTGGGGCACATTCGCCTACAAGAAGCTCCTGTTCGGCTTAAAAAACACTGGGGCTACCTTTTAGCATGCTATGTCCTACACTTTCCATGACATATGTAACATTGTTCAGCCGTATCTGGATGACCTTCTGGCTCATTCAGCTCGGCGCGAAGACCATCCCAAAAACCTTTGCCAGATTTTTCTCCGCTGCAGACGTTACAACATCAGGCTTAATCCTCACAAGTGCGTCTTTGGCATTGATTCTGGTCGTCTTTTGGGATTCATTGTCTCTAAAGATGGGATTCACCTTGACCCCCTCAAGGTCGAGGCTATTTTTAATCTCCCATCCCCATCATCATTGTATCAACTTTAGAGTCTTCAGGGGAAAGCGAATTTCTTACGTCGCCTTATCCCGAACTATGCAGAAGTGGCCAAAGGGTTTACGCGACTTCTAAAGTAGGGCGTTCCCTTCCATTGGGACAAGATTGCTCATCAATCCTTCGATAAAATTAAAACATTTCTCGTCTACGCTCCGTTAATACGTCCTCCCAACTACCATCGCGATTTTACCCTCTATTTGGCTGTCATATTCAACAAAATTTCCATGGTTCTAGTACAGGATGATGACGACAGAAATTAACATGTCGTTTATTATCTGTCTTGGAATCTCCTTGATAATGAAACACGTTATGCTCACATCGAGAAGTTAGCGCTTGCTGCGGTCCAGGCCGTTCAGCGGTTTTTCCATTACATCATGTTGCGCACAGTAACCGTGATTTTTGACTGCAACCCCATGAATTACATCTTGTCATGAAAATTGATGGGGGGAAAGCACTCCAAGGATTGTCATCCTTTAGGAGTTTGATTTGTAGTTCACCCCTGCCAAATCAAAGAAGTCACTCGTTTTTGCTAATATTATCTGCTCTCTCCCTACAGACTCTATTCCATCTCAATCCGAGGATCATATCCTGGATGAAACCCTCTTTTGAATCAACACTCACGATCCATGGTATGGTGACATCATCGTGTACCTTCAGACATCCACTTTCTGGTCCAAGTTGACGAAGGATGCTCATTGTCATGTTTGGCATCAATCGCAGCCCTATCGCATTGTCAGAGATACCTTATATCCTGTCGGAGTTGATTCTATGCTCTGCCAGTGTTTGACCTTGGAAGAGGCTAAGAAATTCCTGAATGACTATCACAGTGGCGCCTGTGGCGGTCATATGTCCAGTTATGCTACCGCCCAGAAGATTTTGCGTGTGGGTTACTTCTGGCCGTTTATATTCAAAGACTGTATTGTTGCAGTTCGAAAATGTCATGCGTGCTAGCTCTTTCAATGCATGATGCGTGCGCCACCCCTACCTTTACATCTTGTCAATACCGTAAGCCCTTTTTCAAAATGGGGCATCGATTTTATGACATGTAACCCTCACTCAGCCGGGGGGCATGCTTATATCATCATTGCCATAGACTACTTCACCAAGTGGGTTGAGGCGATGCCTACATTAGCTGTCGATGGTAAGACAACCACTAAATTCATCTTCAACCACGTGATCACGCGTTTTGGCGTTCCTCAAGCCATCGTCACTGATTATGGCACTCATTTTCGGGACTACATGATGGCAGAGCTGACATCGAAGTTGGGCTTGCGTCATGACAGCTCAACGCCATACTACCCTCAGGCGAATGGCCATGTTGAGGCTGTGAACAAGGTGCTTGTCACAATGATTCAAATAAAAATTGGTATTCACAAATCCAAATGGCATCTCCAATTGTTCTCAGCTCTCTGGGCCTACCGAACTTCAGTAAAGAGCGCGACCGGATTCACACCTTTTCACTTGGTGTATGGTCTAGAAGCAACTCTTACGGTTGAATGTGAGATCCCTTCACTGAAGTTGGCTATGGAATTACTGCCCGACACTTCCCCGAAGGAATAACGTCTCCTGTATCTAGAATGACTAGACGAAACTCGCCGCTTGGCTGCTTTGGTTATCGAGGCATAGAAAAAGCGGGTTAAAGCTCATTTCGATCAAAGGGTTTCTCCACGCTCTTTTATAGAAGGGGACCTCGTCCTTTTATATGATCAAGCACATGATAAGCTTGGGGCAGGAAAATTCTAGCCCATGTGGCATGGGCCCTATATCGTTAAACATGTATTGAAAAATGGGGCCTATGAGCTAATCGATTATGAAGGTATTCCTTTGATGCAGCCTAGAAATGGGTTGTACCTGAAGAAGTACTACGCTTGAATTATTCTTGTGTGGTGTGTGCACATAAGTGAGTGATTTCATTTTTGTGCATGTGTGGTGTGGTGTGCTTTGTAAGCGTCTTTCTGCTGATTGGGTCTTCCTGATTATGCAGATGTCTATTACTCCTTTTGTCAGTTTCGCGAGTGGTGCCTCCCGCAGTACCAGGAATTTGTCCTCAACATCCTGGGTAATCTACAATCCTGCTAGTGAGTTAGTCAATTTACAAGGTGTTTGTCTAGGGCATGCAACGTATAATGTCTCGGAATATAGTGCCATTTTGGAATTATTGAACGAGGCCGTTAACCTTGGTATTCATGCATTACTTGTATATCTGGACTCACAGCTTATAGTATTACAACTCAATGGTCATTATTCAGTTAGGAACCCATTCATTTTAATACTATATCTACGTATTCGTTTACTGGAAAGAAATTTTGATTACATCACATATCAGCATATACCTAGACACATGAATGCGTTAACAGATGTAGTAGCTAACATGGTTTTAGATAGACATTTATGCAACTTGCAAAAAACATCATCATATGTGAAAAAGATCCATCTAGAAATAAATAAATATATATATATGTTGAATGTTTTCAGTTTGTGTGCATCACATAAAATCCAAAAAATATACATGTATGTTTTAATAATATCTGGAGACAACATGTCTCTAAAAAATATGCATATGAAAAACCTAGGAGACTAATTAGCATGGTGCTCATGGTAGCATGTCACTACCCACACCAATCGCCTCAGTAAACGATGAAGGCAACTAGGCACCCCTACGGTGTGCCTTTGATAAGCCATAGGGACATCTGCTAGGTGAGCATAATCTGGGATCCCACGGGCGATTCCCTCCAAGTTCTGAACTAGCTCGCTCCCCTCACCCCCCTCACCTTGAGGGTCATAGGCGAGAGGGGTCCTCCGTGCGATCGGAGACATCCCGGCAGGCCTCTCTAGGCCAACATCTGCATACATATAGGATCAAATGTTAGAACATACATGTATACCAAAAAAATTATAAAATTCATAAAATCAAAAAGAGTCTTACCCAGCTCATCATCCTAGTCCTCTCCTTCCGAGAGTGGAAGGTCTGGGTCTCCCGTGAGGTCAGTACCGACATAGGGCCAGTGCTCTATGACAATCAACTGTTGCCGAAGCCATACGAAGAACTCGGGCCGCCATGAAATTTGCTGGCCCCCTCCTGCTCTGGGCATCAGTGCTACCCATCGAGCCATCTGTGGCTCTCTCAACGGTGGATTTGCGACTATCGCCCCCTAGCCCTAGAAGATAGGTAAACGTTTGAGGATGAATGATACCAAGATAGATCCGTACCCAAACTGCTTCAGTTTGGTCTTTTTACACTTCGTCAATTACTGTTTGATATTCATGGTTATGGTTGTAGCCCAATTAAATAATGTCGGGTTCATACATTCTGATGCCAAGAGGAGTTGTGTTTTGGTAGCCTCATGCAGCGCCTACGACCCCGCAGCCCACGTAATGGTATGGAGCACCACTTTGAGTGCTAGATTGAGAACAGTGTGAATGTTAACCTTCCCACTACCTGATCCTGTTTGTGCCCCTAGGCACACTCTTTCCATGACCATTGAAATATTTTCGCGAGAAGGCCTAGTACCTGTCATGATCGTGATTGGACCTCTCTGAACAATCCAGTGATGAAGTAAACATCGGACACTTCGAGCTCCAACACTTGGTCTCGAAGCCTAAAATTCTCTTCGTTCTCATCCCAGAAACTGATTAAGTATTGCAACAATTCAAGTTGTGCCCTGAGACATGGTGTCAGGAAGAATTTCTTTAAACCGCAATCACAGAGAGCATTCATGCATTGCTTGTTCCCCATTTCCATTTCGTCTTCTTCACTGTGCTCCCTTTATTTCCATTCGATCACCATTGTGGCTTTGTACCTGCACCAAAATGGTCATAAACACATCATTATATCCCTTGGGCATTCAAAAATCTAGTTGATTGGTCCATTTTTTGTAAAAATTGACCGGAAAACAAGGTTGCATGGTTGGCGCGACTGTTTTGCTAACTGTCGCGCCAGCTGGTGCGACCCCTTTGCAAAAATAACCCGATTGGCACGGGTCTGTGCCTCATACCTGCGCCAATTGTGCGAGCCCTAAATTTGAAAAGCCCCCCTCAAGGATCCCAAATCATAATGGAATTCTATGAAATATGGATTAAAATTTATCTAATGGAAGTGCCTCTTACCTGGAAAAGACGAGATCTGAAATGATGCACTGGATCGTCCACAATTGTCACCGTAAGTTCACAAGGAAAAACTCACTATTGCTCTCCAGAAGAGGTAAAAAGTAAAAATTAAATATTTTTTTACTATTTTGGTCATATTTATAACTTTTCAAAATCAAATTAGGTTTTGAAGCTTATTTTTTCCAACATTTTATCATATTTTTTTGAAAAATGGGTTTTACGCTCGCCTTTTTTGCAGCAACAAGTTTTCACGCGACTGGGACGATGATACGAGTTGTATTTTATACTTTTTAAGACTCGGTAAAAACACGAAAAGTCACTACTGGAGTCATCTTTCAGCTCTTTTCTGACTCTCTAAAAATGAAAAGATTGTCGAGTCACTTGTCATTTTTATCTCCTTAAATTGGCTGCGAAATGACATCTACCCAGTATGTGTTTACCCCTTTTTCGGTCTGGGATAGATTATTTATGAAAAAGGAATATCCTAGCCTATCGCGACTAGGAGTTTTTCTCAGACATAGTTTTATACCTTTTTGGATCTGAGGAACTATCTACGAAAAGGGACTGTTGGAGTTTACTTTTCTGCTGTCTTTTCAAACTCTCTAAACATGAAAAGACGCCAAGTTCTTCCTTTGTCAGACTCGTTAAAACCTAATGACATTGGATTCCGTCATAATGACGATACTCGAGTTCCTCCTTCCTAGGGCTCGTTAAATGTACTAGGTTGGATTTTTCCAAAGGACAAACTTATATCACAAGCATATGCTATCCCCTTCAAGCTTATTTCCAAAAATAATTGGGTTACTCACCAGAAATGGTGGGGAAAATGGAACCAGTATCATCGTCGTGTCTGCAGTATGTCGCTCTTGAACATGGCACTTGTCTGCATTCGTGTCAGGTTGGGGACATCTCATCTCGTTTCCTATTTGCCTCCATGGGTTTGGGTAATCCTTTTTGACTGCTCATCTGCTCTTTGCCTCATCGTCATGACCTCAAATCCTTTGATGTCAAATACTACCAAATCTAGTGTCGTGCCGCCGATATGTTCAAGAGAAGTTGGCGTCTACAGTTCTCAACCTCCCTCTGATTCTCTACTGATCCTGATTCACAAACATTATGTTCCTCTATCTCATGTCGATGATGTGTGAAACATTATGGCCCACCTTCAATCAAGGTCACTTCCTGTCAACTTCAGCTCATTATCCAGGAAGCTGATCTAGAGACTCCCTTATGGTACCTTGGAGCGTACATGCCTCAATAGCAGGTTCTTCGCATTCGACACAATGTTTTCATCATTGGCCTTCGATTGAGTGATTCCGTGGGTGTTCGATGCCATCTCACTGTTCACACTATGTGGATTGTACCTATAGTACCTTGAGGGCCATCCTCATTATTGGTGGTTCCTCTCGCATCTGTTAACGACTTTCATTATTGGCTAGTAATCAGACGATGTTCTTGCATGTTCGACTTCAGCTCCCTTATTCACATGCTTGGACTTGTACTCTATTTAGGTCGAGATGGAGTGCAAGACCCTAGGTTCTGTCTGATGAAATCCAGGCTATGAATATCATGATTAGTTACATGACTCATTTGATTGGATGGCTGCGACCATACCTGAGTCTATTTATTGATCCTTCCTGGATGGCTGCGTGCATACCTCAGATCCTGGTTATTGTACACTCTATTATGGATGGTTGTGCCCATACCACATATCATGTATCAGAGATATCATTTGTATTTGTATGTAGGTCTTCTGATGGCAGTGTTTTTAGTTGGGCACGTTCTCATAAAGCATTTCACCCCTCTCTCTCTCTCAGGCCTCATGCTTTAGGGGGCATCTGTTACACAGCATTTTGTCACCATCCCTGCGATCCCCCGTCCCGCACATTGGAGGGCTTTTCCCGTGGCCTGTGAGCAGTAGCATGACTTGAAACCACTTTCATGGCATCCCCTGGCATAAGGAAAAACATTCATTTGAAGAAAGTTTCCTATGGAAAACCAAAAAAATATATCTTTTAGCCTTGGCACGACTAGCTAGTTCAACCCTCGCGCCAATGGGGGAAATCCACCATAGAGGGCGCGCCAACTGGCGCTCTGTCCCAGTGTCTCACTCGCGCCAAGCTTAATAAGGGATTTTTTTTTAAAGTAAATGGAGGAATTTTGATTCCAACAAACTCCTGAATGAGTCTCTAAAATTAGTTGGGTGGTTTGGCTCTAGATCTCCATCTATGGGAGGTGGTTTTCCACCTATCATGGAAGCTTCCTTAGAGATAGGGCCAATCCCATGATTGTAGGGATCCCAACTCCTCTTCCTCCATATATAAAAGCTTGAATTCTCCCTTAGCAAGCTAGAGATGAACTTGTAGCAAGGAGACTATAGCCAGACAGCTTTTGAGAGCCAAGCCGAAGAGAGAGAGCTTGGTCTCGTTCCCGACAGGCTTCGTTGAGATGTGCTCCACTGTCAACCCCGCCGAAGGAAGATCAAGCGTTAGAGCTTTGGGTTGTATCTTTCCTTTTTTATTTTAATGATAAGCGACTTTGATTATGGTTCTATTCATGTGTCTATTCCTTTATGCAATGAATTACATCCTCTCTGACCGATGTATGGTTACAAGATTTATATTCTACGTTGTATATCGTTGTATCCTTTGCCTGTGTGTAGGTGTTTGGATGTGTCGAGTGGAAGAATCATGATCTTCCAAGCGAGGGACAGAAAGTGTCATCCTTTCCTAAACTACCAATGTGTAGGATCTGAGGTAAGAAATTCGTTATGATTTTTGTCGTTTTGTAACTAGGAACTTGCGTCACTGCATGACCTAATTGTTGCTAGACCCGATCTGGGCTAGTAGAGATCGCCTCTGTCCGTAGAGGGGATTTAGCTCTCCAACACATGCCCATGTTCTCTTTGGGAAATAGTTACAAGCAATAAAGGACAAAAAATTAATTAGAGTATGGGTTGCACTATCAAGGTGGTTGGTCTACGTAGACTCACGAAAAGACAAGGGTGGTAAGAAAAAGTTAAATGATTCATACACACATGCAGAGAAGGGAAGGGGGGAAGAGAGGGGGGTCGTGAGGATCCTGGAGAGATGGCTCATTTTCTTCCTAATGTGAAATCATTAATAACTAGTGGTTGAAGGCGATGAGGCTTTGAGACACCCTATTTTAGCTTATGATATTGGTTAATACCTTGAGGGGATGATGGTTGTATGTGAGTGAAGTGGTTCACTGTGTTTATGTGATTTTTACAGGTGGTGGGTGGAGTTGAGGAAACATTGAGACACACTATTTAAACTGATAATAATGGTTTAAAATTCTACTGAAAGCACTCTACCTTAAGCTTTGGAATATGGCTCAAGGGTGACTGTTATAAGTAAGAATTGGATGTAGCTCATCTATGGTTGGGTGGAGAGTTGAACTCCCAATCTTAGTTTCTTGGTTAAATCTACCAAAGACAAGTTTTTGATTATGACTCTTATGTTATAAATGATTTATTTATGTTTAATGTATTGCTTTATCATGGCTTGTAATTTTAAGGAATGACGTATTCTAGTTTGAATGAACATTGTTGTTTTAAAGGAATGGGTATGGAATGGTTTAAGCTTCTTTGTTGGCCTAAGGCTTGTATTGATATGGACTCAATGTGTTGGTTCAATGCATGTGAAATATCATGAAATGTGATTTTATAACCGCTTGAGGAAGTTTTATTTCATGTATATTTCCTAAGTAAATTGAAGGCTCATTTTCTATTCATTATGGGTTGAGAGGCCTGTAGCTTAGCGAGATGTTATAATTTCATAATTTATCTAAAGGGCTATACTGAAAATTAATGGGCGAACCCAAATGAGTTATAGAATTAGAATTAATGATTATTTAAGCATGGACTAAATATTACTAAGCTTAGGAGCGATAACTAGGATATATAGATATCTATGGATATGTATATTTATGATGGACATGTGGTTTAGTCACACATTTGTTGACTGATTTAGGCCATATTAGTTCAATCGTAGAGGGGATAAATTGGAAGGGCTTTCATATATTTTTATATACATATCCATGAGCTAAGTGTTGAAGTCATGGGAAAGGATTCCTCTTAAGTGCATTATTATATGCCAGGTGCTAAGGGAGAAGCCCTCGAAAAACCACCAAATCCAATATTTTCGCTTATTTTTACATATGTAGTAAGAGAAGGGCTGAGCCATAGGGCCCAAAATTCATGTTGAATAAGATTTTATTATGAAGTTTCATGATCAAATTCCAAGGGATATAAATCCCATACAATATAAGTGTACTTGTGTCATAGAGCTAGAAGCTAGGACACAAAGGAACAGGAAGATGTTGAGCCTTTTCACCGTGAGACCAAGCCCCATTTCCATGCGCAAAGGTGGATAGATATAACATGTATATAGGTAGGCACCATGGCTATTGGATGACCCCAAAGTTTCTTCCCAAAAGGTTCCTCCTGGAGGGTTTCAAATGGAGCATGGTAGAAATTTTATAGGACCAAAGTCTCAGGATGACTTGGCATAGTGGGGCCAATATTAAGTGTTGGCATGTCATGAAGAGTAAACCCAAAAAATATTATAATGAAATAGGTTGAGTTAACCATGCCTCAGAGGACTTGGTAGGACCCACGCCCAACGTGGTGGATGACATGGCCCGAAGAAATGTGGCATCAGAAGAATAGGACACATGTCACCCATTTTTGGGGGTTTGGAGGGCCCATGTGGCATGGAAAAACGTGACACATGGTATGCAATATATGGACCCATTTGGAGGGTGATGTCACCCCAAAAGAATGGGGTGTTGACATCACCTCGACATATCATCCCCGGTCATTCTTTTGGCAGTCAGGTAAAAACTTCGTTGGGATTTTATCCTCGAGGTGATGTAGCATGACAAAGATGATAGGAATAGGTAGAAAAGAGTGGGACCACACATATTGGATGAATTATGCTAAGGTGTTGGTGTGTGTGGAAATATACATGTATCCTGATACTTTATCCCCCAAATGAAATAACAAGGGACTACGCGAGAAAGTTCCAAGATTTAAACTCTGGGACATCATGGCAGAAGTGGGTCTAAGCGCTCACTACTACATCAAATAATAAAATTACATGGTGGAGAAAGGATAACCAGGGTTCCACATAATCTCAAAGGACCTTCCTTAGAGGGAAAGATGAGGGATGACAAGAGTTACCTCTGCAGTATGTTTTTTTAGGGTGATATGGCTTTCGAGGGGCCTACATCCGAAATACCTCCTTCATTGTTTTTATGGGACATAGCTGGGTTATGCATGTTTTATAGTGGGATATTACATGTTTAGGATAAATGGGTCAGTAGATATGGTATTATTTCCATGTGGAAGAGAAATGATGTCTGGGATTTCCACATGGGGATGAAATTAGCCCCAGGTGGCAGGTTGGTGAGGTGGCACTAATTAAATTGCTAATATTTGGATGTGGGAGTTGGATCAGACCAAAATTTATATCATTGGACTTGTCTCAATGAGACCAATACAATGATTTCATCCATTTTAAGTTTTGGGAGAGTCATAGAAGGATGAAAATTTAGACCCCATTCCCATAACCTTCCAATGGGATTTTGGTTACCAAATTAACTACCTACTTCTACCCTTATTCAGGGTTGAGGATAGTAGGGGGTATGTTAAAAAGTAGTATCAGAGCTTCTTGGTGTAATACCCTCATCCCAAATCTACCCAAGTAACCGACCAATCGGTGTAAACATGTGACGAAGAGTTACTATGACCATATTCAAGCTCCTAAGTGACCTGAAGAAAGTGGAATCGATCAAAACACATCACATAGACCTCCCACATCAGTAAAAGGACTCCCTTGGGCCAACCCAACCACTCAGGCATCCAAACCCTAGGTCCCACTAAGTTTTTTATGCCTTCAAACCCCCAGATGCTCCCACAGTATAAACATGGGTGCGCCTGGGAGGATTTGGATGCTCCCACAACATATTCAAGCATGTGGCTATGGATTGTTTCCCACAGAACTGTGCAAACTTCCCCAGGATTTGAGCCACTTTTTAAGGCCTAAAGCCCAGGTCACTGCCCATAACTCAACGACAATTTCAAAAATGAAAGAAAACAATGAAACAATGATGTATTTGCAAAAACCATCACAAGGCATAGACTAGACCCCTGCTAGCCATGACAAAAATTTCGTCAAACATGTCACAAATATGTAATATATAGATATAAACAACAGATTTGAGCACAGTGGTCTCATACTTATTTGAGAATATCTAAGAAGCATTGTTTCATTACATCATTAGTTGCATTATCATCTATTAGGTCATAGATACATTGTTCATTCATTTACAAATAAAAACACGAGGATAAGAATACATCATCCCTGTCATAATACATTCTTATAACCAACATGATAACAACATAAATGTCAAGGATACATCAACCATAGAATCCACATATAAACCAATACATTTACACATTAAATTTCATGGATAGAACCTATTATTAATGAATACCAAACCCAATCCATGATGGGACTTCCACGTTCCAATCGACCATAGATTGGCTTTGCGAAATACCTCTTCAGCGAATTATCCCCATGCCATATTCCAAGCATGAATGTGGGACTCAAATCGAAAGAACCAACTAGGGAATCCCGACCACCTCACCCTCATCAATAGAAATCAGGATTTACCATAATATACACTGGATCACTAGGTCAAAACAATAAACTTTTCATAAAATTCTTTACCATGATATCCACCCGATCACTAGGCCAAAACAAGAATGGATACCACTAGATTTTTCCTGTCTCCTAGTATCTCATGCTTTACCGAAATCCGCAGTCTTATCCAAGGATTAATAGACCCCAAAAAAAATATGCACTCTTGAGGCTTTACCGTATATCCCAACCCTAGATTCCTAGGCCCAATGGAGATAAAGACACCTCTAGGCTTTATCATGTATCCTGCAATTCCCATTTGATGATTCCTAGGCCCACTGAGGTAACACACTATTCGACTTTACCACAACCCACAATACAATTCAGGGGTTACTAGTCCATGTGTTCTATCATTTCAAAGATCCACCTCACTCAGCTTCAAATCCATCTGAAAATCCAACTCAACCAAAATATAAGAACCCCATCACACCATGGCTATCTAGAAATGGCAAGGCTAGGTTGAAAACACTGTCACACTTGGAAAAACCCATGCCATGATAGAAAAGAACCACATGAAATACCATGCATGCCAAATATAGCAAGGAAATAACACATGCAAATCGATACCTACAAAGAATCATGTCATAGCATCTTGATCCTACTCTTCCTTTCTTTCTCCTTCCTTCCTCTTTCCTTCTCTGCCTTTCTTGATTCAATGCCAAAGTGCCCCAAAAAAAATAAAAGTGCCCAAGAGTGAGAGTAAGATAGAGAGAATAATGAGAGAGCTCCAAAACTGAATTGACAAAAGGTACCAACTGATCCTCAGAAGCCTTTTTATCAATTAGGCCTCTATTTTCTTCATTTTCCATTATTTTCCTTCATTTTACTCCTCACATGCAACCTATGACCTTTCACCTCCCTTTTCTCCTAATTTCCATTATTTTCATAAATAAATGTGCCAACAATTCCATTTTTCCTTTCCAAATGCCTTTTACCATTGCCTTTGCCAATTTCCTTAGCCATATTAACCGAAGTGAACACCCACTAGGATGTTTTTCCCAATATTCAGCTCGGAATAAGTGTCTCATCAATCATGGTTATTATTTTTACTTTATTAAATTTTATTACATGGAATTTTCACTATGGTTGTTACACTAGGTTCAACACTTGGACTAGATGGCCTCTATCGCAAAGAATATGTAAACAAAGGTTTCAATTGTAAAAAAATTGGAATAAATTGGTAGCATGTTACAAAATAAATAGAGTAGTAAGTCGAAGCATTGGACCTAGCTTGGTCCTTCATAGCTAGGGTAGAGCTCTAGCTTTGAGTGCTATAACTGAATGTGGATAAGGTTGCATGTTAATTATAACATTTGATTGTGAATTGTATGTTGGTTGCAAGGATGTTCTATTTTGATTGATTTGAAAAATGCAATGGTATTGCATGTGTTCGCTATTAGGCATATCGAAGGTCTGGATATTCTATTTCTGTGACCATGGATGCTTGTTATTTCTTTAGTTTTGCAAAAATACATGCATGTTTTCATGCATGATAGTTTATGTAGTGTGTCCTTACAAACTTGGGATGAACGTGCATGCGAATCCTTATATGATATGATGTATTTTAGGGAAATAATTGTGTTTCTTGTATTTCATGACATGGTTTGTTTATATTGATTGTTTGCATGTGCAAGTGAATTTTGGGTGTAGAATTATAATGGAATTTTTTTTTGTTGCATGCATATTTATGATACATTTCATATATATGATAACCATGACTCACAAGGATGGAAAATGTTAATGTGATATATATATATATATATTGTTTAGTTGATTGTTTTGAAACTACAGATGTCATGAACACTAATTTTGGTACAGAGACTAAAATTAATGACTATTAATGATGATAGATGACTTTAATTACCGTTGATAGTCTTAATCAAAGACTGATTTCTAAAATATGTGAATCTGTCGATATGGATATGTATGTGATTCCAAATCTTGAAATAAAACAAAAGTATATGCCAATTGGGTCTTGTTTGAGATATGTGACTAATGAACATTTTGAGGTTGTGTGCAAAATTGCATGGTGATGTGTTTAAATTAACTTGGTAAAATGACCACTAGTATATGTATTTTTATTTCATTAATACACTAACAACTGAGTGTATGTGGCTACACATAACAAGACTTAGTGGCAGTAAACATATGTTGGGAAAAAAATACCCAGGAGGGGGGAAGAACTGTAAATATAGAATATTTACTGCATATTCAAAACTTTGTACTTTTTCATTCCTTAAAACCCATACGCTACTTTCCTTTAGTGAACTCGCGTATACACGCGGATATCATTCATACAACTTGCGTATTAGCAGAGATCTAATTATGCAGATATTTATTAACTTATTTCTTTGCAACATTCATCCATCTGATGTTAAGTTATCAGTAAACATGTGCAGTAACAACAGAATAAACCATCACACAAAGCATCACACATGAACACCAGGATTTTTAGGTGGAAACCCAAGTCGGGAGAAAACCACCGCTGCAGTTGCTCAGCCTTCAATATTTTATTATAGAGAAAAACATCTTACAACATATGTGCTGGCGCAGACTTGACCAGCACGCAGGCACCCACCTGCGCTCGTTTACCAGCCTCTCCTGGAAGGGAGCTCCAACCCCCTGACTCGTTTACCAGCCTCTCCTGGAAGGGAGCTACGACCCCCCGATCTCGTTTACCAGCCTCACCTGGAAGGGAGCTACGACCCCCGATCTCGTTTACCAGCCTCACCTGGAAGGGAGCTACGACCCCCTGACTGAAGGCTACAACCCTCAGCACCACCTTGGACCACGTTTCATCAATTTTCACACTAGATCCAACAACTTCAATAGAACACAACTTGCAGGCCACGTTTCATCATATTTTCAGACTGGACCCTCTCCATACATTTAAGCACAGTCAAACATCAACAACAGATAACTAAAACAGAGCAGATCAGATCAGAGATTTCATACCCCATGCTTCAGCAAACCCTAGTTTGCATACGCGCTTTCCTTTCACTGATGTCGCGTATATACGCGCTTCCGTCCACATCAACCAGCGTATACCTATGTATTAATTTCACTGCGCATACACGCTTTCTCTTCAGCGAAGCCGCGTATATACGCGCTTCCTCTGCGACGAACTAGCGTATAGATCTTTAACCATTTCAGAGCTGCATACTTCTTCAGATCAGACATTCAGTTCAGATTCAACCCTTTACTTCAGACAGATGTTCGCCTCATTTCAGATCTAAGCATTGCATAAACAGATCTAGCAGATACAAATATATTCCAGATCTAGATTCCCTTCTTCATCATTTCTTCATTGGAGCATCATACATTCAGATCTATCATTCAACTATAACCCTTTCCATTCAGATATACTTCAGAGAGAAGTATTCATTCAAGTTCAGACATCTAGCTTCCACACTCATGATTTGCACAATGAATTTCTTCTCCTTATATAGGTTTATCCTTTTTCAATACCACGGGCCCCTTTTTCAATACCATGAGCCTTCAATACCACGAGCCCCTTTTTCAATACCATGAGCCAAAACAATACCATGAGCCCAAAACTACATTACTTACGATGGTATTCCTGGACGGGGTCATTTAGACGAATCATTACCCAATACAATGGGTCCATACCATGGTGGTTACCCCTGGATTTGCACTTTATGAGTGCTTTTGCCCATACGCGACTTGGAACGTTGTTTCCCGCGTGCATACGCGACTTCCCCTAGACAGATCTGCGTATGTCTTGAAACATACTCTTTTCATCATAGATCTAGCCCATAATGAATTCCTTTCTTCATTACCTTCTGTACTCTCTGTAGATACATCATATTTTCATCTTTAAACAGGTTCATCAAGACATTCTATCAAGCACAACTTCATCAAGTAAGTTGCCATCATCTTCATCAGGTGGGTTGCCATTCAAGAAAAACTCTCTACATCATATTGTTCAACAAACATCATATCACATCAGAATTACATCATTTACCAAGTCTATCAAGTCAAGAATAGCTTCATCAGGTGGATTGCCATCAAGGACAACACAAGTCAACAGTCGCATGTCTTCATCTTCATTCAGTGGGTTGCCATCAAGGACAACACTCTGCATCATATTGCCAACAATCTCCCCCTTTGGACTTGATGGCAACCATGATGGTGTTTGGTTACCACAACAAATAGGTACATTAAGAATACAATGACACCATGTCACTCTCTCCATTTTTGACACCATTCTTTCTCTTCATTCAAACACCATGTCACTCTCCCCCTTTGACATCAAGGGCAAAGGGCGGATCAAATACCAACATACTCTCCCCCTTTTCTCCTCATGTGGAAGAAGCATTCTGCAAATCTGATATATACTGAAGTGACCAAGCTCCCCCTGAGTTCAAAACATATTTTTCAATAAAGTACATGACTCTATGAACTTCCTATCACCAAAGACTCATACTTGCATCAAATATCCAACCAAGTGGATTTACATATGAGACTCAAGTACCCAACCAAGTGGGTTTACACATTTCAACTCAGCTACCCAACCAAGTGGGTTTACAAAATTAGACTCAGCTACCCAACCAAGTGGGTTTAAAAATTTGACAAGTCCTTACATGACTGAAAATTACAATTTTACATCATGGGTCTCAATAACACCTTTTCATCAAATTACAAATATGACCATTTATGACCAATACCAGAAAGACTTCAAAGAACATATTTCAGAATCATCATAATGCCAAAAATGCATTATACTCAGCAAAGCTAATGCTCCCCCTGAATTTGTGCATCCAAGCATCTTTTCCATATGACTAAGGCTCCCCCTTAGTTTGTGCATCCTGAACACTTTCACCAACAAATCATCAAGGCATCTTTATCAAAACATTAGGAATAGAATTATGAGAACTGGAACACCACCAGAGATACCAAACAGTATCAGAGATACCAAACAGCACTGCAGCTGTGCTGAAGAGAGCTGACTCCAAACAGAAAATTGTCAGCAATCAGACATACGCGGTTTTCTGTGCATGAACTCGCGTATATACACGACTGTGTTTCAGGAAACCCGCGTATCCAATTCCATCTTCTAAATTTTAACCAAATCTGATCCTCCGTGAGAAAAAGACAGTGTTCAACTTCTTTTTGGGATATTTGAATGCTTCGTTGGAGTACAGATAGATAGAACAGTGTAGTTGTGTCTTCAAGCGTCATCCAACGGTTGTAGCATAAGCACATTAGAAACCAAGCCTTTGTCGCATCAATACAATCTTTCCAAGAGAGATTTATCATACCAGAACAACATTTATCAGCAACCAAGGCTCAAAGTCTCATCATAATAAACCATGTACCAAGTCATCATCATTTGAGCATGAGTATCACAAAAACCAAAGAATAAGCAGTCATATTGCCAACAATGCAATCATTAGTATTCAACCTGCTGCTCCCCCTAGACCAGTGCTTCTTCTTAATTTGTGCAACCTGAAAACGTTCATCAGCAAGTCATCAGCAACAATCTCTACATGGGCTGCCCTTATCTCCGAATTATAGGACTTTCATCTCAACAATGAATACTCTTCATCAACGAGCAAACAGGACTCATCCACAATCTTCAACACAAGAAACCATGTATCATATCATCATTATTTAGAGCTGAGAAACTAAGCTGATACAGAGTCAATAATACAGATATTAACAGTCAGACTGATGCTCCCCCTGAACCTCTGCTTCAGATCTTCAGCTATCATATAAATTCTCTTATCATCAATGCATACGCGACTGTGCTTGCTGGAACTCGCGTGTATACGCGACTTTTGTTAATAGAACCCGCGTATGGAAAGTGCACGGGGGATTCACTCAATGAACCTCTAACATATCACGTGTGATCATAACATATTAAAAAATACCTTTAATTTGAGTACATATTGGAAAATTCCTCTAAAACACACATTATTTAACCCCCTACCAATATAAACCCAATACACCTTCCCAATTTAAAAATCCCCAACTTTCACTATATATTGTAGGTATCCATTTTCTCATTAACATTTTTCATACCCCTTTATATTTTTTCATTAACTTTAAGCTCCATTTTTAATACCTGCTAATATAAAAACCCTTTACCCCCTATATATCCCCCAATATATTATGGAATTTTTTCCTCATTATATATCCCCCAATATGAACCCACGTGTTATAGTATTTATTCTGTAGTGAAGCCCCTGTGGGAAAGTGAAGCATAGAAATTTTTCACATTCCTTCATCTCCCCCTGAACTTGTACTTCCTGTACCTGTCTTCTTCATATCAGATGCTTTGTCAGAAATACATATAACCAGAATAATCAAATCAATCATGAGAGACATCATACATTGCTCCCCCTGTGACGATACATTACTAAATCTCATAATGTATCCCACATCATTCCCGCAGTCAATCAGAGAAGTAAGCTTCAGAAGCGGATGACTGCAGTAGGGTCAAAATTCCCCACGTTTCTGATTGGTCCTCCATCTTTTTCAAAATTTGTTTGAACTTTTTATTTGTGTGCTGGAAGTTATCCAATTTCTCATCTCTGTTCAACCTGCATTCCTTTTCTACATGTCCATACTTGTTACAAGAATAACATCTCATGTGTCCAGAGAAATAAGCATAAGAATCATAATGAGTATTTCTAATCTTCCTCTTTTTACAATCAGCTGCTTTATGTCCATACTTGTTACATGAAAAAAAATATCCCTTGAAGAAACCAGAGTACCTTTCTATGTAGGAACTGTTTGATTGAGGCTGAAATGATCTGCTCCTGCAATTTGCTGCAACATGCCCATAATTATGACATTTAAAGCATTCAACTTTATTGACTGATTTCCTTTGAGATTTCATCATTTTTGGTTGACCTTTTGTTTCTTTCAACACTTCAGGTTTTGCATTGACATCCTCTGAATTTTTAGCACTTCCTTTTGAGCTAGATTCTCCTTTAACAGTTTCATAGAAACCAAGACCAAGTTTGATAGCAGGAGACCTTTGATTACTCAGAATATTGTCCAAAGTATTAGTACTATCTTGAAACCTCAAAAGTTTAACCTTTTCTTCTAATTTACCTTTGAGAATGTTTACCTCAACCTCCAAGGCTTGACATTGCTTTGTCATGCTTTCTTCTTTCCTTCTTCCATCTTCTACTTGATCCTTCAGATTTAGAATCTCTTCTTTCAACCAATTTTCATTTTCTTCACATGTTTGTTGTAGCTCTTCATTCTTCTTATTTGATTTTTCCAGAACTTCTTTGAGAGAGATGATTTCTGCTTCAAGGCCTTCCTTTTCAATTGACAGAGATTCTTCATTCTTCTTATTTGATTTTTCGAGATCTGCATTTAGATCATTGATTTTCGCTTCTAGTTCTTTAATTCGATTGGATGCATAAATATGAAACCTTTGATACTTTTCCACTTATCCATTCAGCATTTCTATTTGATCTTTCATTTGAGAGATCATCTCTTTGTAGATAGAATCTTTCTTATCAATTTCCTTTTGTTGTTCTTCAAATTTGATCTTGATAGCTTGTTCTAGATCCACAACTTTACTTTCACTTTCTACACCATTGCTTGCACAAAGAAGATTACAAGGGCCCAAATCACTATCAGATTCATCTTCTTCAATTTTCTGAGATATCTCCTTGCTTCGAGTAGCCTTCTTATTTTTCCTCTTTTCCATGAGCACTTGTAGAGCTTCGTCAGAATCTGTTTCATCTTCTTCAATTTTTGCTATACATGATTTCTGAGGTATCTCCTTTCCTCGAGTAACCTTATTCTTTTGCTTCTTTGAATAGAGGTGGCTGATGTATTACCTCATGACTTCCATTGCGACGGATTCTCTCCAAGCGACTGCTTCAAGAAGGACCTCCTCTCGCTGCTATTTTCAGGGAAAAATACTCGAGAGGGGGGGGGGGGGGGGTGAATCAGTATTTACAGCATATTCAAAACTTTTTACTTTTTCATGCTCTAAAACCCATACGCTACTTTCCTTTAGTGAACTCGCGTATACACGCGGATATCCTTCATACAACTCGCGTATTAGCAGAGATCTAATTATGCAGATATTTATTAACTTAGTTCTTTGCAACATTCATCCATCTGATGTTAAGTTATCAGTAAACATGTGTAGTAACAACAGAATAAACCATCACACAAAGCATCACACATGAACACCAGGATTTTTAGGTGGAAACCCAAGTCGGGAGAAAACCACCGCTGCAGTTGCTCAGCCTTCAATATTTATTATAGAGAAAACATCTTACAACATATGTGCTGGCGCAGACTCTACCAGCATGCAGGCACCCACCTGCGCTCATTTACCAGCCTCTCCTGGAAGGGAGCTACGACCCCTTGACTCGTTTACCAGCCTTTCCTGGAAGGGAGGTACGACCCCCTGATCTCGTTTACCAGCCTCACCTAGAAGGGAGCTATGACCCCCTGCTCTCATTTACTAGCCTCACCTGGAAGGGAGCTACGACCCCCTGACTAAAGGCTACAACCCTCAGAACCAATATGGACCACGTTTCATCAATTTTCACACTGGATCCAACAACTTCAATAGAACTCAACTTGCAGGCCACATTTCATCATATTTTCAGACTGGACTCTCTCCATACATTTAAGTACAGTCAAACATCAACAACAGATAGCTAAAACAGAGCAGATCAGATCAGAGATTTCATACCCCATGCTTCAGCAAACCCTAGTTTGCATACGCGCTTTCCTTTCACTGATGTCGCGTATATACGCGCTTCTGTCCACATCAACCAGCGTATACCTCTGTATTAATTTCACTGCGCATACGCGCTTTCTCTTCAGCAAAGCCGCGTATATACGCGCTTCCTCTACGACGAACTAACGTATAGATCTTTAACCATTTCAGAGCTGCATACTTCTTCAGATCAGACATTCAGTTCAGGTTCAACCCTTTAGACAGATGTTCGCTTCATTTCAGATCTAAGCATTCCATAAACAGATCTAGCAGATACAAATATATTCCAGATCTAGATTCCCTTATTCATCATTTCTTCATTGGAACATCATACATTCAGATCTATCATTCAACTATAACCCTTTCCATTCAGATATACTTCAGAGAGAAGTATTCATTCAAGTTCAGACATCTAGCTTCCACACTCATGATTTACACAATGAATTTCTTCTCCTTATATAGGTTTATCCTTTTTCAATACCACGGGCCCCCTTTTCAATACCATGAGCCAAAAAAATACCATGAGCCTTCAATACCACGAGCCCCTTTTTCAATACCATGAGCCAAAACAATACCATGAGACCAAAACTACATTACTTCCAATGGTATTCCTGGACGGGGTCATTTAGACGAATCATTACCCAATACAATGGGTCCATACCATGGTGTTTACCCCTGGATTTGCACTTTATGAGTGCTTTTGCCCATACGCGACTTGGAACGTTGTTTCCCGCGTGCATACGCGACTTCCCCTAGATAGATCCGCATATGTCTTGAAACATACTCTTTTCATCATAGATCTAGCCCATAATGAATTCCTTTCTTCATTACCTTCTGTACTCTCTGTAGATACATCATATTTTCATCTTTAAACAGGTTCATCAAGACATTCTATCAAGCACAACTTCATCAAGTAAGTTGCCATCATCTTCATCAGGTGGGTTTCCATTCAAGAACAAATCTCTACATCATATTGTTCAACAAACATCATATCACATCAGATTTACATCATTTACCAAGTCCATCAAGTCAAGAATAGCTTCATCAGGTGGATTTCCATCAAGGACAACACAAGTCAATAGTCGCATGTCTTCATCTTCATTCAGTGGGTTGCCATCAAGGACAACACTCTGCATCATATTGCAAACAACATAAGCATGCATTGTAGCATGGTGCTTCAGGAGATGGACCAAGTCCATCAAGAACGAGAAAGAGGGAAATACCTCCAAGGGACAAGAACCTTCAAGAATTTGGAGGTTGAGCTTACGGAATTGGAGGATGAGTTAAATATCTGCAAGGAAGAAATTAGGAAACTTGTTAGGAAACAACAAAAACTGACCAAGTGGAACTTTGAATTGCAAAAACAATTGTAGGAAATGACATATAAAACTAAATCCTTAAAAAGGGAAAATGGAATTAGCAAGAAGATGCCTCGTGAGGCTGAAAAGGAAAATAGAATATTTCCCTGTTGGCATTGTAAAGGGGAACACTTAAGAAACATTTGTTCCCATAGGAAGAAAAAGAAGGAACAAAGACCCTACAACCCACATGGACATGAAACTACAACACAAAATGTTGAGAAATGAGAGGGAGCATTCCCTCAAGCTCCTTAAAAGATGCAAACATAAATTGGAAAAGATTTCCTCATATATTATTTTTGGAAATGTAAGACTTCATGGTTTTTGTGAGCCTTGTAAGGAAGTCATGAAATGATTTTGGTAAGTGAATATACACACACAAATATACATATGTGCACTTGTATGATGATTGGAAGTGCCACGAACTCTAGACTTATGGGATTAACTTGATTTTGGGGACTATTTTATTTTAACACTTAAGTCTTGTGGCTTTAATTTATTGACTTCATGGATCAACATCATTTTGATCATAGATTTATGCATGGCTATGATATTTTGTTGAAATTTTTAAAATTTCTATTCATTTCCCTTTTTGTATTAGCTGTCCTCATGTTCCTTTTTGAAATTTTCCCTTTCGACTATTATGCTTGGGGCCTGGGGGAAACTTTTTGGGCATGGCAAGAAAGCCACGAGGCTCTGGTAAAAGAGTTAGGGAGGACCAACAAAAATATGACTTGAAAAGGATCCCTGCAAATGATTAAAGATAATAAAAAAAATGGTAAAGGTCGGGTGTGGGTGATGGGTTGGGAAAGACCATCACTGTGTATGTTGGAGCATTGCTGCTAAATATGACAACCAAGTGGATTGGTTTAGCCCATGGGATAATGAACAGTGATATGGAAGCCATGGAAATACCACAAAAGAGGCTCCCTTGATCTTAACTCAATTTACATATGAAAATATATGATATGTTCATGATCATGCCAATGTTTATATACATATATGAATTCCAATGTGTCTGACATGTTTTTTCAAGAGTAATCCTTGTGGAAGAATGATGGTTTAAATTTATTTAATGCAAATTCATATGACATGTAATGTAAATTTTTCGATTGGGAAAAAGCATCCCTGGTTGATTTATGATTTTAATATTATGTGAATATGATTCTTATATTATGCCCATGCTTTCATTATGAACAAGGAATGTGTTACACCATTTTTTGGTCATCTAACCTGTTACTATTAGATGGACCTAAGTACACCATGTAAGATCAATTTTATCCTAAGTAAAACTACTTTCACTATGAAAAATAACTTAGTAAACCACATTTATTAAGTTGTTTATGGTGTAAACAGGAAACCCCATGAGGAAATATTAAAGAAATCCACATTTGTTTGATTTTCCTCAAGGAATAATTAGTTAAACAATAGTTTAATTAATATTCCTGATCATATTTAACCCAAAACAGGAAAATTAATTAGATAAATCATTATTTATCTTATTATTTTCTAGGAATAATTATTTAAACCTTATTTAAATAATATTCCTTGTTAAACTTAACTAAATCATTTATAAATAATTAAATAAATCATTATTTATTTGATTATTACTCAAACATGTCCTTAAAATAATAAATAAATCATTTATTTATTTATTATTTACAAATAAAGGGATTTGACCCAAGTCAAATTCTTTTTCCCTCCAACAAATATAATAAAATATTCCATAAAATTTAGATCTAGATTTGGTTAATAATATTTTAATTATGCACCAATATCTAGACTAACATAATATTTTGTTATAATTAGAAGGGTTTTTTCCATTAACTCACTACCTTTTGTTGCCTAAAGATCACTCTGGATCTATACTTTTGGTCTGACTTTGATCCACCATCGTTGTCATATTTTGCTACCATTTTTCTTGTGAGCTCCCTTTGAGTTTCATTTTTGTCTAGGTTTTCTACACCATCAAGAGAGGGATTTTAGATCTGAAGTGCTGAGGACTTACAAGAACCCATCCCATTTAGGGGGGAATGATAACATCTTTCTATGTTCCCTTTCGAGGTGTCAAAAAATACAAAAAATATTTAAAACAATATTGTCTTGACTACTGGATGCATGGAGCAACTCTTTCTTTTATTTACTGCTTAATGTATTTTAATGCATAGATATAGATTTTGCAGCATTTATCTTGGTCAACTAATTGCATATCTAAAGATATTGGTAGCCATCTTTGCTATTAGGGATGTTTGTTATGCACGGCTAAAGTGAGCCTTTTTCGTATGCTTGCAATTAAGATTCATATTAACAGAATGCTAAAGGATATATCAACAAAACAAAATAAGTTTGATTTGTGGAATGTTGGGGCATACATGGATAATTGAAGAAACCACAAACCCTAAATGTGGGTTGTGGATACATGTGGTGAAGCGTGAGAAAGACACCAGGGTAAGTGTTTCCTAGTATATGTGGATAGAGACAATGTGGTCTTTAGATTTTCAACATTGTTGCATACATATTGTACTATGTGATGTGTATTGTGTACATTTTTTGTTGTACCATGTGTATTTATTGTGGTGTACTATGAGTATATGTGTATGTGTTATGTTATGTGTTTGGGACAGGTATGTATGGGAATGTCTAGGCCCATGTGTACGGTGTAATATGTTGGGACAAGTAGGTGTTGCACTAAAAATTGTCATCCTGACATTCTGCTATGTGTATGAGCTCATTATCACTCATACTTCCTCCTTTGCAAGTCTAATATATTAGTTTCTCATATCAAGCCTTGAAAATAAGAGAAAAGTTCTTAAAAATATCCTTAACTCTGGTATCACACTTTCTCTGTATCTTGCCTCTGGTCCCACACCTAATGTTCATGACTCTTGTGTACTTAAACACACTTTCTCTGTGTTATGGGTGCATACCCCTGTAAAATATTAAAAAGGCGCAAGTAAACTCAAAAAGCTCATTTTCAGTAAATTCTAGAAGCCTCTAGAAAGAATCTTGCGGTGGAAAAACCACTCTTTTGAGGTTCATGTATCCCTTACCTTATGGAGCTAACCCCTTCATGTGCGGAGCTTATCCCTTTGAAGGAGGATTCTATCCCTTCATAGTTGGAACTGAAACCTTCTCTTTTCCACTATAAAAAGAGGCATTGGGTAGCCTCAAGGGGAGTTCAAGCTTTAGAATTATTTGAGGTTAAGTGTTGTTGGGATTCAGACTCAGTTGACTGAGATTTTTGTGAGGAGAGATCACATACCTCTATCTGTTTCAGTTGGAGGAGTGCAGAGCTTATCAGAGTAGAGGAGATTCCTGCTTCAGACCCCGGGAATGCCTTTTCAACATCAAGGCTAAGGTTGTAAGGTTTTCCTTCTTTTAAATTTAATACAAATGAATTCATTTTTCTCAATAAGCTGTTAGTTAACTGTTTATTTCATGGATTCCTTGATCACCATGATAAGCATGATTTATGATGTTTACTATTCAGGTGCTATTTAATGTTTTCTTGTTTGTGACTGTAGGTTTACCTAGATAACTCCTTCAAGTGCACGAGGGACAACGACTTCAAACGAGCATTGGATCTTCGGTAAGTTCTCAAACACCTTTATAGAATTCTTTTATAAATCATATATGTTTAGAGAAATATATGTTTATTTGGTTGTTTGTTGATATATTACCTTTTGGTACTAGGGAGATCGATCTTGTCCGCAAGATTGATTAATCCGCCCAACAAATTGGCGACTCCACTAGGGAAAGAACTTGTTGTTTTTGGTTCTCTTTTATTTTGATTTGAGGAAATGTTTTTCCTGGTTTTTGATTGATGAATATCTGCCTGGGTAGCTTAGGTTTTCTCTGTTTTTGAAAATTTTGAAATCTTTTACGTTTTTCTTGAACTTTTTTGGGGACCGCACTTTGTTCTTTTGCACAATGTAGGCAGTTTCACACTTTCCTTAAGTAAACAGTGCGGGACCGCACCTGTTACTTCTGAAAGCCTGTGGACCCTGTTAAAATTATGAAAAAACTCCAGATTTTATTTTTTCAGTTTGTCTTTAATTTGATTTAGAGTTTTTAGTATCTGCCCAGACTTGTGTTCTTTCCGTCAAAAGTCTTTTGTGAATGAGTTCCAGCAGCATTTATGTTTTTGATGATTTTCTAGAAGTTTTGCATTTTGTATTGCTTTTCACTCAGCCTTTGTAGTGACTCAAAGCATTGGAAGTTTGAAATACCTCAGATTACATTGGTATTTTTGTCTTCTTGATGAGTCTAACCTGTTTGTGAAATCCATCTTTTATTGAGAAATAGATCTATTTTTTTCTTTGTAAATCTTCGAAAAAAATTTGTTATAGGTTTTGAATTTCATTTTTATAAAAGAAAACATATCTGGATGTTTTTGATCTGTTTGTTATTCTGAAAAAATAGATCCTTAGTTTACTGAACAACTAAGTAAAAACATTCTTCAAAAAATATTAAAGCTTTTATTCAATTAGATTCTTAAAGTTTGTAGATCTCAAACTTAGTTTGTGTAGTTTTAAGTGTTTTTAAAATTTGTAGATTTCTTTTGAAGGAAAGTTGTTTTTGTAGTTTCAAGTTTTGAAAGCAAAAGGATTTTATTGTGAGCTTTGATAATTTGTCTCGTTTTGAGTTATTGTTGGAAAATAAAAAAATATTTTCTTTTAGTTATTCTTTATGTTTGAAGAAAGAATTGTCTCTTAAAAGAATTGTATTCTCGAACTCTTTCTTTAGCTAAGAATTTCATTGAAAGAAAAATGAATTGATTATCATTTTTAGGTGAATTTTTAGTGTTTTTGGAAGTCAAGTCTTCACACCATCAAAGTTTCATTTCCATACCTATTGACGTAAAGAACGGCTCATAAAAGTAACGCTTAATTAAAATTCATCTAGTAATCTTTTTATTTCTAGGGCTCTTATCACCAACATAGCTTGGGATAGTATCTTGGAGTAGGGAGTAATTAACTCTCCAAGATAGTAAAAAAAAACAAATAGATAAATCTTGTGGTAGGAAATAAATCCAATTGTAATTGGTACAATCTAGGAAGCTTCTCTTAAAGGAGTTAATCACGAGATCATGTCCGAACCTTTGAGACAATCAATTCTATTTCATTGGGAAAGATAGAAGATTTTGTGCGCATTACAAATGGTAAACCTCGGATTAACCATTGTCAAGGATCTTGGGGTCACTTGTTAGTAAACCTCGGATTGACCATGTCGAGGAGCCTTCAAGGGGATTGAGCTTTGTTACTCTGCCCTTGCGCGTGGGATCGGACCGTAGACTATTCCCCCAGTTGTATTTGTTACTGTTGGTAACCTTAGTGTCCATAAACTTAAGGTTATTTCCTAAGGTGACGGTGAAGGAAATATATCACTGTACCTGGAGCAAACGTCGACTAGACTCACTTGGACTCTCTGGGGGTTCTCTTCACACGATATGGTTTTGTGAAGAAACTTGTTCCAGTCTGTTTCATTAAGCAGGTTGTCGAGGTAACTGTTCCAACCACCCTTTCTATATTAAATTTCTACTAAGTTGGATTTCATCACCAACTAGTGTTTTTAGGACGGGAAGTTTACTGTTTGTGTGTGGTTTGAACTCTTAGATTTTTAAGCGTGTGATTTAGCTGCTTGTTTCTTTAGAGACTTTAGGTGTTTTCATTGAAATTTTCTTTGTTTGCATGTGATTAATTTAATATTTAATCGTGGCAGAATTGTTGAGACAATCTCGGAGACTTCAAGGGAAACCCCCTAAATATACACCAAGTCAGCTTGAAGGGCTGCGTGCTCTAGTATCATCTAGTAGCGGTAGAATTAGATCAATAGAAATTGGAACTTCATGTATAGTTGTTCATCATGATCATCAAATACCCACGACAAAACATATTTCTGAACCAATTTCAGTTTCTGAAGTTACTGGTAGTATTTCTCCTTCCAGTGAACTAGCTAACGAACCTGAAATTTCTGAGCCTGAAACTGAACCTTCTGTTTTGGAAACATCCTCAGGATTTATTACACCAACTTCTAGCGATCTTGGTTCACCTAGGGTAAGAAATATTATTACTGAAGATCTTCCATCTGGCCTCATTTCTATTGAAGAGCTTACTAGTCCAGACGAAGATTTATCTCTTCCTGGATCCCCTCAATCTTTAAATCTTAGGGAGTGTGAATCTATTTTCTACAGCCCTATTCGAACTGACGCTTGGTATCTATCTTTGACAAACTTTTAGAAAACCTGGGTCTTACTTTTTCTCCACCTCAAATTTCATTTCATCCTACATCCAGAGGTTACTATCCTTCAGCCATCATGGCAGGAGAGTCATCTATGTTTTCCCAGTCACCAGAAGAATTTTTACACGGTGGTCCTTCTGTTCCTTCAGGATATCAGGCTATGTATGGCACTTTCTTTGGAGTAGCTCCTCGACCAATTGAACAGGTATTATCATCTGGTCTTAATGGAATTAAATCTGAAACGTCAAACGCAGAGAAAATATTTATGATGTCTAGTAATATTCTGAATCTTCAACCTCAAGGCAGTCAGTTACCACCTGGAGGACAATTTAAGGGAAGTCAGTTACCGCCTAGGGGGCAACCTCAAGGTAGTCAATTACCGCCTAGGGGGCAACCTTCAGGCAGTCAATTACCACCTGGGGGGCAACCTCAAGGTAAATTTTTCCCAAGACAAACTGTGGCATCATATTATTTTGGAGAACAACCTCAAGGACAGTACATACCTCAAGGTTACCAACCTCAAGGACAATACATACCCCAAGGTCAACCCCAAACTCAATATACTCCTCAGGGTCCTTATCAACCCCAACTTCAGTATGCACCTCAAGGTTATCAACCTCAAGGTCAGTACCCAATTCAAGGTTTCCAACTGCCTTCTAGTCCATCATTTGTACAAGGAGCCAGAAATTTACCACTTACTTATCAACCCTACGTTCAACCAGGCTATGGTCCTTACGTTCAACCTTCTACAGGACAATACCCCAGAATGAATATGGTGTGGGATCTGTCCCAATATAAACAGCCTATGCAGCCTAATGTGCAGTTATCTTCTCAACCTAGACAACCTTTGGTTTCTAGTCCAACCCAGCAACCTATTCAGCCTACTATTCAAACTCCTGCACCTAGTTCTATTCAACAGTCTGGGCCTAGTACACCTCAGACTCCACCTCAAACTGCTGCAACTACTACAATCTCTGTTCAACCTATAACACATGTTTCTAGAGTATCTGTAGCTTCGAGTTCTTTTATCCCTGCATCCATGCAAATCCCTCAAGTCTCTGTACCCCAGTCAGGACCTTCAGTTCAGATTTCGGTTCAGATGCCTGCGGGACAAGCTGGTACAAGTACGGTGGTCACAATTCAACCACAATTAACGTATCAACCGTACCAAGGATAGCCTCAATTCGGTCCCATTTCACAGAACCCATATTATCAGTATCAACCGTACCCTGGTTATACTTATCAATAGCCTCAACAACCCTAGTTTGGTCCGGTTAATCCTGGTTACCCGGGAGGTTACACAATTCCTAATGCAAATCCGATTCCCAGTTATCCTGGGTATCCTCCTCCCGGAACTGCTTTGGCTACTCAATTTTTTCGCGATCCTAATCGTCAGTTACAATTTATTGCAACTTTGGATTTACCTGATTTGACGCGCCTTACGAATGATCCAATTTTCTATTATCCGTACTGGCCGCCAATGCCACATAAGTTGCCCAGTGATATACCAAAATTTGAAGGTAAGTCAGGAGAGGATCCATCAAATCATGTTATGAATTATCACCTCTATTGTGCGTCTAATTCAATAATTGATGATTCGATTCGCTTACGTCTTTTCCAAAGAGCTCTTATTGGTCTTGCCGCCAAATGGTACATTGAGTTACCACGAGGCTCTTTTAATAATTTCAGTTAGTTAGCAATTGCCTTCTTGACTCACTTTCAGTTGCCTATTAGATACGACAATGACACAGAACTATTAACTTCACTAAAGCAATCCACATCCACATATATTTCTGATCATATTCATGAATGGCAACGTAGAAGGCGTTTGGTGAAAGTTTACATTCTGGATCAAATTTTAGCGGAATGGTTTGTTAAATCATTGTTACCCAAAATCACTGAAGATGTAGCTAAGGCCGGAGTTGTTACTGATGAGCAATTCATTGCTCAAGCTGAGTACCTTGACCTCGTCTATACGCAGTCAGGTACTTTAAATGAAAAAATCCCCGATCTTCCAAAACAAGGTCAAATAACTGCAGCTCCTTCAGGGTCTCATGCCGCTGATGGTATTATTTTTACATTCAATACTAAAAGTAAGAAGAAATCTTCAAATAATTCTTCTCCTATTATAACTTTACCTGATTCCCCGAAAGGAGAATCTTCCCCCAAAAGTTTTGCTAACATTCATGTCGTAGACACATCTACGGCCAAATCTAAATCCGGCGGTAAAAAGAAAGGGAATAATAAAAACAAAAAGAATTCAAAAGAGAAAAATGATAAAAATGAATCTAATGACGAAAAAATCAAACCTCGCTATCCTTGTTACATTTGTGACGAGGATCATTTTACTAAGGAATGCCCACATCGAGGAGAGGTTTCGAAATTCATTAAAGGTTCACAACAACCTGCTGTCTTGAAGGATCATTTTCCTACTCAAGATAGTAAGATGATTGGTTCTACCTCGAATGCCTCAGAAGAACCTATTTTGATGATGTCTCATGTCAGGATTTCGACGCGATCGCAAGATTATGGTACTAAGAATCTTGTTGATGGTAAAGAAGCAGAATCTTCTAGTGCAAAAAAATCAACTACATCTCCTCTTGTTTCTGGTCCGCTACAGATTGAGAAACCCAATCCAGAATTAATAATCAAACCGCTTGCTAAAGGTGTTCTTCGTAAATCAGCTTTCAATCCACATGTGAGAGCTGCTCAAAATTACAACATTGTTGAGGACTTAGCTATTTCCCCTTCTGCAATGTTGGCTTTGGAAGTGCTACAATTGTGCTCATCACAATGTAAATTACTTTTGTCTGCCATAGGAGCTGTCGATATTCAGGATTCGAACCTAATAATCTTCGATTTAGATAATAGTACACCTCGTCTACCTCATCAAATGGCTTTTCAAATTCCAGTATTAGTCAAAAACAGACCGATCTTTCGGACTGTGATTGATGAGGGAGCTTCAACGTGTATTATGTCGATCCGGTATTGGAAATCACTTGTTTCTCTTACACTCAATCAGTCTCCGACAATTCTAAAGGCTTTTGATGGCTCAGGTTTCCACCCTTTTGGTATTTTGCAGGATTTACCCATAGGGGTCGAAGGTAAAACCGTGAATCTAGATGTGGAAGTGGTTGATGCCCCTCTAGATTACAACCTTCTACTGGGTCGTAGTTGGTCTTATCCTATGACTGCTGTTGTTTCCTTGGTCTTCCGGCTTATAAAATTTCCACATCAAGGAAAGATCATTACAATAGATCAGTTAACTTATTTTTCTTCCGACCCAGCCTCTATAGAAACAATCCAGCACATCGGTAAAGCGGCTATCCCTTACAATGATGTTGGAGTAGGTTTGATTAAAGATTCTGGTTTACTAGGAACGTTTTCCTTTCCTCCTCCTAACGTATCACCTTCTATTGCAACTATTCATATGTTTTCATCAAATACTATTATGTTTGATGATCCTTGGATCGTACCTTCCGACTCCGAGTTAGATTCATTTGATGGCATGATGCCTTTGAGTCCATTTGAAATTGCATATCATGTTGTACAGTCACTTTCCAACCCTTATTCAACTGAGACTGATACAATGAATGGGATCCATGAGGTATCACTTTCTATATCTAGTTCAGCCACAACGACATTTCTCGGTCTTGTTCATACTGATGAGAAAATTCGTGAATTTTTGTCTGTAGATGATTTACCATGGGAAGATCTGCATCACCGATCTTCATTTTTACCTGAGCTAGATCATTTTGAAGATGATTTCGCTTCGATTTTTACTTCTGAATATGTCAAAGAACTGCAGAATCCATTGCGAAATCCTAATTCTGAGTTAAATTTGGAAAATATCTCTCTAACAATTCCAATTGAAATTTCAGTGAAGCCAGGAATAATTGAAAACATTCATATTGGTGCTTGTTGTACAGAAGATGAAATTCAAACTTATAAAGCCCTATTTCAAGAATTTCGTGACATGTTTGCCTGGTCATATGAAGAGATGCCAGGAATCAATCCGTCAATTTTCGTACATGAAATCAAGACTTACCCGGATGCCAAACCTGTCCGTTAATGTTTACGTAAAATACATCCGAGAAAAGCTGCTGCTATCAAAGCCGAGGTTGAAAAATTACTTCGTGCAGGTTTCATTTATCCAATTCCTTTAACCGATTAGGTATCGAATATTGTTCCTGTTAACAAAAAACAAGGAATGATAAGAGTATGTATCGACTATAAGGATATTAATCGAGCTTGTCCTAAAGACAATTATCCAACCCCCTATATCGATCAAATAATTGATGATTGTGCTGACAGTGAAATGTTCTCCTTTATGGATGGTTTTTCCGGTTACAATCAAATAAACATACTCCCTGCTGATCAGCCAAAAACAACTTTCATTTGTCCATGGGAGACATTTTCCTATTGCAAACTACCCTTTGGATTAAAGAACGTTGGGGCAACTTTTCAAAGGGCTATGTCTTACACATTTCATGACATTAAGCACATTGTACAGCCTTATTTCAATGATTTACCTGCTCATTCATCGTGTAGGGCTGACCATCTCACTCATTTACGAGCTATCTTTATGAGATGTAGGCATTATCGAATTCAAATGAATCTGCACAAATGTGTTTTCTCTGTAGAATCGGGTCGCTTACTGGGATTTATTGTTTCGAAAGAAGGCATTTGCGTTGACCCGTCGAAGGTCGAAGCTATTGTCAATCTACCTCTTCCTTCGACTTTGCGCCAACTACAAAGTTTGCAGGGGAAAGCAAACTTTTTACGTCGATTCATTCCTAACTACGCTGAGCTAACAAAGAGTTTTACCAGGTTGTTGAAACAAAACGTTCCATTCGTTTGGGATGAGATCGCTAATCAATATTTCGATGCACTTAAACACACGTTGACCCATGCACCGTTATTGCATCCTCCCAACTACAACCAGGAATATATTTTGTACCTCGCCACCTCTCATTCCACCATTGGGATGATTTTAGTTCAGGAGGACGAATTCAACAATGAACATGTGATTTACTATCTTAGTCGAAATCTGCATCTGACTGAGATCAAATATACACATGTGGATAAATTGGCCTAGGCAGTTGTTCAAGTTGTCCAAATATTTAGACACTACATCTTATTACGCAAAACTACAGTAATTTTTTACTGTAACCTTATGATGTACATTTTAACTAAACAATTGCTAGGGGGCAAGTATTCCAAATGGATAGTTATCCTGCAGGAATTTGACTTGGAATTTGAAAAATCCAAGGCAAAGAAATCTTTGGTTTTTTCTAAACTGATGTGTGATTTCCCCTCTACTGATACTAAAACTGTGGCAGAGCAGCCCATTGCAGACGCATCCTTGTTTCTTATCAATACACTTGATCCATGGTATGGGGATATTATCATTTATCTCCAAACCCAATCTTTTCGGCCTGAAATCTCACGATCTCAGCGACGGAAAAATACGTTTCCAATCCCAACAATACAATATTATTGGTGATACACTCTATCGTCGTGGAGCAAATTATGTTTTTTGACGCTATCTTATTCATGAAGAAGCTGAGAAGGTTTTAAATGACTGCCATTCTGGAGCATGTGGAGGTCATATGTCTGGGTATGCCACAGCCCAAAATATATTGCGTGCTGGTTATTTGTGGCCATCGTTATTCAAAGATTGTATCTATGCAGTCCGAAAATGCCACAATTATCAAGTCTTTGATCGTAAAATGCATGCGCCACCCGCTCCTCTTCACCCTATAATTGCCGTCGATCCCTTTGCAAAATGGGGTATTGACTTTATTACATGTAACCCTCACTCGGCCGGGGGGCATGCGTATATCATCTTAGCGGTAGATTATTTTACTAAGTGGGTCGAGGCGATGCCTACATTTTCAGCAGATGGCAATACTACTGCAACTTTTTTATTCAATCATATAATTGCTAGATTTGGTGTTCCTCAAGCCATTGTTACAGATCATGGAAGCCATTTTTGAAATATCATGATGACTGAACTGACAGATCAACTTGGCCTACGCCACGATAGTTCTACTCCTTATTACCCACAGGCTAATGGTCTGGTTGAGGCAATCAATAAAATTATAGTCACTATGATCAGACGAATTATTGGTATTCATAAGTCAAATTGGCATTCCATGTTATTTTCAGCAATTTGGGCATATCAGACCTCAGTAAAAACATCAATTGGTTTCACTCCTTTTCAACTCGTTTACAGTTTGGAAGCTGTGTTGCCTATTGAATGCGAAATTCTGTCATTGAAATTAGCCATAGAATTACTCCCAGCTACGTCTGAAGAGGAGAAACATTTTTTGTACTTGGCTCATCTAGATGAGAATCGACGAAACATTGCAATAGCAAACGAGGCTCATGTTAAACGAATAAAAGCTCAGTATGATGGAAGTGTTACCCCTCGTAATTTTTCAGAAGGAGACCTAGTCTTAGTGTATGATCAAGCCAACGATAAGTTAGGAGCTAGAAAATTCGTGCCCATGTGGCATGGTCTTTTCATTGTTAAGTGGAAACTGGAAAAAGGGGCCTATGAGCTAATAGATTTCGACGGTGTATCTTTAGATAAACCCAGAAATGGGCTTTATCTGAAGAGATATTATGCTTAAATTTGGTGTGGAGATTTATTGGATTAGATTTCTTTACTGCTGGTGTGTTTTAGATTAGAAAAGCATGCCTAGTTTAGAGTGTGTTTTTATCACTATTCCTGCTTATCTGAGTTTTACTCTTGATATTGCAGATGTCGACGTCTTTTCAAACCTACATTGGTTTTGCTAATGGTGCTTGTCATAGTACACGGAACATTTCTTTCGTAGCTTGGGTTATCTATTCACCCTCTGACGAGTTAGTATCCATGCATGGGGTAAGCCTCGGTCAAACAACGAATAACATTGTAGAATATAGTGCACTAATTGAGTTATTATCTGAATCCATATCATTTGGAATTCGGAGTTTGATTGTTAGGTTGGATCCTGAACTTGTTGTATTATAGCTTAACAGGGTTTATGCCAGAAATCCAGTGTTACTACGGTTATTTTTAAGAGTTCGTCTCTTGGAACGTGAATTTGATTACATTGAATATCAACATATTCCAAGACATTTAAATACTTTAGCAAATGCAGTTTCTTCTAGTATGATAAATCGGCATTTGCAATAATCAGAATAATAAATTAAACAACATTCATAACATTTACACAGATAGGAGGTAATAGTGATATATCATAGTATAAAAGTGTTTCAAAAAATATACATCGTCTTCGATCATAGGTTGGAAACACCTTATGATTGGAAAAAATGATAAATACGAAAGTTCAAAATATGAGTCTATGACACGATCATCCTATCATTGATGATGATCACGATAAGAGACCACTGCCCAGGCCACCCTACATAGGAACCTCCTAAAAGGTCCTGGGACACCAATCACATATCTCTGTAATCTGAGAGGAATATCATCTATGTTCGTCTTTAGAATGTCTAGAGTCAGGCACTCTAGGTGATGCTCTAAATCAGATAGAATATCGGCTGATTGGCCCTCCGGGGCTGGTGCTGCAATAGCTGGATGCCTCCTCTCATAAGGCTAGAGATGGGCTGGTCGCCGTGGGCCCACATCTACATTTAAAACTTTTGATTATTAGTTTTGAGAAGATTAAAATACAAAAAAAAATTAGAACTTAGAAATTGTTGAAAACGATTTTTACCTGATTCATCCCACTGTTCCCCTGCTGGGAGACCATCTCTCGGTCACCACGGAAATCTATCCTGGCATATGGAAAGTCCTCTATAACAAAAATTTGGCATTCCAGCCAACGAAAGTATGGAGGAAATCGAACAATCTCGACGCCCTCAACAACATGACGGGCCATCAATGCAACCCAACGAACCATCCTAAGTTCTCGAGGTTGATCAGCATCAACAGGAATGTTCTACGGAGCTAAAATGGGGATCCTCTCTAGATAAAAGGTGACTACAATGGATCCATATCAAAATTTATTTAACTTTCCGTTCTTTGCTCTAGTTAGTTGGCCTTTTACATTGGCCAACACAGCTTCACACCAGTTGAAAATGGTGCCTCGAAAATAGCCTACAACAATGCGCATCTGGGAACTGGTAGCCACATGCAACACTACACTCGCACACAGTATGGTGACAGTAAATGTAATAAATTTTAGCTCAGGATGGATGATAGTTTTTATGTCAATCCATTTGTCCCGGGGGTTTTCCTGATCATCACAGAACTCTGGTTGAAGACTAGCGACAGACTAGCCACCTTGCCTAGTCCCAAACAGAGAAATTTGTTCACCCCTCTTGGAAAAACCAGTCAAAAAATAGATATCCTCCAGCTCAATTTCGAGCTGGTGGCCACCAATAATGAAAAACCGGTCCTGTACATTCGATATGTTCACCAACCACATCAGGAGGTCTACCTGTGCCCTCATGCCCTGAATGGCCCAGAATTTATACAAACCGCATTCTCTTAATGCCTACGTTGTAGGAAAATGATTCATTGCGACATCATCTACATCTTCATGCTCACGTTCTCTCCAAATTAGCATCTTGTATGTCCTACATTGCATAAAAAGACATATTAGAGCAAGATTTTTTGAAACTTTTTAGGCGGGAATTGAGAAAATTTAGTTCAAAATTTCATTCGACGGGGTCCACACCTGAAATTTATACACAGTGCGTCGATATGCATGGGAACTGTGGAACAGGTGTGGACCCAGGACTTTTTCCCATGTATAAAAAAGTCAAGGTCCGCAGGGCTCGCGTGTTGCACCTGCGAACCCCCGCGGGCGATTTTTTCAACATATTTTTACTTAAAAAATGAAATCTAAAACCTAAAAACAAAATGAAAATGGATGAAATGAAATATTAAGAGGTCATGGATTACCTGGAGCTGACGGTTCTCGATTTCGTCGGATGTATTTTCCAGAATATTTTCAGGAACGCTTTTACCCAAAGCTCTTACTTTTCACTCTGAACACAAATGGTAAAAATGAGGTTAGAAAAGTCCTTTTTATAATTTTTTTCGAATAAATGAATTTTTAATTTATTTGTTTTTCACTTTAAAAAGGTTATTTTTGAAAGCATTTTTACTTATCTTAAAACAGGTATGTGTAATTTTTCGAGTTTTTGTGCAGAAATTGGATTTTTCAGGAAAATTGACCATTTTCAACAAAGAGCATACTTTTATCACTTTTTCGGACTCTTTCAAAAAATTCACGAAAAGCGAAAACTTTGAGTTCTCTTTTAAGCTATTTTCAGACTCTCTAAACATGAAAATATTTCCGAGCACTTGATTATTCGAACTCATTAAAATAAATGAATGATCGTCCCTTCAGTATAAGTTTACCCCTTTTACGGACTGAAATGGACTATTTACGAAAAAGGTATACGTTGACTAATTACGGTCAATAGAGTTCTCTCTCGCATTATTTTATCCTTTTTCGGGCTCGAGAGACTAAATTTATGAAAAAGTACCCACATGGAGTCTTCTTAAGTTTTTTCTTCTGACTCCCTAAAATTGAAAAAACACCGAATTTCTCCTATACTGGACTTGTTAAAACTTAACAGTAAAGGACCTGTTCGATTTTAAAACAGGAATGAACCACTCCTTCTTAGGTTTCGAATCTTAAACTAAGTTGGACTCATCCGAAGGATGAGCTTATAAACAAGCAAATTTTATCCTCCTCAAGCTTGTCAAAAATAAGGAGGTACTTGCCAAAAATGGTGGGGGAAAAGAGAGAAAAATGGACTTGTTTGTTGTATTTTGATTTTTCGAAAAGCCAGTTAACCACTCTTGAACACGACACTTTGTGTCCACCTGGGTTGGGAAATCCTTTGCCTAACAGTTAATCAAACCACATTGAAAGTCTTCAGCCAGTTTCTGGGTATTAGCTTTGGGTCAATTGTCACCAAGCCATCTGTAGTGTCGTTCTGTGTTCAAGAGGACAGTTCAAATAAGCCATTCATCTGCAAAATATCTGTCATCCATTTTGACCATCCCTGAGTCAGTGCTTGCCAGTATATTTATTCAAAACTTGATCTATGATTTCGTGTTGCAGGCTTGCCTACGACAGATCACTTTCTATTGACAACAACTCATTATCTAGGAAGTTGATCCAGAAATCATCAGTACCTTGAAATATGCATGCCTCAATGGCAGGTTTCTTGCCTTCGACGACAGGTTGTATCATTGACCTTCGAACCAATGATTCCGTGACGTGTTTGACTTCAGCTCATTCATTCACATTTCATGGATTGTACTGAGTAATTTGAGAGCCATTGACATTACTGGTGGTTACTCTCACACTTGTTAACATTTTACATCATTGACTAGTAATCAAGTGGTTTCTACCATGTTCGACTTCGACACTTTCATTCACATGGATAGAATCGTACTAGTTCGAGATGCGGAAATCAAGACCCTGGATCTAGTTTCTACCATCCAGGATGCGAGGAATTTTGTTATCATTTATACATTGGAATATTTATAAATAGATGGCTGCGTCCATATTGTGTCTACATATGTCTATACTGTTGATGTATTCAAAATAATTCCTGTATCAGAACAATTTAAATCAGTTTCTAGTTAGTTTTGATTTGAGTATGGGAATGCCTACCTCAGTGATGATATGTACACATATATATTTTGCATTGAATTTTTTTACAGGTTCTGAATGGGGTGTCCACAAGATGATCCTTGAAATGATAAATTACTACACTCTTCATATATGACAGACTTCAGCTTCATCTATTCCAAACTTTGCACTTTAGGGGGCAATCTGTTGCACTGAAAATTGTCATCCTGACATTCTGCTATGTGTATGAGCTCATTATCACTCATAATTCCTCCTTTGCAAGTCTAACATATCATTTTATCATATCAAGCCTTGAAAATAAGATAAAAGTTCTTAAAAATCTCCTTAACTCTGGTATCGCACTTTCTCTGTATCTTGCTTGTGGTCTCGCACCTAATGTTCATGACTCCTGCGTACCTGAATTCACTTTCTCTATGTTATGGGTGTGGACCCCTGTAAAATATTAAAAAGGTGCAATTAAACTCAAAAATATCATTTTCAGTAAATTCTAGAAGCCTCTAGAAAGAATCTTGCGGTGGCAGAACCGCTCTTTTGAGGTTCATGTATCCCTTACCTTATGGAGCTAACCCCTTGATGTGAGGAGATTATCCCTTTGAAGGAGGATTATATCCCTTCATATTTGGAACTAAAACCTCCTCTTTTCCACTATAAAAAGAGGCATTGGGTAGCCTCAAGGGGAGTTCAAGCTTTAGAATTATTTGAGGTTAAGTGCTGTTGGGATTCAAACTCATTTGACTGAGATTTTTGTGAGGAGAGATCACATACCTCTATCTATCTCGTTTGGAGGAGTGAAGAGCTTATCAGAGTAGAGGAGATTCCTTCTTCGGACCCTGGGAAGGCCTGTTCAACATCAAGGCTAAGTTTGTAAGGTTTTCCTTCTTTTAAAGTTAATACAAATGAATTCATTTTTCTCAATAAGCTATTAGTTAACTATTTATTTCATGGATTCCTTGATCACCATGATAAGCATGATTTATGATGTTTACTATTCAGGTGTGATTTAATGTTTGCTTGTTTGTGACTGTAGGTTTACAAAGATAACTCCTTCAAGTGCACGAGGGACAACGACTTCAAATGAGCATTGGATCTTCGGTAAGTTCTTAAACACCTTTATAGAATTCTTTTATAAATCATGTATGTTTAGAGAAAGATATGTTTATTTGGTTTTTTGTTACTAGATTACCTTTTGGTACTAGGGAGATCGATCTTGTCCACAAGATTGATTAATCCGCCCAACAGTAGGCATGGGACTATCTAGGCTATGGTTATTAGGAAAGGTAGACTTCCCATACTGGAGGTTTCCTGGGCCTGTGAAGGTGTGGGATACACATATATTCTTGTTTACAAAAGACTATTGGGATTAGTAGTTCCCATATTTGCAGGGCAGTGACTGGGATTATATATATATATATATATATATATATATATATATATATATATATATATATATATATATATATATATATACCATTGGGTTCTTTCCGGTTTGGTAACGATCTAGTATGTGGTAGTCGAAGAGAAGAGAAGGGAAGACATTTACTACTTTCCAGGTTTTGAAACCCATCCAATGTGTGTACGAGGTCAAAGAGAAGAGACGGCATAGGGTGCTTTCCAAGTCTGGAAACTGATCCATTGTGTGTATGAAGTCGAAGAGAAGAGAAAAGGTCAATGGATGCATGCCAGACTTAGAAACTGATCCAGCGTGTTTAAATCAAGAAACAAAGAGAAAATCAAGATAAGTATCAATATCTCATTGGTTTATGAAATTTTAAATTATGAATCTAGTTCAATGTTATGATTTATTATGGTTTGGATTTTGAGAAAACCTGATTTTGTTGTGAGAAGAATCAAAGTAAAAATTCCAAGTTCACCTCATGAATAAAATATTAATGAGGTATTATTTGAAATGTCACACTTTCTTTATGATGAATCTCACGAAATCTATGTGCCTATGATGTAGGATTGGAAATGGGTTTCCCTAGTTCAGGTGAACGAAGTTGGAAACAAGGTGTAATAACAATAATATGTTGAAGTCAAAGATTTCAGGAACGACGCCATTATGGGACAAAACCACTTAATGATGCCCAGTGAATACCATGAAGCATGCTATGAATAGTATGAAAATGTTTAGGTAGGGACTTGATTTTGGTTATGAAATCATTCCAATGCGAGAAAGATTTACCAAGGAAGGGATCATTTGAGGGACTAATAAGCAGAGAAAGGGATGCATGAACCTGGAAGGTGAGTGACTACATTTAATGGGAATTAGATTCTCTGAGGGACTAGGAAGCAGAGAAGGGGATGTCAAAAAATAAATTCTGATTTTGAAAAGGGTTATGAGCATGGTTGATTAGAATCATAAGCACATTGGGGGTGTTCCTTGAAGAAATGGGATGGGAAATGTTAGCTGAAGCAATAATGAGTGAAAGGAAAGTAGCGCTAAAATATGGAGCCTTGCAACACTATAGGAAAAGAAAATTTGGCAAGCTGAAATTGGTGTAGCAACAACAACAGGAAAACTACAAATGAGCCACAGAAAGTAGCAGAACCCAGAAACATTTCATGTCTATTTAATTGTTGAGCAAGAAAATTGTGTATGTATATATAATGTAATTGTAAGTGAAATGCATTATAAACTCACTGTAGTGAACAAGGTTCGTATACCTAAAATAATATTCATAATACTTCAAAGACAAAGACATCCATTGTAGGAAAAGTAATTGTATATTGAATATTATATAAAATAATTGATGATATGATTACAATGAGGGTGACAATCTGCTTATATACCTAGGCAGGTACCTCTTCACAAACTATCATGTCCTTAGAGACATGCCTCTTCACTATTAATTATTAGTTAATTACTCATTATTATTTTTATTTACATTATTTGTATTATATATATATATATATATATAATTCATAACATTTCCTTTCTCTTCAAAAAGTTTTCCCTCATAGCTTACTAATGAAAAGGTTTGATCTCTTTTTCTGCTTTGAATGTCTTCTTGTCTCAAAACTGTCATGTTCGTTGATACAAGATAATATGATTCTTGGAGTGATAAATAATATTTTCAAACTAAGAATGGACCTTACCATCCTAAATAAACCTTTCATGGAATCTTTTGGTTACTAGAAACCTGTGATGAACTGTCATCACTTCATTGAATTATGAAAACTTTAGTATTTTGTGGAACATGAGTTTCTTGTTTATGTTCTAAGTGATATAGATTTGTAGATTGATTGAGATTTATGATCTTGTGATTCATATGTAGGTAAGGATTTGTTTTGGTTTGTCATTTCCTTATCATGTGTATGTCATTTTCTTGATTTACTTGAAGTATCTGATTACCTTTGTCTATGGAAGTTGCATGGTTAATTTCTAGATCTTCACTTAAAATTTCCAACGCTTGAACTAGAACTTCTAAGTACATCTTCACTTCAAATGGTTTATCTTCTTCTTGAGTTGTGATATTCACTGGATTGATGTTCATTGCTTTTTCTTCAACTTAAATTTCTTTATTCGATGCTTCTTTCCAGATAAGTTATTGTACCTTATTTTCCAATGACTTCTTGTCCTTCTTAAGATTCTTAATTTGCGGCAGTAATTATTCACTATGGTCTTTAACCTGAGAAACTTCTTAATTTTTGTTAGCAGTGATCTTGTCAACTTCTCTTTGCATATTTTGTAGTACTTTTTTACCTTCTTGAAAAAATAATTTTGAAATATATTGTATGTCTTCTGTTGTTACTGAAGTTGGCTTCAATATAGCATCTTGTAGCGTTATTTTTTTCTTTTTGTATAAAAAATTCAAAAAATTATTTTTCGTATTTAGGATGAAGGACCCTAGAGTTCCCATCTAGGGTGAACCCAAAACAATGTCACTATTGTAAGAAAATAAGGTTTTCAAGGTGAATTTTGAGATAAAAGTATAATCCCCAATACTTAGTTGTAGATTGTTTATGTTGTATTGTTTATCACTTGCGTCAACAAAATTCGTTTTAATTATATCCTATTCGTGAATCACTAATTGGTTAGCACATGTAGTACTGACATAATTGATATCTTTAGTAGGATTGATAAATATTATAATATCTCTTCTTGTGAGTGATCCTTTGATTTTAAATAATGTACTAACACATTTACTAAAGGTTATAGGAAATATTTCTTCAATGGTCTCCATCTTTCTTTATGAGGATGAGCTTTAGAGTTTTAAAAATATTTCTCCTTTATACTTTAGCAATATCCCTTATGACCTTAGAAATATAATAATTATTTCCTTTGATTTTATAAATAACTTCACAATGTATTCCTTAGTAATCCTTAATACCTTTACAAATTTTTTTTAAGAACTTAAAGTAGTTTTTCACCTCCTTTCCCTTTTTAAAAAAAAAAATTATATCACTTTTAAACTTAAATATACCTTTTTATTGTTCCTCCTCTTTTTATTTTTCTTTTTAATAATAATATTTTAATAATTTAGTATTGATATTTAGCTTCACCTTTTGCACCCCTTTTGCTTTTTTTGTTTTTTTAATCCAAAATACTTTAACTTACATTAAAATTGTTGCTTAACTTATATTAAAATAAGAAATGCAATAATGGTTTTTTTTTTGCTTGATTATCGACTGTCAAATGTCACGAAAAAAGAAAAAAATGGACCATTGGAGTTCGTGGCGGCATCAAGTGAAAACTATCAGTTAGGCAATGACTTTGTCGCTAAGCGCTGCAGTTGTGTGGTGGAAAAATTGGTACGCAGAAAATCAGTCGAATGGTAATGGAGGGTGGTCTTCAAATACTCGTACACATATGGTGGAAGAGTTAGCAATGGTGGTGGTGGAGACAGGGTTAGCCGACGGGGCTGTAACGATCAGTCTATGTTGTTGTGGCGACCTTCAAGGTGTGGTTCTCGTGCAACAAACCTGGTCAATGATTACGGCGACAGTGGGCTTGTGGATTGTGCCCTTTTTTTGTTGGTTTTTTTGTATTTTTATAATTTTAATTTTTTTGTATCTCTCTCTCTCTATTTATATAATAATATATATACTTTTGACCCATTTTATATCACACACACACACACACACACATATATATATATTTTTATTTTTTTCTTCTTCTCTTTCGACCTATATATAAATATATATAGCCTCTCCTTTTTTTAAATTATTTTTTGGCCTTTTTTTTAAATTTTATTATTATTATTATGTTATTCTTTAAAAATGGCCAAGGGCCTTTGGTGAAATCAACAAACAGAGAAACTCCAAATTTTTTTATAATGAAACACTTCAATTGAACGACAACAAAGTTGACACATAGTTGATGGCCAAAGACCAGATCAGACTGGCTCTGTGCAATGGTTGAGTGGCCATAGGATCGAACAACTCTCATACCAATGTAACAAACAAAGTTTGTATACTCAGAGGAATGCTTTGATACCATGTAATGAACAAAGTTCGTGTACTCAGAGGAATGCTTTGATACCATGTAATGAACAAAGTTCGTGTACTCAGAGGAATGCTCTAATAGCAATGTAATGAAAAAGGTTCGTATACCTACAATAATCTTCAGAAACTTCGAAGAAAAAAAAATCCATTGTAGGACAATTAATTGCATATTAAATATTATACAAAAGAACTGATGAGATGATTACAATGAGGGTGATGGCCTACTTATATACCTAGGAAGGTACCTCTTCACAAACAGGCATGTCCAAAGAGACATGCCTCTTCACTATTAATTATTAGTTAATTAATCGTTAATCATTATTATTGTATTATTTTATATATATTTTATTCATAACATTCACAATGATTTTCCCAGATGCGGGTGAGTTATGAGAATAATGAGATGGCTGGCCCAAAGCATGACACTTGGCCACCTCGGAGGACTGTACCACGGCATTAAATCTCCTCGGTGAAGCGTGTTCAACATTCATCGCTCCCACACTCTGCCTTAACTTTGCAACTTTCTTGACCCATCCTTCAATGGAGCCTCGTCCCATCTCCATCATTGCTACTTATGCCCGTCATTCTCTGTCCATGTCTTTCACCTCTACTTGGCTCTTGAGCTCCACTGGTTCACTGCTCCATCTCTTTCTTCGGCTCGCCAAACAGAAGTCTAGAGTTGATAGCCCTCTATCTGCTCACTGCGTTGTTCGCCCCTCGCCTCCCCACTGCAATAACCATCCCTCCGAGGCAGAATTCAAGACGTGCTCGCCTCACGCCTCTTCTTTGCACTCACCATCCCTCTGGTCTGGCCGATGTGCGAATTCGCCATGCTTTCCTTCTCATCTCCCGCACTCGCCCTCCTGTTCACCCTCCTAATATATTCATTCGCTCTTTATCCCCAACATGCTAAGACAACACCGCATGAGGTGTAGGTGAGGCGGTGGCAGAGGAGCTGGATCTCGCCCACCTCTTTCCATCCATGAAGATCACAGCACCATGCCTTCGACCGACAATGTGGCTCAATTCCACTTCGACGATGTCTTGGAAAATCCAAAAATCACTGCTACTATTTCTGTTGTGTTTCAGGAGGTGCAGCGTGGCGACATCAGCTCAGGCTCCAGAAAGTGCATGAGGAAATCCATCGTGTCCATGGGGCCTCCTCAGGATTCCAAAAAATCTGCTGCCCTACCCGTCAAATCTGGTTTGCAATCCTCTAGTAGCATGGGCAATGGTAGTGGGAGTTCTGCGCATTCGGACAGGCAGCTGAAGAGCCACTCAACTTCCTCTCCTGAGCACACTTCTCAACAATCCAAGGGAGACGATGATGATTCTGATGAAGAGTACAGATGTCCCATTGTGGAGGAGCCTCCTCCAACACACCTCGACAACTAGCCTGATGGGCTTCCATGGCATTGATAGGTCTCCTCACCTTTTTTTGGTCTATTTTAATGCTTTGTTGTATTTTTGGGACAAGGTGGTTGTAAAAGCTGTATTTTTGTATAACTCTATGATAGTTGGTTTCCCATCTATGGGCAGCATTCTCTGGGTCGGTTTCCCCGCTAGGGGCGATCTCTTTTTTTATTTTTTTCTCAAGACTCCCTCTGGAATTGGATAGTTATGTAGAATTGGAGGTAAGTCCCACTCTATAAACTATGTTTCATATTAATAGATTAGTCCAACTTAGAAAGAAAAAAAAACATTCACAATGATTTATGTTGAGACTAAGCATGTTTTGCAGTGTGTTTAGGATTATAACACCGAGGATGGTATTCCTCCAAGGGAAAGGGGATTGTGAAAACGTTAGGATAATTCCCCTTCATTATAAACATTTAATATACTTTGATTTTGATTAGAAAGACTTGAGAATTGTGACATAGATTCGAGAGTTTGAGGAGGTATATTTCTTGAGGAAGTTGGTTGTTTAAAATAACAGTAATGGGTTGTATGCTATTATTAAATTTAGCTAGAAATGATGGATGTGCCCACATACTCTTTTGGAAAAAGTTACAAGCAAGAAAGGAAAAAAATTTAATTAGAGTATGGGCTACGGTATCAAGGTGGTTGGTATGCGCAAACCCACAAAAAGACAATCAAGGTGGTTGGTCTGTGCAAACCCACAAAAAGACAAGGGAGGTTGGAAAAATTTTCATGATTCATACACATTGTTACACAGTAATTTGTCACCGTCCCTGCAATCCCCCATCACGAACATTGGAGGGCCTATTTCGTGACCTGTGAGTAGTGACATGACCTGAAACCACTTTCATGGCATCCCCCTTGATAAGGACAATCATTCCTCTGCAGAAATTTTCCTGTAAAAAGCCATAAAAATAGACCTTTTTGCCTTGGCGCGACCAGCCAGTTCAGCCCTCGCGCCAATGGGGGTAATCCACCAAAGAGGGCGTGTTAACTGGCACTCTGTTCCATTGTATTACTTGCGCCAAGCTTAATAAGGATTGTTTTAAAAAAATAAATGGCGGAAGTTTGATTCCAACCAACTCCTAAACGAGTCTCTAAAATGAGTTGGGACATTTGGCTCCGGATCTCCATGTAGGGGAGGTGGTTTTCCACCTATCATGGAAGCTTCCTTGAGGATAGGGCCAATCCCACCATTGTAGGGATCCCAACTCCCCTTCCACCATCTATATAAGCTTGTCATTTTCCCTTTGCAAGCTAGCCTGAATAGAGCTGAATCAGTAGTAAGGAGATTATCGCCAGACAACCAAAGAGAGAGAGCCTTGTCCCATTCCCGACGAGCTTCATCAAGACGTGCTCCGTTGTCGACCCACTGAAGGAAGATCCAACGTCAGAGCTCAGGTTGTATCTTTCTTTTTTTGTGATTAATAATAAAAGACTTTGATTATGGTTCCATTCATGTGTTCATGTCTTATGTTATGAATTATACCTTCTCTGACTGGTATATGGTTGCATGTATTAGGTTTTACATTGTGGGTTGTTGTTTCTTCGCGTATGTGCAGGTGTTAAAATGTGCTAAATGGGAGAATTGTGATCTACCAAAGTGAAGGACGGAAGCGCCATTTTCTCTACAAGAAACATCAGTGTGGGACTTAAGGTAGGCCTCTTGTCGCATCTTGGTATTTGTAACTAGGAACCTGCGTCTTAGCGTGACTCGGTTGTTGCTAGACTCGATCTAGGCTAGTAGGGATCGCCTTTGTTCGCAGAGGGGATTTACCTATCCAACAAAATGGTGACTCCACTGGGGATACATTGATTTGAGTTTGTCTTGTCTTTTCGGTCGATTTTGGTCTTTGTATGCTTGATCAACTCTTTTGGTTCACTTTTTTCTAGTGTTAAACCTCTGTTTAGCCTCACCATCCCTGATCTGCTCCCTGTTTGCTCCTTTTTATTTTTTGCATTAGTAAACTCGAATGGTGCAGTTTTTTCCCTGACATTCGTGCCAACTGGCACTTGTTTCCAGTTCAGCCCCCGCGCCAATCCTGTTCTGGCGCTAGAGGCAGCCTGACAGTCGCGCCAATCCTGTGTGGTGCTAGGGTTTGCTCCTTTTTGAGGTTTCTGAGCTTGATTTGTGGTTTTGGTGTCATTTTTTCGACTGCCTGAGTGTTCTGGAGCCTTGGTTGACTGTGTGTGACCTTTATCCTTCGGTTTTTTTCCCTCTACTATCAGTTTTACATTCTAGCCCTAGGGCATCTAGGTGCTACAGTGTGCTGAGCCTCCTGTGGGAGTTTTTGGTCTTCGTTTGATCAGTCAATTCCATTGTTGCTTCTTTGCATTCATTTGGTGGTTTTTCATTGCTTTATTGCATTATTTGAGTGATTTCCTTCTTCCTCATTCGAATTTCTCTTTGTCTCGTTTTGGGCCTAGATTACACGGTTCATTTGAGTCTTTGGGATTCCTTTTTTATTTGAGGGATTTCTTCATTAGTTTGAGGTATGATTGTGTGTTTTGCATTGAGTGAGCTTGCTTGTATTTGCTCTTTTTCTATCACCTCTCAAATTTTTCTTTTCATTAGTTTTCATTTGGTTTAGTGCACTTTGCTCTTAAACAGTGGAAATACAAAAAAAAATCAATTCTCTTTTGCTTTTGATTAGTTAATGTAAATTGAAATATTTTTTGTGTTATTAGTGATCTATAACTCTGAAAGAAAAGCTTTTAGTTTTGTTAGCGTGCATTAGAGACACTAGTGGTTGTTTTGTGATCATTTTTTTATTGTGTGAAAGCTCTCAACCTTCCCGTAGTTAGCTATTCATCGAACGAAGTGATACATTATGGCATGTAGTGTGCATTTTAGAGGATTTTTAGATGTAACATTCGATAGGGCCTAGAAATTGAAACATAATTGAAGATCAACACTAAAATTTATTCAATTTACCTTAAGGCATCATTGAAACATTAATGAAATATTTAGAGGTCTAGGCTAGTGACGTGTTCCAGCGTCATTAAACCTAGTAGCTATCGTTCGCCTCTTAGCTTTAGACAGCACTAGTACGGACTTGTGCTCCCCGTACCGTCGCGTATATAAAGGGAGACCCCACTAGGTTGCTATCCTTTATCCATAGGAAGCTGAGTCTGCCGCCTTATACTCGTGATACACGAGACACAACATTCGGGGAGATTGCCTACACGTATGTCAAGTCCTTGGTTGATTTCTCTTTCATATTTTAACCAAGGTGTATATGGCAATTCACGGATATCTGGTACACCCTTTTCCCTAGAGTTCCAGAGTAGTCATTTTCGATCTTTACTGACTCCATAAATTTGAAAAGATCATCAAGCGCTTGTCCTTTCACGCTTGTTTCCAAACTGAAAGAGATAGAGTCATCTTTTACTCGTTTCTTGACTCTTAAAATATGAAATGGTAGAGTTTTGTTTCAATGTTTTAAAAAATTAACTGCCCACGAAATATTCCTGGTTAAAGTTAGTTTCCTTGGGGTGTTGTTTTGGGTCGTTTCCAATGGAAACTTTTCCAGAGTTCACCAACCAAGGAATCCCCTCCAATGGGAATCCTAGTATTTTTCCTCCTTTTGGGAATGTTGGTGCTCCTTATATGGCAACGTTGTCCCTTCCTGGGTTAACTGCTGGGTTTCCTATTTGGTTGTTTTCAACCTCTGTGGTCCCGAATGTCACAACTACTGTTCAATCAGTTCCTCCCCCTGAGCAATGCCATGTTGATTCAAAGGTGGACCTCTCCCCTTCTTCGCCTATTTCTTCGTCCTCATCTTCTACTTCGCCTGGTGAAAGTCTGGATTCTAGTAACCAGGTAGATAAGAAGAAGAAGAAGAAGACGAAGAAGAAGAAGTCAGATAAAGGAGAGGCTAGGTCTGCGGCTATTGCTCCTAATAAACCTTCCAAACCTCCATGGAAAGTTAAGTTCCCTTGCATGTTGTGCCAAGGGAACTATCTTCTTCGAGATTTCCCTGGCATTCCCAAGGTACTTGAAGTATGGTCCAACGGTATTCCACCATTTCCCTTGACTTTCGGAAGTTATGTTGGTAACGCATCCTCAACTAGTGCTAATAAGACTCGTAAGAAACAGGGTAAGGTTACAAATCCCTGTAAGTTGTGTGAAGGGCATCATCCCATTCACCTTTGTCCATACATGGATGAAGCCAAGAGAGTGTTGGACAACCCTACTGTTTCTGCACCCTGCCTTCTGGCTGGTTACCAGAAGCTTTCTTCAAGTCCTCCACTAGTTGATTCAACGATTGGTCAAGAGTCATCCTTAGTCAATCCCGCTCCCTCGGAAATTCAAATTCAGGAATCCGTTCTCGACCAACCATTGGTCGTGGGATCGGTTGAGATGGCCCTGTCTATGGTACACCAAGTATTTTCCATTGAGAGTGGATCCCATATCCCTCAGGTTCTTCTTGTTTCTTTAGATTCTTTGGACTTGGATAAAGATTCTCCTGTCCTTAGACCTCAAGAAGCTGCTCCTCCACCTCCCGTGATGGAGGTGCCTGAGGACACCCTTCCTGAATTCATGATGGAGGTCATGGACGATGCTCCTTTTTTTTCTGTAACACCAAGGGAAGACCATCTTGGTTCGATGGTGGCCCCCCCAAGTAGTTTGGTTGCTTCCTTTGATTGGAATCGATTCACAGGATATCGCCTTCCTTCTTATGTGCCTTTTGAGATAACGATACAAACCTATGGTCTGGTCGTACCTAGCACTATTATAGATGAAGGCGTGTATGTTAGTATTCTGTCCTCAACTACTTGGAAAACTTTCGGTTCGCCGCCGCTTGTGCCTGTTACGCAAAATCTATTAGATTTTAACAGAGGAACTAGTCAACCATTAGGGATCCTTCCAAAGTTGCCTGTTACTTTGGGAGGGAAAACTGTCCATATGGATGTGATGGTTGTTCCTGACCCCTTGGAATTTAATTTACTTTTGGGCTGCAATTATACTTATGCCATGGGAGCGCTTGTCTCCTCCCTCTTTCGTGTGATGTGTTTTCTGCACCATGGTCAGATTGTGGCCATCGATCAGCTTGTGTTCTTTGGTCCTAATATGGAAGCTAGTCCACCATCATCCCTACCAGATATTTATTTGTTGGTTGTGTCATTCCCGCCACATGTCAATTATGTGGCTACCTGTCCTGTGTCTATATTCAGCGATAGTGCCGTTGTACATCGTGTGCTAGGGGTATTGGGTCTAGACTTCCAAGATGTTTTCCTTCCATCAAACGGGAAACTCTTGGAAGCCATGACTTCTTATTCATCATGATGAAAGTTCATCGAAGCATAGTTCATTTTCTTGTGTCAATCTCCTTAAAAAATGAAACAAGGTTGTCGAAGCACAGTTCGTTTTCTTGTGTCAAGCTCCTTAAAAAATGAAACAAGCTCTTCGGAGCAGAGTTCGTTTTCTTGTGTCAAGCTCGTTAAAAAATGAAAAAAGGTGTCTGGAGCATATTTCATTTCCTTATGTCAAGCTCCTTAAAAAATGAAACAAGGTTGTCCGAGGATAGTTTGTATTCTGTATCAACCTCGTTAAAAAATGAAACAAGGTCATTCCGAGGACGGTTCATTTACTATGTCAACCTCGTTAAAAAATGAATTCAGATATGAGGATAGTTATTTTAATGTGTCAACCTCGTTAAAACAATGAAACACGTTCCTGTTCAATTTGAGTCTTTGATTATATCTCGTAAAATCCCAGTCGAGTCTTTCTCAGATCTCGTAACTTAAACCTTCACTCCATCTACCTTTCATATGGATTGAAGCTTGGGGGAAATGTACCTTGAATTGAGTCAACATGCTGGGGGCATGCTAAATTTTTCAAGCATAGTTTGTTTCCATTTCAAGCTTGTGTAAAAATGAAACTGGTTTCAAGCATAGTTTATCTTTGTTTCAAGCTTGTGTAAAAATGAAACCAACTTCAAGCAGAGTTTCCTGATTTCAAGCTTGTGTAAAAATGAAACCTTTCCCATTTTTCCTCTTGTGATTATCATTTTATCAGCCTGTTTTGCCAGATGAGCCTTGGTTTTCTCACTCCATCGTCATTATCTGCTTGGATGATCATATTCCTTCACTTGGTTGTTTTACCCATTCCTGAGGAACCGCTGCGATGAGTGGTATTGTTAGCCAGCCTCTTGAAATTTACCTGTTTTGAGCAATTCCACCATTACCGAAACCAGTTGCTTCCCTTTATGCCACTCGTTCCTCCAGGAGGAGTTAACTTTCAACTCTTTTCTGAGTCTTTAAACATGAAAAGATTGCCGAGTTTCTTGTCGTTTTGATCTCGTTAAATTGGCTGCAAAACGACATCTACCCAGTATACGTTTACCCCTTTTTCGGGTTGGGATAGATTATTTACGAAAAATGAATACCCTAGCCTATCAAGACTAGGAGGTTTTCTCAGACATAGTTTTTTACCTTTTCAGATTTGAGGAACTATTTACGAAAAGGGACTGTTGGAGTTTACTTTTCTGCTATCTTTTCAAACTCTCTAAACATGAAAAGACGCCAAGTTCTTCCTTTGTCAGACTCGTTAAAACCTGATGACATCGGATTCAGTCATAATGATGATATTCGAGTTTCTCCTTCCTAGGGCTCATTAAATGTACTAGGATGGATTCGTCTGAAGGACAAACTTATATCACAAGCATATGTTATCCCCTTCAAGCTTGTTTTAAAAAATAATTGGGTTACTCACCAGAAATGGTGGGGAAAATGGAACTCGTATTGTCGTCATGTCGGTGGTATGTCACTCCTAAACATGGCACTTGTCTGCATTCGTGTCGGGTTGGGGACATCTCATCTCGTTTTCTGCTTGCCTCTGTGGGTTTGGGTGATCTTTTTTTACCACTCATTTTCTCTTTGCCTCGTCATCATGACCTTAGATCCTTTGATGTCAAATACTTCCAAATCCGATGTCGTGCCACTGATATGTTCAAGAGAAGTTGACCTCTGCAGTTCTCAACCTACCTTTGATTCTCTACTGATCTTGGTTCACAAGCATTATGTTCCTCTGTCTCGTGTTGATGATGTGGGAAACACTATGGCCCACCTTTGATCAAGGTTACTTCCTGTCCACTTCAACTCATTATCCAGGAAGCTAATCTAGAGACTCCCTTTCAGTATCTTGGAGCCTTCATGCCTCAATGGTAGGTTCTTCGCATTCAACGCAAGGTTTTCATCATTGACCTTCGATCGAATGATTCTATGGGTGTTCAATGCCAACTCACTGTTCACATTCTGTGGATTGTACCTATAGTACCTTGAGGGAAATTGTCATTATTGGTGGTTCCTCTCGCGTCTATTAATAGCCTTCATCATTGGCTGGTAATCAGACGATGTTCTTGCATGTTTGACTTCAACTCACTTATTCACATGCTAGAACTTGTACTCTGTTCAGGTTGAGATGGAGCGCAAGACCTTGGATTTTATCTATTGGAATCCAGGCTACAAATTTTGTGGATTATCATGATTGGTTACATGAATCATTGATTGGATGGTTGTGACCATACCTGAGTCTATTTATCGATCCTCACTGGATGGCTGCGTTCATGCCTAGGATCCATATTATTGTATACTCTATTATGGATGGTTGCGCCTATACCACACATCATGTATTTGAGATATCAGTTGTACTTGTCTATGTAGGTTTTCCAATGGCAGTGTTTTCAGTTGGACACGTTCTCATAAAGCATTTCACCTCTCTCTCTCTCTCTCGGGCCTCACGCTTTAGGGGGCATCTGTTACATAGTAATTTTTCACCGTCCCTGCAATCCCCCGTCCCACACATTGGAGGGCCTATTCCATGACCTGTGAGCAATGACATGACCTGAAACCACTTTCATGGCATCCCCCTTGATAAGGACAATAATTCCTCTGAAGACAGTTTCCTGTAAAAAGCCCTAAAAATAGACCTTTTGGCCTTGGCGCGACCAACCAATTCAGCCCTCGCGCCAAGCTTAATAAGGATTGTTTTTTAAAAATAAATGGCGGAAGTTTGATTCCAACCAACTCCTAAACGAGTCTCTAAAATGAGATGGGACGTTTGGCTCCGGATCTCCATGTAGGGGAGGTGGTTTTCCACCTATCATGGAAGCTTCCTTGAGGATAGGGCTAATCCCACCATTGTAGGGATCCCAACTCCCCTTCCACCATCTATATAAGATTGTCATTTTCCCTTTGCAAGCTAGCCTGAATAGAGCTGAATCAGGAGTAAGGAGATTATCGCTAGACAGTCGAAGAGAGAGAGACTTGTACCATTCCCGACAAGCTTCATCGAGACGTGCTCCGTTGTCGACCCGCCGAAGGAAGATCTAGCTTCAGAGCTCTGGTTGTATCTTTCTTTCGTTGTGATTAATAATAAATGACTTTGATTATGGTTCCATTAATGTGTTCATGTATTTTGTTATGAATTATACCTTCTCTGACTGGTATATGGTTGCATGTATTAGGTTTTACGTTGTGGGTTGTTGTTTCTTCGCGTACATGCAGGTGTTCGAACGTGCTAAGCGAGAGAATTGTGATCTGCCAAAGCGAAGGATGGAAGCACCATATTCTCTGCAAGCAACAACAGCGTGGGACTTAAGGTAGGTCTCTTGTCGCATCTTGGTCTTTTGTAACTAGGAACCTGCGTCTTAGCATGACTCGGTTGTTGCTAGACCCAATCTGGGCTAGTAGGGATCGCCTCTGTCTGCAGAGGGGATTTACCTCTCCAACACACGAGTATAGAGAAGGGAAGAGGGAAAGAGAGGGAGGTCGTGAGGCTCCTGGAGAGATAGCTCATTCGCTCCCTCATGTGAAATAGTTGAATAGATGGTGGGTGAAGGCTATATCGATTTGAGACACCTTATTTCAGCTACTGATATTGGTTAATCCCCTGAGGGGATGATGGATGTATGTGACTAAAGTGGTTCACTATTTTTATTTGATTTTGATAGTTGGTGGCTGGAGGTGAGGTAGCTTCAAGACACCATGTTTTATCTGATAATAATGGTTTAGAATTATGTTGAAAGAACTCTACCTCAATATTTGGAATCTGGCTCAGGGGTGTCCATTGAAAGTAAGAATTTGTTATAGTTCATCTATTGTAGGGTGGAGAGTTGAAGTACCAATCACATTTGCCTGGTTCAATCTATCAAAGATAAGTTTCTGCTTATGACTCTTATGTTCTAAACGCTTTATGAATATTTAATGTATTGCTTTATCATGGATTGCAATGTTGAGGAAGAAGGTATTTCTTCCTGAATGAACATTGTTGTTTTAAATACATGGGTATGGAATGGTTTAAGTTTTGCGTTGGCCTAAAGCCTCTATTGATATGGATTTAATGTTTTGGTTCAATACATGTGATATGTCATGAAATGTGATTTTCTACCTACTTGAGGAAGGTTGATTTCCTATATATTTCCTAATTAAATATGAGGCTCATTTTCTATTCATTACAGATCGAGAGGCCTATAGTTTAGTGAACTATTATAATTTTAGAATTTATCTAAAGGGCTATATTGAAAATGAATGGGCTGACCTCAATGTGTTATAATTGGAAGGAATGATTATTTAATCCTTTCCTAAATTTTACTAAGCTCAGGAGAGATAGTTGGGATATACACATATTTATGTATATGTATATTTATTATGGACATATGGTTTAGTCACATATTCGCTGACTAAGTAGGGAAAAATTAGTTCAGTATCAAAGGGGATAAATCTTAAGGGCTTGCATATATTTGTATATACATATCCATGAGCTGAGTGTCGAAATCTTGGGAAAGGATTCCTCTTAAGTGCATTATTATCTGTGAAGTGCTAAGGGAGAAGCCCTCAAAAAACCACCAGATTCAAGATTTTCACTTATTATTACATATGTAGTAGGAGCGGTCCTGAGCCATATGGCCCAGATTTCATGTTGAATAAGGTTGTGTGATGAAGTGCCATGATCAAATGCCAAGGGAAATGCATTGATTAAGTGTTTTGATCAACATGATACGTAGCATGTAAAAGGTGGAGCCATGTGGAGGGTGACTTCACCCTAGCAGAATGGGGCACTGTTGTCACCTCAACATATTGTCCTTGGTGATTTCTTGGGAGGTCAGGTACAACCTCATTGATATTTTACCCTCGAGGTGATGTGGCGCGACGGAGCCCAAAAGCAAAGGCAAGAAAGAGATAAAAACTGCACAGATTGGATGAACTATGTTAAGGTTTCATTGTGTGTGGCAAGCTCCATGTAGCTTAATGATTTGTCCCCAGAAGAAAAAAATGAGGGAATGTGTGAGAAATTTTTGAGATTTAAACCCTAGGATGTCATGGCAGGAGTGGGCCTGAGTGCATACCACTGCAACAAATAATATGAGGACATGGTGGAGAAGGGACCACAAGGGTTCCATGTAATCTCGGAAGGACCATCCCCATAAGGAAAAACAAGGGATGGTAAGAGTTACCTCTGGTGTGAGTGTTTTAGGGGTGATGTGACTTTCGAGGGGCACACACTTGAAATACATCTCTCATTGTGTATATGTGACATAGTTGGGTCACACTCACTATACAGTGGGGTATTACATGGTTAGGATGATCGGGTCGACAAATATGATAATAATACCATGTGGTAGAGAGAGGCCGACTGGGATTTCCACATGAGCACCACATGGTAGGTTGGTGAGGTGGCACTAATGAAATGGCTAATCTTTGGATGGCCATATCTTTGGATCCGAGAGTCAGATCAGAGAAAAAATTATATCTTCGGAATCATATTGACGAGATGAATGCAACAATGACATCTGTTTTAAGTTTTGAAAGAGTTGTAGAAGGACAAAAATTTAGACCCCATTCCCATAACTTGACAATGGGAGTTATGCCACCATAGTAACTACCTCTGTTTACCCTTATTCAGGGCTGAGAATAGTAGGTGGTATTTTACATAAAAAAAATACTAATCTCATTTCCATTTCTTTTATGGATATTTTCCCAAGTCAAAATCTTATTATATAAGGATATCCATAGAGATGTTTTCTGTTTTTTTGGGTTCCATTAGTTTCTATATCTTCTTCCCCCGCCATGATGATTGATGTTTGTTAAAATTAAAGGTTGATTTATAGATAATTTTTTCTATATACATCCCTCGACATTTATTTTCAGCATAAGCCAAAGAATCCACCTATTCTTTTAGCATAATGTGACCTCATTCTAGAAATGCAATATAATAATTATATTAAATGGCCTACTCACTATCTAAACCAAAATCATTTGCACTCGTCTTACCTCAGTGCTAAAAAAATAGTAGTTTTTTGATCCCCCACATGATGAAGGGTAAAAATACTGACATATTACAAAGAAACAATAAGATCCTTAGACAATTTAGATTTGCATAACATCCCAACATGGAATCAACTCTTACCCTTGCCAACTCTCCATTTCTAAATTTTGAAGCAAAATGCTTCCCAATCACTCGAAATCATTTAATAGTGAATGGATACCTCTTTAAAGTTTTTCCTTGAGTCCCTTATCCAATCTAAAAATGACCCTAGTCTTATATAATTTTACTCAATTATCTTCCTCCATAAACTCTCCTTATTACAAATATTCCACTAAATTTTGCTACTAAAGATTTATTGAAAAAATAGAGGTTATTTAGACCCCCACCACTTTCTTCTTTTGGCCCAGCTATGCCTAGAGCTTGCCAAGAATGATGCCTTCATTTCATTTGAATCCCAAACAAAAATTTAAAGCATATCTTCCTTGTTTCTATAAAGCACCATTTTGTATGTAAATTAAAAATTAGTAAAAACTAGTATAGCTTCTAAAATTAATTTCAGTCATTATCATCCTTTTATTACACTAGTTATAAATTCCTTTGGTTCAATGGATGTATTTTTTACTGATGGCTTTCAAATCTTTCTCCTTATTTTCAGGAGTAGTATTAATAGCCCTCTAGTGTTCAAGTCTTGCTAAGTCTTGGATGAGCGTTGAAATGTGTTGAAACGTGATTTTGTATTGGTAAGTCTTGGATGAGCGTTGAAATGTGTTGAAACGTGATTTTCGTGGGTACTAATGGACCAATTATTTGAGGCTTGATGAATGAAGTAGAGTGAATTGAGCAAGTTGAGGAAATATTAATATATTATTTTTGGGGTTTACCAAAAATATAAAAAAGATGAGGATTTGGAAACCTTAATATATATTTACATTTTCATTGAGTCTATAAACACAGTAAGACAACCCAAAGATAAAATTTTCAAAAGCACCGAAATGAATGAAAATTGAGCTTTCACACATTACCAAAAAAATATTTGGTCATTAATGGTGAATTAACATTTGGAACCAACATTCAAGTGTGAATATTTGTAGAGTCTAATTATAATGATTAGGATTTGTCTCCTCTGGTTGCCTAGTTTTAACCCTTTCCCTCTCAATTCTCACTAAAATGCCCAATTTACTCACTTTAATTTTGTTTTTGGTTGATGAATGCTTATTATTGTTGCACCTTGAGATCATTGCATTGCTCAAATTATGAGCTATAGAAGGTGAACTTGTTTGCTATCTGTGAATTTTTTGTCTCTTTATCACTAGTAAATAGTTTAATTGAACTTAGTTTCATTAACATTAGGTGACTCTAGTACCTGTGAAATGTTCATTATCACTCACTATTACAATTTGGTCATTCTTAGGGTATTGATGTGCTTAGTAAATTGTTGAATGATTATTATATAGGTATAATGATGTTAAGGAGAGCTCTCAATCTAAAATCCCCAAAAAATACAAAGGGAGAAGGAAAGGCACCACGAAAGGCATCCACTCTAGTGTTGATGGAAGAAGTAGGGGAGGATATAACAAAAGGGTTGGAACCAGTCATTAGATTGTCACTAAGGAAAGAATTTATGCAACCACTTCTATATAAGGACACTAAGGAAATCACCAAAACATAGGTTCCCTTGCTAGGGTGGAATGCGCTATTTATAAAATCCAAAAAAGAAGAATACCTTGAATCAATGCTACACAATGACCCTACTAACAGAGAAATTGATGTTAGATTTTTCCCAACATTATATTATCTTGGTTACACTCAATTTTAGAAAGGGCACTAGTGTTCCCTTGTGTGTAAGCACTTGCATGGCTTATCAACCACACATATTGCAAGTAATTCTAAATCAATGATGAGAAGGGGCAATGTGTCAAGGTGTTTCTCCCATAGGAAGCTGCAAAGTACTAGAAAATCCATGAATTATAGGTACTAATCAACAATGAATTTGTGGTCAAATTACATAACTAACATGATGTAGGAATGATTTATCTAACTAATGTAAAGAAGATAAGAATTATTTTAATAAGTCTATAGGATGGTATACTATGATAGATTGATAAGAGCCCCACACGTACATCATGGTATTGCTATGTAGGCTATGTGGAGAAAATAATTTTTATTAGTTTATTGAAGCATGGGTCTCCTTAGCTCACATAATGGTTGTACATGGGAATATGTTTAACAAAGGAGCCATAATTTCCAAACAACTTAATGTTACAATTGAACAAGCTCTAAACCTCAATACAAGTGAAGTGCCTTCACTCTACATAGCTTCCTATTTGCTTGATGCAATTTGTGCTAGAAATTTTTTTGTTGGGTTAGGTCATAGTTGGCACATCTAAAAAGCCCTTGCCCACACTTACTTCAATATGTTATGGGAGAAAAAATACAAGAATTCTTACTCCATGATATGTGATCCATTCTCGGCCTGACTATATTCTACTTGTTTTCCTCAAGAATGTGTAAGGTTATCTAAGAAAGCCAAGAAATTCTTGCGCACATGGGCAATTAGTATATTGAGGAGAGGTACATATATATATATATATATATATATATATATATATATATATATATATATATATATATATATATATATATATATATATATATATATATATATATATATCTTAAAATATAGTACAAGCAATCCATCTCATGTTTTTCCAGCTTATGTTCCTCACAAGGTGTAGAAATTATACAAACAATATGTATACCAATGGATTCAATCCAATCACGCGATATGCTAAAGAAAGATACTAAATCCTTCTACGAATAAATTATGGAAAATAAAACAATCGCACAATAACACCAAGTAAACTAAAGAAGCAAATTAATCCACATTACATACATTTTTCCTGGGGAATTCTTGCTGCTCAAAAACCCTCTATCTCTATTGTATAATGAACTAAGGAATCATGAAACAATACAATGTATTTGTGATCACCACAACCTCATACACTCTACCAATTGGTTCACACTGATCCGGAAAAAATCAACCAACACTTAACCAATTTCTTTCCTCTTCTCCTCTTTCCTTGCTTGCGCAATTAATTTGGAATGAAATCCCTATTCTTTTGGAATTTCAGCCTTCCAAAACTACGCAATACATCATGGGCATCCTATGGTGTATATAATTGCGCCCGAGCAAATTGCTATAAATACAACTAATAGATAAGTTCCCTTTAACCTCTGTCTCAATTGGGTCTTCATTAGAATTGAAATGCATGTAGCTATTAATAGTAAATCATCAGTCACTTGACAGATCACTACATGTGAATTAAATCTGATTTAATTCACTTGACCTCTCACTAGTGCAACAATCAGTTACAACTAGTTAAACTGATTTTAACTCACTTAATTGAGTTAACTAATTTCTCATGCGTTAAAATAATACAATAATTGCAACTTGGACTCTAAAACAACTAGAATCATTCTACATGCCTCACCAACCACCCTCAACTCGAATTTCATGAGCTAACTGAGTCTATCACACTCAGTTAACTATTACAAGTGATTATGAGATAATATTACAATTTATTGTCCAATTTATTTAAGGGATAAATGAATTTGACACACATTTCTTCTAATTTAATTAAGAAATAATTAAATCAAAAGCCTCCATGGTAGGCATTTCTGGATTCCATTTTCTGGATGTTTTTTCTGGATGCCAATTTCACTATTTCTTGTTGCAAATTTCAACACTCCATCTCAACAATAAAGGAATCAATTTATCCTGATTCGGTACCTTTGGAATGTTCTGCATGCAACACTGGTTTAGTGCTGTTCGCACATGCAACTCTCCTAGAACTGAATAGCCTCCAAACAACTGATAGTATAGTGCATCTATCATCATATTCTTCTGACTGCTGGTACCTATTGCACATGTATCCTAGACTCTCTGCATTGTTGACATCTGCATCCATGCACTATGCACTGCTCCCAACTCTGATCTGTGCTCCAATATTTGACACATGTCACTCTGATTTTTGTCTTCCTGACATCTGACTACATCAATCTAATTGATCCTTCCCGCTATTGTTGATCCAGATTTTATGCAGGAATGCAACAGAATACACATATAGCCATAGATACAGAGATCCAGCGGAAATAGTGCTTCATTTTATTAATAAAAGAATGACTGAAATAAGTTTACAAACATAATGGAAACAAGCTAGGGCGCTGGTAGCGTATCTTTGAGAAGAGATGTGGTAGGCGTAGGCCTCTGAGCTGTGTTAAATTGAGGCTCGAAGGCCTATTATAGACATAATGGAAATAGATGAGCTAGGGCACTCGTAGCACCTATCCCTGAGAAGAGATGTGCAGGCTACCAACCCCCTGAACTGTGTTACAATGCATACATGATGGATATGTGGTGAGCTAGGGCACTAGTAGCGCTTATCTCTGAGAAGAGATGTGTCGGCTCCCAGCCCCCTGAAATATATTACATTGAGGCTTGAAGGCCTATTTATTGTTGAGAAACAATGTAGAATCCAAAATGTCCAAAAACCTAACCATAGGAGATGAAGCGCCAAAACTGTGGGTCTCGTTTGGGTAAATTGGTGTTTCAACTTCCCGGGGACATAACTTTGGCATCCGATCTCCGTTTGACGCGCTCAATAGCTCGTTAGAAAGATATATCCAAGGATTAAAAATTTCAATGTGAGCAACATCGGTCCATGGACCCATGTTGCTCTTGGTTTTCCCAAAAAACGTCGTTTATGGCCTCAAAACGACTTCAGAAGTTTAGGACCTGAAAAACTGCTAAAAATAGTAAGTTGTGCTAAAACTTACAAACTGAAAGAACTGATGGTGGGGGTTCAAATGGACTCGATGGGTGGCCACAAATATCCACCTGGATCATTAAGTCCCCAAAACGGCTCCGACTGTGCAAGACCCAAAAACTTGCTAAAAATAGTAAGTTGTGTTGAAGCTGAAAAACTGAAAAAATTGATGTTGCGGGTCCAAATGGAATAGATGGGAGGCCACCGATATCCACCTGGATCATTCCTCCCTCCTTAGGAAGCAATGGTCTCCATTGCGTTAATTTCATCCATGGGGGGGTAAATTTTCCTAAACTTGGTATTGGATTTGTCCAGGATGTCGCGGACCTGTTGGCAGATGTGCTGGATGTAGATGTGTCATCAGTGGGCAGCCGTTGAACGATCCGGGAAAATTTATCCATCATCGCATTCCTTTGTTTCTCGAGGGCATCCTCGAGCAAGATTTTGATAGGATCTCCTGCTCCCTCGTCTTTCTTTCCTTCCTCCATGGGGGGTCGTCGGGGTTGCGAGGTTGAACTCCTTATACTCTGGTTGTGTTGGGCACATGAAAAGAAAAACAGAAAAAGAGCAGACCGCTCTGATACCGCTGATCCGAATTTTATGCAGGAACGAAATAGAATACACATATAACCATAGATACAGAGATGCAGTAAAAATAGTGCTTCATTTTATTAATAAAAGAATGACTAAAATAAGCTTACAAAGATATGGAAACAAGCTAGGGCACTGGTAGCGTATCTCTAAGAAGAGATGTGGCAGGCGCAGGCCTCTGAGTTGTGTTACATTGAGGCTTGAAGGCCTATTACAGACATAATGGAAATAGATGAGCTAGGGCACTAGTAGCGCTTATCCCTAAGAAGATATGTGTCGGCTACCAACCCCCTGAACTGTGTTACAATGCAGACATGATGGAGATGTGGCGAGCTAGGGCACTGGTAGCGCTTATCTCTGAGAAGAGATGTGTTCACTCCCAGCCCCCTGAGCTGTATTACAACGAGGCTCGAAGGCCTATTTATTGTTGAGAAACAATGTATAATCTGAAACGTCTAAAAACCTGACCATAGGAGATGAAGCGCCAAAACTGTGGGTCCCGTTTGGGTAAACTGGTGTTTCAACTTCCCGGGGATGTAACTTTGGCATCCGATCTCTGTTTTACGCGCTCAATAGCTCGTTAGAAATATATATCCGAGGAGTACAACTTTCTATGCAAGCAACATCAATATTTGGACCGATGTTGCTTCCAATTTTCCCAAAAAACGTCGTTTAGGGCCTCAAAACGGCTCCGGAAGTTTAGGACCCAAAAAACTACTAAAAATAGTAAGTTGTGCTGAAAATTACAAATTGAAAGAACTGATGGTGGGGGTTCAAATGGACTCAGTGGGTGGCCACCAATATCCACCTAAATCATTAATTCCCCAAAATGGTTCCGAGTGTGCAGGACCCGAAAACCTGTTAAAAATAGTAAGTTGTGCTGAAGCTGAAAAACTGAAGGAATTGATGCTGCAGGTCCAAATGGAATATATGGGAGGCCACCAATATCCACTTGGATCATTCCTCCCTCAGGAATCAATGGTCTCCATTGCATTAATTTCCTCCATGGGGGGGTTAAATTTTGCTGAACTTGGTATTGGATTTGTTCAGGACATCGCGGACCTGTTGGCGGACGTGCTAGATGTAGATGTGTTGTTAGTGGGCAGCCATTGAAGGATCTGGGAAAATTTATCCATCATCGTGTTCCTTTGTTTCTCGAGGGAATCCTCAAGCAAGATTTTGATAGGATCTCCTGCTCCCTCGTCTTTCTTTCCTTCTGCCATGGGGGGTCATCGGGGTTGCGAGGTTGAACTCCTTATACCCTGTCCGCGTTGGGCACATGAAAAGAAAAATAGAGAAAGAGCAGACCGCTCTGATACCACTAATCCAGATTTTATGCAAGAACACAACAGAATACACATATAGCCATAGATACGGAGATGCAATGGAAATAGTGCTTCATTTTATTAATAAAAGAATCACTGAAATAAGCTTACAAACATAATGGAAACAAGCTAGGGCGCTGGTAGCGTATCTCTGAGAAGAGATGTGGCAGGCACAAGCCTCTGAGCTGTGTTACATTGAGGCTCGAAGGCCTATTATAGACATAATGGAGATAGATGAGCTGGGGCACTAGTAGCGCTTATCCCTGAGAAGAGATGTGTCGGCTACCAACCCCCTAAATTGTGTTACAATGTAGACATGATGGAGATGTGGCGAACTAGGGCACTGGTAGCGCTTATCTTTGAGAAGATATGTGTTGAATCCCAGCCAACTGAACTATATTACAATGAGGCTCAAAGGCCTATTTATTGTTGAGAAACAATGTAGAATCTGAAACGTCTAAAAACCTAACCATAGGAGATGAAGCAACAAAACTGTGGGTCCCGTTTGGGTAAATTGGTGTTTCAACTTCCCGGGGACATAAATTTGGCATCCGATTTCCCTTTGACACGCTCAATAGCTCATTAGAAAGATATATCCGAGGAGTACAACTTTCAATGTGAGTAACATTGGTCCATGATGTTGCTCCCGGTTTTCCCAAAAAACGTCGTTTAGGGCCTCAAAATGACTCCAGAAGTTTAGGACCCAAAAAACTGCTAAAAATAGTAAGTTGTGCTGAAACTTACAAACTCAAAAAACTAATGGTGGGGGTTCAAATGGACTCGGTGGGTGGCCACCAATATCCACTTGGATCATTAAGTCCCTAAAACAACTCCAGGTGTGCAGGACCCGAAAACCTGCTAAAAATAGTAAGTTGTGATGAAGCTGAAAAACTGAAAGAATTGATGTTGTGGGTCCAAATGGAATAGATGGGAGGCCACCGATATCCACCTAGATCATTCCTCCCTCCTTAGGAAGCAATGGTCTCCATTGCGTTAAGTTCCTCCATGGGGGGTAAATTTTGCTGAACTTGGTATTGGATTTGTCCAGGATGTCGCGAACCTGTTGGCAGACGTGTTGGATGTAGATGTGTCATCAGTGGGCAACCATTGAAGGATCTGGGAAAATTTATCCATCATCGGGTTCCTTTGTTTCTCAAGGGCATCCTCGAGTAATATTTTGATAGGATCTCCTTCTCCCTCGTCTTTCTTTCCTTCCGCCATGGGGGGTCTTCGGGGTTGCGAGGTTGAACTCCTTATACCCTGGCTGCGTTGGGCACATGAAAAGAAAAACAGAGAAAGAGCAGACCACTCTGACACCACTGATCTGGATTTTATGTAGGAATGCAACATAATACACATATAGCCATAGATACAGAGATCTAGCAGAAATAATGCTTCATTTTATTAATAAAAGAATGATTGAAATAAGCTTACAAACATAATGGAAACAAGCTAGGGCACTGGTAGCATATCTCTGGCAAGAGATGTGGCAGGCATAGGCCTCTGAGCTGTGTTACATTGAGGCTCAAAGGCCTATTATAGACATAATGGAAATAGATGAGCTAGGGCACTGGTAGCGCTTATCCCTGAGAAGAGATGTGTCGGCTACCAACCCCCTGAACTGTGTTACAATGTAGACATGATGGAGATGTGGCGAGCTAGGGCACTGGTAGCACTTATCTCTGAGAAGAGATGTGTCGGCTCCCAGCCCCCTGAACTGTATTAAAATGAGGCTCGAAGGCCTATTTATTTTTAGGAAGCAATGTGGAATCTGAAACGTCCAAAAACCTAACCATAGGAGATGAAGCGCCAAAACTGTGGGTCCCGTTTGGGTAAACTGGTGTTTCAACTTCCCGGGGACGTAACTTTGGCATCCGATCTCCGTTTGACGCGCTCAATAGCTCGTTAGAAATATATATCTGAGGAGTACAACTTTTGATGTGAGAAGCATTGGTCCATGGACCCATGTTGCTCCCGATTTTCCCAAAAAACGTTGTTTAGGGCCTCAAAACGGCTCTAGAAGTTCAGGACCCGAAAACTGCTAAAAATAGTAAGTTGTGCTCAAACTTACAAACTGAAAGAACTAATGGTGGGGGTTCAAATGGACTCGGTGGGTGGCCACCAATATCCACCTAGATCATTAAGTCCCCAAAACAGCTCCGGGTGTGCAAGACCCAAAAATCTGCTAAAATTAGTAAGTTTTGCTGAAGCTGAAAAATTGAAAGAATTGATGTTGCGAGTCCAAATGGAATAGATGGGAGGCCAACGATATCCACCTAGATCAACTGTTGTACTGTGGGCTCCTCGTAGCCAGGTTTGATCCATGAGACACACCATCTCAATGAATCCTGCCCCAAATTCTTCTTGGGGTTAATTCTGCACATCGCCCCACCTCACACCTGGAGGTATAGCTTCATGTAATCCCTCTGCCCTTTTGGCTCAAAATTTACCCCTCCTGAAGGTCTCTGCTTGAGTGTATTCTTCCACTCGGTCTCCTCTCTACTTCTCCAATTTTGGATTCTCTACAACCTTATGAGACTACTTCTGAGGCTGGATGTTGAGAGATAATTTCTCCCTCTCAACCACCAAGTCATTAACCACTGCTTTTCTCCTCAAAGCCTTGCATGAATCCTCAACCTCGAGAGCATACAGGTTCTTGACTCTTACACCAATCTGCTTCATTTGTCCCATGGCTATGTGTTTAAGGAAAACTTTTCATTTTCTAAACATTGCTTCATAACCACGTTCTTCCAATACTGCTATGGAGACACGATTCTTCCTTAGGCCTAGAACATGCAAAACATCTTCTAGTCTGAGATGGGAGCCATTCTCCCTCTGAAAGGTAACTGTACCTATGTTGGTTTGCACTATACCTCTCGTCATCTCCAAACTCTATGCTCTGCTGGAGGTCCTTCTCCTCCAAGTCACTAAAGAGATCTCTATTCCCCGTCATATGGAACGAGGCATAGTTGTCTAGATACCACATGCATCCCATTACAGTGTTTACCATGCATGTGATGAGAGTAAAATCAAGCTCTAACTGTGAAGCCAATGCTTCACCTGCTGCAATTGCAGGCGCCTTGTTGCTTTTCTTCTATGGCCAATTTGTAGCATAGTGCCCATGCTCGTGACAGTGAAAGTATTTGATCTTGGACAAGTCTTTCTTTCCCACTTCGCCTTGGGATTTATTTCCCTTGGCCTTCTTTGCTTTACTGGCCAAGGCATAATCTTCCTTGTCATTAGTCTTGGATGAGGATCCATCCCTGGTATTCCACCTGAATTCTTCTTGTACCAAATCCGACCAAAGTCGCTCCCAATATGGTAACTTCTCCCTCCCATTGATAGAGTCCTGATAACTATGCCAGCTCTTGGGAAGGCCTAGAGGTTCTAGTCTCACCAATTCATCATCTACTACGGTCACACCAACACTTCCAAGCTCATCTCGACATTGAGTGAACTTTTCCAAGTATGTTGGTACCCTCTTGCCCTCCTCCTTCTTGATTTTCCTGAGCTTTTCCTTCAGCGCCAACTTCCTTTTGTCGTTGTTGTTCTGAAATAGATCTTTCAAGGCCTTCCACATTTCATATGGAGTCACCTTGCAATGGAGACTCAAGACAATGTGATCTCAAACTCCCTCTAATAATATCCTCCTTGCCCTTGCTACGTTCTTTTTCCAAGCATCAAGAAGAGCGGTGTTTGATGCTGCGGGCTTGAGAATATCATTATCATTGAATTATTTCAACCCATTGTCCTCCAGAACTGCCTCCATTCTGTCTTTCCATGTGATATAATTAGAACTTCCCTCGAGTGCATATTTCAATCTTAATCCACTGAAATCCATCTTTATCCGCTTGTCGCACCAATGAAAGTATCTACAAGTTTGAATATTGTTCAACACAAACTCAATTTATTATCCACTATAGTGACTTTTGGCACTATGATACCATGTATAAATTATAAAAACAATATGTATACCAATGGATTCAATCCGATCATGCGATATGCTAAAGTAAGATACTGAATCCTTCTACAAATTAATTGCGGAAAATAAATGATCGCACAATCACACCAAGTAAAAGAAAGAAGTAAATCAATTCACAACACAGATATTTTCCCTAGTGAAAGATTTATGCTCAAAACCCCTCTATCTCTATTGTAGAATGAACCAAGGAATCATGAAACAATACAATGTATTTTTTATCACCACAACCTCATACACTCTATCAATTGCGTCACACTGATCCAGACAAAATCGACCAACACTTAGCCAATTTCCTGCCTCTACTCAGCCTGCCTTTCTTGCGCAATTCATGTGGAATGTAATCCCTATTCTTTTGGAATTTTTGCCTTCCAAAAAAATATATCATGGGCATCCTATGGTGTATATAATTGCGTCCGGACAATTTTCTATAAATACAACTGATAGATAACTTCCCTTTAACCTCTGTCTCAACTGGGTCTTCATCAGAACTTACATGCATGCAACTATTAATAGTAAATCATCAATCACTTGACATATAATTACATGTGAATTATATCTAATTTAATTCACTTGACCTCTCACTAGTGCAACAACCAGTTACAACTAGTTAAACTGATTTTAACTCACTTAATTGAGTTAACTGATTTCTCATGCATTAAACTAATACACTAACTGCAACTTGGACTCAAAAACAAATAGAATCACTATACATGCCTCACCAACCACCCTCAACTTTAATTTCATGAGCTAACTGAGTCTATCACACTCAGTTAAGTATTACAAATGATTATGAGATACGATTACAATTTATTATCCAATTTATTTAAGGGATAAATAAATTTGACACACATTTATTTTAATTTAATTAAGAAATAATTAAATCAAAATCCTCCATGGTAGCCATTTCTAGATGCCATTGTTTGGATGTTGTTTATGGATGTCAATTTCACTGTTTCAAATTTCAAATTTCAACACAAGGTAGTTCTTGGAGAAATTAGCTATCAAACTATTTTTCATGGTTTCAATGACTCATTGGTCCAATAAGAAGAGGGTATTTGTACCCTAAAATTTTCAAATCGGTCACTATTTTGTAAAAGACACCAAAATGACCAAGCAAGAATAACTCAACCATCTAGAATATAGATTTTAAATGAGCCATTATATGATACATGCCCCAAAAGGTTTAGTGCCTAACCATGATGAGCATGTGGCTTACAACATGCCATACTCCCATGAGAAATGGCATGATGAACTCCTTAATGTGGATGCAAAAAACTAGGATCAATTTATGGAGAGAAAAATTAATGTCAATGCTACTATCTTCAAATCTCTACCCCTAGATTAAGACTTTGAGGTGATATGGCAAGGAACAATTTCAAATAGGGAAGAAAAATAAGTTAGGAGGGTAGAATAAATGGGAATGAAAGAGGAGGTAGAACACAAATCCATACAAGATTAACAAGATCAAATGCTACTTGAGCAAGAACTATAGAAAAATACCAAAGAAGAGTTGAGAAAGAATCTTGAAGAGGAGTTTTCCTCAGAAGAACTTGGAAAATGGATACATGAGGTGGAATCAAACATAAAATGAAAAACCCAGAGGAACAATAAAAAAAGGAAAGAGAATTTATTTACAAGCATATTTAGAAGAAAAAAAATAGTAGTAGAGGGCTTGGTTGATCAAAAAGGGAGATAGAGTCTTAAAAAAAGAGGATAGAATTAGAAGAAAAACTAGGAAGAGAAGAAGAAGAAAATAAAAAACATGAATTGGAAGAGAAAAACAAATCAGTAGAGGAGTTGCTAAGAAAGAGAGAAGAAGAAAAATTAGAGTAGTAAAATAGCCAACTGAGCAATTGATAGAGTCATAACCTATTATCCATACTCCTAAGAACATAATTCATTTAACTGAGGAAGACAAGGAGATAGTGAAAATAAGTACCCCAATAAAAAATAAAAATATACCTAGTTCTAAGAAACATGCTCAAGAATCCATTGAAGAAAAAACTACCAAACATGTTAAAGGGGGTGATACAACCAAAAATCCCAATCAAAAGGATAAAACTACCTCACCAATAGTTATGAGACTAAAGGTGTAGCATCCTCAACCATATCATTGGACAACGCCATTCACATATTAATTTCAACATTTCCAAATATCATAGAAAACATACGCATAATTTAACCACAACATATAAATTCTAAGCACAATTGAACCATAAATACACAAAACCATGTAACAACACAACCAAAAACATGCCACTATAATTCATAAGATAATCCCATAACAATTTTTCATCAATTATTTGTGCAATTTTCTAGTTAATTGGGACCTTAGACATTCCTCTCAGTCGTAGGCCACGTTGCTCTAGCTCTCTCAGCAGTTGATCACTCTCAAGTTGGGGCCATGACTCCACTTGACACCAACTTCTAGAGCTAGGTATGCCCATAATAGCAAATATAATAGGGCCAAAGTACCAAACTCTACAACCTCCAACCAACGACATCACTTTCCCCATTAGCTTGCACCCAAGTGTACACCCTTCTTTACACTTGCAGTCCCTCAGGCTATGCCACCACCTACAAGGTGTCTTACTCAGCCGAACAAGAATGTCTAAAATCTTGTGGCTCTAGGAGTTCCCATTACCCTCATGAGTCTCTAGGAATTATCTAGGCCCTTAATCAATCGAGGTACTAAACCCAACAACCTCCAACCAACAAGATCACATCCACCATAAGCCACACCCAATCACACACCCTTCTATACACCTGCAGTTCCTTAGGTTGTGTCACTACTTCCAAGATGCTTCACTCGCCCAACTAAGGATGTATAGAGTCATGTTGCTCCATGAGTTCCTATTTCACTTTTGAGTCTCTAGGCACCCTCTAGATCCTCATTTGGGGGCACTTGTCCCTCCTATATTTGTGATCCCTTGAATAGGGGAATCACCTTTTTATAGACATGTTTCCCCTTTTTATTAATAATTATATTATATTATAATATTATAGCATACTTTCTCATCAATACAACTTTTCTTACCATGTATTATTTCCCTCCCATACTCTTTTTGTCCATGGGTTTGTAACAAATAATATGTCCACTAAATATTGAGTCGGCTAGGTTTTATTGGCTTGATCATCCCACAGACTCTCTAGCCTTCAACTCATAAATATGTTTTCCCACCAACCTAATGCATCATACAAAGATACATCATCACACAAGCCTCCATGGAACTTGACTCACTAGCCTAATGTTATTGGTCCTTTGACCTATTACATAGGCACATCAACCTAAAACATATCGGTAACTTGGCCCACTAACCTAACATTTCTATGCATACGAAGGAATACAAGCCTTAATAGAATTCTGGCTCACTAGCTTAATTGTTACATGTAAATTTTTATTATTATTCGAGGAATCCTAGTTGGGGGCGTTAAATTCCCCTCCCCTTTATTTATGCAATGTTTTTTTCTCCAGGAAAAATCACAACTTTCATTTATAAATATGAAAATTACATGTTGTATATGCATTCTGCATATTCAAATATGTCATCTTGTGGCTGCATGAAATTCATAAGAGATTACATCTCTGATTAGTTCAAAAAATAGATATGTTGGCACTGTATAAAGTCAGGTAGATATAAATATTGTGTATATACACATGAATAGAAAAAAAAAACATAGATAATTTAAAATTTTCATATATGGTAGCCCAAAATTGTATAGTAATGAGTATCATCTGCAAAAATTATGTCACAGTCACCCTTTGTCTTTGTATGTATTCAAATGGCCTATGGAAGTATTGGTAGAATTGATGCTCATTATGTTCCTGGATCTCCAAATGGTCCCTTAATATGTGAGCTGCCTCCTTGGATAGTGAATCAGAAATTTTGTTCCTCTCCCTATAAATATGTTAACATGAGATATAATCAAATTGTGCTTGGAGTTGATATATCTCATCCAATATGTTCTTTAGTGTGTGCATGTGACATGCATAATGTTTATTGAACCAATTAATGATGATTTTTGAGTCCCTAAATATTTGTAATCGATTGCAGTGTTTGGTGAGAGAAAATTGTAGAAGGGCATTGAGACATGATAATTCAACGTACTTGTTTTTTCCCCTACCCAGACCAATTTTGACTTTGAAGTAGTGTAGTTCAGTAAGGTGCAAGAGTATAACCCCCCCCCCCCCATAGTCATCTTGTTGAGCTGAGCCATCAAAGTAGGCCCCCGGAAAATTTAAGTCAATGACCTCAGGAATGATGTTCTGGTTAGAGGGGGGAGGAGGGTCATCCGTGATCAAGTGATATAAAGTGGAGATGTGTGCAACAATTGTATTCAAATAAGGAAGGATGTCATGGAAGATGGCACAAATATAAGAGATCCATACCCCCTAACAGATTAATGTGGGGATTTTTTCGAGTTTTTGGGGGTTGGAGGATTTCCACCAAGAATCTTAGGCCAAGAGAACCGAATGACCATCCCAACTCTTATCAAGGTTGAGCGCTAATAGGATATGAGTCCAGAGGGCTTATGTGATAGTGCAGGTTAGAAAGAGATGTTCGGTGTCCTCCTTAGCCAATTTGAAAAGTGTACATCTAATTTTTCCAATGTGAGAGCACAGTTTTAGGTGTGCCCCTATGGGGATTTTATTTGAGAGAATACTCCAGATTAGTAGTTTTTCATTAGCAGGGAATTTGAGTTTCCAAAGTTGGCTCCACCACAAGGATTGAACCAAAGGTCGATGAGTTTCATAAATGTGCAGATAGTCCTCCTTTGGAGTATATTTTCCATGTTTTGAGATCACCCAGATGATATTGTCCTCTCTATCTGTCATTCTAACATGTGATTCTAACAGTGCAACTAGGTAGAGAGTCCAGTCATCCTCCCATTGTTGATGAATGTGTAGGTCACGGAGGTTCAACCAACCTTGTGAAAAAATGGTTGTGTTATCCTGGTCTAACACTTGGCTGAGAGTATAAATTATAGTATTTTCAAATATGTGATGAGATATGGGGGGAGGAGATGAGCATTAATACAACCAGACCATGGATCATAGCCAATGTGGACCTGCCTACGGGAGCCCACCTACCATGCAAGTCAATTTATAATGTGTTCAATAGAGTTTAGGATGGCTCTCCAGATTGTAAAGATGTTGGATCTGTGAAATGGACCTCTCATGATCTAATCAATTGGTTGGAGTGGGTAAATATATTTATGAGTGACAACCATGTTCCATAGATTATGTTCGGTGATGATCTGCTAGCCTAGTTTTGTAGCCAGAGCCTTTGCAAAATTGTGTAGATATTTTATGCCCCTGCCCCCCCCCCTTCCCGAATTTTTTTGGAGGGAAATGTGATCCCACTTAGTCCATGAAAAATTATGACCCTCCTTTGCATCATTCCATAGAAATCGTCGATAGATTCTCTGTACCCTATTGAGTATGCCTTTTGGTATCCAAGCCAAGGACATCCAATAAACCGGGATGGCCTCAAGTACTGATTTGATGAGTACTAGTCTACCTGCTCGAGAGAGATAGCTGTGGTACTAAGAATTCAAGCTCTTGTTGATATTTTCAACCCATAGACTTACCTTGGGCACCTCAGAGAGGTTTTCACCCATGGATATTTATTCTCTTTTCTTCTTTCTTCTCTCTTTTTTTTTGAGCAAGTGAGTTGCTTCCATCGAGGTTTTCAACCCACAAGCTTTCCTTGGGTGCTTCAGAGGGGTTTTCACCCATGGATATTTATTCTTTTTTCTCTTTTTTATTTTTTATTTTTTTATTATTTTTTTTTTGGCAGGAGGTGTGGGAAACTATGGAGTTTCCCATCACATACACCTCTCTTCTTATTGAATTTACGAACTCCGCCCTAAAACAAAGGCTTCTTGTAAATTTTAAGTCTGTGACCATTTACAAGCAAGGGGATTCATTCCTCATCTATGGTTCTGATTTGAACTGCGCCATTATCAAAACATTTTTCCACTTTGTAAGGTCCCAACCATCTTGTCATCAGCTTGCCTTTGAAATCTTTAAACCTTGAAACATACAATAGCACCCAATCTCCTTCTTGGAAGGTCTTTTCTTTGATGTTATTTTCATGCCAGACCTTCCTTTGCAACTAAACTACCTCCGTGTGAAGAAGTTCTTGAATTCTGAACTCATCCAATCCATTTAGTTGTAGCAACCTCTCTTTTTGGGCATTTGATAGATCTAGATTTAATTCAGCTACCATTCTTAAAGTATTGAATTCAAACTCAACTAAAAGTAGAGCCTTCTTACCATGGACTAGTTCATAGGGAGTGAATCATGTTGTTGTCTTCCAAGTAGTGTTGTAGGCCCAAGTAGCTTCTACCAATCTGTCCACCCAATATTTTATGTTGCTGTTCATAACCTTGGTGAGGATGCTCTCCAAAGCTCTGTTAGTTACTTCTACTTGGCCATTCGCCTGAGGGTGATAGGTAGTAGAAGTGTTATGCTTAATCTTGTGCTTCCTCAAAATATTATTAATGAGGTGAGAGGTGAATTGTGCTCCCTGATTAGTGACTATTTCTCTGGGGTATCCAAACTCTTAAAATAAATTCTCCCTCAGAAATTATGCTGCTTTCTCCTCAGTTGCTACGTTCAATGTATTTTTTTTCAGCCCACTTTGTTAGATAATCAATGCAGACTATGATATACTTCTTTTGTCCAGATGGTGGATTGATAGGTCCAAAAAAGTCCATGCCCCACTTGTCAAATGGCTGAGGAGCCACCTAAGTGTGCAAAGGCATCTCATCCCTTTGCGTGGGTTTCCCCATCCTTTGGCACTGGTCACACCTGCTGGTGTATCTTCTAGAATCTTGGTGAAGGGTAGGCCAATAGTATCCTACCTACAAAATTTTTTAAGCAATTCTCTTTGCAGCAAAGTGGCCTCCACATGGGCTGTCAAACATGCATAGAGGATATCAAAAAATTCTTCCTCTCTCACACGTATCCTTAGGATTTGATTAGGGCCTAGCTTGAAAAGGTTTCCCCCAATCCATGTGAAAGGGGCACTTTTTCTGATGATTCTGCTCCTCTCCTTGAATGAAAAATTAGGAGCGAGTCTCCCAGCAACCAAGTAGTTGGCTATATCAGCAAACCATGGTGAGAGTGTTGATATAGCAAAGAGGTGCTCATCTGGAAGCTGGTCATCCACCATTCCTTCCTCTCCTGCAAGGAGAGCTAACCTAGACAAAAAATATGCAACAACATTCTCCTTTCCAGGTTTATCAATAATAGTCAAATCAAATTGCTGCAAAAGTAACAACCATCTAATTATCCTAGCATTCACATATTTTTTGTTCATTAAATATTTGATGGCTGCATGGTCAGTGTGAACAAAGGTTTGATATCTAGTTACATAATGCCTGAATTTTTTCAATGCATGGAAAATGGCTAACAGCTCCTTCTCAGTAACAATATAATTCAGCTCGACCTTTGACAAATTCTTGTTGGTGAAATAAATGGCATAAGGGATTGTGTCCTCTAATTTTCCTAATGCTTCCCCTACAGCTTTTTCAGATGCATCAGTGTGGATGTGGAAAGGAAGAGTCCAATTTGGACCTCAACGGATGGGGGTAGTAGTCAATTGTTCCTTGATGAGCTCGAAAGCCTCTTGACAAGGACCAGACCAAATAAACTCAGAATCCTTGGCCAATAACCCAAATAATGGCGAGGCTATCTTGCTGAAATCTTTGATGAACCTTATATAGTAACCAACTAAGCCTAAGAAACTCCTAATATATTTCTGCTTTTGAGGAGCAGGTACCCTTTTGATGATGGTGATTTTGTTTGGGTCTACCTGTATTCCTGCTTGGGATATGGAGTGTCCTAACACAACCCCTACTTTCTTCAGGAATTCACACTTTTCTGGGCTCAAGGAGAGATGCATCTCAATGCACCTTCTTAGTAATTTACCCAAATTAGAGAGAGCTTCCTGGAAGTCATCCCCGTATGGTGTGAAATCATCCATGTAGATTTCGACAGAGTCATGGACTAACTCAGAAAATATGCTCAAGAAAAATCTTTGGAAGGTAGCTGGGACATTGCACAACCCAAAGGGTAGGACTCTATAAGCAAAGGTACCCCAAGGGCAGGTGAAAGCAGTCTTATCCCAGTCTTTAGGGCTGATTTGAATCTGATTGTACCCATTGAACCCATGTAAGAAGGAAAATAACTTCTTCCTCGTAAGGCCATCCAAGGCTTGGTCTATAAAGGGAAAAGGGAAATGGTATTTCTTGGTGGCCTTGTTAAGTTCTCGATAATCAATACAAATTCACCACTTCCCATTCTTCTTTGGGACTAGGACAAGAGGAGATACCCACTCACTAATGGATATAGGATATATGAACCCTACATCCAATATTTTCCGCATCTCTTCTTTGACTATGTCCTTCAGAGCCGAGTTCATCATTCTTTGGGGTTGTCTCACAGGATTGCATCCTTCTTTGATGTGAATATGATGTTTTCACATGGAAGGATGCACCCCTTTCATGTCCTTGTAATCCCAAGAAAATGCGTCTAGATTCTCTTTCAAAAGCTGACATAGTTTCTTCTCTTCTTCATTCGAGAGATTTGGGTTGATTTTCAGAGATCTGGATGGGCCAAACTCAATAGCCTTAGTGGCTTCAGAGGTCGACTCAACTGAGTGCACTTCCATCCAAGGTTGGCTCTCAGACTCTTTGACTAAGGTTTCGAGAGGAAAGTTAGTGGAGGACTAGTTTTGAATGGCATGGTCGATGATTTCATCTTCATCAAGTTGCCACCCTCTAAGAATAGCATCTATGGTATGTTACACCATTTTTTGGTCATCTAACCTACTATCATTAGATGGACCCAAGTACACCATGTAAGACCAATTTTACCCTAAGTAAAGTTACATTCACTATGTAAAATAACTTAATAAAACACATTTATTAGGTTGTTTATGGTCTAAACAGGAAACCCCAAAAGGAAATATTAAACAAACCTATATTTGTTTGATTTTCCTAGTCATGTTTAACCCAAAACAAGGAAATTAATTAGATAAATCTTTATTTATCTTATTATTTTCTAGGAATAATTATTTAAATCTTATTTAAATAATATTCCTTGTTAAATATGACTAAATCCCCCATAAATAATTAAATAAATCATTATTTATTTGATTATCTTTCAACCACTTCCTTAAAATGATAAATAAATCATTTATTTATTTATTATTCACAAATAAAGGGATTTGACCCAAGTCAAATACATTTTCCCTCCAACAAATATAATAAAATATTCCATAAAAGGTGGATCTAGATTTGGTTAATGTTATTTAATCATGCACCAAGATCTAGAATGACCCAATATTTTGTTATAAATAGGAGGGTTTTTCCTACCATTCTTCACCTTTTGTTGCCTATTAGATCACTCTGGATCTATACACTTGGTCACATTCTTCATCATTTGCTGTGTGAGCTCCCTTTGAGTTCTATCTTTTTCTGGGTTTTCTACACCAACAAGAGAGAGAGATTCTAGATTTGAAGTGTTGAGGACTTCAAAGAACCCATCCCATTGAGGAGAATTCGATACACCTTCTTGTTTTCCTCCCAGGTGCCCTTAATACAAAAATTCTTTCAAAAAACATTGTTCTTGTCTTGTCTATTGGATGTATGGAGCAAACTCTTGATTTTACTACTTAATGTCTTTCTATGCATAGATCTGGTTTTTTTTTGCAACACTTGTCTTGATCAACTAACCGCAGATCTAAAGATATTGGCAGCCATATTTGATGTTAGGGCTATAATTTATGTGTAGCTAAAGTGGTCTTTTTTCGTATGCTTCGACAAAAGATTCATACTAACACGGTACACATACGGGAAGTGTTATATAAATCATCTTTTTCATCCTCCAACCATATAGGGAGATCATGATCAATGAAAGGTTGGGCTAGAGGATATAACACTAGGTGTTTAGACAAAGGCCCATTTTCTATAGTCATGTTTCCGGTCTGACAACTAATATAAGCATCTACAGTGGCTAACCAAGGTATCCGTAAGATGAGAGGATAACCATTAAACTTGGTTTTTGGTTACAAGACAAGGAAATCTGTAGGATACTCCCAAGAGTCAATGGTAACCATGACATCCTCAAAAATTCCTTCCGGAGTTAATGTGGACCAATCTGCAAGTTGTAGAACTATTGTGGATTTCCTCAAAGTCCCTTGGAGATTAATTTTCAACATAGTTTCCTTGGTCATGACATTGATGGCAGCCCCTATATCAATCAGAGCGTTGGGGACTATGACACCATTTACATGCACATCAACAACTGGAATACCATGGTCTAGGTACTTTGGAAATATCACCCTTCCTAGCATTAGGTCAAACAGTTTCCCTACCACATTGATGGTGGGGGTATCTCTCTTCCTTCTCCTAGGTTTCTTGAAGCACTTTTATTTGATGAGCCTATTGTAGATAGGGACTTCCTTAATGGCCTGGAGAAGTGGTATCTTAACACACAAATTTTCCAATTCTCCCAGGAGTCCAGTCTCCTCTGGGGTGAGTTGATTAGAATGGATCTAGCACTCATGAAAAGGAGGTGGTTGGATCTGAGTGTTTCCTTCTTCCTTTTCCTCCTCAGCCTCTACAGGTGGAGATGGAGGATGGTTGTCTAGGCGTACTCTTCCCAGGCCGAGATTAACCTCTTATATCTACTCAACATAATATGGATAGGATCTTTCTCCACTGGGAGCCTACTATGTTGGTATGTTGTTCGAGTTTGGATTGGGCTATGTAGGTATTTAGGGTAGCCTAGGTGGAGCAGCATGAGTAAGTTGAGGTTGAGGTTAGGGTGGAGGCATTAGAGCAGGTGGTTGATTTTGTTGAGGCCTCCACCCCTGGGATGGATTGTTCCACTAAGGTCGTTGTGGAACATACTGCTAGAATGGTTGGTTTATTGGATGAGAATGATATGAAGGGTTGTAAGGCTAGGTAGGGGGTGTAAACCAGGATGGAGGAGTGGGGGTGTACCAAGATTGCATGGGTGCACTCTGATTGTTGTGATAGTAAGATTAAGGTGCACCTTGCATACCTTGTTGATATGGTCGAGGGCCTTGATGCCTTCTCTGGTTGATGAGAGATAGTTTCTCTCGCATTGCTTCCCCCCCTTGATATATAGCCTTAAGTCCAGGTAAGAAGGGAAACTTGTCTATGGCATGATTCTCTTCACAGAGTAAGCAAACGTCTATGAAATTCAGTGGACATTCATTTCTTGGGTGCTTCCAGGTATATCTAGGACAAAATATGGCCATGGCTCTCTTTGATTCCTCTTGCTTCCTTTTGACCTGCATTGTGTCAATTTTCAAAGTAAAGGTGTGCATCATGTCACTCTTGAAGTCCTCTAGCATGTTTCCAATCTCATGTTTTATGAAGGTGGAAAAGGGAGGGGTATTAGATGTACTTTGGCTAGCTCTACCCCTCTTCCTAAATGCCCTAGAATGGTTCCAAAAGATAGTTTTTATTGTTTCATAGGGTTGTTGGCAGATATATCCTCCTGATAACATATTCAAGGTTTCTATCATCTCTTCACTGATACCTCAAAGAAGTAAAAGTTTAAGTGAGTCAGGATCAAGAGTATAGTTGGATCTCTTATAGTTCAATTGAAACCTCTCTTCATAGTCCTCTAAGGATTCATCTAGCCCTGGAGTCATCCTAAAGATCTCATACTTAGTTTCCTTGGACCTATAGTAGTATTTTTATTTTCTACTGAAGGTCTCTTCCATCTATGCCCAGGTAGTGATGTTATCCCCAGGCAGACCCATGCACCAGTGTAAGGTTGCATCCTTAAGGGTGGATGAGAATAGATTTAACTTCTGATCATCATAGGTGTAGTCATAAGTCCTACAGAAAACAACAAATTCAAACATGAATGTGTCATGGTCCTCAAAGGTAAGCCCATGGAAGTGTGGAAGAGCTGAGGAGATAATGTTTTTCATCTTAGTTTCCCCATTTGCCTCTCTTATGGGAAAGGCTCTCTAGATCCCAGCCATGGTTAAGATAGGAGAAACAGGTCCCTCAATTGAAACAAGGTCTTCTTATTGTACCCCAATAGGATCCTGAAAATATTCGGAAAGCTCCCCTATAGGGGGTTCAATCTCACTGCCATTGAATAAGAGTGAAGGGTGGCTAGGAGGTGATGTGGGGGTTTCAGGTAAGATTTGTCTTTGAGTATTCCTAGTCCTACAAGGCATGAAAATGAGATATTTTTGTATTTTTTCAATATTTCTAAAATAACATGAAAATAAAGGAAAGGAGAAAAGAGTGCTAAAAACAATATCAAAACATCTATTAAACACCTCCCCGACAACAATGCCAAAAAGTGGTGAGCCTTGGTATTTCACCAAGAGTGCTGCAACTCCAAGGGGCTGCTCTACTTTACTTTATCAACCCGGGGTTTGTAAAAAGTTGGAGGTCACAATTCTATATACACATCAAATGCAATCTGTTCATGTCATCCTCTTCTTCTTTACGAAAGGGTGCTATTTTTTAAACTATGATAAGAACTGGAAAGTAAATTGCTGGAAGGAAATGATGAAAATGAAACTAAACTAAATTGCTGAAAATAAATGACAAGAATGAAACTAATTTAATTTTCAAAATAGAAATGATATAAAGGAAACTAATTTAACTTGCTGAGAATGAATGGAAAAAAGGAAACTAATTTTAAACCACACTTAACTTGGTCAAACAGCTAAATGCACTCTATTTATCCTATGGTCTATCTACCATGATTCTACCCATGCAACTAAGCTATATAGGACTTAATCCTAATTGAAAAAGTGTTGATTTTGTAGCTTGGAGGACAACAAAGGGCTAAAGAGGCTAATGGAGGGCTTAACACCTAAAAAAGGGCTTAGGAGTGGAAAGCAGGGGTTTAATCCTTATAAACCTTATGATATGGCGCCAAGATGCTTGTGGAGCGGAATGATTGAAATATGAGATGACGGAGTTATGATTGGCGGATAAAAGTGCGATATGTGATCTACTATATCGCAATTGGAATGTCGCAAGGTTGGAGCAGTAAAGGTTAACATGAATAAAACATAAATTTCGAAAGGCGATTTTTGATGCGGCGAAGTTCGAAATCAGTGTTTGGAGCGGTAAGTCTTAAAGAACAAAGAAAAAGGTGTGAAGTGTGGTTGCAATGGGTGACATGGCGGTGGGACCAGTGGCGGAGGGCAATCACAATATCGCAATCAGCATTTGAAAGCGGTAAGTCTTAAATAAACAAGTAAAAGTGTGAAGTGTGATTGCGATGGGTGACGTGGCGGTGGGACCGGAGGTGGAGCATGATCACAATATCGCAATTAGCATTTGGAAGCAATAAGTATTAAAGGAAATGAGAAAACTATGCAATTTACGATGAGGAGCGATGGTAAGTCCAAAGGGAAAAAATTGTGGTTTCTAATGTTTTTGACGGTTTTCAATAAAAGAGTAGTGAAGGGAAGTAGAAAGGGATATCACATTCGGGCTTGGAATGAGAGAGTGTTAACAAAGATCACAAGTGATTTGCGATGGAGCGATGGAGCGAGGTATGATGAGCAGGATATTCAAGGATAAAGGGTTGGAGGTTTAATTATAATGCTTTTCAAACATTTTGGGAATGAAAAGGGCGATGGATGCAAATAAGAGGAAAATGAGGGAAATGGAGGCACAACGGTAGTGCTCAGGTGTGAGACCAAATATGGGAAATGAAGCGGGATGGCTTAATGATCTTCCTAGGGATTTTGATGCTTATTCCTGCAAACAAAGCTATGGATTCATGTACGAAAAATAGAGGAAACACGTGACAAAACAGTGAACATAAAGCAGTTTTTGGTTATGTGGGAAGGTTCGCCCTCCTCGAGCTCTATTGACAGAGATGAGAAGGGGGTCTTCATCCATAGCTTTTCTTGGTTTTTCTCCTCTATTATACACTCACAAGAAAATGAAAAACTACAGCAACACATTGAAATCAAAAACTAAGTAGTGATGAAACTATGAGAAGTAGAATTAATTGAATGATAGAAATAAAACTAGGTTAATGGAAGAAAGGAAAAGATAGTAACATCATAGAGGCTGAGGCACATGGATTGGGCCCTAACCCACAAGCTTAGCTCTCTAAAACTTAAATCAGTCAAATGAAATTTGTCTTCTCATTTCATAAAAGAATAACCTCATACATCTCTGAAAGTTTCATAACTGAGTAAAATAATAAAAAGCTCACTAGCTTGCAACAAAGTTTCAACTAGAATCGACTGGAATTGACTAACTCATCCTAGCTCTATCTCTACTCTATTTATTCTATAGGGTAGCTACCAAAAGCTCCCTAGAAAATAGTGATTGAGTCCACTTGACTCCAAGTAAACAAACACTGAGTTTCTTGGCTGCCTCTAGATTTTGAATTGCTGGAGAGAATCCTTGGGATCCTTTGGCTGCCATTGGAGTTCAAATTGCTGGAGAGAACCTTTGGGATCCTTTGGCTACCTTTGGGAGTTAAGGAGAGTGGAAAATCCTCCAATAATTTCTCCTTATTGTCTCCTCCAAGTCTTTATGATAAAATCCTTATAAAAATTCTTAATAAATCATGATTTTCTGAACTCAACCTCATATTAGGCACTCAGAGTATGCTAGCCTTAATTACCACCTATACTAGCATCATAAAACTAAATAATAATAAAAATGCAAGAAAAAGATATCTAAGAAGGAAAAAATGTTACCATTAACCCCTCCAAATATTTCTAATGATGGATCTCATCAGCACTCAACTCCCCTGGTCTGATATATATATATAACTCAAAAATTGGTCGTCATTGAAAAAATTCAAGCTCAACTCCTAAAATAGGGATATTAGCCCCCAAATCTGATATGGATAGCCCAAAAATTATCTCCACACACACTAAAAAACCAACTTAGTCCAAGGATAAGATAAATCAACCCTAAGAAATATGGAACTCGGTCCCTTAGAAAAGACAGAACTCAACCCTCAATAAAGTGACATAAATTGACAATCCTAGTGTCATCTCTCCTCCTTCAACAAATGGTCATGCAAACTAGTGATAAAATCGATCCGTTATAGAGAATATAGAATATAAAAATACATGTTATAAAATCAACTGATAACACCTCTAGAATTTTGCCTTCCCTTCCAATGCCTTCTAATCTCTCAGCAATGAAGCACAACATCAGAATCTAAGTTGTTTTTCTCTAATATTATCTAAGGTGTATAGTTTCAACACTGAAATCAACAACCAGAATGAGGATTTCCAAAACCCCTAGATTCATTTCTAAAGAGATATACAAAAACCTATTTTCCAAGTGATCAAATGCAAGAATGAGGAGAGACTCCTCATTTCCATTTTTTATAACTCACTTGACCCTTTTTCCACCCTTTTACCTTTTATTTAAATAAATCCACTTTGTGGTGGGTTTTATAAATCTATAATTTAAAAGTGAATTTTCGTTAGCTTAGGACCCATGTCCCATTTTCTCCACTTTATCTTCCATAAAGTGTTCTCCTAGGAAAATTGTGTTCCCTTGATTAATTTTCCCCGTCTTAGCCTACATGAATTTAATTAGGCTAATGTAATCTTCTCCGTATGTCTCCTACGTGGATGGGGACATTACTATCTTCCCCACCCAAGACTGCTTATCCTCAATCAATTTCAATCCAGGATGTTGGAGCACCTATTACCCTTCCGATGTGGCGTATTCTATATGTAAATCCTTCCATTTAACCAGGTACTCTTTAATGGTATCACTTCTTAGCTTTCATTCCCTTACCTCCAAAATTTCTTCCAGAACCATAATCAACTTCCCTTATTCGTCCAATGGAATAAGCTCAGTATAAGTGACGACGTGCTACCCTAGGGCCTTCCTAAGGCACAAAACATGGAATACATTATGTATCTTGGATGCCTATGGGAGCTCTATCTCATATTCCACCTCTCCTATACGCCTCAAAATCTTGTAGTGTCCATAGAATCTGGGTTTCAATTTCTCCTCCCCTTTATTTTTAAGTGATGAGTATTGGTATGGTTTCATAAGAATATATACCAATTCCCCTACCTAAAATATACACTCCACTTGATGCCTTCCTACATAAACCTTTTGTTTATTTTGATCCATCTGCAAATTATCTTTGAGGATCCATAGTATGTCTTGGCTTTGCTGTATCCAATCCTTAGCTTTTGGTTCCTTGCTGTCTCTAAACGCCTGATCCAAAAATGTTCATGCATCATACCCATACAAGTATCTAAAGGGTTTCATGCTATTCGAAATGTGAAAGTGGTGTTATAAAAATGCTCTCCTAAGTTTAACCACTTTATCCAAGATTTATGCTAGCCTAACACATAGTTTCTCAAATATCTTCCCAACCATTTATTAATTATATTGATATTCCTATCTATCTGCGGATGGTAACTAGTACTTAGCATTAAATATATCCCAAACAACCCAAACAACTCATGCAAAATCCTCCCATGAATATGTGGTCCCTGTCATTGAAAATAATGTTTGACAGTCTATGAAATCGAAATATCTCTCTGAATAATAACTCTGCTACCTGTGCGGCCGAGTATCAGGAATGTAGGGTGAATGAGTGTGTATACTTTGTGATCTTTTTAACCACCACATAAATGATTTCCTTCCCCTACACCAGAGGTAACCTCATGATGAAATCCATCAAAATGCTTTCCCATTTTTGATATGGAATGGGAAGTGGCTGAAGTAACTCTGTCAGATGAGTATGGTCTTCTTTAATATGTTGGAAAATTATGAACTCCCTCATGAATATCAACACATCTATCTTAAATCCCTTCCATTTGAATATTTACATGATCTTCTTGTAAGTTTTCAAATACCCATGGTGCCTGCTAGTGATGAGTTGTGTGTTGAATGCATGATATTTTCCTTAAGCTCAGATTCTAGTACTAAGTAGATCCTATATTTGTAATAAATGATGCATTACCTATCATCCTGGGTCATTCCATTAAGGATCTCACAAGAAAACTTGTTCTTGGAGTACTTAACTAGCAGGAGATATTTCCAGTCAACTAAAATCTCCACGAGAGAGAGAGTGGCTAGTACTATGGAAAGGGCATCAACTACCACATTGTTATTTCCCTTAACATATTCGATCTCAAAATCATATTTTGAAGTTTATTGATCCACTTCTGTTATCACTCACTCAACTCTTTATGCTCCATGAGGAAACTTAAGCTATTATGATCTTCCTTCACTTTAAACCTGTTCCCCACCAAGTACTGTATGAATTTGGCCAATGCAGGCATGATGGCCAACATATCTTTATTGTATATTGACTCAATTACACTCATATTACTTGAGTTTGTGGCTCTCAAAAGAAATGGGATAGTTATTCTGCATTAACACGACTCTTATCCATATCCTTGAAGCATCACACTCAAGCATGAATGGTTGATTGAAGTATGGTAAAGCTAGCACAATACATGGAATCATCAATTATTTCATCATCTCAAAGGTCATTTTTGCCTCATTTTTCCAACTAAATCATCCATTTTTAGTTAGGTCTATAAGGGACACCGTAATCAATAAGAACCCCTTAACAAACTTCCTTTAATAGGTGTAGAGGCCTAGGATGAATTTTAGTTTTGTAACATTCTTGGGGGCAGGCCACTTGATTATTTCCCTAATTTTATCGTGGGTGTACCTAGACCCCATCTCCCACAATCACATGCCCCAAATAAATCATATCAATCATGCCAAAATAAAATTTAGAAATTTTTGCGTAGAATTTATTTTCTTCTAAAATTCCCAACACCTCATCCAAGTGTTTGAGGTGATCTTCCCAATTCTTATTATAAATGAGTATGTCATCAAATAAAACCAACATAAAAAAAATTTATTTTTTCTTGAATGTTGAGATTCAACAAGATGATGAGCTTAGTGAAAAGATTCGCCTTCACTAAGTGGGCCTGCAGGCTATTTTTGGCGCAAAGTCTATTTTTAGAATATGTATATTTTTAGACATGTCAATCATATTCTATGAGTTGCAGGATGCTATTTGTGTATGGTTGGTCAAGTTGGAAAAATATATGAACTTATATTTTTAGACATATTGGGCAAAATCTATTTTTAGATTGCCAGTCTAAAAATAGATATGTCGAATATTATTAGCTCTTAATAATATTTGGACTCTAAACATTATCTTATTCTCTTGGAGCACTTTAGTTAAGTGCACAGATGTGGCACAGGAGCTGACAGAAGGAATTACACTATTCTTGAGGGTTTACTGGAGCTAATGCATGAGGAATTTAGTTAGAACTCATGTGACAGAGTTTGGTGGAGTTGTAGAAGTAGTTGGTGGAGTTGTGTTCAATTTAACTCAGTTAGACTAGAGACACATTTGAGCTAGTTGTATCTAGTATAACTAATTGATACACTAGTGAGAGTCGTGTGAATTAATTAATAATTAATTCACTAGATAATAACTCATTAATCAACTGAAGAATACATCAGTTAACTACAGTGCATGGACAATTTCAGTGGAGACCAGTGGAGAGGTAGGTGAAAGAGAAAGTGTGACTATCAGTTGTGACTATAGTGATGCATTGATTGCATCCAACACTCAGTGGAGATGCCAATGAGGATTGCATAGTGAAAGCTAGGTGGATTCAATTTCATTCATAGCCATTCATCAGTAGGGATTGCGCAGTAGAGGCAGGCTAGCGGGTGGCAGAGATCGGTGCATGGATTTGCTAGATCGAACCTGATTAGTGTGTAGCGATTGTATTGTACTGAGAGCTTGACTTGTTTAGCTTTGTATGAGGATTGTTACATGATCTCTATGAAATATATATCTATACATATATATATATATATATATATATATATATATATATATATATATATATATATATATATATATATATATATATATATATATATATATATATATATATATATATATATATATATATATATATATATATATATATATATATATATATTTGGGGTTTTTAGCTTCAATATTTCCCATTAAATCACTGTGTTAATGTGTGTGAATTTTTATGGTTTCATGTGTGCATTGCAATTGATTTAATTTCTACATGTGATGATCAATGGTGGAATAGATTTTGTATTGTGCATAAAGTCAAATAGTGTGTGATCAGGAGAATATTGGATATATAACGCATTAGTTATATAATTTATACATGGTATCAGAGCAGTTGATTATTGGAGTGTTGGAAAAATACTGAGAGGGGGGGGGTGAATCAGTATTTACTGCATATTCAAAACTTTTTACTTTTTCACTCTCTAAAACTCATACGCTACTTTCCTTTAGCAAATCGCGTATACACGCGGATATCCTTCATACAACTCGCGTATTAGCAGAGATCTAAATATGCAGATATTTATTGACTTAGTTCTTTGCAATATTCATTCATCTGATGTTAAGTTAACAGTAAACATGTGTAGTAACAACAGAATAAACCATCACACAAAGCATCACACATGAACACCAGGATTTTTAGGTGGAAACCCAAGTCTGGAGAAAACCACCACTGCAGTTGCTCAGCCTTCAATATTTTATTACAGAGAAAACATCTTACAACATATGTGCTGGTGCAGACTCCTACCAGCACGCATGCACCCACCTGTGCTCATTTACCAGCCTCTCCTGGAAGGGAGCTCCAACCCCCTGACTCGTTTACCAGCCTCTCCTGGAAGGGAGCTACAACCCCCTGATCTCGTTTACCAGCCTCTCCTGGAAGGGAGCTACAACCCCCTGATTGAAGGCTACAACCCTCAGCACCTCTATGGACCACGTTTCATCAATTTTCACACTGGATCCAAAGCTTCCTTTAGGACACCACTTGTAGACCACGTTTCATTATATTTTCAGATCGGACCCACTCCATACATTTAAGCTCAATCATACATCAAACTGAAACTTATCAATTCAGACAACCCAGAACTGTAGAATACATCATTCACAGATAGCAATAACACAGCAGAACAGATCAGACATTTCATACCCCTTGCTTCAGCAAACCCTAGTTTGCATACGCGTTTTCCTTTCACTGATACCGCGTATATACGTGCTTCCAATCACATCAACCCGCGTATACTTCTGTACAAATTACAGAGTTGATTTCTCTGTGCATACGGGCTTTCTCTTCAGCAAAGCCACGTATATACGCACTTCTTCTGTGGCAAACTAGCGTATGGTTCTTCAAACATTTAGGTCATTTCAATTCTTCAGAACTAATACATTACTCAGATTTTACCCTTTATTTCAGACAGATGTTCGCCTCTTCTCAGATCTAATCATCCCCTAAACAGATCTAGCAAATACAAGTACATTTCAGATCTAGATACCCTTTTCATCATTGGTGCATCATGCAATCAGATCTATCATTCAACTGTAACCCTTTCCATTCAGATATACTTCAGAGAGAAGTATTCATTCAAGCTCAGACATCTTGCACCCACACTCATGATTTGCACAATGAATTTCTTCTCCTTATATAGGTTTACCCTCTTTCAATACCATGAGCCAAAACCACATTACTTCCGATGGTATTCCTGGACGGGGTCATTTAGACGAATCATTACCCAATACAATGGGTCAATACCATGGTGGTTACCCCTGGTTTTGCACTTTATGATCGCTTTTGCCTATACGCGACTTGGAACGTTCTTTCCCGCGTGCATACGCGACTTTCCCTAGACAAATCCGTGTATGCCTAGAGACATACTCTTTTCATCATAGATCTAGCACATACTGAATTCCTTTCTTCATTGCCTTCTGTACTCACTATAAATACATTAGATTTACATCTTTAAACAGGTTCAACAAGACATATTCTATCAAGCCCATCAAGTCAAGAATAACGTCATCAGGTGGATTGCCATCAAGGACAACACAAGTCAACAATTTCATATCTCCATCTTCATTCAGTGGGTTGCCATCAAGGACAACACTCTGCATCATATTGCCAACAATCTCCCCCTTTGGACTTGATGGCAACCACGATGGTGTTTGATCATCACAACAGATAGGTACATTAAGAATACAATGACACCATGTCACTCTCCCCATTCTTGACACCATTCTTTCTCTTCATTCAAACACCATGTCACTCTCCCCCTTTAACATCAAGGGAAAAGGGCGGATCAAAATCAACACACTCTCCCCCCTTTTTTTTTCATGTAGAAGAAGCGTTCTGTAGATCTGATGTATACTGAAGTGGCCAAGCTCCCCCTGAGTTCATGCTGAATCTTCAAACATATTTTTCAATGAAGTACATGACTCTATGACCTTCTTATCACCAAATACTCATACTTACATCAAAGATCCAACCAAGTGGATTTACATATGAGACTCAAGTACCCAACCAAGTGGGTTTACACATTTCAACTTAGCTACCCAACCAAGTGGGTTTACAAACTTTGACAAGTCCTTACATGACTGAATATTACAATTTTACATCATGGGTCTGAACATGACCTTTTCATCAAATTAAAAATATGACCATTTATGACCAACACCAGAAATTCCTCAAGAAAGAGAACATATTTCAGAACCATCATAATGCCAACAATGCATTATACTCAGCAAAGCTAATACTCCCCCTGAATCTGTGCATCCAAGCATCCTTTCCATATGACTAAGGCTCCCCCTTAGTTTGTGCATCCTGAACATTTTCACCAACAAATCATCAAGGCTTCTTTATCAAAACATTAGAAATAGAATTATGAGAACTGGAACACCACCATAGATACCAAACATCACTGTAGCTGTGTTGAAGAGAGCTGACCCCAAACAGAAATTTGTCAGCAATCAGACATACGCGGTTTTCTGTGCATGAACTCGCGTATATACGCAACTGTGTTTCAGGAAATCCGCGTATCCAATGCCATCTTCTAAATTTATGCAGATTTGTTCTTTTAACTGGCAAAGAACACTCTCAGCTTCTGTCTTAGATACTCAAACGCTTCCCTGGGCAGAGGTTTGGTAAAGATATCAGCAACTTGTTCTTTGGAGGGAACATACTCCAACTTCACCTTTTGCTCAAGCACTTGTTCACGTAAGAAGTGATACTTGATGGGAATGTGCTTGGTCTTTGAATGCATAACAGGATTCTTTGAAATACTGATGGCACTTGTATTGCACACTTAATGGGGACATGAGGTGTACATTTGATTTGAAAATCTTGTAAGGTTTGCATCATCCAAAGGAGTTGAGTGCAACAAGAAGCGGCAGCCACATATTCTGCTTCTGCTGTAGACAAGGCAATAGAATTTTGCTTCTTGCTGAACCAAGATACTAACTGGGGTCCCATATAGAATGCACCACCACTAGTGCTTTTCCAATCATCAACACTTCCAGCCCAATCTGCATCAGTGTAAGCATGAAGAGTAAGATCAGCATTCTTTGGATACCATAGACCAAAGTCTTGAGTTCCTTGTAGATATTTGAAAATTCTTTTCACAGCCTGAAGGTGAGACTCTTTTGGATTAGCTTGGAATCGTCCAACAATCCCAATTGCATGCATAATGTCTGGTCTAGTCCCAGTGAGATAAAGTAGACTTCCTATCATTGATCTGTATTCTGGTTGATTCACCGTGGGAGAATCATCATGAGAACTGAGATTGCATCCAGTTATCATTGGAGTGCTTACAGGTTTGCATTCTTCCATGCCATACTTCTTCAGAATTTTCTTAAGATACTTTTCTTGTGATAGGAATATACCATCTGCGGTTTGATGCACTTGTAAGCCAAGAAAGAATGTCAGTTCCCCAAGCAAGGACATTTCAAATTCTTGCTGCATGACAGAAGCAAATTTTTGACTCAAAGATTCTTCGTTACTCCCAAAATGATATCATCAACATATACAACCACAATCAATAGTTTATCATTTTCAACTTTTGTGTATAAGTTGCTATCAGCAGACCCCTTTGAAAATCCTTGTTGATGAAGATATTTGTCAAGGCGATAATACCATGCCCTTGGAGCTTGTTTGAGACCATATAGAGCCTTTTTAAGTCTACAAACAATATTTTCATCATTTCCCAAAATGAATCCTTCTGGTTGTTCTATATAAACTTCTTCTTCTAGATCACCATTGAGGAATGCAGATTTGACATCCATTTGATAAACTTTGATTTGTTGAAAACTTGAAAAGGCAAGAAACATTCTTATGGCTTCAAGTCTAGCTACAGGAGAAAAAGTTTCTTCAAAGTCTATACCTTCTTGTTGAGTATACCCTTTGCAAACCAGTCTAGCTTTGTTTCGTACAACATCCCCATTCTCATTTAACTTGTTCTTGAAAATCCATTAGTTCCAATGACATTTTTATCATGTGGTCTTGGTACCAATTCCCAAGTGTCATTCTTTTCAATTTGATCAAGCTCTTCATCCATGGCTTGCTTCCAACATTCATCTTTGCTAGCTTGATTGACATTGTGTGGTTCAATTGTGGATAGAAGTGCCAAATGATTAGAAGATCCCACAAGAGTTCTCCTTGTTCGTACACCTGATTCCTTGTCACCCAAAATTTGAGATTCGGGATGATTCTTTTGAACATATCTGGATGGAGCTTTTTCAGATAGATCATCTTCAGGTTCTTCATTGGATCCACTGTTTATATCATTTCTATTTGATGTAGAAGGCCATAAGTCACCATCATCTTCTTTTGTTGTTTTTTTTTCTTCTTTAGGAGCTGCAGGAGACTCATCAATAACAACATCAATACATTCAACAATATTTCGAAGCCTTTTATTGTAACATGTGTATGCTTTGCTTGAAGATGAGTAACCAAGAAATATCCCTTCATCTGATCTAGGTTCAAACTTGCCAAGCTTTTCATCATTATTTTTGATAAAGAATTTACTTCTGAAAACTCTAAAATGCTTCACAGTGGGAGAATTACTATACCAGAGTTCATATGGAGTGTTGTCACTATTTACCCGAACATGAGCCTTGTTGAGAATGTTAGCTATTGTATGTGCTGCTTCACCCCAGAACATGTTAGGAGTTCCAGAATCATCAAGCATAGCTCTAGCCATTTGTTGAATTGTTCTATTAATTCTTTGTGCTATGCCATTTTGTTGTGGAGTGCCTGCTACAGAGAACTGTCTTTTTATGCCATGTTGTTTACAAAATTCAAAGAATTCATTTGATGTATATTCTCCTCCTCGATCAGATCTAAGACACTTGATTTTTAGATCTAATTCATTTTCTACCAATGCTTTGAAGATCTGAAATTTTTCAAATGCTTCATCTTTGTGTTTAATGAACTCGATCCAACACATTCTAGAGTAGTCATCAATAAATAAGATATAGTATTCTTCCCCACGTAGTGACTTTTTCCTCATAGGTCCACAGATGTCAGTATGAATGAGTTCAAGAGGCTTACTTGAAGATCCTTCTTTGGCATTAAATCGTACTCTTGTCTGCTTACCGAATTGACAAGATTTGCATATGATACTTTCTGGTAGATTAATATTGGGAAGATCACGAACAGCTTGAAATCTGCTTGCTTTGTTGATTTGAGAGAAGCTCAGATGCCCCAGCCTTCTATGCCATAGCCAATTTTCTGAAGACTTGCTCAAGTAACATTGATCTTTGCAGTTTAGTACATACAGGTTGCTTGGATTTCTTTTCCCTTTTATAATAATTTTACCTATATCAAGATCACGAACCACACATTCTTTTGAACTAAAGACAACTTCAGTTCCTTGATCACACATTTGACTTACACTCAACAGATTATGCCTTAATCCATCCACATACATGACATCATTAGCCTTCACCTTTTCTTTTAGAAACACGGACCCTTTTCCTTTAATTACAGTAGGAGAATCATTTCCAAATGTTACTTTCTTTTCCTTTTCTAGAGCATTATATGTAAGGAGTTTGCTTTTGTCACCTGTCATGTGTCTTGAGCACCCACTATCAGTGTACCATTGATTTTCTTCACCTTCTGCAAATAACGCTATCCCACAATTTTCAACGGGCGGTTCTTTATTTTTCCACACTTTGGAGCTTGAGGGAACATGTTCTTTTGGCTGGATCTTGCTCCTGCATTCAGATTCTTCATGACCAAAGTTATTGCAATAAGTACATTCAACTTCGTTTTGAAGAGGAGAAAAGTTGTTATAGGTGTTCTTCTTTTGTTCAATATTCATCCTTTTCTTTCTTGCTTCTCTTGTCATGATGGTTTTATATGCAACACATTGAACAGCTTTATGACCAAAATTGTGACATGAGAAACATTGTCCATTGAAGTAGAAATTTCTGCGATCATGAAATCTTCTATTTGAATTTACCTGTTGGTTGTAGCTTCTTTGAAAGATCTCCCTATTAGTGTTCCTTGAATTGAGATGATCATGCTTTACCTGTAAAGATCCTTTGTTCCCTTGCTGAGTGGCTGAATGTAGTGAACTAGTTGTGGCTGCTTTCAGATAATTTGGTGCTGAAGTCTGGGAAGATTCCCCAGTATATCCAAGACTTGTTTTTATAAGAGGAGACCGTTGTATCTTGATAATCTCATCTAAGGTTTCTGAACCTTTAGCAAATCTAAGATTGAGAGTCTTCACTTTCTCATTATCTTTCCTTAGACTTACTACTTCACACTCCAATTCCTCAATGCGTTTTTCCTTTGCTTCAAGATGATTTTCAAGAGTCTCTATGATTATGTTCTTTTCTTCTAGGCTTACTTTGAGTTGATTTTTTTCTTCAAGAAAATCATTGTCTTCCAGAGCATCAACAAAAGTATCCTTTTCTTCTCTAGAATCTTTTGCCATGAGCAGTTTAATATCATGGTCAGAATCTTCTTCATCTTCACTAGACACTTCATCATCATCTTCATTTGCATAATAACTCTTCCTCTTTTCAAATTGTTTCCCTTTACCATGTTTTTCTCTATAGGGACATTTAGCAACATAGTGACTTTAGCAGCATAGTGACCAACTTTTCCACACTCAAAACATTCAAGGGGAAGCCACTTCTAATCTTCCGCCTTATTGGTTATCTTATTTTCCAAATTCGCTTCTTCTTCATTGGATATATAGTTGATTTTGAAAACTTCCTTTTCTTTTTCCTCTTTTGAAGATTTTAAAAGTAGCTTCTTGAGTTGTACACTCCTTTGTTCATTTCATAAGGCCAATACCATGTAATTCTGAACAATAGTAAGAGTTTGCAGATCTTGCCTTTCTTCAATAGCTGAAACTTTAGAGTCAAATTTTGAAGTCAAGGATCTTAAGACCTTTTCCACCAGAGTAGTATCGCTTATGGTTTCACCCAAATTTCTCATCCGATTTACAATATCATCCAGACGAAGAAAGAAACTGGCAACATTTTCATCACTATGCATCTTCAAATTCTCATATTCGATTCTAAGAGTTTGGAGTTTTGCATTTTTTACCTTTGTATCTCCTTCATAGCTCAGAATGATTTTGTCCCATATCTCTTTTGCTGAATGTAGCTGCATCACTTTACAATTCCTGTCTGATATGCCTTAATAAGACATTTAATGCTTTCTGCATTGATTTCATAGTTCTTCCTTTCGTCGCATTAGTAGGAATAATGTCTATTGCAACCTTCTTCCACGATTGCCCATACATCAGCACCAAGACTTGCACATGCTTTTGTTCACTCTTCCAGAATATAATATTGCTCTATTGAATAGAGTGGCTTTATAGACATTACTCCTTCTCTTGATTCTCCCCATTGTGACGGATCTCCTCTTGATCCTATACCATTTATAAGACCTGCTTCCATTTTAACTATGGGGTAATACCCAGAGGGGGGAATCAAAGATTTAATGTGATTCTCAAAATTTTTTACTTTTTCATTCTCTAAAACCCATACGCTACTTTCCTTTAGTAAACCCGCGTATATACGCAGATATCCTTCATGCAACCCGCATATTAGCAGAGATCTAAAAATGCAGATATTTATTAACTTAGTTCTTTGCTCTATTCAATCATCTGATGTTAAGTTAATAGTAAACATGTGTAGCAGTCACAGACAAACCATCACACAAAGCATCACATGAACACCAGATTTTGTAGGGAAACCCAAGTCTAGAGAAACCCCCATTGTTAGCTTGTTCACCTTTAATATTTTATTACGTAGGAAAACACCTCTTTACATATGTGTTGGTGCACTTACCAAAGACGTTGTGTGACCACCACGCTTGTTTGGTTTCACTCTCTCCTCGAAGGGAGCTCCAACCCCCTGACTCGTTTACCAGCCTCTCCTCGAAGGGAGCTACGACCCCTCGATCTCGTTTACCAGCCTCACCTGGAAGGGAGCTTCAACCCCCTGACTAAAGGCTACAACCCTCAGCACTTCTATGGACCACGTTTCATCAATTTTCACACTGGATCCAACAACTTCAATAGAAAAACACTTGCAGGCCACGTTTCATTATATTTTCAGACTGGACCCACTCCATACATTTAAGCTCAAACATACATCAAACTGAAACTTATCAATTCAGACAACCCAAAACTGTAGAATACATCATTCACAGATAGCAGTAACACAGCAGAATAGATTAGACATTTCATACCCCTTGCTTCAGCAAACCCTAGTTTGCATACGCGCTTTCCTTTCACTGATACCACGTATATACGCGCTTCCAATCACATCAACCCGCGTATACTTCTGTACAAATTACAGAGCTGATTTCACTGCGCATACGCACTTTCTCTTCAGCAAAGCCGCGTATATACGCGCTTATTCTGCGGCGAACTAGCGTATGGTTCTTCAGACATTTAGGTCATTGCAATTCTTCAGAACAGATACATTACTCAGATTTTACCCTTTACTTCAGACAGATGTTCACCTTATCTCAGATCTAATCATTCCATAAATAGATCTAGCAAATACAGATACATTTCAAATCTAGATATCCCGCTTCATCATTTCTTCATAGGTGCATCATAGATTCAGATCTATCATCAAACCTTTACCCTTTCCATACAGATATACTTCACAGAGAAGTATTCATTCAAGCTCAGACATCTTGCACCCACACTCCTGATTTGCACAATGAATTTCTTCTCTTTATATAGGTTTACCCTTTTTCAATACCATGAGCCAAAACCACATTACTTCCGATGGTATTCCTGGACGGGGTCATTTAGACGAATCATTACCCAATACAATGGGTCAATACCATGGTGGTTACCCCTGGTTTTGCACTTTATGAGTGCTTTTGCCCATACGCGACTTGGAACGTTCTTTCCCGCTTGCATACGCGACTTTCCCTAGACAAATCCGCGTATGCCTAGAGACATACTCTTTTCATCATAGATCTAGCACATACTGAATTCCTTTCTTCATTGCCTTCTGTACTCACTGTAGATACATCAGATTTACATCTTTAAACAGGTTCATCAAGACATATTCTATCAAGCCCATCAAGTCAAGAATAACGTCATCAGGTGGATTGCCATCAAGGACAACACAAGTCAACAATCTCATATCTTCATCTTCATTCAGTGGGTTGCCATCAAGGAAAACACTCTGCATCATATTGCCAACATGTAGCAGATTGTAATTATTGAAGCGGTTGAGTTTTGTGCTGGTGGAATTTGAATTTGCTGCAGTATTTTCTTGGTGTTGAAGTTGAGAATTCATTGAAATGTCTTTCAACGGATTGTGATTGGAGTATGCCCTTGAGGGAAGCTCAAATTATATTGCATGGAAGGACAGGATGGAGGCGGTGCTAGATGATAATGGGTTGAAGGAGTTCATAAATGCAGAAATTCCAAAACCTGCTTATAGCGATGCAGCCGCACTTGATGCATGTAAAAAGAAGACATCAAAATGTCGAAGGATTCTGTTGGAAGGTGTAAAGAATCACATATTGTATAGCCTTCATGGTAAAGCTTCTCCATTCTTGATGTGGAAAGCTTTGACAGAATTGTTCCAAAGCAAAAGTGACCAACAAAAGTTGGCGCTTAAAGACAAGCTCAGGAAAATAAAAATGGAGAAGGGCAAGAGTATACCCAAGTACCTCACGAAGTTTGTCTAGTGCAGGGATGAGCTGGGATGTGTGGGGGTTATTGTAGATTTAGAGGACTTGTTGAACTTGGCTCTCCTTGGGATTTCAAAGAGTTGGCATTCCTATGAGGACTTTGTCAATGGTCAGGAGAAACTACCAAGATGGGAGCGACTTTGGTCGGATCTTGTGCAGGAGGCGATAAGGTGGGGTACCAGGGATGGATCTTCATCGAAGAATGAAGATGAAGAAAATTTCACTTTGGCTACCAAATCAAGGAAAGGGAAGGGAAAGAAAAATCCTTCTCAATCTGGTGCAAAAGGCAAGAAGTGGGACTTGTCCAAGGTGAATTTCTTTCACTGTCACCAACACGGACATTACGCCACTAATTGTCCACAGAAGAATAAAAATAAGTAGGTTGTTGGGTCTGTAGCTGTAGAGGCCTTAGCCTCGCAGTTTGAGCTGTATTTTTCGCTAATCGCATGCTTGGTTTAAAGTGTGATGGGATCAGTGTGGTTTCTTTACAGTGATGCATATTTTCATATGACCGGAGACAAAGATTTGTTCAGTGATCTAGATGAGAATGATCTTGGAGTGCACATCGAGATGGGAAATGATGGTAGATACAGTGTGACTGGTATCAGGACCATTTCCTTTGAGAGGGAGTCTGTTAAACCTTTCATATTGAAGGATGTCATGCATGTTCCAGGATTGAAGAAGAATCTGATCTTTGTGGCTATGTTGGAAGACAAGGGATATGATGTTGTCTTTAGGGAGGGAAAGGATTTCCTGTGCAGTAAGAAAACTGGTGAAACCTGGAGGATAGGGGTTCGAGTTAAGAACCTTTATCAGTTGCAGGTAGATGGCTGTGAAACAATGGTAGGCAAAGCATAAGCAGTGGTGAGCAGGGATGAGGTCGAATTGTGGCACAGGAGATTGGGCCATCTTCACCATGGCGCTTTGAAAATTTTTGCAGCAGATTTCTATCGGGCTTCCCAAGGGTACACTTGTGAAGTCAGATCAGTGCAAGGGATGTACTTTGGGAAAATTTGTGAAAGCCACCTTTCATGAGAAGGATAGTTGCGCCACGACGATCCTTGAGAGAATTCACACAGACGTGTGTGAACCTTTCCCAGTAGCTTCGACAGCAAAGCACATGTATTATGTGATATTTGTTGATGATTTTTCTCGTAAGTGTTGGATATTCTTCATGCAGAAGAAGAGCGAGACATACTCAAAGTTATATGAGTTCAAGGCACTGGTTGAGAAAGAGTTGGGGAAGCAGGTGAAGGCTCTTATGAGCGTCAATGGTGGTGAATTCATCTCTGACGAATTTAAAGACTTTTGCAGCGCAGAAGGAATTCAAAGAGAGCTCATAGTGTTAGAAAATTAAATATTACAGAGTAATGAAACACATAAAATATGTGGAAAATACAAGCACACAAAACACATAAAACCAGAGAGACACAGATATACGTGGTTCACCCAGTTTGGGCTACGTCCACCCCGAACAACCAGTCCTTTCTTTATATTATCCAACAAAATGAAGAGACAAAACCTACAGCAGATCCGCTGTAATATCCTCTATTCTCTCTCACAGTCTCCCTCTCTGTTTCTCGCTCCGAGAATACACTCATCATACACAGCCACAATACAATGCCCCCATATATACAAGGGGGTTTCCTTCTAGGGAAAAAAACCCTAATCTAAACATAACTTCTACCGTCAGATCATTTGCCTAATGAACGGCCCAGATTGACTAGAAATTACTATACTTTTACAAGGAAATTTTACATCTATTTTTAGCTTCGGGGGCCCTGGACCCCCCACGGCAGCGATTAAATTTTGGGCGGCGTTGTCTCCCCTTTTAAGGTACAGGGGTCCAATGCTGTGATACAAAGTAAACAAGATAATCAGGCTCCACACCCAACACATAGCGCCTCATAACCCACAACAGAATGGGGTCGTGAAGCGAAATAATAGAACGATCGTGGGTGATGTATGGGCGATGTTGCATGATCAAGGCCTTCCCATACACTTGTGGGCAGAAGCATGCAATACTGCAGTTTATGTGAAAAACCATTGTCCTCATAGAGTACTTGGCATGAGTACACCCGAAGAGGCGTTTTCTGGTAAGAAGCCTGATATTTCTCATTTGAAGATTTTTGGCTCACCTGTTTACATTCATGTGACGAAGGATGCCAGGAAGAAGCTAGAGCCGACCGTAGAGGTTGGGATATTTGTGGGGTACACATAAACACCCCACAACTATCGTGTGTATTTTCCAGACAGTTGGAAGACTGTTGTGTGATGGGATATCAAATTTCATGAGGAGAAAGCCATGAAGTGTTTGCTTGAGAGGGAGCTACACTTGCATGCAGATGAGGAGCTACTAGTTCCTAAGGATGAGCCTCAGGATGTGGATCAACCACAAGAGGAGGTTCATGGAGTGGAAGAAACCACTCATGCAACGCCAAACATCAGAGGGCAGAAGCGCACTACAGAAGCTGAGTGACTGAATCTTGATGCAGTGAAAAATGTAGGAGCACCTACATCATAGCGAAGACAGAGACAGTAACCTGACCGATTTACTAGATACATGGCTCTGATGAGCAAGTGTATCATGAAAAATCCATCCTCTTTTGAGGAAGCTGTGGAGGACCCTGCATGGGTAGATTCCATGGTGGAAGAGTATGATTCGATTGTCAGAAACAGTGCATGGGAGATTGTCCCAAGGCCAGAAGGGAAATCAATGGAAGGTTCAAGATGGATCTACAAAGTGAAGTAAGCTGCTGACAGGAGTATCGAGAAGTAAAAGGCAAGATTTGTTGCTTGGGGCTTCTCAAAAATTGAGGGGATCAACTATGAAGAAACCTTTGCACTTTTCGCAAGGTATTCTTCCATACGAAGCATCCTAGCTCTCTCAGCGCAGATGGGTTGGCACATTCATCAGATGGATGTGAAGAATGTGTTCCTCAACGAAGTCATTGAGGAGGAGGTGTACATAGAGTAGCCTAAAGGATTCGAAATCTTCAACAGCGAGTTGCATGTGTACAGGCTCAAGAGAGCGCTGTATGGGTTGAAACAAGCACCTCGTGCTTGGTACACACGGATATACAGTTATTTCACCGGACTTGGTTTTACCAAGAGTGAGGTGGATCCTAACCTGTACCAGATTTTGGTTGAGGGTAAGTTGCTGATCATTGTACTTTATGTAGATGATTTTTTACTAACACGTGATGAACTGTTCATACACTCATGCAAGGCTGATCTTGCAAAGGAGTTTGAGATGAAGGACTTGGGCCTCCTTCATTATTTCTTGGGATTGGAAATTTGGTAGCAGAAGGATGGATTGTTTGTGTCTCAAGGCAAGTATGCCCAGGAGATAATGGAAAATTTCAACATGCAAGGCTGCAAGCCTATCGACACTTGTCTTCCTGGTGGTTGGAGGAAAGAGGATGCTACATCGACAAAGGTAGTGGATGCCACTGTTTATCAACAGTTGGTTGGTTCGCTCATGTATTTGGTCAATACACGACCGGACATATGCTATGCTGTTAACCAGCTTTCACAAGCTATGGTTAAGCCTACCAAGCTATTTTGGAAGGTAGGCAAGCATGTTCTGAGGTATATCAGGGGCACATCGGGATATGGACTATGGTACAGATAGTCGGATGAGTTGAAGCTGCATGGCGTCACAGATGCAGATTGGGCAGGGAGCCCAACGGACAGAAAGAGCACATATGGAGGGATTTTTAGTATCAATTCTACAGTAGTTTCTTGGTACAGCAGGAAATAGAGATCCGTGGCACTCATTTCAGCGGAGGCCAAGTACATGGAAGCAAGTTTGGTTGCATGCGAGGCTATATGGATGAGGAAGATCCTAGTTGGGTTGTTCGGTTCACACTTAGATCCTACTGCGATATATTGTGATAATCAGAGTTGCATTAAACTCTCAGTTAGTCCATTATTTCATGATATATATAAACATATTGACATCCGGTACCATCATATCATAGATTGTGTGCAGCGGAAGATCATGTTACTATCTTACATTCCTACGTAGGATCAGGATGTTGATATTTTGACGAAGGCGCTCACCAGGAGCAAATTCGAATACCATAGAGACAGGATCGGGGTGGAAGATAATCCATATCTTGTTGAGAGGGAGTGTTGAGATTCAACAAGATGATGAGCTTAGTGAAAAGAGTCGCCTTCACTAAGTGGGCCCACAAGCTATTTTTAGCGCAAATTCTATTTTTAGACTATGTCTATTTTTAGACATGTCGATCATATTCTATGAGTTGTAGGATGCTATTTGTGGATGGTTGGTCAAGTTGGAAAAATATATGGACTTATATTTTTAGACATATTGGGCGGAATCTATTTTTAGATTGTTAGTCTAAAAATAGATATGTCAAATATTATTAGCTCTTAATAATATTTGGACTCTAAACATTATCTTATTCTCTTGGAGCACTTCAGTTAAGTGCACATATGTGGCACAGGAGCTGACAGAAGGAATTATGCTATTCCTAAGGGTTTAATGGAGCTAATGCATGAGGACTTCAGTTAGAACTCATGTGACAGAGTTTGGTGGAGTTGTAGAAGTAGTTGGTGGAGTTGTGTTTAGTTTAACTAAGTTAGACACAGTTGAGCTAGTTGTATCTAGTCTAACTGATTGATACACTAGTGAGAGTGGTGTGAATTAATTAATAATTAATTCACTAAATAATAACTCATTAATCAACTGAAGAATACATCAGTTAACTACAGTGCATGGACAGTTTCAGTGGAGACTAGTGGAGAGGTAGGTGAAAGAGCAAGTGTGACTATCAATTGTGACTATAGTGATGCATTGATTGCATCCAACACTCAGTGGAGATGACAATGAGGATTGTGCAATGCAAGCTAGGTGGATTTGAGTTCATTCAGAGCCATTCTACAGCAGGGATTGCGCAATAGAGGCAAGCTAGTAGGTGGCAGAGATCAATGCATGGATTTGCTAGATCGGACCTGATTAGTGTGTAGCGATTGTATTGTACTGAGAGATTGACTTGTTCAGCTTTGTATGAGGATTTTTACATGATATCTATGACATATATTATATACAGATAGTTGGGGTTTTTATCTTTAGGCTTTCCCGTTAAATCATTGTGTTAATGTGTGTCAATTTGTATGGTTTCATGTGTGCATTGCAATTGATTTAATTTCCGCATGTGGTGATCAATGGTGGAATAGATTATGTATTATGCATGAAGTCAAATAGTGTGTGATCAGGAGAATCTTGGATATATAATGCATTAGTTATAAAATTTCTACATTGAACACGTGGTTCATGCAGGACTGAAATGTAGCAAGGGCATTGGTTAGCCCAAATGACATAACCAAAAACTCATATTGAATAATGAAACCCAAAAACATTCTTCGAGATGTCTTGTTCTCAAAATCTGATCTAGTGGTAGCCTGATCGAAGATTTATCTTCAAAAATTATTTTTCTCCCCTCAACTCATCCATTAGCTCATCAATCCCTGGTATGATATATTGGTTCTTTATTGTTTTATTTTTAAGTGCTTGATAATCAGTACACATCCTCAAGGTGTTTTCTTTATTCTTGGCCAACACTACCAAAGAAGAAAAGGGACTAGAACTAGGACAAATGTGGCTTAGCCTTAACAACTTCTTGATATATTTTTCAATATTATCCTTGTATACCATGGGATGGATGTAAGGGTTGGTTATAATTTCATTAACTCCCTCCTATAACTATATAACATGCTCAAACCTTCTATCTGGGGGTCTCCTTGGAGGAATATCACCAAAAACATTTTTATTTTGAAGGAGTAATACCTGGATGTCATTAGGATGTTGTTGATGCTAATATGATGGCTTCTTGTGAGAAATATAACACTCAAATTCCCACTTGATATCTCCATGTTGCAACACTGCTTCCATGCTATGAGATGATACTATATTGGGTGGATATTAATGAATGGATCACCATACTACCTTTCTTCCATCATGGTTCATGAAGTCCATTTCCATATTCCTCTAATTAGTAGTGTATCTCCCAATGTAATAAAGCCAATAAAATATAAGTATCGCATTTCTATATGATACATCCACTACAAAGAATTCATTTCTCAGTGTGTAATTTCCCATGGTTAGTTTTAGTTTGGTGATCCATTTAGTGTACTCCATCCAATAACCACTCAGTATGATCATTATGAACTGATCAAACTCCTCTATCAAAATGTCTTGCCAATCCACCATAGTTGTATCTATAAATTTGTTGGATTCCACACCATCCATCAAGACTATCACCTTATGTCCCAAAAAAACCCCTCTAACTTTGAATGTGTGGTATTTAGGAAGTCTTGAGATGGATTCCATAACGTGGCCTTTAGCCCCAAATTGTGATGTATCTTCACCAATTTCTTGGTGTCTCTATTCATGTGCCTTCTCCTCATCCTCCTCATCATTGTCACTGTCTAAATAAACCTTAATGTAATGGGCCTTACCCACCTTGTCCTTCCCTAAACACCTGTGCCCTAGTACCCAAGGCTCCTGAAATATAAAACATAGTTTTTTCTTTCTCATATCTTTCTGGTTCTCCTCATATAGCTTTGGTTTCCTGGTCCACTCCTTCTGAAAAGGTTTAACCTCTTTTTTCTTCTGTGGGGAGGATGGTTTAGGAGGAAGCCTAATCTTAGGAACAACATCCTGCATGTCTCTAGTTCTATTGACTGCATATTGTAGAGTGGCAGGTTTATAAACCTTAACCCAATCATGTAGATGATTAAATATCCCGTCAACAAATACCATCACCAACCATGCATTATATATATTGGTGAACATCACTACCAACCTATGAAATTCTGAAATATATGTCTTTTCACTGCCAGTCTACTTTATATGTGCTAACTCTTTGAAATGAATCTATAGGTCCTTGTTGTCAAAGCGTTCGATGAGAGTTTGTGTAAACTCATAGTATGTGGTTATATTGGCATGAACCAAAGTCACTAACCCATGGTACCACCACTCATGGGTCTCACCATAAAAATGTAAAGTCGCCAACTTGATGGCATATGTCTTCATCATCTTATGGAGATGGAAATATGTGTCCAACTTTTGAACCCATGATCTAGCTCAAACTTTTGGGGACCCATCAAAGTTTGGAAAGGTCACTTTACCTAGTATCTTTTGTAGCTCGTGGTACTATATCATAGCCTTATTAGCTCCCTTAGGTATGTTTTTGCATTAGAGGTTACAAAAATATGTGAAATTCATGGCAGCGTGAAATTCATCCCTCAATCTCCTATACTCCTATATGTATGCCCCAAAAGGCACATCCTGGTCATCATGCACCATTTGGCCTACTGCTATATAATCTAAAATTTGTGGCATAGTGGGCCTATGTGTCTTATTTTATATATATGGGTGGATTTTCATAGCATTATGTGCATGGCCACTTTCTCCATTTTTAAATCCATCACCGTTAATGATATCCTTCTTCTGTTTTCCCCCCTATGTGTTATTGTTAATTTTCGCATCAAATCCATCATCACATTCTGGCCCTTGGTAAAATCATTAAAATCATTAAGAATACTATATAAATTGTTATACTCTTGGTTCTCCTTATACCCCATGATTGTCATACCCCTTTCAGGCGATACTTATTCATCTTCTCTCCTTCAATAATTTCTTCTTCCTATGAAATTGGAGTTGGTTCTCTGACCTTGTAGTGTCTCTTATAGGTGATGTATGGGTGGTATTCATAACTCACCAAATGTATGTATAAAGTTCCCCTCAAACCACACAACTATCCAAGACCATGCTCTGATACCACTGTAAGATACTCCCTTAGGAATATCTCGAAATCCCTGCTCAATTTTCTGAGTTTGTTTTAGTTTGTCAATGAGGTATTTTGTCAAAAAACTTGCATGCATATTACTGATAAAAGCTTGCAACAACGAAATTAGGGAGAAATACATGAGTAGATGGCAACACACTTCGTCAAAAACATAGATTTAAAATACATAGGAAAGGTTCAACCTTAAAGTCTGATATACATTATCTTCGCACACAACATTCCAACTCAACCTTTGACGATATGAAACTTATCCACCAAAGAGTAATAACCAGGGCTCCTGAAACAATGGCACTTAACTCCCATGGTTTGATATGTATATATATATATATATATATATATATATATATGTATGTATATATGTATATATGTATATATGTATATATGTATATATGTATATATGTATATATATGTATATATATATATATATATATATATGTATATATATGTATATATATATATATATATATATATATATATATATATAGATATGTATATATATATATATATATACATATATATATATATATATATATATATATATATACATATATATATATATATATATATATATATACATATATATATATATATGTATATACATATATATATATATATATATATATATATATATATATACATATGTATATACATATATATAATATATATATACATATATATATCTATGTATATATATATCTAATACATATATATATATATATGTATATATATATATATATATATATATATATATATATATATATATATATATATATATATATATATATATATATATATATATAACTCAAAAATTCGTTGTTGAACTACAACCAAGCTCAACTCCCAAAAGAGGGATCTCGGCCCCAAAATTTGATATGCATAACCTATAAATTGTCTCGACACACACAACATACAAACTCGGTCCAAAGAGAAGATAACTCGACCCTCAAAAAGATGAAACTCGACCCATTAGAAAAAATAGAACTTGACCCTCATTAGACTGAAAAAACTCAGCCCTCATAGTGTTAAATATCATCCTTCAACAAAAAAACCACACAAATTAGTGATAAACTTGGCATGTTATAGATAATATATATTATCAAAATACATGTTGTACAAATAACTGATAACACCTCTAGATTTGCTCCTTCCATGCCAATGCCTTCTTCTTTGTCAACAATGAAGGGAAATGTTGAAATTTGAGTGGTTTTGCTCCAATAGTAGCTAAGGTGTATAGCTTCAACTCTGAAACCAATAACAAAAATGAGGGTTTCCAAAAACCCTAGACTCTCTTCTCAAGAGCTCTCCAAAACTCTATTTTTGAAGTGATCAAATGCAAGAATGAGGAGTGACTCCTCATTTCCCCTTTTTACAACTCACTTTACCCTTTTTCCACCCTTTTACCTTTCATTTTAATAAAATTTATTTAGTGGGTTTTCTCATTTTATAATTTAAAAGTGACTTTTTGTTAGCCTATGACCAATGTCCCATTTTCTCCACTTTATCTTTTATAAAGTGTTCTCCTAAGTGAATTTTATTCCCATGATTAATTTTCCCCATCCTATCCTATGAGAACTTAATTGGATAGAAAAATCATGTCCTTATGTCTCCTAAGCGGATGGGGAGATTAGAACTAATGGGCAATAACCATGGCACGATCAAAATCATAACCACTAAACATCAAATAAAAAGGAAATAGTGCTTGAACGATTGGTTTATATATACTCTCTTTCCTAGAAAGAGCAAGAACAACCACATCATATGTAATAAAAAATGAGAATAAGTCAAAAAGTAAAACTCTAATCAAAGAGAAAACCACATCCAATATTTAAGTGCTTCATCAATGAAGCATTATCCCTGCATACAACATCCCAAATTTATGTTATTTCACTTCAAGTTTCACTTATTCTTAATGAAATATTTGAATTTGTATGAAAAATCATCTTGGCACGCATATAAAGAGGATGGAAATCATGGCCACCCTTTTCCATTCCTCATTTGGAAATAAAAAAATTGTTGCGGGTGATTATCAACATCCGCTCCTTGCTATTATTTACCTTGGCACAATTTTTGTAGTTTTCTTCTCTTACATGATGCATACCATATTAGATTATGAAATTGTTCTTAAAGTCAATGCTCAATCTGTCCTTCAACCTCCTTGGACCTAATCAAAGAATCAAGTGATTGACATGCAAGAAAGTTGTTTCCAACACTTAGAACTTGCATTCATATCTTCTCAAATTGACCTCAAGGTATAGTATCATACACTGTTTCTAACCCCACGAAATTTAAAATATGAAAATAGGTCACATTGTTGGACTTTACACTCACAAGGGAAAGTCTCTTCAATGTAATTGTATGTAGTTTCTGCTATAGGAATCATTGTCTTTAGTACAAGGATCAAATCCTACAAAAATGCACCCTAAAGAAGCTTTATCATGTTCCCTCGAAGAAACTCCTTTTCCTAAAGTTGGTATATATATATATATATATATATATATATATATATATATATATATATATATATATATATATATATATATATATATATATATATATATATATATATATATATATATATATATATATATATATATATATATATATATATATATATATACATACTTCAAGCAGGAAGGTCCACTTATTATTGAACCTATCCAAAATTTTATTGCATCGCTGAGCTACATCGTTAATCTTTCCTTTTCTTGCATATCCAACAATAATTTCAAGATTTTCACAACTAAAGAAACTAGCCAACTGTGAGAGGAGTGCCACTAAAATTCAAACATCATCTTGGCAATTTCTTAAATTGATATTCTCTTCACGGTATTGGATCCTGCCAACATAGAGGGGGTCTCCATGATATGAAGTCCCAATTAGACCTCAAATCGTTTGGTATAGGAGCCCCATCCAGAAATGTTGTCCGACTTCCATTATAATTAAAAAATTTCCTTGGTTGCAGTCATTAACATGAGAGAGTAACACACATTTACTTTTGAATGAGCAAGTAACTATGCCTTGTTAAATGCTCAATTTTAATGTGATCCAGTTTCTTTACTAGAAGGGAAGAGAAAGTGAGCCTTTAAAATAAAATTATTAGTACTATTCCAATAAACACGCACACACATACATATAAAATAATCTCAACTTTCTAGCGAAGTAGTTCACATGGACATAGCAATCATTAAAGAAATTACAACACACATTCAAGAAATATTTCAATTCCCTTAGTACATATAAAAAACACACATACCACAAAAATATAAAGAATAGTCTTATTACATTCAAGATATATGCATGAAAGTGTGTTGGCTCAATGAGCTTTGGATATTAAGCGAAATTTTCAAGATACATTGATACAATGAAACACCACTAGCTCCAATAGTGGAGAATTAAGCCACTGCTTTCTCTCCAAAATAAAAACATCTCTCTCTAATGCCTAGGTTTAGAACCCAAGGTGAAAATTCCTTTGCTTGAGTAACGAGGCTTCTTTTATAACTAGATGGATGGCCTTTCATATTCCTCATGATTGTTGGACTACCCTCATGACTCTTGGACCTCTAATGCAACCTTTTGAATTCCATGAGACTTTTGGGCTCCCCTAATGACTCTTTAGTCCATATATTACTCTTTTACTTCCACATATTTACATTTACAATATTTTTCAAAATTACATCATCAGGTGATGACAACATGACAAGTCATAAACATAGATGCATTGGACTCATAGTGACTTGTAACATAGTGTTGTTTGAGAAGTGACGACATTGCCACTATGTATTCAATACTAATAACAAATATTTCATTGTTGTTTATTTCTACCCTCCAAAGGGTCTTGATAAATCATATTGGAGTCTTCATGAGGCACTTTGATCATCCATATCTATCATTCTTTCAACTGTCGCAACAAGGTTCCTTTGTGCCCTTTTGTCTTGAAGATGATTCTGTGGGAAATATTTCTTGAAAAATATCATCACATTTATTTTCCATGCTTTATTAAACATATGCAAGTATATATCACTCATGGAAAGTAAACATTAGCTCAAAAGCTCCTACTCTATCATGCTTCATGTGAATTTTCTGATTGTGTATCAATAATGGATCAAGCCTTTGTCTCCCACTACTTTCTGCCATGCATTGGGGAGGAAGGACATGTCCATAAGGAGGGCACATCTCAAACTTTAAAGGCATAGAGGAAGGCATCACTACTCACTAGAAGTGCGCAGGGCACTCAACTAGGAGATAAAGGCTTGACTAACATAGGATGGAGAGACAAGAAACTAGAAGGAGGGTCTATTGACTAGAAGTGTGTTGCTCTTGGGAGGGAGAGAGGGACTATTTTGGTGTAGGTCATAGTTATAAATGATAAATAGGGTTTCCACCATGCCTTACAAGTGTCTAGTGCACTCTTCCTAGCATATCGGGTAAGCTTGCAAAGTCCAAAAATGGCTAAGTCCAGAATGGTAAAACATGTGAAAACACACTAAGTTAGAGGCATATTCAAAAATAACACATCTCAACTCATTAGAAAAAATTAGACATGACCCATGGCTAATAAATATACATCAAAAAACTAGTTTATAAACACTCTCCAATTGCAACAAACTATGTATGCACAATTGCAACCAATAAGTGTCATTTTGTGACTAAGAAGGGTACTATGAATCCAAAATGTGCAATTTCTTCTCCTAGTGATCCAAAGACACTTAGGAAGGAAAAAATACACTTGAAAAATGTGAAAAAACATAAAATGACACTTGACAACCAAAAGCAACACTTCACATGACATAAGGTGTTTCCAAAATTTGAATATAGCAAAATTTTGGAGGGTGTTGTAGAAACGACCACAATTGGTGACACACTTAATGAAATAAAATTTATATGTAAGGTGGGTATCCTTTAATAAATATTTATCCCTTCAGGAAGTATCGATTCATCAAGGGGATTAATTAGGCTTTCCCACTTAATCTTGTTATAGATGTAGTACCCACATTTCCTTCCTTGCTTTAACACACCAATAAAACTTGCCATTTCACAACAATCTAGGAGAAGGGTAATATGTAATTGCCAGTTAAAGATAATCAGAGTCTTATTTTTTATCTCTGGTATTTCTCTAATGCCAAAATTCATGTTCAGTACCCCAACGGAGTCACTACAGGAACACAATCATCACTTCTCTGCTAGCGAGCTTGTTCAATACCCAGACAAAGTTGTTTGCTTCACCTCTCTGCTCACGAAACCTTTCTCTTCTTTAACCATTTATTTATTTTATTTATAGAACTATTATTAGGCACTTATTTTTTCACACGGGAAAAAGAGGGATCCCAAATTATGGATATAAAAAGAGGTTGCTCCTTTAAATAAGGTTATATATACCTCCGATACTAGTTTTCTCACTGTTGACTTTCTCCTTTCCCTTCTCTACTTGATTGGATTAGCATGTATAAAACCAAGAAAATTCAATACCAAGTAAAGGAATCAATATGATAGAATATATATGGGTATCATGGTTCCACTAAAGGGTTTACTCTTGAGTGTATCGTATTTTCCATCTGGACATTACTTGACTTAAGGAATTTTCCCAAATAAGGAAGGAGAACTAATAGATAGCCAAGCATTGCAGTGATCACAATACCTATTTATTTCGCCACATAATATTTTCAGGACATACATACACTCTCACACAAGGTCTTATTTATGTAAATTCAACAAAAAAAAAGGAAAATAAACAAGACTTGACAGGAATAAACTACACAAAACTAGGAAAGAAAAATATACACAAGAAGGATCGCAACCTAGGGTTGCTACTGCATGTAATGTTTAAGATCTCGGTCATTAAAGGGAAGAGGGTCAGTCCTCCCATATAAGGATTTAAACTTGTAATAATGGTGGCCAAGCTTCTCAATAATGGTGTATGGTCCAATCCATAAAGATTAAAATTTGGTGTGCGTTCCTTTCTCATTGTGGGCTTTGTCCCACTTCAATAGTAGGTCACCCATACCGAGATCTTTGTTCCCTGTAGACTTCTTATCAAACCAACACTTGATTATGTGCTGGTGTATAGAAAATTTATATTTTTCTTTGAGCCTTTCTTCCTCAAACCTTATAAGAGTATCATTCCGACTCTAAACAAGGAGACATTGTTTTCCTTGAGATTCCTGAGAAAGATACAAGGCGGGAAGGTATATGTTTGATTGAAGGATAAGCTCCTTTCTGTATACAAAAAAATAAGGGTAGGTCTTCAGAGAGGGTATGGGAGTCACATGATTTTTCCATAGTACATTCACCAAAGCATTATACAATTTCCTTTGTTTAGAGAAGATGGTCTTCTTGATAATGCAGATCAAATTTTTATTTGTACACTCATCCAAACTATTTCCTTGTGGGTAGTAGTTTGATGCATGCCCTAAAAAAATAACATTTTATAATTCAAAATCATAAAGCTTTAGCGAAGAAAAATAAGTTTCATTATCAAAGAAAAGCGATATAGGAATGTTGAACCTGGTTATGATGTACTGTTTAAGAAATTGGTTGAATTCCTGATCATTAATTTGTCCTATTGGAACTGCTTCAATCCACAAATAAAATAATCTATTGCGGTTAATATGTATCAGTGTTTTGTTTATGAATGAGGAAATATTTCACCAATAACATCCAATCCCCACTATTGAAATGATTATTCAACTGATATGAGTAGAAATAGGGAAGCTGACTTCTGATCACGATGAACAAACCTTTGAGAAATTAGGCACTTTCGGGCATGAGCATGAGTGTCCTTAAATAATGTAGGCCAATAATAACCAGCCCTCATTACTTTATGAGCAGTAGTATTGCTTGTGAACTTTCCACTTTCTAGTCCATCATGAAGATATCTTAACACCCTTTATGAATATGGAGGCTCTAAACATATAACCATGACACAATTGTTGTGCTTTCAAAAGAGCACACCATGCTCAAGATGGTAAGATAATGCTTTTAGACGTATTTCCATCCTTTGTTTAGCTGATAGGTATGAAGGCAAGGTTCCATGCTCTAATTATTTCTATATGTATGAATACCAAGATGTGGTTGTACTTGTGGGAGGAACTTTCTCAATATTATACATCTCTATTTCCTATTCCCACCCAGAAGGATATTCTTCCGGTGAATCCATCACTTCGGCTGCAAGCCAAAAGAGACTATGGTATTTGACAATATGAACTAGTTTGAATTCAAGATCATATTCTTGTAATCATGTCATCGATTTTTCCCTCCTCTCATCCATCTCTTGTTGTGAAAAAGGTGTCCTAACATCTGAATGAGGCACATATATAATTGTGTGAGATTTCAAGAGGTAAGGTATAAAGTGTTTAACTGCTTTGTACACTGTGTACACTTTCTTGTCAATGTCGGGATAATTCAGTTCAAATCCATGGAAGCCAACACCCATGAAATATTTATTCCACTCATTTCCTTGATTGTACTTATGTGTTAATACGACCGCAATAGATGAGTCAAAAGTGAAAGCATATTTTAAAGTAACAAGAAATATTTTCCAAAATATAGATTATATAAGGATGGCGCATCAAATATTTCTTGCTTGATTCATGAAAAATCATCCTATTTTTTCTTATCCCATTTCTATGTAGCTTATTTCTTTATCATCTGTTGTAACGATTTGAAATTTTTTTTGTAGTTAGAGATGAACTTGCGTAGGAAATTAATATTTCCCAATAGATATTGCATTGCTTTCTTATTCATGCAAAAGGGTATTTGTGCAATAGCTTTGACCATTTTTGGGTCAACCTTGATTCCACCCTTAGAAATGATATGTCCTAGGAGATTACCTTTTTACACACCAAATATTCCCTTTTTTTCAGATTCAATGAGATTCCATCCTTGTGACATTGCTCAAAAATATGCTTTAGGTGATGAATATGATAAGATATATTTTTAGAAACACTATAAGATCATCTAAGTAGAAAAATACACTTTTTCCAATAAATCCATGGATTGCGATGTCCTCGACCCATTGAAATGTAGCGCTAACATTTATGAGCCCAAATGGCATGTGCTTGAAAGAAAACATTCCCTAGTTTTTCCTGAAAGTGGTCTTTTTCCTATGTGATTCTGCTATGAGAACCTGATTATATCCTAAAACCCCATATAATAGAGAGAAAATATCATACTCAGATACCTTCTGGAGTATATGCTCCATAGATGGCATGGAGTAATCGTCTTTGTTTGAAAGCTGGTTGAGGTTATGAAAGTCAACACAGGCATATCTTGCCATAATTTTTTATAACAGGAACCAGTTGGAAACCCATGTAGAATGTCTAACTTTGAAGATGATCTGAGCATCCAACAACTTCTTCAATTCCTTTTGAATCATGGGTTCACATGTTGGATGATTTTTACTTAAGTTTTGTTGGAACAATTTCACTCCTTTAATAGGAATGAGATTTTGGATGATATGTGTATAATACGTCTTCAAATCATTGTATGTCTAGACAAATACATCTTCATACTGTTTGAAAAGGCAGATGAAATATTGTTGTTCTTGAGCAGAACAACATGTACCAAGGTTCACATTTTTTGGATCCACTTTGGTTCCCAGATTGACTTGTTCATGTGGTAATGTTGAGGTCCGAGTCTTTGTATTCACTAGTCCTCTAAAACGGTTTTTAATTTATATAATTTATCAAGAGACACCACACGTTTTGGCATTGTATTCCCTTCAGATGCTTGGGCCGCTTCCTGCAAATCCTTCTCATGCTCATATTCTTCAATGGCTACATTTTTTAATACATCTGCATTGGCCATGAAGTGTAGTATCTACTGGTCATCATTAAATATGTGAAATTTAGTGACATTGACAGGCACAAATGGCTTATAAATAATTTCTATATAAAAACCATCTTTTAATGGTAACATTATAGTAACTTATTGGCTAAAGTAGTTGCGGTATTATTGCGAATGCTAGGAACATCACTAATACTAATTGCTTCAAAGAATTAAATGATTCTCCATACCTCTTGTTGGTAGCTTTTTCAAATTAGGTGAAACACAATGAATGGTATTTCGTACATGATGAATAAAATTCTCTGAGTCACCAAATACCTTAAGTACCTCTACATTGAGGTATATAGATTTATTTAACCCAAAAATGAATGCTTAATATTCAGTACTGTTATTTGTGCACTCGAACTCCAAGCGACATGACAAGATATACCTTTTGTTCCAAGGGTTAGTGAGAATATAACCAACTCCATAATCATCCTCAATATTAGAACTATCAAAGTATAAGGTCTAAATATTAGTAGTTGTTTAGCTAGTTCCAATACTAGTAGTATTTACATCTTATTACATGTTTCATTTTCACTAGTTGGACTGCAAGGAAGGATCTCCAACTGTGTATCAAATGGTATACGTGAAGGTTGCACTTGATAACACACATGATCAACTTCTAGAAAACAATATCCAAAGATGATATATAAAAATACAATTGGCTCATTACGTCCCTCAAGTGGTGTCATGGTATATTTCATGTACTGCTCACTTTCTACTCGAATATGATTGTTTATTCCCTTATAAGAAAGCCATAAATGTGTCCAGTCTACTGAGAAATATCCTTGTATATTTTTGGACCAATATATACTCAGAAGAAAACCATAGGCTTCCAAAATTTACACAATAAAAATATTAATGCATTGGCGAACTCTATGGTCTTATGAAAAAAAATGATGACATTATTAAGTTCACCAATTTCTTGGACCATTGATCTGTCCAATTGTATGATTTGTGCTTCAATATTTTCCCATTTAGCACTAATTTTCTTGGGAACAGATAAAGGCATACAATTTGCACATGAACCAGAATCAATGAGACAATTATGGACATTATAATTAAATATTTCAAATGTTAAGAGAAAATGGGGGAAATAGGGTTAGTATTTAAATTAACAACATTAACTACAAACTTGAGAATGCCATGAGACTTACCACACATAACTTGAGAAGCATAAATTTCGTTACTTGACAAAGGTTGTGATAAAAATTCTTGGATCACCAATTCATGTTACTATGTTATCTTTTCGAGCTCATATATTGAAACGTTAACACAATCTCATTTCATATCTTCAATAATTTTGTAATCACTACTTTCATTCTTAATAGGTAGTGTTGAATTATTAGGTGGTGTAGCTATGTTTGAAGTTTTTGGAGTGACAAAATTATTATTCTTGTTTGTGGAAGTGTTCTTAGGAGGAGGAACACTTCCATACTTATTTTTCAAACTCTGAGCATGATTAGTAAGTGGTAGAATCCTTCTCAACAATTTCCTTTTAAGATCTTTCTTAGAAATTGGATCTTTTCTCCTCAAATTATATCGCTTATTTTTTTGGTGAGGAGGAGCTTCAATTGTTGGTGGTTCATCAACACTTTGTTTATCAACGTTAAATAGTATACCCAATTTATTAACATAACTACCAAATCATAAAATTTCCTGGGTAAAGATAGATTCATTTGCATCTTTAGTCTGCTCAGATTTCTCTTCTCCTAATAAAGAATCTACAAAGTTGGTCAACATAACATTCATGTTGTGGTTCCATTAGGGACATGTTTTCTCTAAATGCCTCTCCCGATGGAAAGTACAAAATTTTTCCCTTCCTAAGATTTCAACATTAAACACAACATTGGAACTCTGAGCAGATTTATCCAGTTGACTATTGTTATTCTTCTTAAATAAATATGGCTTGAAATGATTACCACTAGTAGTTTCCTCACTTGAATTTCTCTTTAGTTCAGAAATTTCATTAGTGAGCAACTTAAAATATTTAGCCAAGATTTCCATGTCAAAAGAATCTTTCTCTTTGGATTGAGTGTAAGAGGCCTTAGTTTTCATACCAATATCTTTAGAGTCATTAAAATCTTCATGATCATCAATTTCTCCAATAGAACGCAAGTCCTTCTTAATAGTGATCGTTTTTGCAAATTTCAAAGCCAATGTGTCCTAAATATTAGTAGGTAAGGAAATTGTGTAATAATATTTGGTGATAGAATCATGTAGTTGAACATCTGCAGGGAATTTATTCAACAAGCGTGTAAACCTTTGATTAAAATCTGTCACTTTTTCCTTTTCCCCATCTTAAGATTCCCTAGTTCTTTGAGCAACATGGTGGGAGTTTTATCATCAAAAAATTTATCCAAAAACAACTTCTTGAACTCCCTCCAAATATGGATTGAATTAGGCGAAAGACTATAATATGAGATCAATGCTCTGCCTTCTAGACTTCAGGGAAAAATTCTACACGCAACATCATTGAAACTTACCTTAAGCATTCACAAATACATGTAGAAATCATCAATATGGTCTTGAACTTTTGTCTTCTTATCAGGATCAAAATTTGAAAGTAGATTTTCTGGATGTTTAGGCATGCAATGAATATTTTCCGAAAGATAAATATGACCTTGGGCCATTCAATCCAATTTTTCATCAACCATGTCTTCTTATTCTTTCTCTTATCCCTCTAAACCTCAATAGTCTTCCCCTTCACCATTCAAATCCTTGTTGTTATCGGACCCTTCTTATTGTCTCAACTATTATTCGTCAGAAAAAGGAAAATCCTCCTTGTGACCTTCCAAATCCTGCTCAATAGGTGGAAGGTCCCCTTGTTGAAGTGTTCTTTCAATAGAATCAACTAATTCGTTAATAGCCACAATAACCAAATCTTCCACTAAAGAAACCAATACATCGTGGTGAGTTGTTTCTTTATTTATTGGCTTATGAGGAAGAATAGTAGTGATAGGAAGTAAGGAAAGTGTTCTTGCAAAATAACGAGTAATAGGCCATATTTTTTTGAGTTGGTCGTAAGTGACTTCAAAATCCTATTCTGGAATTCAATGAGAGGATTCCCCTATCTTGAGAATGTGAGTTAAATTTAAACTTGGATCGTTACTGGCTTTCACAAATTTTTGGTTGTTAGGATGTGGTGAATTATCATCCATATAAAGGTTTCCCTCCTTCTAGCTCCAAAATGCTAACAGTGTCAAATCCCACCAACATACAAGGGGTCTCCCCGATATGAAGTCCCAGTTAGACCTCACACTGGTTGGTATAGGAGCCCCATCCGAAAACATGGCCCAATTGCCATTATACTTAAATATTTTCCTTGGTTGCAGTCGTTAGCATGAAACCTAAGCACACATGTACTTTCGAATGAGAAAGTAAGTATGCCTTGTTAAATGTTTAATTGTAATGTGTATCCATGTTATTTCATCGAAAAGGAAGAGAAAGTGAGCCTTTAGAATAAAAGTATTATTACTATTCCAATAAAGGTACACACACATACATATTAAAGAATCGTTAACTTTATAGCGAAGTAGTTCACATGGAAATAATGACCATTAAAGAAATTACAACACATTCAACAAGACAAGAACCAAAGTCAATGAAATCGTTCAATTCCCTTAGTACATATGAAAAACACACATACCAAAAAGATATAAATAATAGTCTTATTACATTCACGATATATGCATGAAAATTTGTTGTCTCAATGAGATTTGGATATTAAGCGAAAGTTCCAAGATACATTGATACAATGAAACACCACTAGATCCAATAATGGAGCATCGAACCACTACTTTCTCTCCAAAATAACAATATTTCTCTCTAATGCCTAGGTGGATAAGCCAAGGTGAAAAGTAATTTTCTTGAATAATGAGGCTTCTCTTATAGCTAGAGGAATGACATTTCATATTCCTCGTGACTCTTGGACTACCCTCATGACTCTTGGACTTCTAAAGTGACCTTTTGACTTCCATGAAATTTTTTGACTTCGCTAATGACTCTTTTATCCATATGTAACTCTTGGACTTCCACATATTTACCTTTACAATATTTTTCAAAAGTATGTCATCATTTTCCAAATCATCATGTGAAGACAACATGACAAGTCATAGACATAGATGGCATTGACTCATAGTGACTTGTAATATAGAGTTCTTTGAGAAGTGAAGAAACTACCAGTTTATATTCAATACTCATAACAAATTTTTCATTGTTGTTTCCTTCTACCCTCCAAAGTCTCTTGAGAAATATTGGAGTATTTTTTGTAGAAATTTGGTGATAGAATTGTAATTTCTCAAGAAATTTAATCTAAATCAAGAGACACAATTCTACTATATTGATCTATGAAATTCAATCCATAATTTATAACAACAATCTCATACATGAAATTATAAATAGCACACATGCATAAAAAAATTTCCAGGGTAACCCAACTGGTAAAAGCCCCTCAAGCCTATTTGCATTAATCAAATGAATAGAGATATATTATAATTTCTTTCCTGCACTAAGCACAATCTATAAGTGAATAACTTATCTCTTTGCTCAACTAGAAGCTCTAAACCAGACTTATTCAATTTATGCCTCTTCTTGAGCCCCTATTTCCTTGCACAATTCCTGAATAATTAGCCCCTATTTTTAGGAATTTTCCTCCAATTGATTGTGCAATTCCCAAGGTTTTATCATCTGACTACATGCAAGACCTGTACACTCAAACTAGTTTACAAATGCTTGTTACACTACCTTGGAATCTCAACCACAACTGGGAACTTGAATTATCTGCATGAAATAGCTATTTTTATTTGATTAACCAATTAACTGGATGATCATTGAGTTAGACTATTGTCTCACTGCACAACTGACCTTTTACTAGTTACTCCAACCGTTAGAACTAGTTTAATTGAACTCAACTGGATATAATTGAACCAAATTACTAAAATTTAGAAATCACGCATGCTTAACTAAACTCCAAGACCTCTAACACAAATTTATTGAGCTAACTTAGTGAAAATATCCATGTCATGCAATTTAATCACATCCAAGTTGTTTGTTGATGTGGAATTCGAATTTTCTCAATTTGACTAAGGTAAAGTCAAATTGAGACTTTCTTGCTACACTTATCAACACTCCATCTAGAAAGAAAGGGACTATCATTCACCCCTATCCTGCACCTGTGGAAATTGAACTCCCCTCTTGACAAAGCCTTTGTTAAGATGTCAACATTTGTTTCCTCTGTCAAAATTTATTGTAGCAACATTATCTGCCTCTGCACACAGTCCAGTAAATGATGATATTGGATATCAATATGCTTGGATCGATCATGAAATACTAGATTCTTTGAGAGATTAATGCAAATATGATTATCACAATAGATCATAGTTGGATCCATCATCTAACCAAATAGTCCCACAAGTATCTTTCTTATCCAGATCGCCTCACATGATGCTTGACTTGTAGCCATGTATTTTACTTCTTATGAGCTTAGTGACACATATTTTTGTTTCCTACTATACCGAGAAACTATTGCGGACCCAACACTAAAAATCCACTTGATGTACTATTTCGATCGAATAGATACCTTACCCAATATTCATCTATGAAGCCACACAACTTCACTCACTCTATCTGTATATACCATAATCCATACTATGTAGTGCCTCTGAGGTACCATAGAACATGCTCACCATCTTCCAATACAATTTGGTTGACTTAACCATAGCTTGCCTCAGTTGGTTGACTGCATAACACATATATGGTCGTGTGTTCATAAGATGCATTAGTGAACCCACTAAATTCCGGTAGATGGTAGCATCCACCTCTTCAGCTGAAGTGGTAGTATCCTTCCTCCATTTGGTCGCTACAAGTGTCTCCATGGGTGTACAACTATCCATGTGAAATATATGTATTATCTCATTGGCATACTTATCGTAAGACACAAATAACTCCCCAACGATTCTCCATACTTCTATCTCGAGGAAGTAGTGCATGAGGCCCATGTCCTTCATTTCAAATCCCCTTACAAGATCCTCCTTACAAGAGTTGATTAGCTTCTCATCACCAATCAATATTAAATCATCAACATATAAAACAATGATATGAAATTTACCTTCTACCGAAATATGATCCTAGTGTACTAGGCAGGGGGTGCTCGTTTGATACCGTACACGCTTTCTTGAGTCCCCACACATGAGACTCTCGATAAAATGTCTCAAAACCTTTAGGTTACTTGAGGTACACCTCCTCCTCATTAACGCCATTGAGAAATTTTATTTTTACATCCATATCGTGGATCTTCCATCCCTTGTGTACAACTGGTGCAAGAGTTGATATAATGGATGAATACCTTGCTACAGGAGCAAAGTTTCCTCATAGTCAATTCCCTCAACTTTAGATAATCCTTTGGCCACAAATTTGGTTTTATACTTCTCTATGCTTCCATTTTCCACATGCTTAAGCTTGAATCTCCATCTAGAACCCACAACTTATTTATATGCCGGTCTTGAGACCACTTCCCAAACATTGTTCTTCATGATGGATTCATATTATTCCAACATTACATCAACCCAAACATGATTCTCAACTGAATCCTTGAAATAGGATGGATTGGTCTCTACAAACTTATTCATTAGATCCATGTAGCCAATGTACCTCTCAGGTGACATCCTTTTCCTATGCAAATTTGAAGGAGCTCCCACATTCTCCCTCACATCCTGCACTAGTTTATCAACCTCCTTGGTTATTTTTCTCCCTTATCTAGATGGTTCTTCTTGAGTGTATGCCTCCACTCTATGCTCCTCTATTTGTGGCTACTCTACAACTTTCCTAAGCTCCTCATTTGGAGCTAAAATCCCCTCTTCTAGTGAGATCTTAAGGTCCCTCTCAAGAGAGCACCACAACACTTTATTTTCATCAAATTTTACATCCCTTAGGACAACTATCATTCTGAGGGAAGGTAAGTACACACAGTAATTGTGGGTAGTTTTGATATAACCCACAACAAAACCCAACTCTATTGTCGGATCAAGCTTCTTCCTCGAATATTTGGAGATATGGTATTAAAAAAAGGCTCCAAATATACTGAAGTGAGACACATCCGAATTTATCCCACAAAAATCCCCCTCCGGTGTAATCATACCAAGAATCTGATGAAGAATATAGTTCTACAAGTATATTGTTGTGTTACATGCCTCTTCCAACAAATTTAGTGGCAGGCCTTGGTAATGTCACATAGCTCTATTAGCTCCCACAATGCTACGATTATTTCTCTCAACTACCCCATTCTGTTGTGGGTTGTGGGGTGATGTAAGATTTAAGATATCTTCGAATGCCTTATTTTTCACAAAATTCCTTGACTTCATTTAAAACATAATCACCTCCATTGTCGCTCCTAAGAGTTTTAACCTTCTTTCTAGTTTCTTTCTCAACTAGTGCCTTGAATTTTACAAAATTTGAGAATGTATCATCCTTATTCCACATGAATAAGATCCAACACTTCCTTTAGAAATCATCAATAAAAATGACAAAATATTTGTGTTTGGTAGTGGAGGATTTCCATAAAGGTCCATAAACATTAGAGTGGACTCTTTCCAAGTATTCATGTGATTTTTTGTCTTGTTCATGGAATGTGGATTTCACATACTTCTCCAAGGTACAACCTTTACAAAAATCTTGTTGCTCAAGTGATCCTTTAGGGAGGATAGTGGCTTTTCTTGCATAATATTCAAGGCGCCATGATGAATATGGCCCAACCTCCTATGCCAAAGGTCACTGAAATTGCGACTCTTCACTTTATTTTCCTTATTGCTTAATGCAACGCAATCTTCCACATCCAACTTGTACATGTTCTTGAAATGAACCCCAATTTTCTTCACCTGTCTAGGTGATGTGTCTCAAGAGTGCTTTCCATTTGTTGAAGATCACATCATAACCATGGTATTCCAAAACTTCTACAAAGATGATATTCTTCTTTAGGCCTGGAACAAACATGACATATTTGAGGCGAAAAGGGGATACCTTCTCCTTCTTAAATATTATTGTACCATTCCCGATATCCCTGTACCTTCCATCATCTCCAAGCTCAATATGAATCTGAAGATATTTCTCCTCCAGGTCACTGAAAAATTCCTTACACCCTATCATGTGGGACAATGCACCTGAGTCCAAGTACGACACACTCCCCATCACAGTGCTAGCCATGCATGCGATAAGGGTGAAGTCAAGCTCAAACTGTGAATCCAAAGATTCACCTGCTGCTCCTCTTGAGTTCCTCTTTCTCTAATTTTTGTATGGAAACTTTGTAGCATAGTGCCCGAATTCATGACAATTGAAGAATTTTATTTTGGAAAAGTCTTTCTTCTTGCCCCCTTAGCTGGATTTTGGTTTGGTTTGAGATTTATTCACTTTTCCCTATTTCCCTCTCCAACCAATGCAATTTTTTCTTCATCCTCTCCCTTGGATGAGGTTCCATCTTTGGTATTTCACCTGATCTCCTCTTGTACCAAATCAAACCACAAGTGTTCCTAATTCAGTAATTTATCCCTCTCATTCATTGAGTCCTGGTAGTTGTGATAGCTTTTGGGAAGGCTTAGAATAGATAGGCTCATTGGGTCATCTTTTGCAACATTCACACAAACCCCCCAAGCCCATCACGAACTTGGGTAAATCTGTTGAGATATCGCATACTTGTATCATTCTTATGCATCTTGATATTTTGAAGTTTGCCTTTGAGGGTTAGTTTTCTATGATCATTGTTATTCTTGAACATATATTTTAGTGCCTTCCACATTATGAAAGGAGTTTATTTACGATGTATATTTGAGACAATGTGGTCTCAAACTCCCTCCAATATTATTCCCCTTGCCTTGGCTACATCTTTCTTCTATTGGGCTACGTTCTGGGCATCAGATTCCGCTGGTTTTGCAACATCTCTCTTGATGTATTCTAGCAAGCCATTGTCATCAAGCACTACCTCCATGTGATCCTTCCATGCAATGAAATTCAAGCTATCTTCCAAGGCATACTCTAATCTCAACCCATTGTAGGCCATTCTCCCAACTCTGAAGAGATACTACTACATTGAAGATGAAAATTCGAACATCTTGAGAAACAACTTCGAAATTCCTATTCTAATGCAGATCTTTCTCTAATACCATGTATAAATTTTGTGATATAATTTCAACTGATCAAGAAATTTAATCTAAATCAAGATACAATTCTACTCTACTAATATGCAAAATTCAATTCACAATTAACAACAACAATATCATACATGCAATAAGAAATAACACACATGCACAATATTTTTTCTAGGGTAACCTAACTGGGAAAAAACCCTCAATCCTCTTTGCATTAATCATATCAATAAATATGTATTACAATTCATTTCCCGCACTAAGAACAACCTGCAAGTGAATAACCTATCTCTCTACTCAAAGAGAAGCTCCGGACCAGAGTTAGTCAATTTCTGTCTCTTCTTAAGCCCCTATTTCCTTGCGCAATTCCTGAAGAATCAAACCTTGTTTATTAGGAATTTTCCTCCAATTTATTGTTAATTCCCAAGGTTTGATCGTCTGATTTCATGCAACACCTTTACACTTAAACTAGTTTAGAACTACTTGTTACACTGCCTTGGAATCTCCACCACAACTGGGAACCTGAATTTTCTACATGCACTAGATATTTTGAGCTAATTGATCAGTTAACTAGATGATCACTGAGTTAGACTATTTTCCCACTCCACAATTGACCGTCCACCAATTCCTCCAACTATTAGAACTAATTTAACTGAACTCAACTTCATATAACTGAATTGAATTACTAAAATTTTTCTACTCCTATAACCACATCCAAGTTGTCTACTGATGTGGAAATTAAAATTTTATTAATTTTACTAATTCAAAGTCAAATTGAGACTTTCTTGCTGCAATTCTCAACATTCATGAGTCACTTTGATCATCCAAATCTATCATTCTTTCAATTGTCACAACAAGTTTCATTTGTGCCCTTTTGTCTTCAACATGATTCTGTGGACAACCTTTCTTGACAAATATCCTCAAAGATATTTTCCATGCTTGATTGAACATATGAAAGTATAAATAACTCATGGAAAGAAAAAATTAGCTCCAAATATCCTACTTTATCACGCTTCATGTAAATTTTCTGACTTTGGATCAACAATGCATAAGGGAGAGGACTTCTCAGCATAAAGCACACTTGAAAGACAAATAGGAGAGCATCATTGCTTATTAATACTGTACCATGCGTATTTCTGGAGGATAAGGAGGCAAGATGAGCGCAAGTCGCACTTGTAAGAGGCAAGGGATTAGGATTTCCCACTAACACTGCACCATGCACTAGGGAGGAAGGCCATCGCCACAAGCAGGGTGCAGGTCATACTTTCAAGGCACAAAGGAAGGCATCAATTCCCACTAGAAGTGCATAGTGTGCTCAATTAGGGGACAAAGGGTTGATCGATGCAGGATGGAGAGATAAGCAACCAGAAGGAGGGTCTACTGACTAGAAGCACATTGTGCACTTGGGAGGGAGTGAGGGAATATCTAGGAACATGGTGTAGTTATAACTAACAATTATGGTTTCCACTAGGCCTTATAAGTGTGAAATGTTCTCTTCCTAGCATAGAGGGCAAGCTTGCAAAGTAAAAAAATCGCTAAGTCCAGAATGGTGAAACATGTGAAAACACACTGAGTTAGAGCTATCTTCATGCATAACACATCTTAAATCATCAAAAAAAATTATATAGGACCCATGACTAAGAAATATACATCAAAAATACAGTTCACAAACACTCTCCAAGTGAAACAAACAAAGTATGTGCAATTGCGACCAATAAGTGTCGTTTTGTGACTAGGAAGGGTACTACGACTCCAAAGTGTGTAATTGATTCTCTTAGTGATACAAAGACACTTAGGAAGGGAAAAAAACACTTGAAACACGTTTATAAACACAAAATTACACTTGCCAACCAAAAGGGACACTTCACATGCATGATGGAAGGTGGGCTCCAAAATTCTAATATAACAAAATTTTGGAGGGTGTTGTAGCAATGCCAACATTGGCGACACACTAGGTGAAATTCGTCCTCTATGTCTGGGGGTAGCCTTCAATAAAGAATCAGCCCTTTAGGAAGTATTGATTTATCAATGCGTATTAATTATGCTTTCCCACTTAACCCAATTATAGATGTAGTATCCACATTTCTGTCCTTTATTTAACACACCAACAAAACTTTCCATTTTAAAATTATTTCGATCTAGGAGAAGGGTAATATGTAATTCCAAGTTAAAGATAATCATAGTATTAGTTTTCATCCCTGGTGTTTTTCCACTTCTACTAAGGTTTTTCAATACCCCAATGGAGTCACTACAGGAACACAAGCATCACTTCACTGCCAAAGAGCCTGTTCAGTACCTCGGTGAAGTTACTTTCTTCACCTATCTGCGAGAATTTCTCTTCTTTCACCCTTTATTTATTTTATTTATATAATTGTGCTCAAGAACTTTTATTTTCATAGGGGCAAAAGAGGGAACTCGAATGATTGAGATAAGAAAGGGATGTTCCTTAAGAGAATGTTATATATTGTTATATAGTATTTTGTCACACTTCACTTTGTGTCGTCATGCCACCAATGTCACAAAATATGTTCTCCATCAAACATGCCTAAAACATACCTAAATATGTGAAATAAGACTCAATTTAAAAATATTCTGAAAAGCTTGTCAAAAACCTTGTTTTACAAGCCCAACGCACTCTTCATTGCTAATGACCCACGCTTGTCACCTTTTGAAAAACATGTGTCTAGCACTGGCGGCACGAATTTTGTCAAGAAAATCCATGTTAGTCCTCTTCAGGAAATTTTCCAAAAAATGGAGGAGAAGCTTCCCTTACTATAAGCCTCGATAATTATGATGTGGTTTCAGGTTGTTGATGATAGGAGCAAGACATCCCTTTCATGGCCATGGCTCCCAACTTGTATAGATCCTCAACTCCCTCTCCTTCCCTATGAATGAAACACATACCATCCACTCTTGGTTGGTTTCCATCCTATGAGTTGAAGCATGCCCAATTACTTCCCATTTGTGAAGGAGGAAGCTATTTTAAGAGTTGAGGCCGGGACTTAGAGTCTCACCTTAAGGAGGCATCCAACATCAAGGCTTCTGGTTGTGTTTCTCCCTTTATCATTATATTAATAATATATTATGTGCTTCCTTTCCATAAATGTGTATATTACTACATGTTTATTGTAGCGCTCCTTGATCTGATACATAGCTTATACTAGAGATTGGTATGCTTGGTATACATTTTTTGCCTCCACTTGTTCTTCCTTGAAGGCATTTGTCTTCACCGACAGAGAGGATATCGTGAGTGTGGAAGCGAAAGAAGCAAGGCTGACACCATAGATAGATATTAGCATAAAAAATAGGTAGGATATCTATCTTCCTTCCTATTTTTCTAGCATAAGTTAGGAAAGGTTGCATATATTTGTATCATTTGTTGTTAGGTCCTCTCATTAGGACTAGAGGGATCGCTTATGTCCTTAGAAGGGATTTCCTGAAAAAAGAAATGGTGACTCCACTGGGGATGCCATTAACCCTTCAATATCCTTTTCTTCTTAGTATCTTTGATTAGTTTGGCCAACCACATTATAGTCCATCATTTTGATTGCTTATAAGCCTACATTCTGAGTATTTTGGTCTTTAGAGTGTCAAGTCTGGAGTTCCTTTCAATTTTGATTTTATTTTCCTAATATTTCCTCGTCCAACGCACTTTATTAGTAAAACATAACACTCTCAGCATGCATTTAAATATGAAAAATCATGCTTAATACCCTGGTTCCCACTGTCTGCCTGCACTGGTCTAAAAAGCGATATTTTTTAGAGTTTCTTGACTGAAAGTCTGGAATGTTTTGATCTCTAGAGTCTTCTTCCTGCTCTGTGTGCTTAGCATTTTGATGGCTTGTTGTTAGATTATTTGTGCTTTGAAAATTTTTGTTCTATGTCCAAGTAATGAAAATGAGCTTGAGGTGCATCTTGGGTTCTTTTAGTAATTGAATTTACTATTTTGCTGCTTGATGATCATTTTAGTGCTTTTGGAAACTAGAAAGAATTGCATTTTCATTTGTTGAAATTTCATCTCAAAGTTTACTTTTGAAAATTCAGTTAGATTACATTGCATTATAAATTTGTTGTTTATATTGTCATTTAGCATAGATTACATTTCTTAGTGATTGAAAGTTGATAAGTGCATTCTTTTTCGTTTTAAAAGGAAATTGTGAATAGATTACATTTGCATAGTTTTTAGGGGAATTGTGCATAGATTACATTGCATGGTATGGCATATTTTAATGCTTTCAGCAGAATTGGAACTGTGAAAGTGAAATATCTAGCTAAGAAGCTCTTGTTTGTTGCATAATTGATTGTTTCAGCAATGTTTACGCTTCTTCCCTGTGCTAGATAACTTTCATCGAAATGGAAAGAGTATTTTTCTCATATTAGTCACATTTTAGGTATGTTCAGGTGACATCTATTTTGACTTGAAATTGAAACATAATTCAAGATCAACTTAAAATTTACCTCAATTAACCTAAGGAGAATTTGGAGCATTAACGAAAACATTTGAAGGTATAAGCTAGAGATGTGTCCCGACGTCGTTAAACATAGGAGCTATCTTTGTTTTCCAGTGTTGTATAGGACCATTCTCTAGTACTTTTGGGTATTTGGGAGGTGCTCCACGCATGGTAAGTATATGGAAATGATCTCATTGAACAGTTATGCATTAGACAACACTACTACATATTTCACTCCTATGTACCGTCGTGTATATTTTGGGAGCCCCCACTAGGTTGTTATCCATCCATAGGTAACCGAGTCGACCGAATTATAAATCGTGATACACCAAACACAACATTCGGGGAGATTGGATGTCATACATTAAGTTATTGGTTTTCCAAGGTGTATATTATAATTCATGGTTGCTTGGTAAACCTTTATGACTAACTTACCCCTTTTTGATTTATTTTTTGTTAATTTCTAAAAAATCTCGACCACGGAATAACATCCTACCCAAGAAACAACTCCTTAGTAGATATTAGGATGAGACTAATGGAAACGTTCTTGAGTTTACCAATCAAGGAAATCCCTCAAATGGGAATTCTAGTCCTTTTCCTTGTTTTGGAAATTTTGGCGCTCCTTATATGGAAAAATTGTCCCTTCCAAGATTAACCATTAGTTTTCCAATTTGGCTATTTTCAACCATGATGGTTCTAAATTTCCAAAGTTTTTCTCAACCAAGTTCGCCTCCACCTGAACACTTTCAACCTCATGTTGACCCTAAATTTGACCATTTTCCTTCTTCACCTGTTGTTTCTTCCTCCCTTTCTTCCTCTTTTCCTGGTGAAAGTCTTGATTCTAGTAATTAGGGAGCTAAGAAGAAGAACAAAAGGTTGAAGAAGTAAAAGAAAAATAAGAAAAATTCCAACCCAAAAACCTTTTTTACCGATGCAACTAAAGTGGATAAACCATCCAATCAACCCCACAAAGTGAATTTTCCTTGCAAGTTATGTAAGGGTGACCACCTTCTTAGAGATTGTCTTGGTATTCCTAAGGTTTTATAAGTGTGGTCCACCAACTCACATCAGCCTTTATCATCGGCCTCTAGAGATCATGTTGGTGACGAACCCTCAACTAGTGATAATAAGGCCCATGGGAAAAATGGTAAAGTCAAATTTCCTTGTAGGTTATGTGAAGGGAATCATCCCATTCACCTTTTTCCTTCTATGGATGAATCCTCCAAAGTGTTGGATAACTTTACGGCTTGTCAACCACATCTTCCCATTGGTTAATGAAAGCTTTCCCCTGATCCTCCATTAGTTGGTCAAGTGATTGATCAGAAGCCATCTCTGGTCAATCCCACTGTTGGAACCGAGTCCCCTAAAGCTACGAATTTTGTAAAATTTTGTATATTTTTGGTATTAATTAGTGTAACGCAAGGGTTTTGGGGTGGGTCAAAGCCCCAAATGCATTGTAATGGGTCAGGGGTAGACCTAGAGTCCGCAAACCATGGTTTGCGGACCACAAGAAAGTGTAGGCTAAGTCGTTATAAATAGATGAACATTTTGAGTTTAGAGGTAGGCAATAATTAAGTCTTTAAGCGTGAATTATTAGATCTATTTGGGTTGGTTTTGGGTAAGGACTCCTATTGGCTGTGTGCGCAGAGATCCTTAGTCCTACTATGTGCGGACCCTGTTGGCTATGTGCGTAGGATGTGTTAGGTTGTAACTGGATTTGAATGATAATATATGTGGATATAGTTGAAGTACCTATGTGCGATTGGGATATATTGTGTTATTGTTGAAGTGAACCTTTGGAATCTATTCCAAGCTAGGAATACATTTACGTTATCTGATTATGTTGTAATCATATCTGTGTTATGCATGTGTATATATGTGATCTACCTCAGCTGTGTGATGGCTTCTGTTTAGCTACAAGTACATCTGTTATAAGATGCGTCTTATGATATCATAATTATTGTATGCACATGGATGCGAAGGTGTTAAATAGATCTGAATAGCTCTATTGTGCTTATTAACTGAATATACTATGAAATCCTATGAATAGACCTATGTGAACTTGGATCTATTCGACTAACCTTCTCTCTCTCAGGGTGCAGAAACCTGGTTCAAGCACCCTCCCATACTACTTCGGGTGATACTTTGGCCTACGCAAGTAGGTCACTACCGAAAGGGCCAGTAGTATAGAGGTTTTTTGGAAAACCTTAACCTCTGAACGTGGGTCAGGACTCCCCAAGCCAAAAAATGGTTCTGTTTCTGGGACCGGGAGCATTTTGAGAGAGAGATCGAGTAATGCCAAGCGAACATTGGAGACTTGAGAAGAAATAAATTGAAGAGTGGTTTGAAAAACATGTTTAGGAATTTGCGGTAAAAAATAATCGCATCACGAAGTTGACAGCAGAGAAGTGGAAGAATAAGTACATTTTCACTGAAGTCTATGAAATCTTCTTTGTAAAATTTGTGAATGAGCTTCAAGAGTGGATGGAAAGGCTTGTATATTTCCAAACATATTGGAAGGACGAGCAGGTCACGCAATGGACTCTAGAATTGATCCAGCAGTTAGAAAGGATTGATAATACCATCACTCATATGGTAGATCACTGGGTGGATAGTGTGTTGGGAGGATTTGTGATGGAATTCGCAGTCAATCAGTTTGTGTCCTATTCAGAAGCAGATCAGAGGTTCTTCAAAGGATTCTGAGGTAAGTTCCTGAAAACACTGCCCTTATTAATCAAAATTTTGCTGTGAAAAAAAGGTATTCTGTGTAGCCACACCAAGTGAATCACCTTCGATCTGGGAGAGAGCACAACACGAAGCAGTAAATACTACATAACTAATCCAGAAGAGGATATATCTATCTACATTCTAGTAAGAGAATCGGCTGCGCATAGCCCTTCAAATACACCACCCTCAAGCCAGCATAGGGGTAAAAACTCACCTGTACCTTCACCTTCGTCAGAAGACAAGATGGCCTCGCACATGAAGCTACTTACCTTCAAGCGCATAGGGGATGAAGATATGGACTGGTTCTGGTTTGTCGCAGAGTTAGTATGGACTGCGCAGAATGTGGCTGGAAATGCTATGAAAATGTTGTAGCTATCCCTTGCCTTTGAAGGAAGAGCCCTGGACTAGTATATGGGATACATAGCTCAACATGAAAATGTGACTATTCAAGAGGTTAAGAATTCCCTAAAACAATAGTTTTAGAAGCCTAAATCTTACTCTCAGATAGTTAATGACCTAAAAGACTTTAAACAAGGGCCCTCTCAGTCTATATGGGAGGCTGACTAGTGACTAAAGAAGATAATTAGGGAAGGGAAATTTCTATATGATGACAGACATCACAAGGAATGGTTCATCACTATGTTACTACCTCACTTGCACATACCTATGGGTCAGCAAGCCATTGAATCATAGGAAAAATCTTTGGATATTGACATGAAGTTAGAGGTCGCGCCAAGGGATGATACCCAATTGGGAGTACAACAAATCCAAGGGCAGTTGTTGGCGATGCACATGGAAATATAGAACCTGTGAAAGGACTGAGGGAAAGAAGCTAGCCCAGACATATGGTGCATACGATGTATGGTATCTGGCCATACCAAGGATCAGTGCCCACTATTGGTAAACTACCTACAATTTGGGGGACCCAGTCCCTTGCGCCCTAGAGAGTTTGCAGGACCAAGTGAACCAATGTTGTGGTGTGATGATTATCGCATAGATAGCCTACATGATACTAACCACTGCCCCCAGCTCGGTGTGTATGTTCCAGAACTGAAGAAACAGTGGTGTCGGTTTTGCTGATCAGTAGGACATGATGAACAAAACTGCCAAACTTATGATTTAATGATAGACCGGGGAAACCTATATAGGGTACAAGCGGACCCTGCTTCACCAAGATCCCCCTCGAGCATAGGTGGCTCCCCAACTAGGCGCAGGGGAGGGGTAGAGGTGGAAGCACGGGTAGGGTAAGAGGACAACTAATCTACTATAACTGCGGAGAAGTAGGGCATTTTGCGAGGGACTGCCCGAAACCTACAAGACAATCTTGCAGATATTGTAGACAGCTGGACCATGTGATTGAATAATGTCCAATTCTGATAGCAAAAATGCAGGAAAATCAGTAGACACCTACGCAGAATGTGTAGAGGGTTAAGGCAAAACCTTGAGATGAAGGACCAAGAATTAATGTCATAACACGCATTGACATGGCCACTGGGGGAGTTGAGGAGAAAGTTGCAGTTGAGCCTCTTATCCAAAAATTAGTTATTAAACAAGAAGGGTTGGACCTACAGATGGAAAAGGAAACCTTTGTCGCCACTCGCATAGACTTTGTTAAGGTTGAGACGTCTACTTCTCAGGCCCCCACAAGTCTCAACACAAATGACAAAGTCAAACCATTTTTGCAGGCATGTATGAAGCTCTTGCACAACCAAAGGTCCGTAGAAAATATTCAAGCATTAATAGATAGCTGCGCAGAAAGAACTCATCTAACCCTAGAAGTTAAGGATGTGAACAAATTGTACAAGCATAAGAAACACACTAGAAGGGAAATGCAGTTAACAGCGCAGATTGGTGATTATGAAATGGATCAGGTTATTTTGGACCTAGGGTCAGATGCGAACGTATTGCCCAAGAAAACTTGGCAGAGAATGGGAGAACCTAAGTTGGAATGGTCCACTATCCAGCTATGCATGGCCAACTAGTAGAAGATTATACCATTGGGGAGACTGTCAAAGATCGTGGTATATATCGCAAGAGTTAAGGTTCGGGATGACTTTGAGGTAACTCAGATAGTCGAAGATGCGGACCCCTATCCTGTGCTCCTAAGGCTAGATTTCGCCATAGATATGGGAGGTATTATCAATCTAAAGAAAATAAGCATGGTGTTTGAGAATGAAGGTACACGGGTGATAGTACCTTTAGACCCCACAAAAGGAGAACGGTGTACGAAGACAGTGCATGAGAAAGAGGATGTGGATCACATCTATAAGTTAACTGCGTGGGAAGAATATTGGATCAATCCCATGGCTGATGGTCTGCTTTGCTGGGAAAAGAATAGTGAATGTTTCTCTAACTCTGATGGAGAGATGGAAAATTGGAAAAATCAGTTACATGATGTATCTGTGATGCGATGCCTTAGAATCACAAAGAACTTCTGATGCATATCCTCAAAGGTATGAGAAATTCCCTACTTTAATGGTTCTGGTAGTATTAAGGATTTTTTGTGAGCATTTGAAGTTAAGGTTCCAAGAGAGCAAAGGCTATGGGCCCTTAATCTAGCCATGCATGCAACACCTGCGAGGTGGTGGGACACGCATAAGGGGGCGTTCCAGGATTGGGAAGAGTGTAAGGATATGATGATCCTGTGATTTGAACCTCTAGTTCATTTGCGTGTAAAGATGTTCCTTGGCCCAAGGGACCCGTGCGAACATTTTTTTGTTTGGATGGAGAAATGGTGTGATCGGACTACAGAAGAATGGGTTCACCTTTTTATTCATGCCTTGGGACCAATTCCCACTGCATGGTATTTAGATGTGGAGCTACATCAGCGCACCCGCCACTGGGAAACATTGAAGGATGATTTTGTAGGGAAATTTGGGTTAGTAGGTGGAATGGAGGCAATTGATGAAGCTCTGCAGGATATAGATGCCTTCATATTTGATGGATTACGACCTTATGCAACACTTGGGGCACCAACATGGGAAACGTAGATGCAAGATATTGTCAACTAACGCAATTTAGCAATAGAAGAGTGCAATGAAGATCCACGACATATATCTATCCCAGAGTCGGAGGGAGAGCACACAGTTGTTGATCCCCCACTACAAACTGTTGATGTTACTAAGCCTCTGAAGCTATGAAAAGTCAACATTTGCATGGAAGAAAAACCTAATTTGGCTAAAATTGGGGACTACTGGGATGATGATACAGTAGGAAAATTTGCAGAGCTGCTCACGGAATAACAAGACTTATTCCCAAAAAAGTTCTCAGAACTCAAGGGGATTACAAGGGACCTTGGGGTCATGTGCATCACTTTAAAACCCGATGCGTGCCCTATGAAGCAGTGTCCTTATCGGCTGAACCCTAAGTATAAGAAAAATTTTAAGGAATAAATCGATAAAATGCTAGCTGCAAGTATCATGGAACCGGTCGAACAGTCAGACTGGGTAAGCCCTATGGTGGTTCAGGAGAAAAATACTAAGGGAGAGATACGCATCTACGTTGACTTGTGCAAGTTGAATGATGCCTGCATACATGATCCCTTCCCTACGCCATTCTCAAATGAAATCTTGGACAGCGTGGGAGGGCAGGAAGCCTACTCATTTACAGACGGGCTCTTTGGCTACCATCAGATCAGGATTGCACCTGAATATCATAGCAAAACTACATTTGCCACTGAATCGGGATCCTTTCAATATACTGTCATGCCATTTGGGCTCAAGAATGCCCCTACCATCTTTTTGCGGGTGGTGGTTGCAGTATTCAAAGAGTTCATCCACAAGTTTTGAAAGGTATATTTTGATGACTGGATTGTCTTCGGATTGGTCAAGAAGCACGTCTCGAACCTCCTCATAATTTTGGATTCCTATAGAAAGCACCAGATTTCCCTCAATATCAAACGGCGCATATTCTGCGTACCCTTCGGAATCCTGCTCGAGCACATAGTGTGTCGACAAGGACTGATGGTTGATCCTGCCAAATTCGCAGTTCTCATAAACCTGGTAGTACCTACAACTGAGAAACAGCTGCATTTGATCCTCAGACATACAGGCTACTACAGGAATTTCATCCAAGGGTACGTGTTGATCACAGCGCCTATGGAAAAACTGCTTAAGAAGGATGTTTCAATTTTTTAGGATGACGAGTGTCAGAAGAGCTTCGAGCTACTCAAAGAGAATATGGTCTTTGCACCTATTCTCATCTTTCCGGGTTGGGTGAAGGTATTCCATGTTCACGTAGATGCATCAGGGATTGCCTTGGGAGCGGTCCTTATGTAGCCTAGAGATGGAGATATTGATCATCCTGTTGCGTTCGCTAGTAGGAAACTCTCTGGTGAAGAGCAAAACTACTCCACTACGGAGCGGGAGGGACTGTCCATGGTCTATGCACTACATAAGTATCGGCACTATTTTTTAGGAGGGCACTTCAAAATGTTTACAGATCACTCGACTTTGAAGTACCTAGTGAATAAGCCTATGTTGGGGGGGGGGGGAATCTGCCAATGGCTACTACTATTTCAGGAATATGATTTTGAGATCATTATCAAGCCAAGGAAGTTGAACGTTGGACCAGACCACTTGTCCCAAATCGAGAATGGTGAAGAACCAACCAACCTAGAAGAGGGATTTCCTGACGCGCAATTGTTCACTATTAAGGTAGTTGACATGCACTTCGCCAACATCATTCAGTTCCTGAATACGGGCATGGCACCAGGAATATTCAGTGTAGTAGAAGAAAGAGTTAGTAACCTACACATTCGATTTCACCATCATCACAGGTCATCTATACAAAATGGGAGCTGATGAAGTGTTGTGAAGATATGTTTTGGAGCATGAAGGCATGTTATCTTGGTAGAGGCTCACGAGGGCATAGCAAGAGGTCACTACGGAGGAAAGGAAACAACGCAAAAGATCTTGTGAGCTAGACTATGGTGGCCTACCCTGCATAGTGACTCTCACTGTTGAGATTCAACAAGATGATGAGCTTAGTGAAAAGTAAGCACCTTCACTAAGTGGGGCTTGCAGGCTATTTTAGGTGTATGTCTATTTTTAGACATGGTGAGCATATTCTATAAGTTGCAGGATTCTATTTGTATATGGTTGGTCAAATGTGGAAAATAGATGAAATTCTATTTTTAGAATATTGGGTGAAGTCTATTTATAGATCGTCGATCTAAAAATAGGTGCATGTCGATTATTATTAACCCATAATAATAATCTGAAAATAAACATCAACTTAACTCTTGGATCACTTTATTTCAGTGAACATATTTGGAAAATCAGTGGGCTGAAGGAATTACGCAATTCCTAGGCTTTATTAGTGGCTCATGGAGGACTCAGTTAGAACTGAAGTGGAAAAGTTATGACAGAGTTGGAAGAGTAGTTTATGGAGTTGTTATTTATTTTAACTCAGTTAAGTGAGTTAAACTCAGTTGAGCTAGTTGTATCTAGTCTAACTGAAAGATACACTAGTGAGAGTTAAGTGAATTAATGATTCAGGAGCATCAAAGCTAAATTTTCATTATTCATTTATGTAATTTATGGGGTGAGGTGTTTTAATTATTTTATTAATTATTTTTCTCATTTTAATAAATTACGAGAGAAAATATAAATGTGAGGATTATTGTAAACATTCCTTTAATAAATTAAGGATATGAGTGGAGTTGAATTAGGTAGATAATCTAGGGATTATGAATTCCATAAACGGGACTTAGTTGAGTCCAAAATAAGATAAATCTAAATTATATTTTAGTTGATATTTGTGTGGAGGATTTTATGGAGTGGAATAAATTCATATTTATGTATAAATAGGAGGGTTGTGTGAGGATGAAAAATAAGTGAGGAAGTGAGAAATACAGAGAGAGTGAGGAATGGGTTGAGATATTTTTGTAAAGGGCCAAGAGCCGAAAGTCCATCCACTGTAATATTTGGCCAAGGAATTTCTTGTGTATTTATATATCAGTATATTTTTGTTTGTATAAGCTCTCTTTTATTTATGTACATTTTAAGCAGTTGCAAATGTTTATTTTCTTGAGATTTTAAATGCATGTTGGAAGCACACGAGTTTTTATATGTTAGGATCTATTTAACTCAGTATCCTAGCATCAATCACAACTAATAACTCACTAACAACTAAACAGAAATAGTAGTTAACTATAGTGCATGTCAGTTCCAGTGGAGACCTAGTGGAGAGATAGGTGAAAGGGTGAGATGGACTATCCGTTGTGACTATAGTGATGCAGTCAATGCATCTAACACACATTGGAGTTGCCAATGAGGATTACGCAGTCAAGGAAAGGCCAATTTGAATTCATTTAGGGGTCTTCTTTAGCGGGGATTGCGCAGTGGAGGCAGGGTGTCAGGAGGGAAGAAATTGGTGCATGGAGATGCAAATTTTTGCATGACAGTGTGTAATGAATATACATTGTACTGAGAGCTTGATGTACTAATATTTTTATGAGATTATTACATGATTACATTGATATACATAATATATGATAGTTGGGGTTTTTAGCTTTAATATTTCCAGTTAAACAATTGTGTTATGTGAAATTGAATTTATTCACATGTGTTTGCATTTGAGTTTTAAATTTCCGCAAGTTTAATAGTGCAAGGATTCTGTATTTTGCAAGAAGATAAATATTGTGAGAGGAGAATCTGGTAATAAATTAGTATTAATAAATTTATACATGGTATCAGAGAAGTATTGATTACTGGATATTGCAATTGTGAATAATTGTTGAGTTTTGTGATGGTGGACAATTCGAATTTGCTGCAGAAATTTCTTGGTGCAACAGTTGAGTATTCCTTGAAATGTCTTTCAATGGGTTGCGATTGGAGTATGCCCTTGAGGGTAGCTCAAATTACATAGCTTGGAAGGATAGGATGGAGGTGGTGCTTGAATATAATTGACTGAAGGAGTTCATCAATAGCGATGTTCCTAAGCCTGCTTCTAGTGATGCTGCAGGACTTGACGCATGGAAAAAGAAGGTAGCAAAGACAGGAAGAATTCTATTGGAAGGTGTAAAGGACCATATTTTTTCAAGAATTCATGGTAAATCCACTCCATTTTCAACTTGGAAGGGTTTGACAGACCTTTTCCAAAGCAGAAATGACCAGAGGAAGTTGGCGCTGAAAGATAAGCTCAAAAAAATAAAAATGGAGAAGGGCGACAATATTCAAAAATATGTCATGAAGTTTGTCCACTATAGGGATGAACTGGGAAGTGTGGGGATTACTGTTGATGATTATGACTTGGTGAGCTTGGCTCTCCTTGGGCTTCCGAAGAGTTGGCATAGCTACGAAGACTCTGTCAATGGACGGGAGAAACTATCGAGTTGGGAGCGACTTTGGTCGGATCTTGTGCAGGAGGAGATAAGGCGAAGTACTAGGGATGGCTCTTCATCGAAGAATGATGATGAAGAGAATTTCACTTTGGCTACCAAATAAAGGAAAGGAAAGGGGAAGAAATCCCATACAAAATTTGAAGCTAAAGGCAAGAAGCTAGATTTGTCCAAAGTGAAGTGTTTTCATTGTCATGAACATGGGCATCTCGCCACTAACTACCCACAGAAAAATAAGAACAAGAAGGTTGTTGGAGCTGTAGCTGGAGAGGCCTTAGCCGCGCAATTTGAAATTGATTTCTCTTTGATCACATTCTTGGTTTCAAGCTCAATGGGATCAGTGTGGTATCTTGATAGTGGTGCGTCTTTCCATATGACGGGAGACAAGGAGTTATTTAGTGACTTGGAGGAGAAGGATCTCCAAATGCATATAGAGATGGGCGACGATGGAAAATACAGTGCGACAGGAATTGGAACCATTACCTTTGAGAGGGATTCAGGTAAACCACTTATGTTGAAAGATGTTATGCATGTTCCAAGTCTGAAGAAGAACTTGGTCTCGATCGCAATGTTGGAAGACAAAGGTTATGACGTTGTTTTCAGTGAGGGAAAAGCTTTCCTACGACATAAAACAATGGGTCAAACTAAGAGGATAGGGATTTGAGTTAAGAATCTCTACAAGCTGGAGGTATATGGTTGCGCTGCAATTATGGGAAAAGCAAAAGAAGTGGTTAGCAGGGATGAGGGTGAATTATGGCATAGGATATTGGGCCATCTTCACCATGGCGCTTTGAAGATTTTGCAGTAGATTTCTACTAGACTTCACAAGGGTACTCTTGCACAATCCGATCAGTACAAGGGATGTAATATGCATAATTTTTTGAAGACCACCTTTCATGAGAAGGAGAACCATGCTTCAGTGATCTTGGAGAGAATTCACACAGACATGTGTGGACCTTTCTTGATTGCTTCAACAGCAAAACACAGGTATTATGTTATATTTTTTTATGACTATTCTCATAGATGCTGGATAATCTTCATGCAGAATAAGAGCGAGACATTCTCAAAGTTCTATGAGTATAAAGCACTGGTGGAGAAGGAGTCGGGGAAGCAAGTGAAGGCTCTACGGAGCGAAAATGGTGGTGAATATATCTCGAATGAATTCAAAGACTTCTGTAGCAAAGAAGGAATTAGAAGAGAAATCATAGCGCCTCATAAACCATAGTAGAATGGGGTCACGGAGAGGAAGAACATAATGATGGTGGGTGCTGCACGAGCTATGCTTGAGAGGAGCTATACTTGCATGCAGAGGAGGAACTGCCTGTTCGGAAAGATGAACCTCCAAATGTGGATCAGCCACAGGAGGAAGTTCATGGAGTGGAGGAGTCCAATCATGTAGAGCCAAACATCAAAACTAGCAGAAAGCGTACCACAGAAGCTGAGAGACTGAAGCTTGATGCAACATAGAATGTAGGAGTCCCTACATCAAAGCGTAGACAGAGATATTCACCTGACCTATTTACTGGATACATGGATCTTATGAGCAAGTGTATCGTGACAGAGCCATCTTCTTTTGAAGAAGTAGTGCAGGAGTCCACATGGGTAGATGCCACAGTGGAGGAGTATGAATCCACTGTCAAAAACAGTGCTTGGGAGATTTTTCCAAGGCCGGTGGGTAAATCAGTGGTAGATTTGAAATGGATCTACAAGGTAAAGCAAGATGCTAATGGGAGCGTCGAGAAGTATAAGGCCAGATTTTTTTCCCAAGGCTTCTCACAGATCAAGGGGATTGATTATGAAGAAACCTTTGCACCTATCTCAAAGGTATTCTTCCATAAAAACCATCCTTTCTCTCTCAGCATAGATGGGTTGGCACATTCATTAGATGGATGTGAAGACTGAGTTCCTTAATGGGATCATTGAGGAAGAGGTGTACATTGAGCAACCTGAATGATTTGAGATCTTTAGTAGCGATTCGCATGTGTGAAGACTCATAAGAGCGTTGTATGGGCTAAAGCAAGCACCATGTGCTTGGTACACACAGATCGATAGCTATTTCACTGGACTTGGCTTCACCAAGAGTGAGGCGGATGCAAACCTATACCAAATTGTGGTGGAGGGTAAGCTTTTAATCATTTTTCTTTATGTTGATGATTTAATACTAATGGGTGATGAGCAGTTGATACAATCATGCAAGCCAGATCTTGCAAAGGAGTTTGAGATGAAGGATTTCGGCCTCCTTCATTTTTTCCTTGGATTGGAAATATGGTAGCGAGAAGGTGAACTATTTGTGTCTCAAGGCAAGTATGCTCAGGAGATACTTGGTAAGTTTCACATGGAGGATTGCAAGCCCATGGATACTCCTCTTCCAGGAAATTGGAGGAAAGAGGATGCTACATCGGCAGAGGTAGTGGATGCCATTGTTTATCGACAGTTGGTGGGTTTTCTCATGTATTTAGTTAATACAAGACCGGACATATTCTATGCAGTGAACCAGTTTTCATAAGCGATGGTTAAGCCTACCAAGATCTTTTGGAAGGCAAGAAAGCATGTCCTGAGGTATCTCAGGGGACATCTGAGTATGACTTATGGTACAGACAGACGGATGAGGTGAAGTTGCATGGATTCACAGATGCAGATTGGACAGGCAGCCCAATGGACAGAAAGAGCACATCAAGAGGGGTTTTCAGTATCGAATCTATAGCAGTTTCTTGGTACAACAGGAAACAAATATCCATGGCACTTAGTTCAGCGGAAGCAGAATACATGGTAGAAATTCAAGCTATATGTGAGGCTATCTGGATGAGGAAGATCCTGGTCGATTTGTTCGGTTCACATTTAGATCCTACAGTGATACATTGTGATAATTAGAGTTGCATTAAACTCTCAATTAATCCTGTGTTTCATGATAGATATAAACATATTGATATCCGGTATCATCATATCAGATATTGTGTGCAGCAGAAGATCATGTTGCTTCAATACATTCCTATGGAAGATCAGGATGCAGACATTCTGATGAAGGCTCTCGGCAGGAGCAAATTAGAATACCATAGAGGTAGGATCAGGGTGAAGGATAATCCCTATCTTGTTGAGAGGGAGTGTTGAGAATCAACAAGATGATGAGCTTATTGAAAAGTAAGCACCTTCACTAAGTGGGGCCTGCAGGCTATTTTTAGGTGTATGTCTATTTTTAGACATGGTGAGCATATTCCATAAGTTGCAGGATGCTATTGTAGATGGTTGGTAAAATGTGGAAAATAGATGAAATTCTATTTTTAGAATATTGAGCGAAGTCTATTTATAGATCGTCGATCTAAAAGTAGTTGCATGTCAATTATTATTAACCCTTAATAATAATCCGACAACAAACATCAACTTATTCTCTTGGAGCACTTTATTTCAGTGAACATATTTGGAAAATCAGTGGGCTGAAGGAATTACACAATTCCTAGGGTTTATTGGTGGCTCATGCATGGAGGACTCAGTTAGAACTAAAGTGGCAAAGTTATGACATAGTTGGAAGAGTAGTTTATGGAGTTGTTATTTAGTTTAACTCAATTAAGTGAGTTAAACTCAATTGAGCTAGTTGTATCTAGTCTAACTGAAAGATACACTAGTGAGAGTTAAGTGAATTAATTAGTTAATTAATTCAAAACTAATAACTCACTAACAACTAAACAGAAACAATAGTTAACTACAGTGCATGTCAGTTCCAGTGGAGACCCAATGGAGATATAGGTGAAAGGGTGAGATGGACTATCCGTTGTGACTATAGTGATGCATTCAATGCGTCTGACACACATTGGAGTTTCCAATGAGGATTGCGCAGCCAAGGCAAGGCAAATTCGAATTCATTCAGGGGTCTTCTTTAGTGGGGATAGCGCAATGGAGGCAGGCTGTCAGGAGGCAAGAAATTGGTGCATGGAGATGCAAATTTCTGCATGATAGTGTGTAATGAATCTACATTGTACTGAGAGCTTGATGTACTAAGCTTTGTATGAGATTATTACATGATTCCATTGATATACATAATATATGATAGTTGGATTTTTTAGCTTTAAACTTTCCCGTTAAACAACTGTGTTATGTGCGATTGAATTTATTCACATGTGTTTGCAATTGAGTTTTAAATTTCCGCAAGTTTAACAATGGAGGGATTATGTATTTTGCAAGAAGATAAATATTGTGAGATCGAGAGAATTCAGTAATACATCAGTATTAATAAATTTCTACACTCACGACTATTGTAAAGCCTGTGATACGTGCCAACGAACTGGAAGACCCTCACGCAGAGATGAAATGCCCCTACAACCGCAAATGGCCCTACAAGAATTTGACAAGTGGGCCATCGATTTTGTAGTGCCTATCAACCCACTGGGAAAGAAGACAGGTGTGCGCTACATCATAACTGCCATGAACTATGTAACCAGATGGGCTGAAGCACAAGCCATGAAGGATTGCACTGCCAACACTACTACACACTTCATTTTCAAGCAGATTCTAACGAGGTTTGGATGCCCGAAGATCTTAATGAGCGACAGAAGTATGCACTTTGTTAATGAAACAATACAAGCCTTGATGGAAGAGTTTCAGATCCATCATGCGAAAAGAACTCTGTATCACACAGGCAAATGGAGCAGTAGAAGATTTTAATAAAATCTCGGAGCAAGCACTGACTAAGGTCTATGACTCTGACTGCAATGATTGGGACGTGCACATCCTGGATGTTCTTTGGGCCTATTGAACCACATGCAAGAAATTGACTGGGAAGACACCGTTTCAAATGTTCTATGGCAAGGAGGCCATTATGCCAATGGAGTATATTGTTCCTAGCCTACGCATCACAGCTTTTACGAACATGGCAGAGCCAGATATCATGGAGGAGCATTTAGCGCAGCTTGTGGTGTTGGAGGAAGATCGCTTCAATGCTAATTTCCATCAGTAGGTTTAGAAGGCTCAAGATAAGGCATGGCATGATCGACATATTCGAAAAAATAAATTTTTGGAGGGCGGATTGGTCCTGTTGTATGATAGCGAGTTTGCGAAACACTCAGGAAAGTTCTGTCAGCACCAGCTAGGTCCCTATATGGTAAAAGAAGTCACGGATGGCGGAGTTGTTCAGTTAGCTACCCTACGCAGTGATATGTTACCAAGCTATGTCAATGGTAGCCGGCTCAAACCGTATTGGATCAAATGAATATATGGTTGAAGTAGTTGTATGGGGCGGAGCACGTCCACCAAGGAAGGTAATTATGGAAAAGACCATGGTATGTGCAGGGAGTGCCCACAGAGTTGGAAGTCCGGAGGGGTGCGCGGGGGGTGTAGGAGCATGTTTAGAGCACAAAAGGCACGCTGGAAGTGCAAAGGTGTGCTAGGAGCGCAGGAGGTATGATGAGAGCACACGGGTGCATTGTGCGCACAGGAGGTGCAAAAAATAGCCGTTGGAACAGTAAAATCAGGTAAAAGGCAAAAGTTATTGTTGAAAGGAGTGGGTGGCCGACATTTAATGAGGTGATTTCTGAAGATTTTTTACTATTTAATTGATGGTAAGTTCCAAGTGAGGTTCACCCAACTGTTGATCGATCCCCATGGCTATAAAAGTATAAGGATAGATCAAACAAGGGTTTTGTATCTCTTCAATAGGCTGTAATTGGTGTATTTTTCCTTGGCAAGTTTGTGTTGTAAGCGTTTCTGTGTCTATTGCGTCCCGTTCATGTCTGAGCATCCTACACCCTATGACAGTAGCAACCCTAAGTTCATATTCCACGTCAAAATGATGGCCACTAATCCTGCTAAAACATTAGAACTTGTGACCTCAATGGAACAAGAATCGAGGAAGTAGTGGAATTCGAATTAGAGTCTGAGGAGATTATATCTACATCGAGTCCTGCCAAGAAGAAGGGGAAAGAAAAAGCGCAAGGATCAGGGAAACCCACGAAATGGACTAGGATGAAGCCTTGCACCTCACCCCACAATGTGAAGTCCCCATGGGCGGCGGGCCAGGCAAGCTCGCCTGGGCCAGTAAAGAGACCCCTGTCTACTCAGGGAAAGGCCCAGATTGTTGAACCAATCAATTGGCTACTGCCCTTTGTACGGCCTCGCAGGCCCTCGACGTGCACACCAAAGAATATTGATGGCATGTGCACTTATCTACAGGTGCCTCTAACTCTGGGCGAGGTCCCCGTCATTGGAGAACCTTTTGGAAATCTTCATGAGGTGAAATTCGATGACCATGACCTGGCCAATTTGGAGGCCTTCCCTCATCTCGCACCCGAGCTTTACCTCGAAAGGATATTTAAAGATGACAGGATACAGATTGTCCCTATGCGTTGGGTGCGTGGATTAGATAGTTTTGGGCTCTTGAACCTGCTAAGGATGCCACATTTTTGCCACTACAACATTACAGATCGACTTGTGCGCCAACTTCTTACCTTGGTCCATGATGGCAGCTTGTGGATCCAAGATCGAATCCCTATTGATGTCGCGTTGATTCACCGAATTACTGACCTCCCCATGGAATGCCCAGACACTATGTTGCACGTCAGGAAAAAGTACGAGCGGAAGATCGCTGACAAAGTGTGTGAGGATTACCATGTGTTGCGAAACACTCGAGGCTTCATGATTGACACCATCAGCGACCCTGGGGCACATCTCGGTACATTATTGCTAGCGTGCAAGCTGATGCGCAAATGCCAGGCTACCACCATCCCTACGTATGTCATTAGGCTGGCGGGCCAATGCGAAAAGGGGTTTTTCTTCAATTGGGCCCAGTATCTATGCAATGAGTTCCTGGAAAATGTACACGAAGCCCAAGATCAGCGATGCACATTTTGCTACTCATGGTTGCTACTTCTCATTGAATTGGTCGCATGGGAAGCCCCAGAATATTTGGTCCTCCCTGAGGTCACTCCCGATATGTGTGAAGGAGCGCGCTACACAAATTTATGGGACTCCAAGGACGCACAATGGATTAAAGACAATCAAGTTTTTTGGGTCCTCTTCCAGAGTGGACTGGCCACAACAATCAATTCCTGGCCGTGTTTGTCACCCGTGGTATATGACAAATATAAGAACATTGTAGCATTCTAGGTAACTATGCATAACATCCAAATCACAAGTCACAAGAATCAAGCATGGGTCTCACTCTCGTACATGGTTTTAGATGAGGACATTGACCGATTAATCGTGACCTGGCTCCCAATTGGAATATTGGGTTCAAATCAAGTGCGCAGGGCACCATAGGAACAAGTGCTACGAAAGTCACCTCGCCCGACACCACCAAAGAAACCGAAGAGCAGGGCCAGAGTACGAGGAGGGAAACGGGACCAGCAGTGCAGAAGGATCCACAGCAGGGTAGACGCATGGGGAAGGAAATGGAACCAGCGTCAAATAATTGTTTGCAGCAGGGCACAAGTACTAGGAAGGATATGGAACCAGCCTTGCAAAAGGACTCGCAGCAAGATCTGGATACAGAAGGTCTAGACACAACGGGCCAGAAAATGGACTCGTGAACCTATTAAGGGGCCGCAAAAGAAGCAATGGGCCATCCGACCAGAATGGGGCATGGGAGTTACGCTGACAGAAGATGATCTCGAGAAGATCACAGATGTGGTCACCTTGGCTACAAAGGAAAAACAGCTAGCTTTGGAAGAGCAGCAGAAAGCTATGGTGGAAACACTCTAGGCTGAGCTCCGGGATCTGTAGCTAAAAAAAGATACCTTACAGACCAACATGATCCAATCAAGGTCAATCCCAATAGCAAGAAACACAGTGATTAGTACACCAGAAAGTTGCCTCTGCCCTCTCTTGGGCGCAGCCTTCATACTGAGTCCAGCCGACTTAGGCACGCAAGTTCAGACCTATGCAGAGGTGCAACTAGATATTGTCTGCCTACCACACGAATCATTGCAGGTCCTTCACATGTCTCTGTTTGAAGAAATCGAGGATCGCGATCATCAAGTCCACCAGAAGCTCAGTACAGTTGAGCAGACAATTGAAGAAAAAAATGCTAAAGTTTCCCAGGTACAGGCTGCATGTACCCTCCCCACCGCGCAGTAGACGGAGTTGGAGCACCTCATTAGTAGGCTCTTCGTGGACGTCTCCAAAGATATTCCAGCTTCTGCCACCCCCCAGGCCAAGATTTAGGGGTTGGTCGCAGCATTGAAGGCCTCAAAAACAGAGATCCAGTTGGTCAAAACACAGATGGAGCAGCAGATTGTGGATTTACAAGCTAAGTTGCAGCCAAAAACACCACCCGAGGTAATTTCCCAGTGAGCCATGCTAGTTACGGAAGCTACAAATTTTATCACAGGAGAAATCGCTCAAGGTGCTGAGCTGTTGGAAACGAAAATGCAGTTATGGACCAAAGTGCAGAGTGATCCTCTCCTGTATGAGATCAATCAGGCGCTGTGAAAAAAGGAAGAATAGTTTGTGCAGCTGGAAGCCACAATTACTACTGTGATCCCTGCTCAACAATTGACACGACTGCGTACCAGCCACACCTTGAGAGACAAAATTGAAGAGCTTCACCAGAAGAAGAATACCATTGGTGATCGTCTCAAGCCTTGGGTTGATGAAGCCTTCAAGCTCTCCTAAGACATTGATCTCACGGTAAAGAAAATTAACTAGAGTTTGGAAAGTTTCACGGTTGCCATGGAGGGACCAACTTCACAAAATTTGGTGGATATAGCTCAGAATGTTGCTGCGCAAAGCAAAGGTGGAGAGACAACCACCACAGTGACTCGGGACGAGTCACAAGATTGTGTTGGTGGACTATTGGAACCGGATCCCCTAAAGCTGTGAATTTTGTACAATTTTGTATATTTTTGGTATTGATTAGTCTAACACAGGGGTTTGGGGGTGGTTCAAAGCCCCGAATGCATTTTAATGTGTCAAGGGTAGACCTAGAGTCCGCAAACCACGATTTGCAGACCACAGGAAAGTGTAGGCTAAGTCATTATAAATAGATGAACATTTTGAGTCTAGAGGTAGGCAAGAATTAAATCTAATGCTAAGCGCGAATTGTTAGATTTGTTTGGGTTGGTTTTGGGTAAGGACTCCTACTGGCTATGTGCACAGAGATCCTCTGTCCTGCTATGTGCGGAACCTGCTGGCTGTGTGCGCAAGCTGTGTTAGGTTGTAACTGGATTTGAATGATAATATATGCAGATATAGTTGAAATACCTCTGTGCAATTGGGATCTGTTGTGTTATTGTTGAAGTGAACCTTTGGAATCTGTTCTGAGCTGCGAATACATTTACGTTATCCGATTATGTTGTAATCATATCTTTGTTATGCATGTGTATATCTGTGATCTATCTCATTTGCATGATGGTTTTTGTTTAGCTACAAGTAAATCTGTTGTCTTATGATATCATAATTATTGTACGCACGTGGATGCGAAGGTGTTAAATAGATTTGAATAGCTCTGTTGTAGTTATTAACTGAATATACTGTGAAAGCCTGTGAATAGACCTGTGTGAACTTGGATCTGTTTGACTAACCTGCTCTCTCTCAGGGTGCGGAAACCTGGTTCCATAACCCTCCCATACTACTTCGGGTGATACTTTGGCCAGTGCAAGTAGGTCACTACTGAAAGTGCTAGTAGTATAGGGGTTTGTTGGCAAACCTTAACCTCCGAACCTGGGTCAGGACCCCCCAAGCCAACACCCACTCTCTCTGAGAGTAAATCCCATGAGTCCATTCCCGACCAAACATTAGTTAATAAAACATTTGACATGATTTCACCTTCAATTGATCATGCTTTTCTCATAGATAGTGAACCTCATACCACTCAGTTTCTTTTTGTTTCTTCAGATTCCCATGAATTGAAGGGAAATCCTCTGGTTCCTACAGTACAGGAGGGAGATCCTCCCATTCCCAAAACACAAGGGGCTAGTTATCCTGTTCCCACAACACCCCCTCTAAGTAGTATGGTCACTTCCTTTGATTAGAGTCGGCTGACAGGATATCGTCTTCCTCCTTGCATGCCTTTTTAGATCACAATATAGGCTTATCATATGTGTTAGTAGCCAGCACATTCATAGATGAAGGCACATCTATTAGTATTCTATCCTCAACTACTTTAAAAGCTTTATTTTCTTCATAGCTTGTGCATGTTACCCATAATCTGTTGGCTTTTAACAAAGGAACTAGTCAACCGTTAGGGATCCTCCCTAAATTGCCTATTACTTTGGGAGGAAAAATTATCTACATTGATGTGATGGTTGTCCAAGGTCCTTGGTCGTGACTATATTTATGTCATGGGAGCTCTTTGTAGAAATTTTAATACAAGCATGTATTTCCTGGATTCTCCTAATCTAACAATTATATGCCACTATTAAATACAAAATTCTTCTACTTAAATATTTGCGGAAATTTAATCTCCAATTGCAAACACATGAAGAAAGATCAATCACACATAACACAATTTTTTTTACCGGGAAATAATAAAGCTAAAATCCCCACTATCATATATTATTTATATATCATGGATCATGAAACAATCTCATACAAAACTCTAATCCAAGATCTCTTAGTACAATATACAATCGTCCCACACTATCATACAAAAATTGGCAAATACATGCGCCAATTTACTGCCTCCACTGCGCAATCCCTGATGGTCAAGAAACTCTAAATGATTAATTCTAGCCTGCCTTAACTACACAATACTCATAGGAATCTCCAATGTGTGTGTGGTTGCATGAGTGCACCCACTAATGTCACAATTGATAGTCAAACTGTCCCTTTCACCTATCTCTCAACCGGGTCTCCACTGGATCTGACATGCATGTAGTTAACAATAGTAAATCTTCAGTTTCATGTGATATCACTCCATGTGAATCAATTTAATTTTTAATTCATTTATCTCTCACTAGTGTATCTTTAGTTACAACTAGTTACAACTAGCGCAACTGAGTTTAACTCACTTAACTCAGTTAAACTACTTTACAACTCATATAACTACACATCCAACTGTTAGGTCCCTATATCACTAGTATAGTCCCTTATTATTGTTAGTGTAACCCCCTTATTTTTATTATTGAACCCTTGTAACCCCCATTTTGTTATTATTGTGCCCTTAAATTATTATTGTTAGGTCGGCTAGGATTACATTGTGGCCCACTAGGATTACATTATAGCCCCATGGACTCCTATATATAGAAAGGAGGTTTTGTAAATTGTATCATCCAAGAATTGTTCATTTATGTAATGTATTGGAGGTTGCCCCCTCGAAGAGGCTCATTTCTAAGGCGTTGATATCTCTTTTCTTCTTTTTTTGGAGCTGGTTACACAACATTTGGTATCAGAGCTTTGGATTCTAGGGTTTCGCTGCTCCAAACAGGTCATCGTGGCATTTTCGCTATAACTTTTTTTCTACGAAGCTTCAGAAGCTGAAATTTTTAGGGTGCGAAGCTGAAATCTTGAGGAAGTTTTTCTAAAAATTTCAGATCTTGGTTCGCAATATTTGAGGAGATATCATCTGTGGAAGTTAGGTATTTTTTCAGGCTCATAAACAGGTCATCGTGGCATTTGCGCTATAAATTTTTTTGTACGAAGGGTCAGAGTCTGAAATTCATATGGTGCGAAGCTGAAATCCTAAGGAAATTCGTCAAAAAATTTCAGAACTTGGTTCGCAATATTTTTGGAGATATGATCTGTGGAAGGTAGTGCTTTTTCAGGCTCCTGAATTTCATCTCAAAGAGGTGATCGTGGGAAAATTTCAATAACTCTCTCTCTGGGCATCGGATTGGAGTGCCGTAAAAATTGGTTGCAATTAAATGAACTTCGGTTTCTTGGCTATCAATTTTAGAGACGAAGGATAAAACAGTGACATGTGGCAAGTCGTACAAGTTTGCTCTACTGAACCAGTCCAAAATTGGGTCATTCTGGGAGATTGGAAATAAATTTGCCTTGAAGAATCCAAATCAGATCATACCTGTGGCATTTGAAAGACAGTTCAAAAGGATACTACAGTAATGAATTTCAGATATTGAAGATTCTCAATTACAGAGATAATTCAATTTCAATACAGAGCTCCTAAAAAGCAAGTAAAAGGTGTGTATGTTTTTTTCTGAATTGCATAAGTCTTGTTTGAAGAATCAAGTTGAATTAATTCCAAGGGAATATTGTAGAATAGATATCAGTATTGGATTCTAAAATGGCCTCTAAAAAGAATTCAACTCCCATTAAGCCTTTAGAAGGCTCTACTGTGACTCATGAAGACGAAGAATGGCAACATGACATATCAAAATTACAAGAGCAAGTGCAACAAATTTTGCTCTCGCAAAGAACAACAAAAAATGAAATGGAAGTTTTGAAGAAAGGCATGGAAAATAATATGGATGGTTTGAAGAAAGGCGTGGAATCTAAGATGAATGGTTTGGAAGCTAAGATTGATGGCATGGAAGTGGGCATGGAAGCTAAGATTGATGACATGGAAGCTAAGATCGATGAAAACATGAAAGACAACATGGAAAACATGAAGAATGATCTAAAAGCATACATGGAAGGCTTGATGACAAGCTTAAAACAAGAAACGATTCCTAATGGCGGAAATATAGTAGAATAACCTCATGATGAGAAAAAAATAAATGTTAATCGTGATTTCATAGCCTCTAATGTTGGCGGGAAGAACCACCATATTCCAAAAATGGATATGAGGAAGTTTGATGGAAAGGATCCTGTAACATGGATACTACAGATGGAGCAATATTTTGATCTCCATAACGTGCAAAACACACAAAAGGTACGCACTGCAACTTTACATTTAGAAAAAAATACATTTGTATGGTATCGATGGCTTTGCTCCCGTAAAAAAATTGTCACTTGGTCAATTTTTACGGAGGAAATGATAGCACATTATGAGGATACAAAGAGAAACACCTTCTTTAGCCAATTCATAAATCTCAAACAAAAGGGTTTAGTGGGGCAGCACATTGAGGACTTCCAAAAATTGAATATAAGGGTAACTGATATTCCAGAGGAACACAGGATCGATCTCTTCATAGGCACTTTAAAGGATAACATCCAACATGAAGTTCGTGTTTTGGAACCGCATTCATTGGAGAAGGCATTCAGGTTGGAAAGAAAATTTGAATGTAAAATAATGGCGAAAAGGAAGCCTACCACTGAATTCTATAAAGAAGGAAGTGTTGCTACGTCTAGATTTCCACAACCTACAAGGTTGACACCACAAAAATTGGAAGAAAAAAGAGAAAAAGGGCTTTGCTACAGTTGTGATAGAAAATACACTAAAGGTCATAAGTGTGCTGAGAAGAAATTATTTTACATAGATTGTGAAGAGAAAGAAGAAAATGAACAAGAAGAGGATATACACCAGGAACCAGCCCCAGAAGAGGAAGAAATGAATCTAACCATATCGTGTAATGCACTGGCAGGAATTACCACTCATCAAACTCTCAAGATAAAGGACAAATCAAGAAGAGAAAGGTAATAGTGTTGATTGATTCAGGTAGCACCCATAATTTTATTCATTGTAAGGTAGCCAAGGAATTAAATTGTTTCCTATACCCAGCACCAGAATGTCAAGTGATGGTTGCAAATGGAGGAACTATAAATTGCTCTGGAAAATGCCATAATATTAATCTAACCATGGGGGAATATGTATTGACTAGTCCAATGCTTTCCATTCCTATGGGAGGTGCTGATGTTGTACTAGGAGTACAATGGTTACAATCTTTGGGGACGGTAGCTTTTAATTTTCAAGAACTTTTCTTGAAATTCTTTTCAGAAGGAAAGGAAGTCAAACTACTGGGTATTGAAGGGAAGCCAGGAAGGATAATAAGCTCTAATGGCATGACAAAGCTTCTAAAGAAAGAACAACGAGGCGTAATTGCACAATTATGCTCACTAGAAGTTCCAACATCAAAATCATCTATTTCTGCAAATCTCCAACAAGTCTTGGACAATCATTCCAAGGTGTTTGAAACTCCCAAAGGAATCCCACCTATTCATGATCATGATCATGCTATTCATTTGATTCCAGGAAGTGTTCCTCCAAACATCAGGCCTTATAGATATCCTTACTTCCAAAAGAGCTAAATTGAACGTATGATTGCAGAAATGTTAGAGGCGGGTATAATTCAACCTAGTCAAATTTCTTTCTCTGCTCCTGTAGTATTGGTACACAAGAAGGATGGATCATGGCGAATGTGTCCTCATTATAGGGAGCTTAATAAGCTCAGCATTAAAGATAAATTTCCCATTCCTGTGATTGATGAATTATTGGATGAATTACATGGAGCAATTTATTTTACCAAGTTGGATCTTCGTTCAGGATATCATCAAATTAGAATGAAGATCGAAGATATTCCAAAAAAAACATTTCGAACTCATGAGGGTCATTATGAATTTTTGGTCATGCCTTTTGGCCTTACCAATGCACCTTCTACATTTCAAGGGTTGATGAATTCCATTTTCAAACCCTTCCTTAGAAAATTTGTGCTAGTATTTTTCGATGATATACTAATCTACAACAGGTCTTGTAAGGATCATGTTGAACATGTTGACAGGGTGCTCAAACTATTGCAGGAGAAACAATTATATGCAAAAAAATCCAAATGTTTCTTTGGAGTACAAGAGGTGGAATATCTGGGTCATATTGTATCTCACTAGGGTGTTAAAGTAGACCCTAACAAAATTAAAGCCATTAAGGAATGGAAAGTCCCCACAACCATAAAGAAGTTGCGAGGATTTCTCGGGTTAACAGGGTATTATCGCAAGTTTGTTAATAATTATGGGAGAATAGCAGCACCTCTAACAACATTATTGAAGAAAGATGCATTTTTATGGACTCCTAAAGCAACTAAGGCCTTTGAACGTCTTAAGGGGGCAATGTGCCATGCACCGGTCTTAGCTACACCAGACTTCAAAAAACCCTTCATTGTGGAATGTGATGCCTCAGGAAATGGAATTGGTGCAGTTTTAATGCAGGAAGGAAGACCCATTGCTTTTGAAAGTCGTCCAATCAAAGGAAAGTATTTACAAAAACCTATTTACGAGAACGAAATGTTAGCAATACTGCATGCACTAAAGAAATGGCGAACTTACCTAATGGGAAGACACTTCAAGGTAAAAACTGATCATGATAGTCTTAAACACTTTTTGGAACAAAGACTATCTTCAGAAGAGCAGAAAAAATGGGTCACAAATATGTTGGGTTATGACTTTGAAATAATCTACAAAAAAGGAAAGCTTAATGTTGTTGCAGATGCACTCTCAAGAAAGAATGAAGAGGTGGAAGCATTGCTTTGTGCCATTTCTATTATCCAACCAGATTGGATAACTAAAGTAAGAGATGAATGGAAGAAGGACAAAGATGTATGGACACTCATTCAAAAGTTGCAGCAAGATCCTAGTACATCTGATACATTTAGTTGGAAAAATGATTCCTTGTGGTACAAAGATCGCTTATATATTTGTAAGAATTCCCAACTAAAACAAAAGATTCTTCTGGAATTGCACACTTCTCCTTTAGGAGGACACTCAGGATTTTTAAAAACTTACCACACGGTGAAGAAAGAATTTTTTTGGGATGGCCTTAAATCTGATATTCGAAAGTTTGTGGCGGAATGTTTGGTTTGCCAACAGAATAAAGTGGAAACAATTAAGACCCCGAGACTTCTACAACCTTTATCCATTCCAGGTCAACGTTGGGAGGAGATTTCAATGGATTTTATCACAGGTTTACCTAAGTCCGAAGGAAAGAGTGTCATCATGGTGGTAGTTGATAGACTTACCAAGCATGCACACTTTTGTGCATTATCTCATCCATTTAAAGCAAGTACAATTGCTACTACATTTATGGACAGAATTCAAAAGCTACATGGAAGCCCAAGGGTTATTGTGAGCGACAGAGATCCCATTTTTACTGGAAATTTTTGGACGGAGTTGTTTTCTTGTTTGGGTACTCAATTAGCTCATAGCTCATCTTATCATCCTCAATCTGATGGTCAAACTGAGATAGTAAATAAATGTTTGGAAGGATATCTTCGTTGTTTTGTATCTGATAAACAAACACAATGGGTCAAGTGGTTACCTCTCGCTGAATGGTGGTACAACACTTCCTTCCATACTGCAGCAAAAATGACCCCATTTATGGCACTTTATGGATATCATCCACCATCCATCACATCATCTTTAAGGGAAAATTCGAAGGTTCAAGCAGGGGAAGATCACATCGAGCATCAGCAAGAAGTTCTCCAACTCTTAAAGGATAACCTGAATTTGGCACAAAATCGAATGAAACAACAGGCAGATCAACATCGCAGCGAGAGAAGTTTTGATGTAGGAGATTGGTATTTTTACGGCTACAACCATACAAACAAATGTCCCTCAAGCAAGCAAAGAAGGATAATAAATTATCGCCAAAGTACTATGGTCCTTACAAGGTGTTGCAAAAGATTGGTACTATGGCATACAAATTGGAGCTTCCTGCTTCTTCGCGAGTACATCCAGTTTTCCATGTTTCATGCTTGAAGAAGGTTATAGGTGAAGATCTTCCAGTTCAAACAGTATTGCCAGAAATTGATGGGGAAGGGAAAATCATATTGGAACCTGAAGCAGTCATGGAAAAAAGAACTCGACAACTACGGAATCGATCAATTTCAGAGTATCTCATCAAGTGGAAGAACTTACCCACCGAAGATTCTACATGGGAGGATGAGAATTTTATACAGAAGCACCCAGAGCTACTCAAGTGTTGAGGACAACACTTTTTTGAAGGAGAGGGGCATGTTAGTTCCCTATATTACTAGTATAGTCCCTTATTGTTGTTAGTGTAACCCCCTTATTGTTATTATTGTACCCTTGTAACCCCCATATTGTTATTATCGTGCCCTTAAATTATTATTGTTAGGTCGGCTAGGATTACATTGTGGCCCACTAGGATTACATTATGGCCCCATGGACTCCTATATATAGAAAGGAGGTTTTGTAAATTGTATCATCCAAGAATGTTTCATTTACGTAATGTATTGGAGGTTGCCCCCTCGAAGTGGCTCATTTCTAAGGCGTTTATATCTCTTTTCTTCTCTTTTTGGAGTTGGTTACACAACACCAACTCTATTACAACTTTGTATCACTCAGTTACAACGAAGTCCACTTGCATGTCCCACCAACCAACCTTAGAACTCGAAATTCCTTCAGTCAATTTGTTTTCCACATCGGTTAACTGAAATCAAGTGCTTCAAGAGAATAGATTATTATTTTTTTTCTAATTATTATTAAGAGATAATAATAATCGACATGCATTCTATTTTTAGACATGCGATCTATGAACAGATTTCACACATGCATTACAAAAATAGACACCCATCCATAAATATAATTTTCTCAACCATATATAAATAGACTCCCGCTATAAATATAATTTTCTCACCATTCTAAAAATAGACATACACCTAAAATAGCCTGTGTGGGCCCCACCTACTGTAGGTGATTAATTTTCACTAGGATCAAGGATGTTGTTTCTGGATGCCAATTTCACTGTTTCTTGTTGCAACCTTCAACACTCCCTCTCAACAAGAAAGGAATGTCTTTGCATGCAACATGCAACTCCATGCATTTTCCATACAACCTTGTATGCAACACTTCTCTAGTGTTTCTTGCACATGCAACACTTCCGAAACTGAATAGCCTCCAAAAAACTAAATCAGTATAATGCATCTATCATCAAAGTCTTCTGACTTCTGACTGTACCAACTGCACATGTCTTCAAGAACCACTGCGTTGTTGACCTCTGAATCCATGCACTCTGCACTTGATGTCAACTCTGATCCACACTCCAGCATCCAACACTGTCACTTTGATTTCATGTCCTCACAACATCTGACTGCATAAATCTAATTGATCTTGCTAATGTTGTACTATGGGATCCTCGTAGCCAGGTTCAATTCATGAGATCCACACCATCTCAATGAATCCTACCCAAAAATTTCTTCTTAGGATTACTCATGCATGTCGCCCCACCTCTCACCTGGTGGTATAGCCGCATGCACTCCCTCTGCCCATCTGGCACGAAATTTATTTTCATGAGTAGTTGCTCCCACTCCATGATCCTCATCTTGTGGCTTCTCCACATCTCGAGGTTCACTCTTATCTGCATGCAAATCTAGCTCTGTCCCAAGTGTCAATTGTATGGATTTCTCACACTTCCCAATAGTAGGAAGCTCAATAGAAATCCCATCTACATCAAGTTTTTAGAGATTCTTCACTTGAATCCCAACCTTCTTGGCTTGCCCTATTGCTTGGTGTCGCAGGAAAACATTTCCTTCACTAAAGACAACATAATAGCCTCTATCCTCTAACATTGCGACTGAGACTAAATTTTTCTTCAAACTTAGAACATGCATAACATATTTTAAATGAAAGAGTTTACCTGACGCCCTATGAAAGGTAATGGTACCAATTCTAGTCGCACTGTATCTTCCATTGTCGCCCACCTCAATATGCATCTGGAGATCTTTCTCCACCAAGTCACTAAAAATTTTCTTATCTCCCGTCATGTGAAAGGAAGCACCAATATCCAAGTACCACCTCGATCCCAATGCACTTGACACCATGCATGCGATAAATGAGAAGTCAAGCTCAAATTGCGAGGCAAGAGCCTCATCAACTGCAACTCTAGCAGCCATTTTTTTCTTCTTCTTATGTGGACAATTTGTGGCAATATGTCCATACTCGTGACAGTGAAAACACTTCACTTTGGACATGTTGTGCTCCTTGCCATCTTCACCGGCCTTAGATTTAGAATGGAATTTTTTACCCTTCCCCTTCTTCACCTTGGTAGCCAAAGAACAATCCTATTCATCATCATTCTTTGATGAAGAGACATCTTTGGTGTTCCGCCTGAACTCCTCCTGCACTAGATCCGACCACAGTCGTTCCCAATCTGACAGTTTTTCTTTTCCATTGACAGAGTCTTCATAACTATGCCAACTCTTAGGAAGTCCCAAGAGATCCAAGCTCACAAAATAATCATAAAAAACACTTACTCCTACACTCCCAAGCTCATCCCTGCATTGGAAAAACTTTGTTAAGTATATTAGAATAGTGTCATTCTTTTCCATCTTGATCTTTCTGAGTTTATCCTTCAACGCCAATTTCCTATGGTCACTTCTTCTTTGGGAAAAATCCGTAAAATCCTTCCACATAGCATATGGAGTGGCTTTCCCATGAAGGATTAAGACAATGTGGTCTCGTACACATTCCAACAAAATCCTCCTCGCCCTTGGTACTTTCTCTTTCCATGCATCAAGTAATGCAACATCCATCGAAGTAGGCTTAGGAACATCTCTATCAATGAATTCCTTAAAGTAATTATCTTCGAGCACCGCTTCCATCCTATCCTTCCATGCAATGTAGTTTGAGCTGACCTCGAGTGCATACTCTAACCACAAACCATTGAAATCCATTTCGATGTTTACTCAACTGTTGCACCAAGAAATTCTTGCAGCAAATTCGACTTGTTTCCACCAAGAAAACCAACTACTGCTTCAATATTTCAATCCTTTTAGCTCTAATACCATGTATAAATTTTAATACAAGCATGTATTGCTTGGATTCTCCCGATCTAAAAATTATATGCCACTATTAAATACTGAATCCTTCTACTTAAATCTTTGCGGAAATTTAATTGCCAATTTCAAACACATGAAGAAAGATCAATCACACTTAACACAGAGGTTTTTACTGGGAAAGCATAAAGCTAAAAACCAAACTATCATATATTATGTATATATCATGGATCATGAAAAAATCTCATACAAAACTCTAATCCAAGAGCTCTCATTACAATATACAATCGTCTCACACTGTCATACAAAAATTTGAAAATACATGCGTCAATTTACTGCCTCCTGACAACCTGCCTCCACTACGCAATCCTTGATGTTCAAGAACCTCTGGATGATTAATTATAGCCCGCCTTGACTGAAAAATACTCATAGGAATTTCTAATGTGTGTTTGGTTGCATGAGTGATCTGAAAATGGGTTGGATAACTTGTTATGTTTTCAATAACCTCCCACTCAGTTATACAAATAAAAGATCTAGCTTGTACTTGAAAATTTGTGGAATTTATGCTTGAGAGTGGTGTACAATTTTTAACTGTTTAAGTGTCTTAAGTTCATTTTTTCTTGCTGAAATTTAACATGTATAACAGCAACATAATGCAGCAATAAAATATCCACACATAATAGAAAAATTAATCTAGGAGTTCACCTGAATATTTTGGGATACATCTCCTTTGAGCTTTGTCATCTTGACTTGGCTCCTTGGGATTATGGAAAATTTTCTTTTACAAGTTCCACATTTAACTCCAATGGATACTGAGCTGATCCAAAGGGCTCATAATACCATCTATATCCCTGTCATGGCTGTCATCACTTTGCAAACAACTTTAGGCCCCCTTTGACTCGATTCCTTCTGTTGGTGCACTGAGCTACACTGAGCTTCTATGTGGCAATAACTCCTTTAGAATTATATTTATGTCCTTGAAACCACACCTAGTATCTCCAACACACATCAAACACCAAATATCGACTGATAATTTGATCAAAATGAACACTGCATCCCAAAAGTAGGCCTTCCTCCACGGTTTTCCCAGGGCTTCCCAAAACTTCCTTTAGCTTCTCGAACTCTAGAAGTCATAAAAATGTTTTGAAAATAGTTTCAATGGCTTCAAAATGTCTTAAATATTCAATATATACTATTCATTTGCAGTAAATGGCCTCTAGCTGCTTTGGTTTCGCCTCCAACACCTGTCGGCACCCCCTGGCATTAAGGTCGTTGAAAATTTCTCTAATGGGTTCTTGACCTCTAGAAGTCCTCAAAATCTTCTAAAACCTCCTTCAATGGATTCAAAAAAAAATTTATAGTCATAAATGACTATTGGTTCGCTACATATGGTCTCTAACTGCCCTGGCTATGCCCTGAACTGCTGTTGGAAAAAGCTGGCACTGATGGCCCCTGGAACTTTACTAAAGTTTTTTGGATTCCTAAAGTCCTTTACATGATCTGAAAACCATATCATTAGATTCAGAACATCTAAAATATCCAATATTAACTATTTGATTGTTGAAAAAGACCTCTATATCCCCTGGCTAGGCCTCAAACTCTTGTTGCCCCCTGGTGTCCCTAGTGGCCCCATGAACTTCACTGAAGTAAAAACCTACTTAGAATCTCTCTAATGGCTCTTTAACCTACTATATTGAGTTTGAAAATTTGGAGATAGTCTAAATTGACTATTGGCACTCCAAAATTGGGTGAATCTAGCTCTAGATAGAGCCAAAACAAAATTTTCCCAGTGTACCCTAAAGAAGCTCCAATAAAACTAGAGGGACTACACTTATCTGCAGTTAAAATAGGCGTTTTACAAAAAATAGCATGCCCACTCCAAATAGACCACCAGGTCTAAGGGTTAACAATAACTGCAAGCGGTTAGTGTGGGCACATGTCACCCATAACTCCGCAGTGACATAACTATGGAGCGGAAACCACAGATTTAAACTTATCCTTTTGCATGTGAATGATTTCCATATTTTAACGCCGGAGGTTATATTTTTAGGCCCACGGTTCTGGCGCTTGGGTGCATGAGGGGGGAACTGGCCCCTCGGGGCTGGCCTCACAAACCCCCAACCTTGAGACCGTAATAGGTTAAGTATAACCGGTGCCCATACATTGTTAAGTTCTAATGTATAGCCCAATAGTAAGGCGTGGGCCTGTGCATGCGAAGGTCGGTTGTTCGATTCATGGTAAGGCCCAAAAAAAATTATAAGACTGATCTGGGCCACATGGCGGGCTCTGGGCCTACCACATGGTAGATTTTCATTGGCCGAAACTTAACACAGTTTGGGGCATGCAAAATTATTCCAAGCATAGTTTGTCTCCATTCCAAGCTTGTGTAAAAATGAAACCACTTTCAAGCATAGTTTCCCATGCTTCAAGCTTGTGTAAAAATGAAACCATCTTCAAGGGTTCTTAAGAACAATTTTCCATGTTTCAAGTTTGTGTAAAAATGAAACCATTCCTATACACCTCTCATGATTTCCATTTTATCATCTTGTTTTTCCAAATGAACCTTGGTTTTTTCATTCCATCGTCATCATCTGTTTGATCAATCATACACTCTCACTTGGTTTTTTTACCCTTGCCTGGGGAACCACTGCGATGAGTGGCATTATTAGCCAACCTCTTAACCTTTATGTGTTTCAAGTGGTTCCACCATCACCAAAACTAGTTGCTACCATTTATACCACTCATTCCTCCAAGAGGAGTCCTCTTTTAGCTCTTTTCAGACTCCCAAAATATGAAAATATTGTCGAGCACTTGTCATTTCGATATCGTTAAAGTAAATGAAAATACGTATACTCAGTATAATTTTAACCCTTTTCTAAACTAAGATAGACTAATTATGAAAAAGGAATACCTTATTCAAACATGGCTAAGAGGTTCTCTTGAATATTTTTTCTACCTTTTTAGGTTCGAGATACTATCTACGAAAAGGGATATCAAGAGTTTTATTTTTTCCTCTTTTTAAAACTCTCTAAATATGAAAAACATGTCTACTTTTACCTTCACTGGACTCGTTAAAAGATCAAACAATGATGGAATTGTCACCATGAAGAGACTGAGCTACTCCTTCCTATGGCTTGTTAAACTTACCAGGATGGATTTATCCAAAGGGTGAACTTATATGCTAAGAATATGGTATCCTCTTCAAGCTTGCGATAAAAAATAAAGAGGCATTCACTAGAAATAATGGGGGAAATGGAAGGAAACAAATATCATTTATTTCATCTGAAAGATAGTATGTCGCTCTTGAGCATGACACTTATCAACATCTCGTGTCGGGTTTGGTACATCATCACTATTTCACTTGCCTTATTGGGTTTGGGAAATCCATTTACCTCTCATTTTATTATATTATTTCTTCATCATGACCTCTAATAATATTTTGAGTCAAATGTTGCCAAATTCTGGAGTCATGTCACTGATATGTTCAAGAGAAGTCTTCTTCTGAAAATTCAAACCACTTATACCTCGTTTTACCTTCTCTGCATCAATCCTGAATCACTCTTATTAGCTCTGAAAATCCTATGTTTCATGTTGATTATGTGGGAAACATTATGTCCCTCCTTCAATGGATCACTTCCTGTCAACTTCAACTCATTATCTAGGAAAATGATCTAGAAACTCCCCTTCAGTACCTTGGAGCTTGCATGCCTCAATGGCAGGTTCTTCACATTCAATAATAGGTTCGCATCACTGGCCTTCGATCGAATGATTCTGTGGGTGTTCAACTTCAACTTCATTGTTCACACTTGTGGATTGTGTTGTTGTACCTTGAGAGCCATCATCATCATTGGTTGTTTCTCTCTTGATTGTTAACGGTTTACATCATTGACCAGTAATTAGGTAGTTTCTACCATGTTCAAATTCAACACATCTATTCACATAGTCATATTTTTACTTTGGATGAGTTGAGATAGAGGAGAAGACCCTGGGTTTCCTTTGATAAATCTAGGTTGCGTGGAGTTATTCATTATTGTACACATGATCCTTCCTAGTTAGATGGATTCACCCATGCCATGGATTCATGTCTTCATATATTCATGATCCTTTTCATTCGGATGGATGCGTCCATGTCATGAATACATGTATTGTTAGTTTCCTACTCAGAGATTGTTAGGACTATTTAGTTCAGAGATGTCATATATATTGTATCATGTTTGACTTGTAGGTCTCCTGACGATGGTTCTCTAAATTCCTTTCCTTTACTTATAAAGCACTTAAATCATCACTTCTTGTTATGACTTCATGCTTTAGGGGGAATGTGTTATAAAATATTTTGTCACACTCCACTTTGTGTCATCATGCCACCAATTTCACAAAACATATTTTCCATCAAACATGCCTAAAACATACCTGGAGATTTGAAAGAAGAATTGATTTAAAAACATTCTGAAAATATTGTCAAAAAACTTGTTTTACAAGCCCATTGCACTCTGCATCTCTAATAACCCACGCTTGTCACCTTTTAAAAAACATGTGTCTAACACTCACAAAACAAATTTTATCAGGAAAATCTGCGTTGGTCCTCTTCAAGCAATTTTTCCAAAAATAGAGGATAATCTTTCCTTACTAGAAGCCTCGAGAACAATGACATGGTTTCAAGTTGTTGATGATAGAAGTGAGACCTCCATTTCATGGCCATGGATCCTCTTTCCATGGATATTTCCCTTAATATGTGGATATTTCCCTTAAAAAATGAAACAAGGTCTGCCGGAGCATGGTTTGTTTTCTTGTGTCAAGCTCCTTAAAAAATGAAACAAGGTCTGTCAGAGCATGGTTCATCTGCTTGTGTCAAGCTCCTTAAACCATGAAACAAGGTCTACCGAAGCAGAGTTCATTTTCTTGTGTCAAGCTCCTTAAAAAAATTAAACAAGCTCTTATGAGGATAGTTATTTTAATGTGTCAACCTCTTTAAAACAACAAAACACGTTCTCGTTCAATTCGAGTCTTTGATAAGTTCTCGTAAAATACCAGTCGAGTCTTTCTCTTGATCTAGTAATTTGAACCTTCACTCCATCTACCTTTCATATGGACTGAAGCTTAGGGGGAATGTACCTCGAATTGAGTCACCATGCTGGGGGCATGCTTACTTTTTCAAGCATAGTTTGTTTCTGTTTCAAGCTTGTGTAAAAATGAAACCGGTTTTAAGCATAGTTTATCTTTGTTTCAAGCTTGTGTAAAAATGAAACCAACCTCAAGCAAAGTTTCTTGATTTCAAGCTTGTGTAAAAATGAAACCATTCCCATTTTACCTCTTGTGATTGCCATTTTATCAGCCAGTTTTTTCCAGATGAGCCTTGGTTTTCTCACTCCATCGTCACTATATTCTTGGTCGATCATATGCCCTCACTTGATTGTTTTACACATTCCTAAGGAACCGCTTCAATGAGTGGTCTTGTTAGCCAACCTCTTAACCTTTACTTGTTCTGAGAAATTCCACCATTATCGGAACCAGTTTTTACCCTTTATACCACTCGTTCCTCCAGGAGGAGTCAACTTTCAACTCTTTTATGACTCTTAAAAATTGAAAATATTGTCGAGTCACTTGTCATTTTGAGATCATTAAATTGGTTGTGAAATGACATCTACCCAGTATACGTTTACCCCTTTTTCAGGCTAGGATGGATTATTTACAAAAAAGGAATACCCTAGCCTATCGCAACTAGGAGGTTCTCTCAGACATAGTTTTCTACCTTTTTGGATCTGTGGGACTATCTACGAAAAGGGGCTGCTGGAGTTTTCTTTTCCACTGTCTTTTCAAACTCTCTAAACATGAAAAGACGTTGAGTTCTTCCTTTTTCAGACTCGTTAAAAACTGATGACATCGGAATCCATCGTAATGACGTTACTCGAGTTCCTCCTTCCTAGGGCTCATTAAATGTACTAGGTTGGATTTTTCCGAAGGGAAAACTTATAGCACAAGCATATGCTATCCCCTTCAAGCTTGTTCAAAAAAAAAAAAATTGGGGTACTCGCCAGAAATGGTGGGGGAAAATGGAACCAGTATCATAGTCATTTCGGCAGTATGTCACTCTTGAACATGGCACTTGTCTGCATTCGTGTCGGGTTGGGACCATCTCATCTCGTTAATTTTTTTCCTTCATGGGTTGGGTAATCTCTTTTGACTGCTCATCTGCTCTGTGCCACATCACCATGACCCCAGATCCCTTGATGTCAATACTGCCAAATCCAATGTCATGCCGCCGATATGTTCAAGAGAAGTTGGCCTCTGTAGTTTTCAACCTCCCTCTGATTCTCTGTTGGTCTTGATTCACAAAAATCATGTTCCTCTATCTCGTGTCAATGATGTGGGAAAAATTATGGCCCACCTTCGATCAAGGTCACTTCCTGTCGACTTCAGCTCATTATCCAGGAAATTTGATCTAGAGAATCCCTTCAGGTGCCTTAGAGCCTGCATGCCTCAATGGTAGGTTCTTCGCATTTGATGCAAGGTTTTCATTATTGGCCTTCGATCAGATGATTCTATGGGTGTTCGATGCCAGCTCACTGTTCACATTCCATGGATTGTACCTCTTGTACCTTGAGAACCATTGTAATTATTGGTGGTTTCTCTCGTGTCTGTTAACGAATTTCATTATTGGCTAGTAATCAGACGATGTTCTTGCATGTTCGACTTCAGCTCACATATTCGCATGCTCGAACTTGTACTTTTTTCAGGTCGAGATGGAGCGCAAGACCCTGGATTTTTTCTGATAAATATCCAGGCTGCGGGTACTTTGTGGATTATTATGATGACTCATTCGATTGGATGGCTGCAACCATACCTAATTACTTGTTGATCCTTATTTACTGGATGGTTGTGTCCATACCTTGGATCCTTGTTTTTGTACACTCTATTATGGATGGTTGCACCCATACCACATATCATGTATCAGAGATATCAGTTGTATTTGTATTCGCAGGTCTTCCGACAGCAGTGTTTTCAGTTGAACGCGTTCTCATAAATCATTTCACCCCTCCCTCTCTCTTAGACTTCATGCTTTAGGGGGCATCTGTTACACAGCATTTTGTCACCGTCCCTGCAATCCCTCATCCCGTACATTGTAGGACTATTCCCGTGACCTGTGAACAGTAAAATGTCCTGAAAACACCTTGATGGCATCCTTCTGCATAAGGACAAGAATTCTCCTGAATAACATTTCCTCTGGAAAACCCTAAAAACCCATGTTTTGGCATTGGCGCGGGTAGCCAATTCATCCCTCGCGCCAATGGGGAAAATTCACACTAGTGGGCACGCCAGATGGCACTCTGTCCCTGTGTCTCACTCGTTCCAAGCCTATTAAGGAATGTTTTAAAAAAAAAAAAATGGCGGAAGTTTGATTCTAACAACTTCAGAATGAATCATCGGAAATAAGTTGGGTTGTTTGCCTCCAGATCTCCCTAATTAGGAAGTGGTTTTCCACCTCTCATGGAACCTTCCTAAGAGATAGGGTTCTATCCCATGATTATATGGATCCCAACCTCCCTTCCTCACTCTATAAAAGCCTGCCTTCTCCCTTTACAAGCTAGCTAAATGCTTGGAAGCTGAACTTGTGAAGTTGAGTGACTACTGAGAGCAGAGCCAAGGAGAACCCTATAAGAGAGAGAGCTTTGTCCAGATTCCTGACAGGCTTTGTTGAGACGCGCTCCGCTGCAAGCCCCGCCGAAGGAAGATCATAGCGTCAGAGCATTTGGTTGTAATCTCCCTTTTTGTCATCTATAATATAAGTGACTCTGATTTTGGTTCCATTTCTGTGTCTACTCTTTTATGTAATGCAACGAATTATATCTTCCTTGACTGATATATAGTTACATGCTTTAAGTATCACATTGTATGTCGTTGTTTCTCTGCATGTGTACAGGTGTCCAGACATGGCGAATGGAAGGATTGTGATCTATAAAGCTAGGGATGAGGAGCACTGCTTCTTCCTCGACAACAGCGGCGTGGGATTTGAGGTAGGCTACTTATCGCGATCTTTGTCTTTCTTGTAAATAGGAACAAACGTCATTGCATGATTCGATTGTTGCTAGACCCAATCTAGGGCTAGTGGGATCGCCTCTACCCATAGAGGGGATTTACCTCCACAACAAATTGGCCACTCCAATGGGGATCAGTGGGAGTTGGTCCTTCCTCCATTGGTTTCTTTTTGGCTTTTAATTTGGTTAGTCTGCTTTTCTGGTTCACCTTCCTTGGAATTAAACCCCTGTTCAGCCCCCAGAAGACCATATCCAGTCCCTATTTTTCCATTTTCATCACCTTTCTAGGGTAAACTCGATTGGCGAGGTTATCCCCCTGACAGTTGCGCCAACTGGCACTTGTTTCTCGTTAGGCACCTGCGCCATCCCCTGTTTGGCACAGATTACAACCAAACAGGCGTGCCAACCTTGGTTGGTTTTAGGGTTTGCCTATTCTTGGGCTCTCTGAGCTTGACTTTTGGTCCTGGTTCATTTTTTCTGATTGATTGAGTGCTTTGAAGTCATTTTTTACTGTGTTTAGCCTTTTTCCTCTGGTTTTTTTCCCTTTTTTGTTAGTTTTTCATTTTAGCCCTAGGGTTTCTAGGTGCTTTAGTGTGCTAAGCCTCCCGCGGGAGTTTTGGGTCGTTTCTTTCCCGATCAACTTCATTTTTTCTTCTTTGCATTCATCTTGCTGGATCCCATTGAATCATTGTGTTTATTAAGTGATTGTTTTCTCTTTCATTCAATTTTGCTTTGTGTTACTCCAAGCCTAGATTACACGGTTTGTTTGAGTATCGAGATTCTTCTTCATTTTGAGGGATTTCGTCATCGGTTTGAGTCTTGATTTTGCTTCTTTGAGTTGAGTGAATTTGTTTTTCTTCAGCTCTCCTCAAATTGATGTTTTCATTAGTTTTTTCATTTATTTAGTGCATTTTCTCTAATATATTGAAAAATACAAAAACAAAATCTTTTGCATTTTGATTAGCATAGTGAAAATTGGAAACTTTTTCACATTACTAGCATTATATAATTCTATAGAAAAGTTTTCTAGTTTCATTAGCTTGCATTGAAAACAATAGGGGTGATTTTGTGTGTTCATTTTGCTGTCATTTGAAAGCTCTCAACTCTCCCGTAGATAGCTCTTCATTGAAAAACATGATATTTTGTGGCATGTAGTTTGCATCTAGTTGTTTTATGAGATCCAACATTTGATAGGGCCTTGAAATTGAAACGTAAATTCAAAATCAACTTTAAAATTTACTGAATTAACCTAAGGTAGCATTGAAACTTAACGAAACATCTATTAGTCTAAGGTAGAGACGTGTTCCAGCGTCTTTAAGCCTAGTAGTTGTCGCTCTCCATCTGGCATTAGACAGCGCTAGTACGGACTTGTGCTCCCCGTACCGTCGCGTATATAAAGCGAGACCCCATTATGTTGCAAATCCTTTATCCATAGGAAGCCAAGTCTACCGCCTTTTACCCATGATACATCGAACACAACATTCGAGGATATTACCAGCACGTACGTTAAGTCCTTGGTTTATTTCTCTTTCATTTTTACCAGGGTGTATATGGAAGTTCAAGAATATCTAGTACATTCATTTACCTAGATTACCAGTGCAGTCATTTTGATCTTTACTCACTCCCTAAATTTGAAAAGATCATCAAGCGCTTGTCCTTTCACACTTGTTTCCAAACTGAAAGAGATAGAGTCATCTTTTACTCGTGTCTAGGCTCTTAAAACATGAAACAGTAAAATTTCTGGTTTCAATGTGGTAAAATTAATCACCCACGGAATATTCCTGGTTAGAATTTTTGTCCTTAGTGTTTTATTTCAAGGTCTTTTCCGATGGAAGCTTTTCCGAAGTTTTCCAATCAAGGAGTCCCCTTTGAAGGGAGTCCTAGTCCTTTTCCTACTTTAGGGAATATTGGTGCTCCTTATATGGCCACATTATCCCTCCCAGGGTTAACTGTTGGGTTGCATGTTTGGTTGTTTTAAGCCTCTGTGGTCTCAAGTGTTCCGGCTATTGTACCATCCACTCCTCCACCTAAGCAATGCCATGTTGATTCGAAGGTGGACCTCTCCCCTTCTTCGCCTGTTTCTTCGTCCTCATCTTCTACTTTGCCTGGTGAAAGTTTGGATTCTAGTACCCAGGTAGCTAAGAAGAAGAAGAAGTTAGATAAGCAAGAGGCTAATTCTGTAGTTGTTGCTTCTAAAACACCTGCTCTTGATGAAAATTCCAACCCTCCATGGAAATTTAAGTTCCCTTGCATGTTGTGCCAAGGAAACCATCTTCTTTGAGATTTCCCTAGCATTCCCAAGGTGCTCGAAGTATGTTCCAACAGTCGTCTGCCGTTGCCTTTGGATTTCAGGAGTCAGGTTGGGGGCACGTCTTTAGCTAGTGCTGGTAAAGCTCCTAAGAAGCAGGGTAAGCTTTCCAATCCCTGTAAGTTGTGTGAAGGGAACCATGCCATTCACCTTTTTCCGTATATGGATGAAGCCAAGAGAGTTTTGGACAACTGGACTGCTTCTGTACTGTGCCTTCTGGCTGGTTACAAACAACTTTCTTTGAGTCCTTCACCAGTTGATTCAACGATCAGTCAAGATTCATCCTTGCTTGATCCCGCTCCCCTGGAAATTCATCATCATGAATCCATCCCTAACCAACCATTGGTCGTTAGTTGAGATAGCCCCATCTACGGTGCACCAGGTCTTTTCCGTTGAGAGTGGATCTCACATCCCTCAGGTTCTTCTTGTTTCTTCAGATTCCTCGAACTTGGAAAAATATTCTCTTGTCCCTGTATCTCAGGAAGCTATTCCTCCGCCTCCCATGATGGAGGTCAAGGAGGATACTCCTTCTGCCTCCATGATGGAGGTGGAAGAGGATGCTTCCTCATCTCCCGTAACACCAAGGGAAGACAATCTCAGTTCCATGGTAGCCCCTCCATGTAGTTTGGTCGCTTCCTTCGATTGGGGTCGATTTGCAGGTTATCACCTTCCTTCTTATGTGCCCTTTGATATCACAGTACAGGCCTCCCATCTGGTCGTACCCAGCACTATTATAGATGAAGGCACATTTGTCAGTATTTTGTCTTAAACTACTTGGAAAACTTTCGGTTCACCACTGCTTGTGCCTGTTACGCATAATCTTTTGGCGTTTAATAGAGGAACTAGTCAATCGTTAGGGATCCTTCCAACGTTGCCTATTACTTTGGGAGGGAAACCTGTCCATATGGACGTGATGGTTTTTACTGGCCCCTTGGACTTTAATTTACTCTTGGGCCACGATTATACTTATGCCATCGGAGCACTTGTCTCCTCCCTCTTTCGTGTGATGTGTTTTCTGCACCAAGGTCGGATTGTGACCATCGATCAGCTTGCGTTCTTTGGTCCTATTATGGCAGCTAGCCCACCATCATCCTTGTCGGATCTTTATCCACTGGTTGTGTCATCCCCGCCGCATGTCAATTATGTGGCTACCTGTCCTGTGCCTATATTCAGTGATAGTGTCATTGTACATCGTGTGCTGGGGGCATTAGATCAAGACTTCCAAGATGTTTTCCTTCCATCAGACGGGCAACCCTTAGAATCTATGACTTCTTATTCATTATGATGAAGTTTGTCAGAGCATGGTTTGTTTTCTTGTGTAAATCTCCTTAAAAAATGAAACAAGGTCTGTCGGAGCATGGTTTTTTTAATTGTGTCCAGCTCTTTAAAAAATGAAACAAGGTCTATCAGAGAATGGTTCATCTGCTTGTGTCAAGCTCCTTAAACCATGAAACAAGGTCTGCTGGAGTACAGTTCATTTTCTTTTGTCAAGCTCCTTAAAAAATGAAACAATCTCTTATGAGGATAGTTCTTTTAATGTGTCAACCTCTTTAAAACAATGAAACATGTTCTCGTTCAATTCGAGTCTTTGATAAGTTCTCGTAAAATACTAGTCGATTCTTTCTCTTGATCTCGTAATTTGAACCTTCACTCCATCTGCCTTTCATATGGACTGAAGCTTGGGGGCATGTACCTCGAATTGAGTCACAATGCTAGGGGCATGCTTACTTTTTCAAACATATTTTGTTTTCATTTCAAGCTTGTGTAAAAATGAAATCGGTTTCAAGCATAGTTTATCTTTTTTTCAAGCTTGTGTAAAAATGAAACCAACTTCAAGAAAAGTTTCTTGATTTAAAGCTTGTGTAAAAATGAAACCATTCCCATTTTACCTCTTGTGATTGCCTTTTTATCAGCCTATTTTTTCCAGATGAGCCTTGGTTTTCTCACTCCATTGTCACTATCTGCTTGGTCGATCATATGCCCTCACTTGATTGTTTTACACATTCCTGAGGAACCAATACAATGAGTGGTATTGTTAGCCAACCTCTTAACCTTTGCTTGTTATGATCAGTTCCACCATTACCGGAACCAGTTGCTACCCTTTATACCACTCGTTCCTCTGGGAGGAGTCAACTTTCAACTCTTTTCTGACTCTTAAAAATTGAAAATATTGTCGAGTCTCTTGTCGTTTTAAGCTCGTTAAATTGGCTGCGAAACGAAATCTACCCAGTATACGTTTAACCCTTTTTCGGGTTGGGATGGATTATTTATGAAAAAAGAATACCCTATCCTATCGCGACTAGGAGGTTCTCTCAGACATAGTTTTCTACTTTTTCGGATCTGTGGGACTATCTACGAAAAGGGATTGCTGGAGTTTTCTTTTCTACTGTCTTTTCAAACTCTCTAAACATGAAAAGACACCGAGTTCTTCCTTTGTCAAACTCGTTAAAAAATGATGACATCAGACTCCATCGTAATGAAGTTGCTCGAGTTCCTCCTTCCTAGGGCTCGCTAAATGTACTAGGTTGGATTTGTCCGAAGGAAAAACTTACAGCACAAGCATATGCTATCCCCTTCAAGCTTGTTCAAAAAAAAAAAAAATTGGGGTACTAGCCAGAAATGGTGGGGGGAAATGGAACCAATATCATAGTCGTGTCGGCAGTATGTCGCTCTTGAACATGGCACTTGTCTGCATTCGTGTTGAGTTGGGACCATATCATCTCGTTAACTGCACGTCTTCATGGGTTGGGTAATATCTTTTGATTTCTCATCTGCTTTGTGCCATGTCACCATGAACCAAGATCCCTTGATGTCAAATACTGCCAAATCCAATGTCGTGCTGCCGATATGTTCAAGAGAAGTTGGCCTATGTAGTTTTCAACCTCCCTCTGATTCTCTGTTGGTCTTTATTCACAAACATCATGTTCCTCTGTCTCGTGTCGATGATGTGGGAAACATTATGGCCCACCTTTGATCAAGGTCACTTCCTGTCGACTTCAGCTCATTATCTAGGAAAGCTGATCTAGAGACTCCCTTCAAGTGCCTTAGAGTCTGCATGCCTCAATGGAAGGTTCTTCACATTCGACGCAAGGTTTTAATTATTGGCCTTCGATCGGATGATTCTACGGGTGTTCAACGCCAGCTCGCTGTTCACATTCCCTGGATTGTACCTCTTGTACCTTGAGAACCATTGTCATTCTTGGTGGTTTCTCTCACATCTGTTAACAACTTTCATTATTGGCTGGTAATCAGACGATGTTCTTGCATGTTCGACTTCAGCTCACATATTCGCATGCTCGAACTTGTACTTTTTTCGGGTCGAGATGGAGCACAGGACCCTGCATTTTGTCTGATAAATATCCAAGCTGTGGGTTCTTTGTGGATTATTATGATGTCTCATTCGATTGGATGGCTGTGACCATACCTGAGTCTACTTGTTGATATTTATTTATTGGATGGCTGCGTCCATACCTTGGATCCCTAATTTTGTACACTCTTGTTGTATGGATTAATCCGTCTTGCAGACAAGACCGATCTCCCTAGTACTAAAATTATCTAGCAACAAAAAGCCAAATAGACTAATCTTTCTCTAAGAATATATGATCTATGAAAGGCTCTATATAGGTGTAAAAGACTTACCGTTTGTCCAGTGCTTGTTTGAAGTCGTGATTGTCCCTCGCGTGCTTGAAGGAGTTTTCCTCGTAAACTTGCAGTCACAAACAAGCAAAGTATTACATAGCACCTGTATAGAAATCATCATAAATCATGCTTATCATAGTGATCAAGGAATCTATGAAATAAACCATCGATTGAAAGCTTACTGAGAAAAATGAGTATATTTGTATTAATTTCAAAAGAAGAAAATCCTTACAACCTGAGCCTTGATGTTGCACAGGACTTTCCGGGGTCCGGAGCAGGAGTCTCCTTTACTTTGATAAGCTCTGCACTCCTCCAACCAAGACAAATAACCTTCACAAAGTCTGTTAACTGTTCCACCCAACAACACTTAACTCTGCCATCTAAGCTGAACCCCTTTGAGGCTGATCCAATGTTTTTTAGCAGGGAGCAGAGTTTTCAGTCGGATGCATGATGAATCCTCCTTCAAAGGGATAAGCTCCTCACGTCAAGGGGTTAGCTCCATAAGGTAAGGGATTCATGCACCTCACAAGAGCGGTTCTGACACCGCAAGAACCATTCTAGAAGCTTCCATAATTTACTTTAATTGAGATTTTTGGGATTTACTTGTGCATTTTTAATCTTACAGGGGTCCGCACCTATAACAAAGACAAAGTGCGTTCAAGAACGCAGGAAAGCTAAACATTGGGTGCGGGACCGCAGGAAAGATAGCCAGAAAGTGCGACACCAAAGTTTAGGAGACTTTTAGGATTTTTTTCTGATTTTCAAGGCTTGATATGAGGAACTGCTATGTTAGACTTGCAAAAGAGGGAAGTACGAGTAATAATGAGTTCATACTTATGGAAGAATGTTAGGATGACAATTTGTAGTGTAACAGATTGCCCCCTAAAGTGAAAAGTCTGGAATAGATGAAACTGAAGTCTGTCATATATGAAGAGTGCAGTACTTTATCATTTCAAGGATCATCCTGTGGACACCCCAATCAGCACCTGTAAAAACATTCAATGGAAAATATATATGTATACATATCATCACTGAGGTAGGCATTCCCATACTCAGATTAAACTATCTAAAAACTGATTATTCTGATACAGGAATGATTTTGAGTACATCACAGTATAGACATGTGTGAACATAGTGTGGGCGCAGCCATATTTTTAGAAATATTCCATTGTATAAATGACAATAAAATTCCTCGCATCCTGGATGATAGAAACTAGATCCAGGGTCTTGATTTCCGAATCTCGAACTAGTACGATTCTATCCATGTGAATGAATGTGTCGAAGTCGAACATGGTAGAAACCAATTGATTACCAGTTAATGATGTAAACTGTTAACAAGTCTGAGAGTAACCACCAGTAATTTCAATGGCTCTCAAAGTACCCAGTACAATCCATGAAATGTGAATGAATGAGCTGAAGTCGAACATTTCATGGAATCATTCGATCGAAGGTTGATGATGTAACCCGTCGTTGAAATCAAGAAACCCGCCATCAAGGCATGCAGATTTCAAGGTACTGACGATTTCTAGATCAACTTCCCAGATAATGAGTTGTTGTCTATAGAAAGCGATCCGTCGTAGGCAAGCCCACAACACGAAATCATAGATCAAGTTTTGAAAATATATTGGCAAGGACTGACTCAGGGATGGTCAAAATGGATGACAGATATTTTACAGATGAATGGTTTATTTGAACTGTCCTCTTGAACACATAACGACACTGCAGATGGCTTGGCGACAATTGACCCAAAGATAATACCTAGAAACCAGATGAAAAATTTCAATAAGGCTTGATTAACTGTTAGGCAAAGGATTTCCCAACCTAGGTGAATGAAAGTGTCGTGTTCAAGAGTTGTTGACTGAATTTTCGAAGAATCAAAATCCAACAAACACGCCCATTTTCCTCTCTTTTCCCCCACCATTTCTGGCAAGTACCTCTTTATTTTTTACAAGCTTGAGGAGGATAACATTTGCTCGTTTATAAGCTCATCCTTTAGATGAGTCCATCTTAGTTTAAGATTCGAACCCTAAGAAGGAGTGGTTCGTTCCTGTTTGAAATTGAACAGGTCCTTTACTGTTAAATTTTAACGAGTCCAGTATAGGAGAAACTCGACGTTTTTCAATTTTAGGAAGTTAGAAGAAAAAACTTAAAGAAACTCCATGGGTGTACTTTTTCGTAAATTTAGTCTCTCAGGCCCGAAAAAGGATAAAACAATGCGGGATAGAACTCTATTGATCGTAATTAGTCAACGTATACCTTTTTCGTAAATAGTCCATTTCAGTCCGTAAAAGGGGTAAACTTATACTGAAGGGACGATTATTCATTTACTTCAACGAGTTCGAACAATCAAGTACTCGGCGATCTTTTCATGTTTAGAGAGTCTGAAAAGGGCTTAAAAGAGGACTCCAATGTTTCTCTTTTTCGTGAATTTTTGAAAGAGTCCGAAAAAGTGATAAAAGTATGCTCTTTGTTGAAAAACGATCAACTCTCCTGAAAAATCTAATTTCTGCACAAAAACTTGAAACATTACACATACATGTTTAAGATGAGTAAAAATGCTTCAAAAATACCCTTTTTAAAGTGAAAAATAAATAAATTAAAAAATTCATCTATTCAAAAAAACTTATAAAAAGGACTTTTTCAATTTCATTTTTACCGTTCAAGTTCAGAGTGAAAAGTAAAAGCTTTTGGGTAAAAATTTCCTGTGAATATTCTGGAAAATCCGTTCGTTGAAATCGAGAACTGTCAGTCCCAAATAATCCACAACCTCTTAATCTTGCATTTCACCCATTTATAATCCGTTTTTAGGCTTTAAATTTTATTTTTAAGGAAAAAATATGGTTCGAAAATCGCCTGCGGGGGTCCGCAGGTGACACACATGGTACCTGCGGACCCCGACTTTTTCTACAAAGAAAAAATTCATGGGTCCACACTTTCCTTACAAAGCGCATGCGTTCCTATGCACTGTTTACAAAGGTAAAGTGTGGTCCCCGCACGTTTAAATTTAAAACTCAAATTTCTCTTTTTACGCCCAAAATTTTTCAAATTAGATTGTTCTAATCTATCTTTTTATGTATTGTAGGATTAACAAGATGTTGATTTGGAGAGAACGTGAGCACAAGGACGTGGATGACGCCACAATGCTTCATATGCCCACAATGCAAGCATTAAGAGCATGCGGTTTATATAAATTCTGGGCCATCCAAGGCATGAGAGCATAGTTAGAGCTCCTGACATGGTTGTTAAACAGGTGGAATGTGCAGGACCAGTGTTTCATTATTGGCAGCCACCAGCTCGAAATCGAGCTGGAGGACATTTATTTTCTGACTGGTTTGTGGGCGAACAACTCTCCTTGTTTGGGACTAGGCCAGGTGGCCAGACTGTCGCTAGTCTTCGGCAAGAATTCTATAACAATGAAGCAGACCCCAGGGACAAATGGATTGATATAAAAAATATCATTCATCCCGAGCTGAAAGTTATTGCATTTACTGTTACCAGACTGTGCGGGAGTGCAACATTGCATGTAGCTGTCGGTTCTCAGATGCGCATTGCTGTGGACTGTTTTCGCGACACTATTTTCAACTGGTGTGACGCTGTGTTGGCTAATATAAAAGGCCAACTAACTAGAGAGAATAATGGGAAACTGAATAAGTTTGGATATGGATCCATCATCGTCTCCTTTTCTCTAGAGAGGATTCCTATGCTAGCTCCACAGAGTATCCCTGTTGATGCTGGTCGACTTAGAGAACCTAGGATGGTTCGTTGGTCCGCACTGATGGCCCGTCATGGTATTGAGGGCGCTGATATTGTTTGATTTTATTCTTCATATTTTCGTTGGCTGGATCGCCAACTTTTTGTCATAGAGGACTTTCCATACGCCGGGATAGATTTCCACGGCGACCGAGAGATGACTCTCCTAGCAGGGGAACAGTGGGATGACTCAGGTAAAAAATCTTTCTTCAATAGTTTCTAAGTTCTAAAAAAAATTTATTTTTAAATCGTCTTGAAAATTAATAACCAAAAGTTTTTTGAATACAGATGTGGGCCTGCGGTGACCAGCCCATCTCCAACCTTATGAAAGAAGACAACCAGTTGCAGCTGCACCAGCTCCAGTAGGCTAATTAACAGAAATCTTGACTGATTTAGAGCATAATCTAGAGCGTTTGACTCTAGATATTCCGGATACAGACATAGATGAAATTCCACTCAGATTGCAGAGATACGTGATTGGTGTTCCAGGACATTTTAGGAGGTTCCTGTGCAGGGTGGCTCGGGCAGTGGTTTCTTATCGTGATCACCATCAGTGATGGGATGATCGTATTGTAGACTCATATTTTTGACTTTTTGTGTTATCATTTGCCGATCATAAGGTGTTTCCAACCTATGATCGAAGACGATGTATATTTTTTGAAAACACTTTTATACTATGATATATATCACTATTTACCGGCTATCTGCGTATATTTTATGAATGTTGTTTGTTTTACTGTTTCGATCACTGCAAATGTCGATTTATCATTGTTGGCAATATGATGCAGCAGAGTGTTGTCCTTGATGGCAAGCCACTTGATGAAGATGATGGCAACCTACTTGATGAAGTTGTTCTTGACTTGATGAGCTTGTGAATGATGTACATCTGATGTATCTACAATCTGTATAGAAGGTGCAGAAGAAATAATTTCCAGAATGGGCCAGAACAATGATGAAAAGTGTATGTCACAAGGCATACGCGAGTTTAGTAAAGGGAAGTCGCGTATGCATGCGAAAAACTACGTGCTAAGTCATGTATGGTCTTTTGCGCTCCAATATTAGAATACCAAGGGGCTTTACCATGGTATTGACCCATTGTATTGAGCGTTGGATTGCCTATTTGATCCCGTCCAGGAAAACCATCGGAAGTAATGTGGTTTTGACTCATGGTATTGAAAAATGCTAAATCTATATAAGGAGAAGAAATTCATTGTGCAAAGGGCATGGATGTGTCTGGGCTTTAATGAATACTTCACTCTGAAGTATATCTGCATGGTTGAACTCTACTCTTAATTGATAGATATGAATCTATGATGCATCTATGAACAAGCTGAAGGTTCAAGATCTCTAAATCTTGAAATGGTGAATCTCTTGGATGATTTGAAAAGAAGTGATGAAGACCTGGCGCAAATATTTTGAAGAAGTTGAAGAAATCTGGGTAAGTTCATAGATTTGGTCTGTTGTGCAAAGTTTATCGTTTATAGATCTATACGCCGGTTCAGTTCGTGAAAAGCGCGTGTATATGCGGATCTGCTTAAACAAAAGCGCGTATGGACAGTTAGGGTTATTTTGGTAAATGCACAGATGTATACGCGGGTTAGCTTTATGAAAAGCACGTATATACGCAGGTCTGATTGAATAAAAGCGCATATGATATCTGATCTAATGGTTGCTCAAGGTTGAATGTGTTTCTGCATATTGATTGTGAAGTCTGGGTTAACTCTGATATTCTGGTTACAGTGGTTTCACTGTTCTGTTTGAAGCATTGGGAAAATGTTATTTGTTGATAAGTGAAGGGTTGTGTTGGAGCTGTTAGATCCAGTTTGAAAATTGATGAAACGTGGTCTGCAGTGGATCTGAGGGTTGAAACCTTCAGTCTGAAAGTAGAATTTTTCTGCCAATAGAGGCCGGTGCTAATATCAGGGGGTAGTAGCTCCCTTCCAGGTGAGGCTGGTAAACGAGAGCAGGGGGTTGTTGCTCCCTTCCAGGAGAGGCTGGTAAACGAGAGAAGGTTGTAGCTTTCTGTAAGTGGGTGCCTGCGTGCTGGTATGAGTCTGCACCAGTACATGTTGTAAGAAGTTTTCTTAATAATAAATATTGAAGACTGAGATGACGGCAGCGGTGGTTTTCTCCCGAATTGGGTTTCCACCTAAAAATCTTGGTGTTCATGTGTTTTTCTTATGTGTGATGATTGTTCTGTTCTTCCTACATTGGTTTATTGTTTTCTAAATATCTGATGAATGAGTAATGCAATGATCTAGGTCAAGAACTAAATGCATAATTAGATCATTGAGTATACGCGAGTTCTGTAAAGGATATCCGCGTATATACGCGGGTTGGATTCAGGAAAGTAGTGTATGGTTTTTAAGAAATAAATATCAAAGTTTTATTGTCTGCACTAAATAATGATTCACCCCCCCCCCCCCCCCTCTTAGTACTTTTCCCAACAATTGGTATCGGAGCGAGGTCATAAGAAAACGTTTGCTAGAAGGAAGATGTTAAGATAGGCAATCAAGATGAAACAAGCATATCAAACCTCCACTCACAATAGGGTAATTTAATCTTCTGGAAAATAAGGATGAGATCCTATCTTCAGTCTATGGGAGCAGATGTATGGGCCATTGTTGAACAAGGATATCAATATCCAGCTACAATACCAACAGATCCGACTGAAAAGAAGAATTATGAAATAAATGCAAAGGCAGTCAATGCTCTAATGGGAAGTCTAACTGAATCAGAATTTGTCAAAGTTATGTAGCTAAATACAACAAAGAAGATATGGGACAAAATCATTCTAAGTTATGAAGGTGATGCAAAGGTAAAAAGTGCAAAACTTCAAACTCTCAGAATTGAATATGAAAATTTAAAAATGCATAGTGATGAGAGTATTCCCAGTTTCTTTTTACGTCTTGATGATGTTGTAAATTGTATGAGAAATCTGGGAGAAACAATCACGGATTCTACTTTGGTTGATAAAATCTTAAGATCGCTAACGGTAAAATTTGAATCAAAAGTCTCTGCTCTTGAAGAAAAACAGGATCTTCAGACTCTTACTGTGGTGCAACTTCATGGCATACTGACTGCATATGAAATGAGGAGAGGAGGACCATATGAATTCAAAGAAGTTGTTTTAAAAGCTTCTACAAAAGGGAAAGAAGTTCAAAAAGCAGAAGGGTCAGGATATATCTCAAAAGAAGATGAGGTAAACTTTGTGAGAAGACTCCAACTAGGAACCGGAAGATTCGAAGGTAAGCTTCCTTTCAAATGTTTTGATTGTGGAAGAGTTGGTCATTATGCTGCAAAGTGTCCTTATAAAGAAACATCTGCTAAAGCGAAAAAAGTAGCAAGAAGGAATAGGAACCGATCTAGCACTAAGAAAAGTTACTATACTAATGAAGACAGTGATGGGTTATCTGATAGTGAGGAAGAATGTGAACACGATCTTAGACTTCTCATGGCATTTGAAAAGGATTCTAGAGAAGACAAGGATGCTTTTATGGATGCTCTTGATGACAATGATTTTCTTGATCAAAACAATCAACTCAAAATATGCTTGGAAGAAAGTAAAATAATCATAGAGACTCTGAAAAAGCAGAATGAAGAAGCGAAGAAACACAATGAGAAATTAGAATGTGAAGTAGTAAGTCTAAGAAAAGAACTTGAGAAAGTAAATACTTTGAATCTTAGATTTGCTAAAGGATCTGAAACCTTAGATGAGATTATCAAGGTACAACGTTATCCTCTTATAAAGACAGGTCTTGGATATACCGGAGAATCTTCTCAGGCTTTAACACCAAATTATCTAAAAGCAGCTACAGCTGGTTTACTACATTCAGCCACTCAGCAAGGGAGTAAAGAATCTTTACACGTAAAGCATGATCATCACAATTCAAGGAACACTAACAGGGATATCTTTCAAAGAAGCTACAACCAACAGGTAAATTCAAATAGAAGGTTTCATGATCGCAGAAATTTCTACTTCAATGGACAATGTTTCTCATGTCACAATTTTGGTCATAAAGCTGTTCAATGTGTTGCATATAAAACCATCATGAAAAGAGAAGCAAGAAAGAAAAGGATGGATATTGAACCAAAAAAGAACACCTATAACAAATTTTATCCTCTTCAAAATGAAGTTGAATGTGCTTATTGCAATAACTTTGGCCATGAAGAATCTGAATGCAGGAGCAAAGTCCAGCCAAAACAACATTTTCCTTCAAGTTCCAAAGTATGGAAAAAGAAGGAATTACAGGTTGAAAATTGTGGGATAGCGTTATTTGCAGAAGGTGAAGAAAATCAATGGTATATTGATAGTGGGTGCTCAAGACACATGACAGGTGACAAAAGCAAACTTCTTGCATATAATTCTCTAGAAAAGGAAAAGAAAGTTACATTTGGAAATGATAATCCTACTGTAATTAAAGGAAAAGGGTCTGTGTTTCTAAAAGAAAAAGTGAAGGCTAATGATGTCATGTATGTGGATGGATTAAAACTACAACTTTATTAAGTATGAATCAATATGCCAGTCAAAGAACTTGAGTTGTCTTTAGTTCAAAAGAATGTGTGGTTCATGATCTTGATACAGGTAAAACTATTATAAAAGGGAAAAGAACTCCAAGCAACCTGTCTGTATTGAAGAACTGCAAAGATCAATGTTACTTAAGCAAATCTTCAAAAAATTGGCTATGGCATAGAAGGTTGGGGCATCTGAGCTTCTCTCAAATCAACAAAGCAAGCAGACTTCAAGCTGTTCGTGGTCTTCCCAATATTACTCTACCAGAGAGTATCATATGCAAATCTTTCCAATTCGGTAAGCAGACCAGAATACAATTTAATGCCAAAGAAGGATCATCAAGTACGCCTCTTGAGCTCATTCATACTGACATATGTGGACCTATGAGGAAAAAGTCACCACGTGGGGAAGAATACTATATCTTGTTTATTGATGATTTCTCTAGAATGTGTTGGATCGGGTTGATTAAACACAAATATGAAGCATTTGAAAAATTTAAGATCTTCAAAGCATTGGTGGAAAATGAATTAGATCTAAAAATAAAGTGTCTTAGATCTGATCGAGGAGGAGAATATACATCAAATGAATTCCTTGAATTTTGTGAACAACATGGCATAAAAATACAATTTTCTGTAGCTGGAACTCCACAACAAAATGGTGTAGCAGAAATAATGAATAGAACAGTTCAACAAATGGCTAGAGCTGTGCTTGATGATTCTGGAACACCTGACACATTTTGGGGAGAAGTTGCACATACAGCGGTAAAAATTCTCAACAAGGCACATGTGCCGAGTAAATAGTGACAAAACTCCATATGAACTCTGTTAAGTAACTCTCCTACGTAAAGCCGCTTGAGTTTGGAAGCCATTACTTTATCAAAAATAATGAAGAAAATCTTGGCAAGGATTTGAACCTAGATCAGGCGAAGGATATGTGTTACTCATCTACAAGACGAGCATACAAATGTTACAATAAAAGGCTTCGAAAGATTGTTGAATGTATTGATGTTGTTATTGATGAGTCTCCTGCAGCTCCTAAAGAAGAAAAACAAACAACAGAAGAAGATGATGGTGACTTTTGTCATGATAGAGACAGTGGATCCAATGCAGAACCTGAAGATGATTTATCTGAAAAGGCTCCATCCAGATATGTTCAAAATAATCATCCTGAATCTTAAATTTTGGGAGACAAGGAATCAGGTGTACAAACAAGGAGGACTCTTGTGGGATCTTCTAGCTATTTGGCACTTCTATCCACAATTGAACCACACAATGTCAATCAAGCTAGCAAAGATGAATGTTGGATTCAAGCCATGAATGAAGAGCTTGATCAAATTGAAAAGAATCACACATGGGAATTGGTACCTAGACCACATGATAAAAATGTCATTGGAACTAAATGGATATTCAAGAACAAGTTAAATGAGAATGGGGATGTTATAAGAAACAAAGCTAGACTGGTATGCAAGGGGTATAGTCTATAAGAAGGTATAGACTTTGAAGAAACTTTTGCTCCTGTAGCTAGACTTGAAGCCATAAGAATGTTTCTTTCTTTTTCAAGTTTTCAACAAATCAAAGTTTATCAAATGGATGTTAAATCTGCATTTCTCAATGGTGATCTAGAAGAAGAAGTGTATATAGAACAACCGGAAGGATTCATTTTGGGAAATGATGAAAATCTTGTTTGTAGACTTAAAAAGGCTCTATATGGTCTCAAACAAGCTCCAAAGGCATGGTATTATCGTCTTGACAAATATCTTCATCAACAAGGATTTTCAAAGGGGTCCGCTGATAGCAACTTATACACAAAAGTTGAAAATGATAAACTATTGATTGTGGTTGTATATGTTGATGATATCATTTTTGGGAGTAATGTAGAATCTATGAGTCAGAAATTTTCTTCTGTCATGCAGAAAGAATTTGAAATGTCCCTACTTGGAGAATTAACATTATTTCTTGGCTTGCAGTTGCATCAATCTACAGATGGTATATTCTTATCACAAGCAAAATATCTTAAGAAAATTCTAAATAAGTATGGCATGGAAGAATGCAAACCTGTAAGTACACCAATGATAACCGGATGTAATCTTAGTTCTCATGATGATTCTCCCGCGGTGAAACAACCCGAATACAGATCAATGATAGGAAGCCTACTTTATCTCACTGGGACTAGACCGGAAATTATGCATGCAGTTGGGATTGTTGGACGATTCCAAGCTAATCCAAAAGAGTCTCATCTTCAGGATTTCAAAAGAATATTCAAATATCTGCAAGGAACTCAAGACTTTGGACTATGGTATCCAAAGAATGCTGATCTTACTCTTCATGCTTACACTGATGCAGATTGGGCTGGAAATGTTGATGATCAGAAAAGCACTAGTGGTGGTGCATTCTATATGGGACCCCAGTTAGTATCTTGGTTCAGCAAGAAGCAAAATTCTATTGCCTTATCTACAACAAAAGCAGAATATGTGGCTGTCGCATCTTGTTGCACTCAACTCCTTTGGATGATGCAAACCTTACAAGATTTTCAAATCAAATGTACACCTCCTATCTCCATTATGTGTGATAATACAAATTCCATCAGTATCTCAAAGAATCCTATTATGCATTCAAAGACCAAGCACATTCCCATCAAGTATCACTTCTTACGTGAACAAGTGCTTGAACAAAAGGTGAAGTTGGAGTATGTTCCATCCAAAGAATAAGTTGCTGATATCTTTACCAAACCCCTGCCCAGGGAAGCATTCGAATATCTAAGACAGAAGCTGGGAGTAGTCTCTGCCAGTCAGAAGAACAAATCTGCTTAAATTCATAAGATTAAATTGGATACGCGGGTTTCCTGAAAGATAGTCGCGTATATACGCGAGTTCATACACAGAAAACTGCGTATTAGTGGTTGCTGACAATTTTTTTCAGGGTTAGCATTTCTTCAGCACAAGCTGTGGTGCTGTTTGGTATCTCTGATGTGGTTTGGAATCTCTGGTGGTATTTCAGCTCTTATATTTCTGTTTCATTCTCTATTGGATGAAGATGCATTAATGATTTGATGTTGAAAGTGTTCAAGATGCACAAGCAAAGGGGGAGCTTTGGTCATATGGAAAGGATGCATTGGATGCACAGCTTCAGGGGGAGCATTAGCCTTGCTAAGTATAATGCATTGTTGGCATTATGATGGTTCTGTAATATGATCTCTCTCTTGAGGTCTTTCTGGTTTTGGTCATGAAAATTCATATTTGTAATTTGATGAAAAGGTCATGTTGAGACCTATGATGTAAAAATTGTAATATTCATTCATGTAAGGACTTGTTCAAATGTGTAAACCCACTTGGTTGGGTAGTTGAGTCAACATGTGTAAACCCACTTGGTTGGGTACTTGAGTCTCATATGTAAATCCACTTGGTTGGATCTATTAGCCCCCCCCCTATGAGATTTTTGAAAAGCAAATGGGGGGCTAAATTGTGCCTGAGCCTTCAAGGAATGCATTTCCCCTGAAAACACAGTCTCCTTGAAGCCTCCATGTGCCTTCTATCTTTTGATAAGTTCCCCTCTGTTGCCTACCATAAAGCCTCTCTGTTTGTGAAGAAATACCCAAAGGCCCCCTTTTCGTTCTTATATCTTCCCTCCTTAGCTCCTATTCTGTTCTCCCTCATCTCCCCTTCTATTCCCCTTCTTACCTTTTCAAATCCCTTTTATATCCTCCCCCTACCCCTTTGTGGGCTTCCTTCACCCTTATTCCCTCTATCGTTACTCTCCCTTGGCCTTGAAATGCATTAAAAAGAGGTCAAAACCCACTTTCCGACCTTGTAATAAGGCTTAGCCCCTTCTGCTATGCCCTTAGCCCCTTTTCTTCCATATGCCCGCACCCTGGAACCAAGTTTTAAACCCTTTGATGCCTAGCGCAAAGCGCATATCGCAGATTTCAGTTTTTATTTTAATGCCCATCGTGTTTTTCATTTTTACGATCTGCGCTCATCGCACTTGCCAAGTTTGCGATTTGCGCTCATCGAAATTCTGCCCCGTCGCGATAGCACAAAGCGCAGTTTTTTTTGGTGCTACTCTCCGCCATCACATTTTCTCCATTTTCGATTTTGCGATGCGCGCCCCGGCCCCACCCCATATGCATTTCCGTTCATTTCATACATTCTCGTTGTGTTTCTCCAAAGTCTAAAGTTACACCATTAATCCATCAAAGTATATAATATATTTTCCGCCCCCTTTCCTACATTGCCCCACTGTTGGTCTCCACCATTGATCTACGTCTCCTGGTCATGATCTAACGGCCCTCAAGCGTGTTTACACCAAACCCTATTAGTCACTATTTTCGCCATATCCATGCATATTTCACATTCATTTCATTCGAAAATATTGTTTCACCACACCGTCATGTTATTGTTCTCCAGTCCCCCATAGTCATCCCTCTATGCATGAATTTCATCACCTAGTCCCATGTTTTGCAGGGTTGTTAGATGGGAAAGGCCGCCATGATTGCACAGTCTTCATTACAGCGACAGGATTTAGCAGACAGAGCCATAAGGGAAGCGAGCAGAGAACTCAATGCATAGGAGATTAAGTTAGCAGAATTTCACATCAGCAGAATGTTTTCTTCCACGGAAGGACAGGGTTCCCATACTGTCTTTACTCCATGCCGTGCTCCAGTGAAGAAATTTCCGCCCCGACCACAGTCCTACACTACCATAGCATTAGTTATGCAACATGGAAGACCTCATTCTGTTCGTTTATTCACCCACAGTACCACAGAGTACTACTGCAGTCAGAGTACATCAGGACCATGGAAAGTAAATGGAAGACTGCAGAAGGTCACTCCTTCATTTCGAAAGGTACCAGAGGTAGATGCAGAAATTTAAAACAGAATGGGCTTCGGCTTTCTCCTTCTTTCTGAGCATTAATAGTTCATTTAGTGCTCCACCTACCTCCTGAGCTCCTCTTCTACTATAAAGCTCAGAGAAAAAATATTGAAAGGTTGTTGATGAGATATCAGGGAAATGCAAGCATTTTCCTCTTGAGGCCAGTTCTCTGTGTATACTGTAAGATAGGCTGAGATTTGATGTATTCAGACTGAATGTTCAAGATATGGGCTATGATGTACCTGATTGGTGTTAATTTTAATATGACAAGCATGTTTCTTTGGATCCTGATCTAAAGAAGCTGGTGATGTTTTCTTTTCTCTGTGTTTAATTCCATTTCATTTCTGCTGGTAGGCAACAGAAGTATAATATAAGATTCATCCTTGATAGGTGCCTTATATTTCCTGCTCTCCCTACCTCAATTTTTTCTGCTCATATGTGTATCTGAATGTTGATTTCAATTGATTTAACAAGTGTAGCGGATGCCATTGCCTGCTCTCTGATGTCTGAATTGATGAAGTCTATGTCTAGATGTTATTGGTGGGGTTTAGCTGGAAGGTTTGGGAACACTGGGGATTAGTGTTAGCCATGTCCACTAGGATCTTTGCATGACCAGCTAGTCTCTCTAAGTTCCCTGGTAATTACCTCTAATTCTGTCCAAGCAGGCCTGGAGTTAAATGATCTCTGGTCTGATCTGTAGACAAAGTTGGATGGTCCCCCTCCTTTCATTTTCAGTTCTTAATGTTCCATCCCGTCTTATACCCTTTAAGATCCAAATGCTCTAGATGACTAGCCCAATTGAAAGCTTGCACATTGACTACAAGTAAATCCTTTCTTGACTCCATAGCCCAATGGTTTTGATGTTCTCTGAGTTATCTATCTCAGCCTAAGCTTCTCTCTTGCTCACCCTTGTCTTATATTGGCCCTTCTTTTCCTGACTCCCTCCAACCAAACACAAACAATCAAATAACAACCTCGAGCCTACAGCTAGCCTAAAATCTTGTACTTTGAGCCTCAAGGACATATCCTTTGGCTTTATAGAGAGATCCCTCTCTGGACCTAGGAGGGCTAGATCCTAAGGTCTGAAAGTGGTTCTATGTTGTCTCATCTTTTGGTCTTTGACAGCCTGGCCAAAACATGGGAACCCCAACAAGATCTTTGATGTAAGTATGAGTCCTTGGTGATAGGAAGGTCATAAAGTCATGAAATTCATTGCAAAATATGTTTGAAGATTCAGCATGAACTCAGGGGGAGCATAGTACCTCCAGTGCACATCAGATCTATAGAGCTCTTCTTTGGTTTGATCCTCCCTTTGCCCTTGATGTCAAAGGGGGAGAGTGACATGGTGTTTGAATAAGGGCAGAGCAACATGGTTATTGTATAATGGTGTTTGAATAAGGGGAGAGTAACATGGTTATTGTATAATTATTATAATCAATGTATCTATCTGATGTGAAGATCAAACACCATCATGGTTGCCATCAAGTCCAAAGGGGGAGATTGTTGGCAATATGATGCAGCAGAGTGTTGTCCTTGATGGCAACCCACTTGATGAAGATGATGGCAACCTACTTGATGAAGTTGTTCTTGACTTGATGAGCTTGTGAATGATGTACATCTGATGTATCTACAATCTGTACAAAAGGTGCAGAAGAAATAATTTCCAGAATGGGCCAGAAAAATGATGAAAAGTGTATGTCACAAGGCATACGCGAGTTTAGTAAAGGGAAGTCGCGTATGCACGCGGAAAAGTACGTGCTAAGTCACGTATGGTCTTTTGCGCTCCAAAATTAGAATACCAAGGGGCTTTACCATGGTATTGACCCATTGTATTGAGCGTTAGATTGCCTATTTGATCCCGTCCAGGAAAACCATCGGAAGTAATGTGGTTTTGACTCATGGTATTGAAAAAGGATAAATCTATATTAGGAGAAGAAATTCATTGTGCAAATGGCATGGATGTGTCTGGGCTTTAATGAATACTTCACTCTGAAGTATATCTGCATGGTTGAACTCTACTCTTAATTGATAGATCTGAATCTATGATGCATCTGAAAAGAAGTGATGAAGACCTGGTGCAAATCTGTTGAAGAAGTTGAAGAAATCTGGGTAAGTTCATAGATCTGGTCTGTTGTGCAAAGTTTATCTTTTATAGATCTATACACCGGTTCAGTTCGTGAAAAGCGCGTTTATACACGGATCTGCTTAAACAAAATCGCGTATGGATAGTTAGGGTTATTTTGGTAAATGCACAGATTTATACGCAGGTTAGATTCATGAAAAGCGTGTATATACGCAGGTCTGATTGAATAAAAGCGTGTATGATATCTGATCTAATGGTTGCTCAAGGTTGAATGTGTTTCTGCATATTGATTCTGAAGTCTGGGTTAACTCTGATATTCTGGTTACAGTGGTTTCACTGTTCTGTTTGAAGCATTTGGAAAAGGTTATTTGTTGATAAGTGAAGGGTTGTGTTGGAGTTGTTTGACCCAGTTTGAAAATTGATGAAACGTGGTCTGCAGTGGATCTGGGGGTTGAAACCTTCAGTCTGAAAGTAGAAGCTTTCTGCCAGTAGAGGCTGGTGCTAATATCAGGGGGTAGTAACTCCCTTCCAGGTGAGGCTGGTAAACGAGAGCAGGGGGTTGTTGCTCCCTTCCAGGAGAGGCTGGTAAACGAGAGAAGGTTGTAGCCTTGCGGTGGGTACGCGTCTTGGTGAATACACTTTTGATACATGTTGTGAAATTTTTTTCTGTGAATTGAAAGGCGGGATGATGGCGGTGGTGGTTGATCGGTGGATATTGGTGGTCTTTGCCCTGTTCCCCACTCAGGGCTCCACCATTGTCTGTTCGGTTTTCGGTTGTGCGATTTACTATTTTTAGCGATTTTTAGGGTCCTAAACTTCGAACCGTTTTGAGGCCCTAACGACGTTTTGGGAAAACGGAGAGCAACATGGAATCACTTGGACCGATGTTGCTCATTCCGTGCCAAACTCGGATATGTCTGTGAGGGAATGAAGTACGCGTCAAACGGAATCGTATGCCAAAGTTACGCCTGAAATTGTTTAATTTACTAGCAGGGCCATAGTTTTGGCGCTTCATCTCCTAGGGTTAGGGTTTTGGCTGTTTAGGATTTCCCATTGTTTCTAAATGATAAATAGGCCCTCGAGCCTCATTTTAACTCAGTTCAGAGGCTTGTAGCCGCCACATCTCTTCTCAAAGATAGCTACCAGCTCCCTAGCTAGTTTTATTTCCATTCTGTCTATAAGCAAATTTCAGTTCTTTGATATTAATGAAATGAAGTGTTATTTCCGCTGCATCTCTGTATTTATGTTTATATGTTTATTCTGTTGCATTCCTACATGAATCCGGATCAGTGGTTTTCTCCCAAATTGGGTTTCCACCTAAAAATCCTGGTGTTCATGTGTGTTGCTTATGTGTGATGATTTTTCTGTTCTTCATAAACTGGTTTACTGTTTTCTAAATATCTGATGAATGAGTAATGCAATGATCTAAGTCAAGAACTAAATGCATAATTATATCACTGAGTATACACGAGTTCTGTAAAGGATATCCGCGTATATACGCGGGTTGGATTCAAGAAAGTAGCGTATGGTTTTTAAGAAAGAAATATCAAAGTTTTATTGTCTGCACTAAATACTGATTCACCCCCCCCCCCGCCCCTCTCAGTATTTTTCCCAACAATCATACTAGAAGCAACTGTGTCTGCTAATGTATTTAAATGTCTTGGAATATGTTGATATTCAATGTAGTCAAATTCATGTTCCAAGAGACGAACTCTTAAAAATAACCATAACAACATTGGATTTCTAATGGCATAAACCCTATTAAGTTGTAATACAACAAGTTCAGAAACCAAATTCACAATCAAACTCCGAATCCCAAATGATATGGACTCAGACAATAACTCAATCACTGCACTATACTCGGCAATGTTATTCGTTGTTTGGCCAAGGCTTACCCCATGCATGGAAACTAACTCGTCGGAGGGTGAATAGATAACCCAAGCTGCAGAAGAAATGTTCTGTTTACTATGACAAGCACCATTAGCGAAACCAATGTAGGTTTGAAGAGACGTTGACATCTACAATATCAAAAGTAAAACTCAGATAAGCAGGAATAGTGATAAAAACACACTTATAAACTAGGCACACCTTTCTAATCTAAGACACACCAGCAGTAAAGAAATATAACCTAACAAATAAAAGATCTCCACACCAGGTTTAAGCATAATATCGCTTCAGATATAACCCATTTCTGGGCTTATCTAAAGGGATACCATCAAAATATATCAGCTCATAGGCCCCTTTTGCCATCTTTCGCTTAACAATGAAAGGGCCATGCCACATGGGCACAAATTTCCCAGCTCCTAGATTATTGTTGGCTTGATCATAAACTAAGACTAGGTATCCTTCTGAAAAATTTCGAGGGGTAACACTTCTATCATACTGAGCTTTTACTCTTTTGACATGAGCCTCGTTTGCTATTGTAGCGTTTCTCCGATTTTCATCCAATTGAGCCAAATACAAAAAAAGTTTCTCCTCTTTAGACGTAGCTGGGAGTAACTCTATGGCCAATTTAAAAGATGGAATTTCGCATTCAATCGGCAACACAGCTTCCAAACCATAAACGAGTTGAAAGGGGGTGAAATCAGTTGATGTTTTGACTGAGGTTCGGTATGCCCAAAGTGCTGAAAATAACATGGAATTCCAATTCGTCTTGTGAATACCAATAATTCGTTTGATCATGGTGACTAAAAATTTATTTATGGCTTCGACCAAACCATTGGCTTGCGGATAATATGGAGTGGAACTGTCATGGCGTAGGCCAAGCTGTTCTGTCAGTTCTGTCATCATGACATTCCGAAAATGGCTTCCATGATCAGTAATAATGGCTTGAAGTACACCGAACCTAGCAATTATGTGATTAAATACGAAAGTTGCAGCAGTCTTGCCGTCAGCCGAAAATGTAGGCATCACCTCGGCCCACTTAGTAAAATAATCTACTACTAAGATAATATATGCATGCCACCCGACCGAGTGAGGGTTACATGTAATAAAATCGATACCCCATTTTGCGAAAGGACCAACAGCAATTATGGGATGAAGAGGAGTGGATGGCGCATGCATCTTACGATCAAAAATTTGACAATTGTGGCATTTCCAGACTACATAAATACAATCTTTGAACAACGACGGCCAGAAATAACCAGTGCACAATATCTTTTGGGCTGTGGCATACCCAGACATATGACCGCCACAAGCTCCAGAATGGCAGTCATTTAAAACCTTTTCAGCTTCTTCATGAACAAGACAGCGTCGGAAAATAGAATCCACTCCATGACGATAAAGTGTATCACCAATAATATTATACTGTTGGGATTGGAAACGTATTTTCTGTCACCGAGATCGCGAGATTTCAGGCCGAAAAGATTGGGTTTGGAGATAAACGATAATATCTCCATACCATGGAGCAAGAGTACTGATAAGAAACAGAGATTCATCCGCAATGGGCTACTCTGCCACAGTTTCAGTATTAGTAGAGGGGAAATCACACATTAGTTCCGCAAATACCAAAGATTTCTTTGCCTTGGATTTCTCAAACTCCAATTCAAATTCCTGCAGGATGACTATCCATTTGGAATACTTGCCCCCTAGCAATTGTTTGGTCAAAATGTACATCATAGGGTTGCAATCAGAAATTACCATAGTTTTGCGTAACAATATGTAATGTCTAAATCGTTGGACAGCTTGAACAGTTGCCAAGGCCATTTTCTCCACATTTGTGTATTTGATTTCGGTCGGATGCAGATTCCGACTAAGATAATAAATCACATGTTCAGCGTTAGATTCGTCTTCCTGAACTAAAACCATCCCAATAGTGGAATGATAAGCAACGAGGTACAAAATGTAATCCTGGTTGTAGTTGGGAGGATGCAATAACGGTGCATGGGTTAACGCGTGTTTAAGTGCATCGAAAGACCGATCAACGATCTCATCCCAAAAGAATGGAATGTTCTGTTTCAGCAACCGGGTAAAACCTTTCATAAGCTCGGCATAGTTAGGAATAAATCGACGTAAAACATTTGCTTTCCCCTGCAAACTTTGGAGTTGGCATAAAGTCGAAGGAGGAGTTAATTTGACAATAGCTCCGACCTTTGACGGATCGACGCGAATACCTGCTTTCGAGACAACAAATCCTAGTAAACGACCCGACTCAACATAAAAAACACATTTGTGTGGATTCAGCCGAATTCGATAATGTCGACATCTCATAAAGATAGCACGTAAATGTGTGAGATGGTCAGCCCTGCGTGATGAATGAGAAGGTAAATCATCGAGATACGGTTGCACAATGTGCTTCATTTCATGAAACGCATAAGACATTGCCCTTTGAAAAGTTGCTCCAGCGTTCTTCAATCCAAAGGGTAGTTTGCAGTAAGAAAATGTCCCCCACGGACAAATAAAAGTTGTTTTTGGCTGATCAGCAGGGAGTATGTTTATTTGATTATACCCTGAAAAGTCGTCCATAAAGGAAAACATTTCACTACCAGCACAATCATCGATTATTTGATCGATATAGGGAGTTGGATAATTGTCTTTAGGACAAGCTCGATTAATATCCCTATAATCGATACATACTCGTATCGTTCCTTGTTTTTTAGTCACAGGAACAATATTAGATACCCAATCTGTTAAAGGAATCGAATAAATGAAACCTGCATGGAGTAATTTTTCAACCTCTACTTTGATAACAAAATATTTTCTAGGATGCATTTGATGTAGACGTTGACGGACAGGTTTGGCATCCAGGTAAGTCTTGATTTCATGTATGACAATTGACGGATCAATTCCTGGCATTTCTTCATAGGACCAGGCAAACACATCATGGAATTCTTGAAATAGGGCTTTATAAGTTTGAATTTCATCTTCAGTACAACAAGCACCTATATGAATGTTTTCAATTATTCCAGGTTTTACTGAAATGTCAATTGGAATCGTTCAAGAAATATTTTCCAAATTTAACTCAAAATCAAGATTTTTCAATGGATTCTGCGGTTCCTTGACATATTCAACAGTAAATATTGAAGAAAAATCATCTTCAAAATGATCTAGTTTAGGTAAAAACGAAGATCGGTGATGTAGATATTCCCATGGTAAATCGTCAACAGACAAGAACTCATGAATCTGCTCATTAGTATGAACAAGTTCAGGAAATGTCGTTGTAGCTGAACTAGATATAGAAAGTGATTCCTCGTGGATCCCATTCACTGGATCAATTTCGGTTGAAGAGGGGTCGGAAAATGATTGTAAAGCCTGATATGCAAGTTCAAATGGACTCAAAGGCATCATGCCATCAATTGAATCTAACTCGGATTCAGAAGGTACGATCCAAGGATCATCAAACATAATAGAGTCCGATGAAATCATATGAATAGTTGCAACATAAGGCGATACGTTAGGAGGAGGAATGGAAAAAGTTCCTAGCAAACCAGAATCTTTAATCAAACCTACTCCAACATCCTTGTACGGGATAGTCGCTTTACCAACATGCTGGATTGTTTCTGTAGAGGCTGGGTCGGAAGAAAAATAAGTTAACTGATCTATTGTAACGATCCTTCCTTGATATGGAAATTTTATGAGTCGGAAGACCGAAGAGACAACAGCAGTCATAGCGTAAGACCAACTACGACCCAGAAGAAGGTTGTAATCAAGAGGGGCATCAACCACTTCCACATCTAGATTTACAATTTTACCGTCAACCCCTATGGGTAAATCCTACAAAATACCAAAAGGGTGGAAACCTCGACCATCAAAAGCCTTAAGAATCGTCAGAGATTGGTTCAGTGTAGGAGAACCAAGCGATTTCCAACACTGAATTGCATAATACACGTTGAAGCTCCCTCATCAATCACAGTCTGATAGATCGGTCTGTTTTTTACTGTCACCGGAATCTGGAAATCCATTTGGTGAGGTAGGCGAGGTGTACTATTTTCTAGATCGAAGATTATAAGATTAGAATCCTGAATATTGACAACTCCTATGGCAGACAAAATCAATTTACGCTGTGTTGGGCATGATTTCAGCACTTCCAAAGCCGACATCGCTGAAGGAGAAATAGCTAAGTCTTCAACAATGTTGTAATTTTGAGCAGCTCTCGCATGTGGATTGAAAGCTGATTTACGAAGAACACCTTTAGCAGGCGATTTGATTATTACGTCTGGATTTGGTTTCTTGATCTGTAGCGGACCAGAAACAAGAGGAGGTGTAGTTGATGTATTTGCATTAGAATATTCTGCTTCTTTACCATCAACAGGATTCTTAGTACCATAATCTTGCGATCGCGTCGCAATCCTTACATGAGACATCATCAAAATTGGTTCTTCTGAAGCAGTCGAGGTAGAACCAACCATCTTACTATCTTGAGTCGGAAAGGGATCCTTCAAGACAGCAGGTTGTGAACCTTTGACGAATTTCACAACCTCGGCCCGATGTGGGCATTCCTTAGTAAAATGATCTTCGTCACAAATGTAACAAGGATAACGTGGTTTACGTTTTTCGTCATTGGATTCATTTTTATCAGTTTTTTCTTTCGAATTCTTTTTGTTTTTATTCTTCCCTTTATTTTTATTACTGGATTTAGATTTAGCCGTGGATGTCTCCACAACATGAATATCGGCAGAAACTTCGGGGGAAGATTCTCCTTTCGGGGAATCAGGTAAAGTTATAATCGGAGAAGAATTATTTGAAAATTTCTTCTTACTTTTAGTATTTACCGTACCAATCATACCATCAGCGTCATGAGACCCTGAAGGAGCAGCAGCTATTTGACCTTGTTTTGGAAGGTCTGGGATTTTTTCATGTAAAGTACCTGACTGCGTATAAACGAGGTCAAGGTACTGAGCTTGAGAAATTACTTGCTCTTCAGTAACAACACCAGCCTTAGCTACATCTTCAATAATCTTGGGTAACAATGATTTAACAAACCATTCTGTCAAAATTTGATCCGGAATATAAACTTTCACCAAACGTCTCCTACGTCGCCATTCATGGATATGATCAGAAATATATGTAGACGTGGATTGTTTCAGCGAAGTTAATAACTCTGTTTCATTGTCGTATCTGACTGGCAACTGAAAATGAGTCAAGAAGGCAGTTGCTAACTGACTGAAGTTATGAAATGAGCCTCGTGGTAACTCAATGTACCATTTGGCTGCAAGACCAATAAGAGTTCTTTGGAAAAGACGTAAGCGAATCGAATCATCAATGATTGAATTAGACGCACACCAAAGGTGATAAGTCATGATGTGATTTGATGGATCCTCTCCTGACTTACCTTTAAATTTCGGTATATCACTAGGCAACTTATGCGGCATTGGCTGCCAATATGGATAATAAAAAATTGGATCATTCGTAAGGCGCGTCAAATCAGGTAAATCCAAAGTTTCAATAAATGGTAACTGACGGTTCGGATCGCGAAAACCTTGAGTAGCCAAAGCAGTTCCAAGAGGCGGATATCCAGGATAACTTGGAATTGGATTTGCATTAGGAATTGTATAACCTCCTAGAAAACCAGGATTAACCGGACTGAACTGGGGTTGTTGAGGCTGTTGATAAGTATAGCCAGGGTACGGTTGATACTGATAGTTTGGATTTTGTGTATAGGGACCGAATTGTGGCTGTCCCTGGTACGGTTGATACGTGAATTGCGGTTGACTTGTGACAACTGTACTCGTACCGGCTTGTCCCGTAGGCATCTGAACCGAAGTCTGAACCGAAGATCCTGACTGGGGTACAGAGACTTGAGGGATTTGCACGGATGCAGGGATAGACAAACTCGGGGTTACAGATACTCCAGAAGCAGGTGTTACAGGTTGAACAGTTGTAGCAGCAGTTACAACAGTTTGAGGCGGAGTCTTAGGTGAACTAGGACCAGCTTGCTGAACAGTACTAGATGCAGAAGGTTGAATAGTAGGCTGGACAGGTTGCCGACTTGGACCAGAAATTAAAGGCTATCCAGGCTGATAAGGCAACTGCACATTAGGCTGCATAGGCTGTTGATATTGGGACGGATCCCACACCATATTCATTCTGGGGTATTGTCCCGCAGAAGGTTGAACGTAAGGACCATAACCTGGTTGAACGTAGGGTTGATAAGTAAGTGGTACATTTCCAGTTCCTTGAATAGATGGCTGACCAGAAGGCTGTTGGAAACCTTGAATTGGGTACTGACCTTGAGGTTGATAACCTTGAGGCGCGTACTGAAGCTAGGGTTGATAAGGACCCTGAGGAGCATATTGAGTTTGGGGTTGACCTTGGGGCATATACTGTCCTGAAGGTTGATACCCTTGAGGTGTGTACTGCCATTGGGGTTGTCCCCCAAAATAATATGATTCCACAGTTTGTCCTGGGAAAAAGCTACCTTGAGGTTTCCCCCCAGGCGGTAACTGACTTCCTGAAGGTTGCCCCCCAGGCGGTAACTGACTACCTTGAGGTTGCCCCAAAGGCAGTAACAGATTTCCCTGTGTTGGCCCTCCAGGCGGTAGCTGACTGCCTTGAGGTTGAGGATTCGGAATATTACCAAACATCATATAGATTTGCTCTACATTCGACGTTTCAGTTTTAACACCATTAAAACTAGATGACAACACTTGTTCGATTGGTTGAGGAGCTGCTCCCGAGAAAGTACCATACAGAGCCTGATATCCCGAAGGAACAGAAGGACCACCGTGTAAAAATGATTCTGGTGTCTGGGAAAACATGGATGACTCTCCGGCCATAATGGACGGCGGATAGTAACCTCTGGGTGTAGGATGAAATGGAACTCGAGGTGGAGAAAAAGCAAGACCCGGATTCTGTAAAAAGTTTGTTAAAGATAGATACCAAGCACTAGTTCGAATAGGGCTGTAGAAAATAGATTCACGCTCCCTAAGATTTAAGGATTGAGGGGAGTCGGGAAGAGATATATCTTCATCTGGATTAGTAAGTTCTTCAATGGAAATAAGACCAGCTGGAAGATCGTCAGTGACGATATTTCTTACCCTAGGTGAACCAAGATCGCTAGAAGTTGGTGAAATAAATCCTGAGGATGTTTCCAAAACAGAAGGTTCAGTTTTAGGTTCAGAGATTTCAGGTTCGTCAGCCAGTTCACTGGAACCAGGAATACTACCAGTAACTTCAGAAACTGAAATCGGTTCTTGAATGTATTATGTTGTAGGTATTTGATGATCAGGATGAACAACTATAGAGGAACTTCCAATTTCTATTGATCTAATCTTACCACTACTGGATGATACCAGAGCACGAAGCCCTTCAAGCTGACTTGGTGAATATTCAGGGGGTTTCCCTTGTAGTCTCCGGGATTGTCTCGGCAATTCCGCCACGATTAAAGATTAACTAATCACACGCAAACAAAGAAAATTTCAATGAAAACACCTACAGTCTCTAAAGAAACAAACAACTGAATCACACGCTTAAAAATCTAAGAGTTCAAACCACACACAAACAGTAACTTTCCGTACTAAAAACGCTAGTTGGTGATGAAATCCAACTTAGTATAAATTTAACACAGAAAGGGCGGTTGGAACAGTTACCCCAACAACCTGCTTAATGAAACAGATTGGCACAAGTTTCCTCACAAAACCATCTCGTGTGAAGAGAACCCCCCAGAGAGTCCAAGTGAGTCTAGTCGACGTCTACTCCAGGTACAGTGAGATCTTTCCTTCACCGTCACCTTAGGAAATAATCTTAAGATAATGGACACTAAGGTTACCAACAGTAACAAATATAACTGGGGGAACAGTCTACGATCCGATTTCACGCGCAAGGGCAGAGTAGCAAGCTCAATCCCCTTGAATGCTCCTCGACATGGTTAATCCGAGGTTTACCAACAAGTGACCCCAGGCTCCTCGACAATGGTTAATCTGAGGTTTACCGTTTGTAATACGCGCAAAATCTTCTATCTTCCCCAATGAAACAAAATTGATTGTCTCAAAGGTTCGGACATGATCTCGTGATTGACTTCTTTAAGAGAAGCTTCCCAGATTATACAAATTACAATTGGATTTATCTCCTACCGCAAGATTTGTCTACTTGTTTGTTTTTACTACCTTGGAGAGCTAATTACTCCCTACTCCAAGATACTAGCCTAAGCTATGTTGGTGATAAGAGCCCTAGAAAATAAAAAGATTGCTAGATGAATTTTAATTAAGCGTTACTTTTAAGAGTTGTTTCTTAGGTCAATGGGTGCAGAAATGAAACTCTGATGGTGTTAAGACTCGATTTCCAAAAGACACTAAAAATGCACCTAAAAATGATGATCAAATTGTTTTCTTTCAATGAAATTCTAATTAAGGAAAAGTTAGAGAATGTAATTCTTTTAATAAACAATTCCTTCTTTAAACATAAAGAATAATTGAAAGAAACTATTTTTTGTCTTTTCCAACAAATTATCAAAGCTCACAATAAAAATCCTTTCACTTTCCAAAAAATCGAAGCTACAAAACAATTTTCCTTCAAAAGAAAACTAGAAATTTTAAAAGCACTCAAAACTACAAACTAATTTTGAGATCTACAAAGTTTAATAACACTCAAAACTACAAACTTTAATAATCTAAATGAATAAAAGCTTTAAGATTTTTTTGAAGAATGTTTTAACTTAGTTTTTCAGCAAACAAAGGATCTATTCGTCCAGAATAACCAACAGATAAAAAACACTCAATTATGTTTTTATAAAAAATGAAATTCAAAAACCAATAACCAAGTTTCTTTTCAAAGATTTGCAAAGAAACGGGTAACTCTATTTCTCAATAAAGAATGATTTCACAATCAGGTCAGATTCAGCAAAAGACCAAAAATACCAAGGTAATCTGAGGTACTTCAAAGTGTCAAATGCTTCAAATCGCTACAAAGACCAAGTGAAAAACAATCCAAAACGCAAAACTTCTAGAAAATCATCAAAACACCAATACTGCTAAGATTTGTTAACAGAAAGCTTTTGACAGAAAAAATCATCAATCTGGGCAGAAAAAAAAAACTAACAATCAAAATCAAGATAAACTAAAGAAATAAATCTGAAGTTTTTCAAAACTTTAACAGGGTCCGCAGGCTCCAAGATATCATAGGTGCGGTCCTGCACTGTTTACACAGGAAAAGTGCGAAATTGCCTGCACTGTGAAAACAAGTCAAAGTGCGGTCCCAGGAAAAACTAGAGAAAAACTTAAAGGATTTCAAAATTTTCAAAAGAAAACCTAAGCTACCTAGGCTGATTTCAATCAATCAAAAACCAAGAAAAACGTTTCCTCAAATCAAAATAAAAGAGAACTAAAAACAACAAGTTCTTTCTCGAGCGGAGTCACCAATTTGTTGTATGGATTAATCCGTCTTGTGGACACGACCGATCTCCCTAGTACTAAAAGTATCTAGCAACAAACATCCAAATATACTAATATTTCTCTAAGCATATATGATCTATGAAAAGCTCTATAGAGGTGTTAAGGACTTATTGTTTGTCCAGTGTTTGTTTAAAGTCGTCGTTGTCCCTCACGCACTTGAAGGAGTTTTCCTCGTAAACCTGCAGTGACAAACAAGAAAAATATTACATAGCACCTATATAGAAATCATCATAAACCATGATTATCATAGTGATCAAGGAATCTATGAAATAAACCATTGATTGAAAGCTTATTGAGAAAAATGAGTATATTTGTATTAATTTCAAAAGAAGAAAATCCTTACAACCTGAGCCTTGATGTTGCACAGGACTTTCCGGGGTCTGAAGCAGGAGTCTCCTTTACTTTGATAAGCTCTGCACTCCTCCAACCAAGAAAAATAGAGGTATGCAATCTCTCCTCACAAAAGTCTTAGTTAACTGAGTCTAAATCTCAACAACACTTAACTTCAAATATTCTAAAAGCTTGAACTTTCTTTGAGGCTACCCAATGCCTCTTTTTATAGTGGAAAAGAGGAGGTTTTCTGTTCCAAGTATGAAGGGATAGAATCCTCCTTCAAAGGGATAAGCTCCTCACATCAAGGGGTTAGCTCCATAAGGTAAGGGATTCATGCACCTCACAAGAGCGGTTCTGTCACCGCAAGATCCATTCTAGAAGCTTCCAGAATTTACTTTAATTGAGATTTTTGGGATTTACTTGCGCCTTTTTAATCTTACAGGCGTGTGCATCTATAAAAAAGATAAAGTGCGTTCAGGAACGTAGGAAAGCTGAACATTGGGTGCGGGACCGCAGGCAAGATAGCCAGAAAGTGTGACACCAAATTTTAGGAGACTTTTAGGATTTTTTCTGATTTTCAAGGCTTGATATGAGGAACTGATATGTTAAACTTGCCAAAGAGGGACGTACGAGTAATAATGATCTCATACTTATGGCATAATTTGAGGATGACAATTTTTAGTGTAACAACTCTACTATGGATGGCTGCGCCCATACCACATATCATGTATCAGAGATTTCAGTTGTATTTGTATTTGCAGCTCTTCTGACAACAGTCTTTTCAGTTGAACGCATTCTCATAAATCATTTCACCCCTCCCTCTCTCTCATACTTCATGCTTTAGGGGGCATCTGTTACACAGCATTTTTTCACCGTCCCTGCAATCCCTTGTCCCGTACATTGGAGGACTATTCTCGTGACTTGTGAACAGTAAAATGTCCTGAAAACACCTTGATGGTATGCTTCTGCATAAGGACAAGAATTCTCCTAAAGAAAATTTCCCCAGGAAAACCCTAAAAACCCATGTTTTGGCATTGGCGCAGGTAGCCAGTGCATCCCTCGCGCCAATGGGGAAAATGCACTCTAGTGGGTGCACCATCTAGCGCTCTGTCCCTGTGTCTCACTTGTGCCAAGCCTATTAAGGAATGTTTTAAAAAAAAAAATGGCAAAAGTTTGATTCTAACAACTTCAGAATGAATCATCAGAGAGAAGTTGGGTTGTTTGCCTCTGGATCTCCCTGATTAGGAAGCGACTTTCCACCTCTCATGGAACCTTCCTAAGAGATAGGGATCTATCCCATGATTATAGGGATCCCAAGCTCCCCCTTCATCCCTCTATAAAATCCTGCCTTCTCCCTTTATAAGCTAGCTGAATGCTTGGAAGCTGAACTTGTGGGAAGAAAACTATAGCTGAGCAACTATTGAGAGCAGAGCCAAGGAGAACCTCGTAAGAGAGGGAGCTTTGTCCAGATTCCTGACAGGCTTTGTTGAGACGCGCTCCGCTGCAAGCCCCACCGAAGGAAGATCATAACGTCAAAGCATTTGGTTGTAAGCTCCCTTTTTGTCATCTATAATATAAGCGACGTTGATTTTGGTTCCATTCGTGTGTCTACTATTTTATGTAATGCAACGAATTATATCTTCTCTAACTGATATATAGTTACATGCTTTAAGTATCACATTATATTTCATCATTTCTCTACATGTGTACAGGTGTCCAGACGTGGCAAATGGAAGGATTGTGATCTGTCAAGCTAGGGATGAGGAGCATCGCTTCTTCCTCAACAACAGTGGCATGGGATTTGAGGTAGGCTACTTATCGTGATCTTTGTCTTTCTTGTAACTAGGAACCAACGTCATTGCATGATTCAATTGTTGCTATACCCAATCTATGGCTAGTGGGATCGCCTCAGCCCGCAGAGGGGATTTACCTCCACAACAAATTGGCAAATCCACTGGGGATCAGTGGGAGTTGGTCCTTCCTCCATTGGTTTTTTTTTGGCTTTTTGTTTGGTTATTGTACTTTTCTGGTTCACCTTCCTTGGTGTTAAACCCATGTTCAGCCCCCAGAAGACCAGATCTAGTCCTTGTTTGTCCATTTTCATTATTTTTCTAGGGTAAAATCAATTGGCACGGTTATCCCCCTGATAGTCGCGTCACCTGGCACTTGTTTCTCACTAGGCACCTGCGCCATTCCCTTTTGGCACAGATTACAGCCAAACAGGCACACCAACCTTGCTTAGTTTTATGGTTTGCCTGTTCTTGGGCTCTCTGAGCTTGAATTTTGGTCCTGGTTCATTTTTTTTTATTGATTGAGTGTTTTGAAGTAATTTTTTACTGTGTTTAGCCCTTTTCAACTGGTTGTTTGCCCTTTTCTATCATTTTTTCATTTTATACCTAGGGCTTCTAGGTGCTTCAGTTTTCTAAGCCTCCCGTGGGAGTTTTGGGTCGTTGCTTTCTCGATCATCTTCATTTTTTCTTCTTTGCATTCATCTTACTGGATCCCATTGAATCATTGTGTTTATTGTAATATTCCAAATGGGTAAATTTCTGCTCCATTGGGAATATCTTAAGATATTCCAATATTCTACTCCAAGAGTATTAACAATCAACACTGAACTATTTCAGATATTGAATGTTACGGGAATTTACTAGATATGTCACCTTCAGAAGGAAGGATGAGATCCATAGGCTACCTGGCCCACTAGCAGACTCTGCCAATAGAACTTGTCAAGAGCTAATATTTCCCTTCAAGGAATTTCTGCAATAGGGTCCATGAGGACTATGTTTAAGGAAGCCTATGTGAAAAAAAGAACATCCAGCACTGGGAAGCCTTAGGATATGTCTGATACAAACTCCTTACAGAATATAAGCCCAAATAAATAACCCTAAGGGGGTTATTTAGATCTCCCACCAACAAGTATATCGAAATAATGCTCAATAAGAGAATCTTCAGCAGTATTAAAACTTCAATATGTAATAGAAGTGAAATCATACCTCATGAAATGTAAGAAGATTACAAATCTGATCCATAATTTGTAGCATCAAATGAAATACAAATTCCTTGAGGAAAATACCTCTCAAGGTGAGCTTAAATCAACCTCAATAGGAAATGCACATAAAACAAGAGGAATACACCGCTACATAACCCAAAAACTTTGTCACTACGTAGTCTATGAGGGAAAATGACTTAAAACTGATATATGTGAGATGATATAACAATAAAAGCTCAAATAAAGATGGGGGAGAAATATCTCAACCCGAGAAAACATTATTACAACAATCCTCCAAGGGATTGGCTAAAATACATAAAACAATAAAATGTCGGAGTTTCAGTGTAGCTGCTGCAACTCAATAATAATACAAGAATAGAGAAGGAAGTAGATGCTACAATAAACAATGATACCTCCCCCAATTATCTCCAAAGTGAAGGGGTTGATCCCCTTACTGAAGATTGCACTCTCTAGTGCACAAAATGAACTCCTCCCACAAACCCTCTCAGAGAATAACATTGTACGAGAAAGGGACTGTGCTTGGCATGAGAAGAAACATTGGCCCAATGCCAAGATCTGCAATAAAGCTTTGAGATCTCCTTTGTTGATCTCCTAGAGAAAGAGATGTCTCCTCCTCTACAAAACAAGCTCCGGAAATGAGATGATGAATGTCCCTCACTGCAACACCAGCAACTCCAGCGTTCTCTTGCTACAAGAATAACATAGTAGCTGCAAATGAATGCCTTGGCCTCAAGCCATGATGTGAGGAAGATGAAGAACAATCTCTCCATGGCCTCCCATGGAAGAGAAGGGCATTCCTAAACAGGAATCCCTCTTGTGCTAAGCAGCACAAGCTCCTTCAGTTGAAGGAAGCTTCAACTTCGAATTCTCTCTCCAAATATGAAACCCCAACAATGGCTCTCCTTCACCTTTTATGCAAGGCATGCTTCCTTGCCATGGACCCCACTCACATTAGGGTTTCCCTCATTTCAAATTTCCCTCCATCCAACTACGCAATCTTTTTTTGAAAGCTTCCCCTCTTAGGGTACGTAGTTGACTTGGGTCAACCATGGTCTAGCTTACTTTCTTTTGGCCCTTTTCACAGTTGGGGCTGCTAACTTAAGCCACTTAAGTGACTTTTTTCATCTTAGGAGTGTTTATTATGTTGCTACATGGGCTCCCTCACCCATTTATTCACTTTTATTAACATAAAAGAAAAATTAATGTTCCAATTACCTTATTGCAAAATTTGGAACATTACAGTCCTCCCCTCCCAAAACTTGCTTGTCCTCAAGCAAGAGCAAGGATGAACTGAAAAATTCTTCCACTCAAGGCATGGAATCTGAAATAGCCTCATGTAAATCCTCCATCCCTCAAGCAAACAACCAAGAAAAATGAGTTACCCTCCAACTAAGCAACTCCTGAAAGTGCTCCTCCACCTTGTGCTCATGAGAAATAGGTGGGCTGAATTTCTAAACTTGGTAAACTTCATAGCCTACCCCACGATGTCCTCTTCTCCACTTATTATGAATGTGGAGTGAAAGTTGAACCTGGGCTGCAATGGTGTTTCCTTCAAGAGGCAAGATGAAGTCTAGATCCCCAAGGATCTCTCCTCCAATGCTGCAAATCAAGCTGGCCCAAATCATCTCACATGTGATGAGTTGGAATTCATCAACATATGGTATCCAAAAATCATATGGTTCACCTCATGGAAGAACACATGGCTGAACATGGTGACCATATCATCTCTCATACTCCTCTTGGAGCATGTGCTATAAAATAAATGGAGGTCTTCTCTCCCAAAGGGCACTTCCACCCAATGAGTCTCTCCCTCCTCATGATACATATGGGGTTTCTATTGATATATGGCTAAAATTAAATGGTCTTCAAAAGAGACCCAAGCCACCCCATCAAACATAAAAACCATGAAGTTCCTCCTCCAAAAATTCAAACTTCTCCAAATAGCTCCTCCCACATGATGGAAAGAGGTGAAGCTTGGCAATCATGGGCTGCCCATTGTTTCTCCTGAAACATTCAACATGCAAAGTAGGGAGAATCATACTCCCAATGGGAATATTCAATTCATTTCCCTCCTTCAAAACAGTGCTTCCTCTTAACAACGTTCCACTCACAACATATGGAAGCATAAACTTATGAGAGCAAGGAGGTGAAATATAGTCCCATGCATGGAACTAGCGTAGGGCATCATTGGCTTGCAGCAGAATAGAAAGTAACAAGTGCCTTTGCAACCACTTGTTTTCTGCCACATTCATCTTGCGAGATGTGATCATGGAAACACATTTTGGTGCCAAAGGTGCACACCAAAACCCATGTGGCTTTCCCCCACAACCCACTGCTGAAATAGCCATTGTATTTGCTGCAATGAACCATAAGTACAACCAAACATAATGTGCAAGGAAGGAAAACCCTCCTTGATACAAATTTCTGATCATAAAGGTAAGAGAGTGTAAATCATAAAGCAAATGGTTACCTCCCTCATCATGTACTTTGGCCTTTGAGCTAAAATGGCTCAAGTGAAAAGTTCCCCTTACTGCAACATAGTAGGGGAGTGGTTGTGCCAACCATCTCATCATCTCTTGGGCTACGCATCTAGCTATATGCTAATAGACATCCATTAGAAAGCCATCCCAAGTGGACTCCTCCATCAATGAAGAATATGCATGAAAAAAAATGCATGAAAGAAGAACCCATAAATACTGCATGTAGATCCCTCTTCTTGTGCTTGTGCAACCAAGCCAAGAAAGTAAAAATGTAGTAAGGAGTGATCCCCTCCATTACTCCTTCATGCTCACCACCTACATGCCTCCAAAGTGCATCACTTTTGAAGTGGCTTTGAGAACACTCCAACAAGTAATCCAAGCCTTCAAGTGACAGCGTTGCTGGCCTTGGAGTAGGGCCACTGTCATCTCAAAGCTCCCCTCTTTGACATGAATCTTGCCAAATACTCCTCCCATCATGTTGCTGAAAATGTAGAGCCCCTCCCTTGAAGAAGGTGCTGCTTGGGAATCCAAGATCAAAGATAAATCCTCTTGCACCATGCTAGTGCCTCCTCTTGCTCCCGCAACATCCAAACAAAATCTGAGCAACAAGAATGTTTGTTGCTCCTCCATAATTCCACCATACCCAATCTGAAATGGGAACATAATGAATGGTAAGAGAAATTCCATCCCATCATGATGCACCCATGCTCTCCTCTTTGTTCATCAAGAGAAACAATTGTGAAATGATCTTGGGACCTATGGGTTATAGATCCTCCACATCTCTGCTGGGCACACTTCATCCATAAGGCTCTACTCTTTGGTGTAAGTATCCTGCCACTTGGTACCTCTTTCAAAAGAGCTACCATTGTCCCAAAACAAATTTCTCCTTTTTCATTTCGTGGGACATTGAAATTAAATCTCCTCCATGGTCCATGTCTCAAACCCCAACCTCATGTGTGGTGCATGACTCATCAAGGGTGTCTGAGAATAATGGCACAGCACAGTGAAATTTCCCTCCTCAAGAAAATCAGCATGAAATTATGTACAATCCTCCATGATAGATGCAAACTCATGCATACCTTGGAGAGATTTGGAAGAATCTTGTGCTGCTGCAAGAGTCTCTTCCTCAAGTGTGCTGGCTACCTCAATAGCTAAAGGTGGAGGCTGTTCCTCCATGAATGTGATAGCACTGGCATGTGGCTCTGGTGGTGAGGGCTCCTCCCTCCTTTGGCCAAATCTTCTAATCAATATCTGAGAAAAATCAGCAAGAGTAGAAACCCTTGCATGCCTCCCATGGCTGAACCACCAAGTTCTTTCCTCTTTCTGCTGAACAAGTGTGAAAATATAGAGTCTCTTAGAAGACTCTAGGGTTTGCTCCATATTCAGCAAGATACTCACTTAGAATTTTGAATTCCAAGTGTTCTCCATGCTTCTGCTCTGCTTCTCTGTGAGAATAGGAAGTGCATGGTCCTTCCTCTTCTCCTTTTCTGTCTCCTCAACCTCCTTGGAGAGGTTTCTGCTAGATCTAAAAATTGATGAGATGAATCTCATCCTCTGCATCATTCTAGCCTCTTCTTCACTGAAATTTAAACTTCACATGTTGTTCCAATTTCGAAGCTCTGATACCACTGTAATATTCCAAATGGGGAAATTTTTGCTCCATTGGGAATATCTTAAGATATTCCAATATTACACTCCGGGAGTATTAACAGTCAACAATAAACTATTTCAGAGATTGAATATTAGGGGAATTTACTGGATATGTCACCTTCACAAGGAAGGATGAGATCTAGAGGCTACCTGGCCCACTAGCAGACTCTACCAATAGAACTTGTCAAGAGCTAATATTTCCCTTCAAGGAATTTATGCAACAGGGTCCATGAGGACGCTGTATAAGGAAGCCTATGTGAAAATAAGGCCATCCAGCACTGGGAAGCCTTAGGATATGTCTGATAAAAACTCCCTACAGAATATAAGCCCAAAGAAATAACCCTAAGGGGGGGGTTATTTAGATCTCCCACCAACAAGTATACCGAAATAATGCTCAATAAGAGAATCTTCAGTAGTATTATAACTTCAATATGTAACAACAGTGAAATCATGCCTCATGTAATGTAAGAAGATTAAAAATCTGATCCATAATCTGTAGTGTCAAATGAAATACAAATTCCTTGAGGAAAATACCTCTCAAGGTGAGCTTAAATCAGCCTCAATAGGAAATGTACATAAAACAAGAGGAATACACCGCTACATAACCCAACAACTTTGTCACTGCGCAGTCTATGAGGGAAAATGACTGAAAACTGATATATGTGAGATGATATAGCAATAAAAGCTCAAATAAAGATGGGGGAGCAATAAATAAACCTCAGAAAACATTATTACAATAATCCTCCAAGGGATTGGCTAAAATACATAAAACAGTAAAATGTCGAAGTTGCAGTGTAGTTGCTACAACTCAATAATAATACAAGAATAGAGAAGGAAGTAGATGCTGAAATAAAAAATGATACCTCCCCCAATAATCTCCAAAGTGAAGGGGCTAATCCCCTTACTAAATATTGCACTCTCTAGTGCACAAAATGAACTCCTCCTGCAAATCCTCTCAGAGAATAACACTGTAGGAGAAAGGGACTGTGTTGGGCATGAGAAGAAACAATGGCCCAATGCCAAGATCTACAATAAAGCTTTAGGATCTTCTTTTCTGATCTCCTAGAGAAAGAGATGGCTCCTCCTCTACAAAACAAGCTCCGAAAATGAGATGATGAAGGTCCCTCACTGCAACACTAGAAAATCCAGCGTTCTCTTACTGCGAGAATAACGCAGTAGCTGCAAATGAATGCCTTGGCCTCAAGCCATGATGTGAGGAAGATGAAGAAAAATCTCTCCATGGCCTCCCATGGAAGATAAGGGCATTCCTAAACATGAATCCCTCTTGTGCTAAGCAGCACAAGCTCCTTCAGTTGAAGGAAGCTTCAACTTCGAATTCTCTCTCCAAAGATGAAACCCCAACAATGGCTCTCCTTCACTTTTTATGCAAGGCATGCTTCCTTGCCATGGACCCCACTCACATTAGGGTATCCCTCATTTCAAATTTCCCTCCATCCAACTACGCAATCTTCTTGTGCAAGCTTCCCCTCTTAGGGTACGTTGTTGACTTGGGTCAACCATGGTCTAGCTTACTTGCTTTTGGCACTTTTCACACTTGGGGCTACTAACTTAAGCCACTTAAGTGACTTTTTTCACATAAAATAAAAATTAATGTTCCAATTACCTTATTGCAAAATTTGGAACATTACATTTATTGAGTGATTGTTCTATCTTTCGTTCAATTTCGCTTTGTGTTACTCCAAACCTAGATTACATGGTTTGTTTGAGTCTCTTTTGAGATTCTTCTTCGTTTTGAGGGATTTCGTCATCCGTTTGAGTCTTGATTGTGCTTCTTTGAGTTGAGTGAATTTGTTTTGCTTCAACTCTCTCTTTATCGTTCTCAAATTGATGTTTTCATTAGTTTTTTCATTGATTTAGTGACTTTTCTCTAATATATTGAAAAATACAAAAACAAAATATTTTGCATTTTGATTGGCATAGTGAAAATTGGAAACTCTTTCGCATTACTAGCATTATATAATTCTAGAGAAAAAATTTCTAGTTTCATTAGGTTCCATTGAAAATAGTAGTGGGTGTTTTTGTGTGTACATTTTTCTATCATTTGAAAGCTCTCAAATCTCCCGTAGATAGATCGTCATTGAAAAAAATGATATTTTGTGGCATGTAGTTTGCATCTAGAGGTTTTATGAGATCCAGCATTCGATAGGGCCTTGAAATCGAAATGTAAATTGAAAATCAACTTTAAAATTTACTGAATTAACCTAAGGCAGCATTGAAACTTAACGAAACATTTAGTAGTCTAAGGTAGAGACGTGTTCTGACGTCTTTAAGCCTAGTAGATGTTGCTCACCATCTGGCATTAGACAACGCTAGTACGAACTTGTGCTCCCTGTACCATCACGTATATAAAGGGAGACCCCATTAGGTTGCAAATCCTTTATCCATAGGAAGCCAAGTCTGCCACCTTTTACCCATGATACATCGGACACAGCATTCGGGGAGATTACCTACACGTATGTTAATTCCTTGGTTGATTTCTCTTTCAATTTTACCAAGGTGTATATGGAAGTTCAGGATATCTGGTACACCCGTTTACCTAGATTACCAGTGCAGTCATTGTGATCTTTACTGACTCCCTAAATCTGAAAATATCATCAAGCGCTTGTCCTTTCACGCTTGTTTCCAAACTAAAAGAGATAGAGTCATCTTTTACTCGTTTCTAGACTCTTAAAACATGAAACAGTAAAATTTCCGGTTTCAATGTGGTAAAATTAATCACCCACGAAATATTCCTGGTTAGAATTTTTGTCCTTAGTGTTTTATTTCAATGTCGTTTCCGATGGCAGCTTTTCTGGAGTTTTCCAATCAAGGAGTCCCCCTTGAAGGGAGTCCTAATCCTTTTCCTGCTTTAGGGAATATTGGTGCTCCTTATATGGCCACATTATCCCTCCCAGGGTTAACTGTTGGGTTTCTTGTTTGGTTGTTTTCAACCTCTGTGGTCTCAAGTGTTCCAGCTACCATACCATCCACTCCTCCGCTTGAGCAACGCCATGTTGATTTGAAGGTGGACCTCTCCCCTTCTTTGCCTATTTCTTAGTCCTCATCTTCTACTTCACCTGGTGAAATTTTGGATTCTAGTACCCAGGTGGCTAATAAGAAGAAGAAGAAGACTAAGAAGAAGAAGTCAGATAAGCGAGAGGCTAATTCTGCAGTTGTTGCTTCTAAAATACTTGCTCTCGATGAACCTTCCAACCCTCCGTGTAAAGTTAAGTTCCCTTGCGCGTTGTGCCAAGGAACCCATCTTCTTTGAGATTGCCCTGGCATTCCCAAGGTGCTCGAAGTATGGTCCAACGGTCGTCCGCTGTTGCCTTTGGCTTCCGGGAGTCAGGTTGGGGGCATGTCTTCAGCTAGTGCTGGTAAAGCTCCTAAGAAGTAAGGTAAGCTTGCCAATCCCTGTAAGTTGTGTGAAGGGCACCATGCCATTCACCTTTGTCCATATATGGATGAAGCCAAGAGATTTTTGGACAACTCGATTATTTCTGCACCATGCCTTCTGGCTAGTTACAAACAACTTTCTTTGAGTCCTTCACCAATTGATTCAACGATTAGTCAAGAGTAATCCTTGCTTGATCCTGCTCCCTCAGAAATTCACCATCATGAATCCATCCCTGACCAACCATTGGTCGTCAGTTGAGCTAGCCCAGTCTGCGGTGTACCAGTTCTTTTTTGTTCAGAGTGGATCTCACATCCCTCAGGTTCTTCTTGTTTCTTCAGATTCCTCAGACTTGGAGAAAGATTCTCCTATCCCTGTATCTCAAGAATTTATTCCTCCGCCTCCCATGATGAGGTCCCGGAGGATAATCCTTCTACCTCCATGATGGAGGTGGTGGAGGATGCTCCTTCATCTCCTGTAACACCAGGGGAAGACCATCTCGGTTCGATGGTAGCCACTCCAAGCATTTTGGTCACTTCCTTCGATTAGGGTCGATTCACAGGTTATCACCTTCCTTCTTATGTGCCCTTTGATATCACGGTACAAGCCTCCCATCTGGTCGTACCCAGCACTATTATAGATGAAGGCGCGTCTGTCAATATTTTTTCTTCAACTACTTGGCAAGCTTTAGGTTCACCGTCACTTGTGCCTGTTACGCAGAATCTATTGGCATTTAATAAAGGAACTAGTCAACCGTTAGGGATCCTTCCAAAGTTTCCTATTACTTTAGGAGGGAAAACTGTCCATATGGACGTGATGATTGTTCCTGGCCCCTTGGAATTTAATTTACTCTTGGGCCGCGATTATACTTATTCCATGGGAGCGTTTGTCTCCTCCCTCTTTCGTGTGATGTGTTTTTCGCACCAAGGTCGGATCATGACCATCGATTAGCTTGAGTTCTTTGGTCCTACTATGGCAGCTAGCCCACCATCATCCCCGCTAGATATTTATCCGAAGGTTGTGTCATCCCTGCCGCATGTCAATTATGTGGCTACCTGTCCTGTGCTCATATTCAGTGATAGTGCCGTTGTACATCGTGTGTTAGGGGCATTGGGTCAAGACTTCCAAGATGTTTTCCTTCCATCGGACGGGCAACCCTTGGAAGCTATGACTTCTTATTCATTATTATGAAGTATATCAGAGCATGGTTTGTTTTCTTGTGTCAATCTCCTTAAAAAATGAAACAAGGTCTGTTGTAGCATGGCTTTTTTTCTTGTGTCAAGCTCCTTAAAAAATGAAACAAGGTCTGTCAGAGCATGGTTCATCTGCTTGTGTCAAGCTCCTTAAACCATGAAACAAGGTTTGTCGGAGCAGAGTTCATTTTCTTGTGTCAAGCTCCTTAAAAAATGAAACAAGCTCTTATGAGGATGGTTCTTTTAATGTGTCAACCTCTTTAAAACAATGAAACATGTTTCCGTTCAATTCGAGTCTTTGATAATTTCTCGTAAAATACTAGTCAAGTCTTTCTCTTGATCTCTTAATTTGAACCTTCACTCCATCTGCCTTTCATATGGACTGAAGCTTGGGGGGAAGTACCTCAAATTGAGTCACCATGCTGGGGGCATGATTAATTTTTCAATCATAGTTTATTTCCATTTCAATCTTGTGTAAAAATGAAACCGGTTTCAAGCATAGTTTATCTTTGTTTCAAGCTTGTGTAAAAATGAAACCAACTTCAAGAAAAGTTTCTTGATTTGAAGCTTGTGTAAAAATGAAACCATTCCCATTTTACCTCTTGTGATTTCCATTTTATCAGCCTGTTTAGCCAAATGAGCCTTGGTTTTCTCACTCCATCGTCACTATTTGCTTGGCCGATCATATGCCCTCACTTGATTGTTTTACACATTCCTAAGGAACCGCTGTAATGAGTGGTCTTGTTAGCCAACCTCTTAACCTTTAGTTGTTTTGAGTAGTTCCACCATTACCGAAACCAGTTGCTACCCTTTATACCACTCGTTCCTCCAGGAGGAGTCAAATTTCAGCTCTTTTCTGAGTCTTAAAAATTGAAAAGATTGCCGAGTCGCTTTTCGTTTTGAGCTCGTTAAATTGACTGCAAAACGACATCTACCGAGTATACGTTTACCCCTTTTTTGGGCTGGGATGGATTATTTACGAAAAAGGAATACCCTAGCCAATCGTGAGTAGGAGGTTCTCTCAGACATAGTTTTCTACCTTTTCGGATTTGTGGGACTATCTACGAAAAGGGACTGTTGGAGTTTTCTTTTTCGCTTTCTTTTCAGACTCTCTAAACATGAAAAGTCGATGAGTTATTCCTTTGTCAGACTCGTTAAAAACTGATGACATCGGACTCTGTCGTAATGACGTTACTCGAGTTCCTCCTTCCTAGGGCTCGTTAAATGTACTAGGTTGGATTTGTCCGAAGGGAAAAATTACAACACAAGCATATGCTATTTCCTTCAAGCTTGTTCAAAAAAAAAAAAATTGGGGTACTTGCCAAAAATGGTGGGGGAAAATGGAACCAGTATCATAGTCGTGTCGGCAATATGTCGCTCTTGAACATGGCACTTGTCTACATTCGTGTCGAGTTGGGACCATCGCATCTTGTTAACTGCTTGCCTTCATGGGTTGGGTAATCTCTTTTAACCGCTCATCTGCTCTGTGCCACATCACCATGACCCCAAATCCCTTGATGTCAAATACTGTCAAATCCAATGTCGTGCCGCCGATGTGTTCAAGAGAAGTTGGCCTCTATAGTTTTCAACCTCCCTCTGATTCTCTGTTGGTCTTGATTCAAAAACATCATGTTCCTCTATCTCGTGTCAATGATGTGGGAAACATTATGGCCCACCTTCGATCAAGGTCACTTCCTGTCGACTTCAGCTCATTATCTAGGAAAGCTGATCTGGAGACTCCCTTCAAGTGCCTTAGAGCCTGCATGCCTCAATGGCAGGTTCTTCGCATTCGACGCAAGGTTTTCATTAGTGGCCTTCGATCGAATGATTCTGTGGGTGTTCAATGCCAGCTCACTGTTCACATTCCATGGATTATACCTCTTGTACCTTGAGAACCATTGTCATTATTGGTGGTTTCTCTCACGTCCGTTAATGGCTTTCATTATTGGCTGGTAATCAGACGATGCTCTTGCATGTTCGACTTCAGCTCACATATTCGCATGCTTGAACTTGTACTTTGTTCGGGTCGAGATGGAGCACAAGACCCTGGATTTTGTCTGATAAATATACAGGCTGCGGGTTCTTTGTGGATTATTATGATGAATCATTCGATTGGATGGCTGCGACCATACTTGAGTCTACTTGTTGATCCTTATTTACTGGATGGCTATGTCCGTACCTTGGATCCCTATTTTTGTACACTCTATTATGGATGGTTGCACCCATACCACGTATCATGTATCAGAGATATCAGTTGTATTTGTATTCGCAGGTCTTCCGACGACAGTGTTTTCTGTTGAACGTATTCTCATAAAGCATTTCACCCCTCCCTCTCTCTCGGACTTCATGCTTTAGGGGGCATCTGTTACACAACATTTTATCACCGTCCTTTCAATCCCTCATCCCGTACATTGGAGGACTATTCCCATGACCTGTGAACAGTAAAATTTCCTGAAAACACCTTGATGGCATCCTTCTGCATAAGGACAAGAATTATCCTGAAGAACATTTCCTCTGGAAAACCCTAAAAACCCATGTTTTGGCATTGGCACGGGTAGCCAGTTCATCCCTCATGCCAATGGGGAAAATACACACTAGTGGGTGCGCCAGCTGGCACTCTGTCCCTATGTGTCACTCGCGCCAATCCTATTAAGGTATTAAAAAAAAAAAATGGCGGAAGTTTGATTCTAAAAATTTCGAAATGAATCATCAGAAAGAAGTTGGGCTGTTTGCCTCCGGATCTCCCTGATTAGGAAGTGGTTTTCCACCTTTCATGGAACCTTACTAAGATATAGGGCTCTATCTCATGATTATAGGGATCCCAACCTCCCTTCTTCCATCTATAAAAGCCTGCCTTCTCCCTTTACAAGCTAGCTGAACACTTGGAAGCTAAACTTGTGGGAAGAAAACTATAGTTGAGTGACTATTGAGAGCAGAGCCAAGGAGAACCCCGTAAGAGAGAAAGCTTTGTCCAGATTCCCGACAGGCTTTGTTGAGACACACTCCGCTGCAAGCCCCGCCGAAGGAAGATCATAGCATCAGAGCATTTGGTTGTAATCTCCCTTTTTGTCATTTATAATATAAGCGACTCTGATTTTGGTTCCATTCGTGTGTCTAATATTCTATGTATTGCAACAAATTATATCTTCTTTAACTAATATATAGTTACATGCTTTAAGTATCACGTTGTATGTCATCGTTTCTCTAGATGTGTACAGGTGTCCAGATGTGGCGAACGGAAGGATTGTGATTTGTCAAGCTAGGGACGAGGACCACCACTTCTTCCTCAACAACAGCGGCATGGGATTTGAGGTAGGCTACTTATCATGATCATTGTCTTTCTTGTAACTAGGAACCAATGTCATTGCATGATTTGACTGTTGCTAGATCCAATCTAGGGCTAGTGGGATCGCCTCTGCCCGTAGAGGAGATTTACCTCCACAAAAACATCCAACCCCCATTGTTAAAATGATTCTATGACTACTATGGGTAGTAATGGGGTAGATTCCTTTTGATCATGACCATCATAAATTTGAAAAACTACTCACTTTCGGGAATAAGAATGAGCATCCTTAAAATATTTAGGAAAATAAAAATCAGCCCTCATCACTTTATGAGTAGTAGTATATCCCACGGAGTATCGATCTACTAATCCATTTTGAATATACATTAACACCATTTTTTAACTTTGAGGCTCTAATAATCTAAGTAAGGAACCATTGTGGTGCTTTCGAAAAATCACACCATGCACAAGTTGTTAAGATAATGATTTTAGATGTATTTCCCTCTTTTGTTTAGATGATAGGTGTGAAGGAACTGTGCCATGCTCTAAGTATTGTTGTATATATGAATACCAATATGTGGTTGTACTTGCGAGAGGAACTTACTAGATATTATACATCTCTATTTCCTGTTCCCACCCAAAAGGATATTCTTCTAGTGAATCCGTCGCTTTGAATGTGAGACGATAAAGACTATAACATTTTACAATATGAACTAGTTTGAATTCAAGGTAATATTATTGTATGCATATCATCCAGCTGGCCCTCCTCTCACCCAACTCTTGTTGTACAAAATGTGTCCTAACAGTTGAATGATGCACATATATAATTTTGTGATCTTTCAGGTTGTAAGGCCTAAAGTGTTTAACTTCCTTGTATGTTATGTATGCTTGATTTTCAATGTCAGGATAATTCAGTTCCGATCCTTGTAAGCCAAAACTCATGAAATATATAGGTTTCTCATTTCCTTGATTGTCCTTCTGTGTTAACACGAACACAAGAGATGAGTCAGAAGCGAAACTATACAACAAGAAATATTTGCCAAAATCCAGATTGTATAAAATTGGAGCATCAACTATGGCTTGCTTGATTTGGGAAAAGACATCCCTGTCCTTCTTATCACATTTGTATGTAGCATATTTCTTTATCATCTCTTGTAACAATTTGACAATCTATGTGTAGTCATAGATTAACTTACGTAGGAAATTAATCTTTCCCAAGAAGGATTGCATTGCTTTCTTGTCCATGGGAAAATGTATTTTTTGCAATAGATTTGACCATTTATGGGTCAACCTTGATTCCACTCTTAGCAATGATATTTCCTAGGATATTTCCTTCTAGCACACCAAAAATAATCTTTTCATATTTAATTATATTCCATACTTGTGACATCGCTCAAAAATATTCTTTAGGTGACAAATATGATCAAAACTCTTTTTAGAAAACATTACAGCATCATCTTACTTAACACAATTGAATCCCAAAAAATGATATCTAATATAATACACTATGGAAACCCCTCAATACTTAAACATCATCTTAGTAGAAAAATCCACTCAGTCCAATCAATCCACAAAATGAGATGTCCATGGCCCATTGAAATGTAGCACCAACATTTATGAGCCCAAATGACATGCACTTGAAAGAAAAAGTTCCCCACTTTGTCCTGAAAGTGTTATTTAGTCTATCTAGTTCTAGTAATAGCACCCGATTTTATCCTAACAACCCATATAGTAGTGAGTAAATCTCTAACCCAAACACCGTCTGGAGTATTTTCTCTATATATGGCATGGGTTAATTGTCTCTTTCTGAAGCCCGATTGAGGTTGCAAAATTCAACACATAGGTGTATCTCATCTTACCTTTTTCTAATAGAAACCTAGTTGGAAACCAATGTAGAATGTTGAAGTTTGAAGATGATCAAAGCATGCAACAACTCCCTCAATTCCTTTTTAATCAGGGATTCAAGTGTCAGATGAACTTTCCTTAACTTTCGTTAGAACGATTTAACAGGAATTACATATTGGATGATACATGTATCAGATGTCTTCAAATCATTGTAAGTCCATGAAAATACATCTCGATACTATTTGAAAAGGAAAAATAAATATTGTCATTCTTAAGCAAAAAAACATGTACCAAGGTTCATATATTTCCAGTCATATTTGGTTCCTAGAATGACTTATTCATGTGATAATGTTGAGCTCAGAGTCTTTGTATTCACTAGTCCTCTGAAATGTTTTTACAGGTTATATAATTTCTCAAGAGAAGCGACGCCTTTTGGCATTAGATACCATTCAGATGCTTGGGTTTCTTTCTACAAAGCCTTCTCATGCTCATCTTGTTCAATAACCACATTTTTGAACAAATCAACATTGGCCATGAAGTGTAGTATCTGCTGGTCATCATTAAATACATGAAATTTAGTGACATTATCTAGCACATATAGCTTATAAATCATTTCTATAGAAAAACCATCTTTTAACAGTGACGTTCTAGCAGCTACATTGGCTAATGTATTCGCAGTAGCATTGTGAACTCTAGGAACATAAATAATATTAAATTCTTTAAAGAATGAAATAAGTCGTCATACCTCTTGTTGGAAGTTCTTAAAATTAGGTGAAACATAATGAATGGTATTCCGTACCTAATGGGTAACAACATTTGAATCACCAATTACCTTAAGTACCTCAACCTTGAGGTCTATGGATTTTATTTAACCCCAAAACAAGTGCTTCATATTCAATAGTGTTATGTGTGCACTCGAACTCTAAGTGACATGACAAGATACACCTTTTGTTTCGAGGGTCAACAAGCATACAACCAGATCTAGAACTATCCTGAGTCTTGGAACCATCAAAGCATGAGGTCCAAATATCAGTATTTGTTGATCTAGTTCCTATACTAGTAGTATGTACATATGTATTAAAGGTTTCATTTTCACTAGTTGGACTACAAGGAAGGAGCTCCAACTATGTATCAAATGGCATAAGTGAAGGCTATGCTTGATAACACTCGAGACAAACTTCTAGAAAACAATTTATAAATATGATATCTACAAATTCAACTAACTTATTATGTCTCTCAGGTGGGTTCCTGGTATATTTCATTTAATGTTCACTTTATACTTTAATTTGATTTTTTATTCCCTTGTAAGGAAGCCATATATGTGTCCAGTCTATTGAGAAATACCCTTGTCGTTTGCTGGATCAATCTATACGCATAAGAAAACCATATGCTTTCAGAATGTCCACAATAAAAATATTAATCTATTGGTGAACTCTATGATCTAATGAAAAAAGGATGATGAAATTATTAAGTTTTCCAAGTTACTGGACCAATGATCTGTCCAACTATATGATCTGTGCATCGGTATTTTCCCATTTAGCATTAATTTTATTGGCAACATATAAAGGCATAAAATTTGCAGATATATCGAAATCAACAAGACAATTATGGACATTATAATTAAAGATTTCAAATGTTAAGAGAAAATGGGGGCAAAGAGTGTTAGTATTTACATTAACAACAATAACTACAAACTTAGGAATTCCATGAGACTTACTGGACATAACTTGGGAAGCAAAAACTTTGTTACCCAACGAAGGTTGAGATGAACACTCTGAGATCACCAGTTCACGTCGCCTTGTTATCTTTGTGAGCTCAAATATTGAAATGTTAGCATGAGCTCTTTTCATACCTTCAATAATGTTGTAATCACTACTTTCATTCTTAACAGGTAGTGTTGAATTATCAAGCGGTGTAGCTTTGTTTGAAGCTTTTGGAGTGATAAACTTGTTCTTGTTGTTTGTGGAAGTTTTCTTAGGAGAAGGATCACTTCTAGACTTATTCTTCAAACAATGAGTAGGATTAGTAGGCTATAGAATCCTTCTCAAAAATTTCCTTTTAATATATTTCTCAAAAATTGGTCCTTTGATCCTCAAATTATATCGCTCAGTTCTTTGGTGAGGAGGACATTCACTCAGACATGGTTCATCAACACTTTTTTTATCAACGTTAAATATGATACCAAACATATAAACTGAATTCCCAACACTAGAACTTTCCTCACTCATGGTAGATTCATTTTCTTCTTTAGTATAATCATATTTATCTTATGCTAACAAAGTATCTACAAAGTTGGTCATCATGGCATTCATGTTGTGGTTCCATTGGGGGGGATTTTTTTTCTCTAAATTCCTCTCCTAATGGAAAGTATAAAATTTTTCCATGCCCAAGCTTTCAATATTAATTACAAAATTGGAAATATGAGAAGATTTAGCCTATTTAATATTTTTATTCTTCTTGAAGAATGGTAGCTTGAAAGAATTACTAGTGGTAGTTGCCTCACTTGAATTTTTGTTTAGTTAAGACAATTCATTAGTGAGCAACTTCAAAGATTTAATAAAGCTTTCCATGTCAAAAAAATCTTTCTCTTTGGCTTTAGTGGAAGAGACTTGAATTTTCTTACCAGTACCTTTGGAGTCTTTAGAATCTTCATGATCATCAATGGCTCCAATAGAACACAATCCCTTCTCAACAACAACGCTTTTGCAAATTTCAAATCCAATGTGTCTTTTGCATCTCTTTTAACAAACACAAAAACATTAGTAGGTAAGGCAACTGTGTAATAATATTTGGTGATATAGTCATGCGGTTGAACATTTGCGGGAAATTTATTCAACAAGACTGTAATATTTTTATTTAATACTTCACTTTTTCCTTTTCCCCATCTTAATATTCTGAATTTATTTGAGCAACATGGTGGGAGTTTTATCATCGAAAAATTTATCCAATAACAACTTCTTGAACTCCCTCCAATTATGGATTGATTTAGGAGGAAAATTGTCATATGGGACTGATGCTCTACCTTCTAGAGTGTATCAAAAAATTATATAAGAAACATCATCAAAATGCACCTCAAGAATTCACAAATGCATGTAGAAGTCATCAATATGGTCTTTAGCTTTTGTCTTCTTATAAATATTAAACTTTGAAAGTAGATTTTCTGGATGTTTAGGAATGCGATGAATATTTCTCGGAATAAAAAGATGCCCTTGGTCCACCCAATCTAATTGTTCATCAACCATTTCTTCTTCTTCCTCCTCTTCTCCCTCTGAATCTGAAGAGTCTTCCCCTTTACCGTTCAAATTCTCATTGTAATCATGCTCTTCTTCTTGTCTCAACTGTTCTTTTTCAAAAAAAGTAAAATCCTCCTTGTCACCTTCCAAATCCTCCTCAATAGGTGGAAGGTCCCCTTGTTGATTTTCTATTTCAATAGAATCAACTAATTCTTCAAGGGTTGCAATAGCCAAACCTTCCACCGAAGAAACCAATACACCTTGACGATTTGTTTCTTTGTTTATTGACTTATGGGGAAGAATAACATTGAGAGTAAGTAAGCCAAGAGCCCTTGCAAACTAACGAGTAATAGGCTAAATTTTCTTGATTTGATCGTAAGTGACTTCAAAATCCTATTCTAGACTTTGATGAGAGGACTCCCCTGTCTCAAGAATGTAAGTTGGAGTTAAACTCAAACCGTTACTACCTTGCAAATATTGTTGGTTATTAAGATGTGGTGAATTTTCAGCCATATAAAGGTTTCTCTCCTTCTAGCACCATAATTTTGACACTTCTAGATCCTGCCAACATATAAGGGGTCTCCTCGATATGAATTCTGAATTAGACCTCACAATATTTGGTATAAGAGTCACATCCGGAAATGTGGCCCGAATTCCTTTATACTTAAATATTTTCCTTGGATGTAGTCATGAGCATGAGAGAGAAACACACATGCACTTTCGAATGAGCAAGTAAGCATGCCTTGTGAAATGTTCAATTGTAATTTGTTTCCAGGTTCTTTCACCAGAAGATAGGAGAAAGCGAGCCTTTAGAAGAAAAGTATTAGTATTATTCCAATAAATACACACACATACATATTAAAGAATTGTTAATTTTCTAGCGAAGTATTTCACATTGACATAATGATCATTAAAGCAATTACAACAAACATTCAACAAGTTAAGCACCAAAGTCTTTGAAACAGTTCAATTCCTTTACTAAATATGAAGAACATGCATACCACAAAAATATAAGGAATATCCTTATTACATTCATGATATATGCATATAAGTGTATTGGTTCATTGAGATTCAGATATTAAGAAAAAGTTCCAAGATACATTGATACAATGAAACACCACTAGCTCCAGTAGTGGAGCATTAAGCCACTATTTTCTCTCCAAAAGAACAATCTTTCTCTCTAATTCCTAGGTGGAGAAGAGAAGGTGAAAATTAATTTTCTTGAGTAATGAGGATTCTTTTATAACTAGAGCAATGGCCTTTCATATTCCTCATGACTCTTGGACTACCCTCATGACTCATAGACTTCTAATGTGACCTTTTGACTTCCATGAGAATTTTGGACTTCCCTAATGGATATTTTGTCCATATATGACTCTTGGACTTCCACATATTTACATTTACAATATTTTTCAAAATTACATCATCATGTGATGACAACATGAAAAGCTATATACATAGATGGCTTGGACTCATAGTGACTTGAAACATGAGTTATTTGAGAGGTGACGACATTGCCATTATGTATTCAATACTCATAAAATATATTTCATTGTTTTTTCCTTCTACCCTCTAAAGTGTCTTAGGAAATCATGGAGTCTCCATGAGTCACTTTGATCAACTGGATCTATCATTATTTCAATTGTGAAGACAAGGTTTTGTTGTGCCCTTTTGTCTTCAAGATGATTTCGTGGCAAAACTTTATTTACATATCTCCTCAGAGATATTTTCCATGCTTTATTGAACACCTGCAAGTATAAATCACTAATGAAAAGAAAAAATTAGCTCAAAATATCCTACTCTATCATGCTTCAAATAAATTTTCTTACTGTGGATCAACAATGCACAAGGGAGAGGGGGAGAGGCCTTTTGGGTGCATAACACACTTGCATAGATAGAGGAGGGCTTCATTTCTCACCGAGACTGCACCACACACATTTTTGGAGGATAAGGAGGCAAGGTGAGCATAGATCAAACCTTCAAGAGGCAAGGGAGTAGGACTTCTCACTAAAACTCACCTGAAACTGCGCCATGCGCTTGGGAGGAAGGCCAGGGCCACAAGGAGGGCACATGTCATACTTGCAAGGCACAGAGAAAGGCATCACTACCCACTAAAAATGCGTAGTGCACTCAATTGGGAGACAAAGGCTTGACTAGCACAAGATGGAGAGACAGGAAACCAGAAGGAGGGTTTATTGACTAGAAGTACATTGTGCACTTGTGAGGGAGAGAGTGACTATTTGGGCACAGGGCATAGTTATAACTAACAAGGATGGTTTCCACCATGCCTTATAAGTGCGTAGTGCACTCTTCCTAGCCTAGAGGGAAAGCTTGCAAAGTCAAAAAATGGTTAAGTCCATAATGGTGAAACATGTGAAAACAAACTGAGTTAGAGGTATCTTTGAGCATAACACATCTCAACTAATCATGAAACAAAATATGCACAGTTGCGACCAATACTTGTCATTTTGTGACTAGGAAGGGTACTATGACTCCAAAGTGTGAAATTTATTCTCCAGGTGATCTGAAGACACTTAGGAAGGGACATTAACCCTTGAAACATGTGTAAAAACATAAAATGACACTTGACCAAAAGCGACACTTCCCATGACAAAATGTAGGCTCCAAAATTTGAATAGAGAAAAATTTTGGAGGGTGTTGTAGTAGTGACAACATTTCTTAGGAGAGAATCACAATTATGTAATAATAAATTACATAAACATAAATCCTCCTCATGAAGATGATCCATCCATTAACACTTGAGATATTCGTATGCAAATAACTTTCCAATACTACTCTACTATGTGCCATGCAACATCATTTGAAATGTTACATTTCTGCAATTAATTATACTATATTCCTTGTATAGAACCTCGGTTCTGCAATAGCTTCACTACATTTTCCATAAAGTACTCTTTTGAACCTAGTACATTATTTAATATCGTGAATCTCTAACCACTCTCTCACTAGCTAGAGAGACAAAAGCATCCTCATAGTTGTACCATGGATCCTTAAGCATTAGATATGATATATGCCTTGTTCCTGAAAATGAAGATCATAGATATGGAGCCAATTTTAAAGACAGGGGAATTCATATACTCCACAATGTATTTTTTCATAAGGGAAATTCTTCATGCAAATTTTTTCGATGGATTTTATTGCCATGTCGTTCATTATTTGGTTCATTTTATAGGTATCCAAGCCTTAAAAATATGGGATTTTTTCTTTATCACAAGTTATCTAAAATACTTTTTACCAAACAATGATTATAATAAAGACAATCTAATATACAAAGTGATGCTACTCTATGCCACAATTCAACCATACATCTCACGTCTCCACCTGTCGTATTTTTCAAGAAGTACATTTCCTTTATAATGCTCAAACCTCTTGGAAAAGGTTCTTTCCTTTTAAATTTATGGTTGCTAAAGGGATTTCATCACATTTAATGCTTCCCCATTCATATTGATGTTTAAAACCAACAAATATTTTATAAGCCCTTTCGAGAATGGTTTTTAGCATTCCTGCAAGTTGGAAAACATCCATAACATAATTTATTGGGCATGTATTCTTGCCTAGCAATAAATTTTCCTTTGTTAGCATGTATCCTTGCCTAGCAATAATAAATGGTCCTTTGTTCCCATGCGACTAGTTACATAGCCAATTAGTGATGATATGAATATCTATCCTAGTTGTGCCCACCTTAACTACCAAACAAACATAATTATGTTGGACCTTTAAGAAACATTAATCGAGCATTTTTAAGCTTCCATATATCCACATTATTCAAAATTCTAACCCTTATCCTGATTGCAGATTCACTAAAAATCTTGATATGGCTCCTCGGGCCCACTATATTTGTCCCATTTATATACACGAACGTTAGCATTATTACGACAATTATTTATTGCCCACTTTTTTTACAGCCAAAAAACTATCTCTATTCCATTTAATATTTTTCCTTTGTCCTTGTCTCGTTTAGTACAGAGCTTGCGGTGTGGAATTAGCCAACTACAATGGCTCCGTGGGTCCAGTGCATAGATACGAATGTTGAAACAAGCTAGGGGAGAGGCTTCCATTGTTGTGCAAGGACCAATAGTAGTTATAGTACTGGTCCCACACATACATCAAAAAAACATCATAAACTCACTAAAATATGCACATAAATATTTTATATTAAGTTATATAAGTTATATAAATATGTCCAAAATGGGCCCAAATTTTGATTGGACCAAAAAATGTCAAACACCAAGCCTTAACATCACAAGTTGACAAAACCTATTGTTTCAAGTACCTCCAGTTCTGAATTACCAACTAAGTCAAAATTCACTACAAAACATTACAATTCTTTCCATCCAAAAGTAAAACTATCCCATCAAAGAGTCACCCACTGATTTTGCATTGGGGAAACACATCCCATTGCTGGGTAACACCTGCACAATGTATGTCAACCATATGTAGATGTGTGTTTAACCATTCAGCCTACTGAAGAAATTAAATGACACCATTCAATTCAGGAAGTATTTCACCCAACATTTCAATTCAAGAATTAAACACAGCAACCATTTCAATTTAGGAAAGCACAAGGATCAACCATGAAATCTTATCATCCACTGGATCATGTACAAATCAATCTAAAACACATATTTTAATTTGGGAGATGGAAATCCATGCCAGTATTCCCTACCAATTAAATTCTAGATCATAAAACTATAAAAAATCAACCCTTACTATTTTTCATTTGAAGCATTCATTCTACTCATCAGATGATGCAAACATACAATCAGAGTGTTCACATACAATCAAACTTTTCAAACAATGTTCCATTCATTTTGCAGACATACAATCATTTTCAGACAATGTTCCATTCATTTTGCAGACATATAATCAAAGTGTTCAGACAATGTTATGTTCATTATATTCATCAACTGCTGGAGACATACAGACAGAGTGTGTGCACAATGCTACATTCATTATCTTCATTGGTTGCTGGAGGCATACATGTTTTTGTTGAATAATTTTATTATTTTGATTACTTTATCATTATTTTAGTTGAGAAACCATGTTAATCTTATAAGTTATAGATCGTATAGCTACTAGTATCTGCTTATTGTAGCTTAGTTCAGTAACTTTCTAGCTTCTATCCTCACAGCGTAGACAAATCAATCAATGAAATCCCACAACCATACAAGACAAAGCTAGAAACAGTGTAAAAAGTTGAAGTGTTGACAATGAATGAAGAGACCATAATTCCACAGATAGATAGATATATGAACACAAACTTATCATAATTCCATAGATAGATAGATATATGGACACAAACTACGCTCGTCCAGAAATTAGGAAGCTCCTCAATTTAAAAAGAAGTTGCTCAATTTTAAAACTTTCTTTATGTAATTGTCTTTGTTTTAGCTTCTATTTCTAAGACCTATATTTGTTAGGAAGTTCTATTTAAGGTCTGAATAGAAGGATCACGAATATAACAGAGCTCATGCAAACATTTTTAGAATTCAATTTACAACACAATAAGTCAACTTCTATTTTCTATTTTAGAAGAGTAAATCAAGGCTTCAACAGAAGAGTAAATCAAGACTTCAACATATTTAAACATACACTAAGAGGCTAAGATCATGAAGAGCCTAAGAAGCATTGTTTAGAGTTCCTTAGAAGCGTTGTTTAGAAGTTATTTTAGAGGAACCTAGTTGTGCTAGTGTCTAGTTGTCCTCTGCCACCAGTACAAAGTCTTCAATATGAACTTAACCACAAACTATGAATGTCCTGTCTAGTTAGATTTTATTTCCAAGTCAATACTTCTACACCAGTACAAAGGCTTCAATATGAAATTAACCAGAAACTATGAATGTCCTGTCTAGTTAGATTTTCTTGTTAAGTAAATACCTCTACAACAGTACAAAGGCTTCAATATGAACTTAACAAGAAACTATGAATGCCCTATCTAGTTATTTTTTCTTGCCAATTCAATACCTATGTGGAAGTGACTGTAAAATTAAGCCTTAGAGAAATTTTGTGTAAAGATTTGAAGAAAAAATTCAACCCTTGCCCCCAATAGATGGAATTTAACAAAGTCACCAAACTTGTCTTAATGAAGCCAAAAAGTATGTGTTCAATTCCATAGGCCAATTCCATTTCAAAGATGATGAACTTTCTTTATAGCAACTCCAAAGCTCATGTAATCTCTGTTGAATGTATCTATGCCAAGTTTTTTTTTACTGTAGTTACTTTAGCTCTAGCTTTCCCCTAAGTCAATGTGTTTAGCGAACAAAATCATTGAAGTTTGAAGTAAGGCTCGGAACAAGACTAGTAAGCAGTGCCTTACAATATTCCATTGTTCCCACAACCACACACATGACTAAATATCTCGTTAAAACTCTCTAAAACTACTATTCCAACAAGTATAAAATAGGGGTTGAACTACCATGAATAAAACAGAGCTCATGCAAACACCCTTAGAATTACATTTACAACACAAGGAGTCAACTCCTAATTTCTGAAATTTCTGTTTTAGAAGAGTAAATCAAGGCTTAAACATATTTAAACCTCACACTTGTTAAATTCCAGTCACAAATTAGATGAGGGTTACACTTGTCTCTTACACAATTTGAAGTTCATCTTTCCCACTGAAAATAGAACTAGTCCGTGTAAGGTTCTGGGGAAATATTTGCCCTATGTTTTTGTTAGTCCACTAGGGTTTTCAAGAAAGTTTATTTCTGTTCAAAATGAAAAATGCACAAGTTGCCTACAAAAATGTAAGAGTTCACAACAAAAAATATAAGATGGCATGTTGCTTACAACCATGTTAACTTATAACCATGTGGCTTACAACCATGTTTCTTATAGCCATGTTAACAATAGAGGATGCCATGCTAACTTACAGCCATGTTAACTTACAACCATGTTTCTTACAACTATGTTAACTTACAACCATGTTAACTTACATCCATGTTAACTTACAACCATGTTGCTTACAGCCATGTTTCTTACAACCATGTTATCTTAGAAGATGCCATGTTGCTTAAATCCATGTTAACTTCAAAATACAAAATGCACAAGTTGCCTACACCAATGCAAGAGTTCACAACAAACAATAGAAGATGCCATCTTGCTTACAGCCATTTTGTTAACAGTCAATAGGTATCACGTATCTTTCTCATGCTGATATTAGAATTCATACATAACTGAAAAACAATATAGTGAAAATCATTCAATAATTCAAAGTAAAAATGTAATCCAAATTTAATTTTTTAGGTAAACTAGGTCCGTTCCACTTCAATGTCAATTAATTCACAAAATTTTTCATTGATATGAATGGATTACTAGGTTTGGTTTTATCATTAAGATAAAATCCTTGTTGATATCACAATATACACTCAAATGCAACCTGACCTCTTTTGATTAAAATACCAAGTCTCCTACACAAATGCAATAGTTCACAACAAACAACAAAAGATTCCATGTTGTTAAAAGTCAATAGGTATTAATTATCTTTCTCATTCTAATATTGTTATTCATACATAAATATAGTTTACTCTATACATTTTTGTTGTAATACTTATAAAATTTCTTACTCATGTTGTACTTGAATATAATATTAAATCAGAATTTCATGGTAAAAATACAGGTTGTTGGAGCCATTCCAAGAGTTTCTATTGCAGATCGGATAAGGAATAGGAGGCGAGGCACGAGGGGGGCCCAGCTGCGGAGTAGTTCATCAGATGAGGATGCAATGCTCCCAATGCTCCCAGAAATTTTGTTGAAAATGACTTTGTGGTAGCATATCATCCTAGCCCACCATCATCCACAGAGCCCCCTTCAACCACAGTCCAAGGTGAAAGTTCAACAAAGAAAATCAGTCCCATCAGAGGCTGGAAAAAGCAATGCATGCTCGTTGCAATTGATGACATCAATTTTAAGGGATATTCAATCCGTGCATTCACAAAAAAACATGGTATTTCTGCCCCCATCATACATTATTGGATAAATGGGTTGACTAATACAAAGCGTAGAGGGCCTGCTACAGTTATGATTGAAGAGGAGGAGGATGAGGTGGTCAAGTGGTGTAAGGAGATGGTGCAATTGGGACATAGGTTAGAGCTTATACAACTTAAATCCATTGTAGCTCAAATATTTCAAGGGAGGAAAAACCCCTTTAAAGATGGTTTTCCTGGTAAATCATGGTGGAGTGGGTTTAAAAAGAGGCATACAGACCTTGTGTTACGTACAACGGAGGGCCTTGACAGAGACAGGGCTTTAAATCTATGCCCTGCAATAGTTTCCAAGTTCTATAACACTCTTTTTATTGCATATGAGAAACACTCATATGCCCTAGACCATATATGGAACTATGATGAAACAGGCTTACAGGCAGGAAGGAATTGTGGTATGAGGTTAATTTCCAAGAGCAGGAGTATAAATGTGCCTACGATATTTCCTAAGAGCAAGGAGTGGATCACAATTATTATCTGTGTCAATGTAATTGGTTCATCAATACTAGGAATTTATCTACTTAAAGGTAAAAATCAACTAAAAAATTATATACAGAATTTTGAATGAGGTGCATGCATGGCTACACATCCACATGCATGGATGACAAAGGAACTATTCCTGAATTGGCTTTGCCACTTTTCTGCTTCTATATACTCTTGATTGGGCATTGGCCTGTTAACATTTCCAGCTCATACCACTCACAGATTGTAGCCCTTGATGTGAGTGTGTTTGGGCCTTTCAAGAACTATTTCAGGGTCGAGCGAGCTTCATGTATGGCAAAGAATCCAAGGGTGGAAGTAAAGAGGTTTAAGCTAGCTGATATTGCAAGTAAATCATTTAAAATGGCTCTCACACCTTCTAATATCAAGGCTATATTTAGGAGGATTGGTATATGGCCACTTAATTTTTATGCTCTTATGCATGAGATTGGTTGTAGCCAAGCATTTTAAGTGGAAGGTTAAGAAGCAGAGAACTTACAAGACCATGTTGGTGCCCAAGAAGATGTAGCTCCTGCTGAAGGTATAATGTCCCTTTCTAAAGGATTGTTTTATGGTGCTGTCACACAGATCATTCATGAACCAACTAACAATATCAATGAGGTTGTCACACCCACTGAACCACTTGCGAATTATTCATGTGATATTCCATGTGATGTAGTTGATCAAGGGAATGAAAATGCAACAGAATTACGCAATGATAAATTGACCATGCCAAAACAAATAAGCACAAAATCATGGTTGGCAGAGGTCATGATTAATATCACTGGAAATAATGTATCTACCACCAATGAGGAAAGCATGGACATGCCTTTACAACCCTTAGGGTTGAACACCAAAATTGTTCATTATTTTGTGGAAAATGGATCACTAGAAGAGGAGCCTATTCAGGATGGATTACCTGAAGAAGACAGCAATGGGGTCCAATCAATTGTCCTAGAGGATGAAATCCAAGTGTCAGGTTCAGAGGAGAATGGGGAAACAAAAAAACATAGATTACTTGGTGCATTCCTAAAGATACTAGTAAAGAGAGTGAAGGCTTCATCAAGGAACTCAACATCAGATTATCTTTGTTTAGGGAGGAGTTCGCAATTGCTCACATCTGAAGATTATATGAATTTAATGTTCGATTCTGAACGTAAAAAGAATGAAATTTAGGAAGCTAAAAAGAGAAAGAATGAGTTAGTCAATGAAAAGAGGGTTTCAAGGATTGCAATAGCAGAAGCTCGAGCAAAGGAAAGGTTGGAAAGTAAAAAAGCAAGGGAAGATAAGGAACATCAAAATCAATTGGCAAGGCAAGAGAGAGAGGCAAGAAAGGTTCAGCAAGATTTCGAAAAAGGAAGAGGGGTGAAAAGTAGGGAAGACCATGGTTCAAGCTAGTTTGAGGAAAATAGGTTGATGTCTAACATGCTAGACCACACTTCAGAGCAGACACCATCATACCAAGACCTGATTAACATCTAAGTCCCCCGCTATCATGCAGGGGTTTGGTCCACCTCTTATACCCCTACCAGTGCAGGTTTGAATCCTAACTATGTTTATATGACACCTACAGTCAGTGTTGGGGTTAGTAACACAAGTGGAAACTTGGGCTACTCAATCTCACCATGGATACAAGGAGGAAATTGGATTCAAGCATATGGAAACATTCAGGCACATCCTAATCATCCAATCTTGGGAAATCCACCATACTTGGGTCAGGCAGTCAACTCAACATTTTTGGGCAATGCGGGAAATGGAAACCATCAAGCATGGGGGTGGCATGACTTAATTTTTGTAACCACAATGCACTGTGATTTTGGTAAGGATGAAATAGGTTTTCTAAGGATAACATCCTTTTGGGTTGCCTTGTGAAATTAGTATGTATCAAACAGTTTCTAATTGCTAAAAGTTTGTTAATCTGTTGAAGTTATAATTTCTTATTTAAAAGGACACAACACTTGCCATAGCCTATATCATAATTTTTAATTTTTAATTAGTATGTATCAAACAATTTCTAATTGCTACAAAAATATATCTTGTATTCCTTGGGAGTTAAAAAATTGATAGTGTAACTCATTTCTAACTTGCTCACTTGCAAAGGCATAATCCCAATCATCAATGACACCATTAAAACAAAATAAGCTTAGATTATTACTTGCCTTCTCTAATCTAAGACATTGAAATTGTGAAAAGGGTTCCCAATTGACAAATGAACACAAAAACATCTTATTCTATGTACATGCTCCCCATACCAACAACTTCAAACCCCAAGTCGATATAAGACATTAAAAAAAACTAGTTTCACTACATATACAAAGCATTATGGCCCATTGCACAACTCTAAATAAAAATTTGAGAGAATAAAATAAGCACATATTGTTGGAAAACGAGGATTTAAAGTAGTCATCTGATAGACTTGGTATGCTCAATGAACAGAAAGTTTGCAATGAAACAATAGAAGTATGAGACAGCTGAAAGGTTGCAATAAAATAACAAATGAAACAACAGAAGTATGAGACTTTTGAAAGGTTGTAATGAAACAACAGAAGTATGAGACTGCTGAAGATAATTTATTAAATTTGTGCACCTTAAATTTTTAAACAACTTCAAACCCCAAGCTGATATAAGACATTGAAAAAAACTAGTTTCACTGCATCTACAAAGCACTATGGCCCATTTTACAACTCTAAATAAAAATTTGAAAGAATTAAATAAGCACATATTGTTGGAAAACGGGGATTTAAAGTAGTCATCCGATAGACTTGGTATGCTCAATGAATAGAAAGGTTGCAATGACACAAAAAATGAAACAACAAAAGTATGAGACTGCTAAAAGGTTGCAATGAAACAACAAAAGTATGAGACTGTTGAAAGGTTGCAATGAAACAACATAAGTATGAGACTATTGAAGATAATTTATTAAATTTGTGCACCTTAAATTTTTAAATTTTGCAATATTGTTGGTGTCAAATCCATTCTATCTATTTTCCTATTGACTTCTAACAGCTTCTATACATACTAGAGCTATTACCAAAGTAAGTTCATACAGCTAAAAGACTATAGTAGTCATATTTATGAGAAATAAAGCTAATGAAAACTAAGATTTAACTACAACAGTAAAAACTATTCATGATGACCATATTTGAATACAGATAAATGAATGAACTAAAACTATCTTATATGTATAGATGTTAACACCATACACAACAAGAACTCCAAGTTTCAGTACTAATCTTCATCACTAATTAAAATGAAACTTCATTCGTTCAGGTCATACAACTAAAATACTATACTCCACAACTACTATACAAACTATAGATATTACCTAAGGTAGTTAATACAACTAAAAAACTATAGCAGTCATATTTATAAGAAATAAAGCTAATGAAAACTAAGAGTTTAACTACAACAATAAAAACTATTCATGGTGACTGGATCTAAATACAGATAAATGAATGAACTACAACTATCTTATATGTATATATGTTAACACCATACACAACAAGCACTCCAAGTTTCAGTACCAATCTTCAACACTAATGAAAATGCAACTTCATTCGCTCAGGTCATACAGCTAAAATACTATACTCTACAACTACTATACAGACTAGAGTTATTACCTAAGGCAGTTCTTTCTTTGCCCTGCCAGTATGAGGATTATATGTGATGCACGGGACTCTAATGTGCAGTATAAAATATTTATTTATAGAAAATTTCGATCTTCTTTAATTTTTTTTACTATTTAAAATGTCAATTTTATTTTTATTTAAAATATCAAATTAATTGAAAACATGTACATAATATAAAACATTATTAACATACTTCAGCTCTGTGGTGGTTATACCTCGGCTCTATGGTGGTTAAAAATATTTCAACATCAAAATATCACATTTTAACCAATTGTTTCACAAATTTTACAAAAAACGAACCAGTCAATTAACATAAAACCCTAAACCGTAAATGTTAAAAAAAAATCAACATCAAAATATCACAATTTAACCAATATTTTCACAGATTTTTCACAAAAAGAACCAATTAATTTACACAAAACCCTAAACCCTAAATGTTAAAAAAAATTCAACATCAAAATATCACAATTTAGCCAATTGTTTTGCATATTTTACACAAAACCTTAAACCCTAAATGTTAAAAATATTTCAACATCAAAATATCACAATTTAACCAATTGTTTCGCATATTTTACACAAAAAGAACCACTCAATTTACACAAAACCTTAAACCCTAAATGTTAAAAATATTTCAATATCAAATATCACAATTTAACCAATTGTTTCGTAGATTTTACACAAAAATAACCAGTCAATTTACACAAAACCATAAACCCTAAATGTTAAAAATATTTCAACATCAAAATATAACAATTTAACCAATTGTTTCACAGATTATACATAAAAAGAACCAACCAATTTATACAAAACCCTAAACCCTAAATGTTAAAAATATTTCAACATCAACATATCACAATTTAACCAATTGTTTCGCAGTTTTTACACAAAAATAACCATTCAATTTACACAAAACCCTAAACCCTAAATGTTAAAAATATTTCAACATCAAAATATCACAATTTAACTAATTGTTTCGCAGATTTTACACAAAATAACCAGTCAATTTACATAAAACCCTAAACCATAAATGTGTTAAAAAACCAGTCATGCTTCTATTACTCCCATAGAGGTGGAACTATATGATTCCTTTTAATTTACACAAAAACCCTACCCTAAATGTGTTAACAACCCAATCAATTTACAAAACCCAAGTGTTTAAAAACACGAGAAATAAGCTCAACATAGAAACGTATCCTTCAAGTGAAATGAGTTAAAAAAAAAGTGAATTTACACAAAACCCAAGTGTTTAAAAACACAGTAAATAAGTTCAACAGAGAAACATATCCTTCAAGTTAAATGTGTTAAAAATAACATGCATATGATTGGTAGGACAGAGTCCTACCTTACGGCTACTCTCCTCACCTTCCTCCTTGCCAACTGCGTTGACCTAAAAAAAATGCAAAAAACTATCAAAAGACAACAATTCACAGAGGAGGCAGCACAAACATTAAAAAAATGAAAACCCACACTGAAAAACGCAGCACACTGAACTGAAAACACAATTCCAAGCACGAAAAGAACCATTTTTGTCCACCAAGTTCACTAAGGTATAACTACCACAGAGTCAAACACAAATAAAATGATGCAGAGCTAAACCCACCATATCTGCCACAGAGTTGAACGCAGGTATAACAACGCAGAGCCGAACCCACCATATCCGCCACCGAGCCGAGGTATAACCACCACAGAGCCAAGGTATAGCCACCACATATCTGAGGTATAACCACCACAGAGCCAAGGTATAGCCACCACATATCTGAGGTATAACCACCACAGAGCCAAGGTATAGCCATCACATATCTGAGGTATAACCACCACAAAGCCGAGGTATAACCACCACAGGGCCGAAGTATAACCACCAAAGAGCTGAGGTATCGAGGTATAACCACCACAGAGCCAAATTATAACCACCGCGGAGCCGAGGTATAACCACCATAGAGCCAAGGTATAACCACCCTAGAGTCGAGGTATAACCACCATAGAGTCGAGGTATAACCACCAACTTCAAAACCCGCACTCGAACTAGGACCACAAGCGCTCGAACCAGGACCACAAATGCTCCATAACCGAAGACTAAGCATGCGAAGGGAGGAGCTGGATGCATCGAGCATCAGAGCAGCAGAGTGCAACAACCAAATAGGAAAACACACACAAACTAGCCCCAAAGTGAAAAATGAACCTTCTTCGACAAGCCTCCAGTAAAATGTGGGAAGCCACCGGTTGGAGTGGTTGTAAACTGGTAGAAAGGGTTTTACGTACACCAGAGATGTCCCCACGGCATATGACTAGCTATCGTACAAGGTGTGTGGCAGTCCAGGTGGTATGAGGGCCTAATAGTGCCGACGTGTCCAACAACTGACCCCTCTCCCCTCTTTCCAGAGTTTTGTGTCAATATTTAATTTTTAAATAATTAATAATTTTTTTATATGAGATTTATTTTATTTTTGTTTGATTTAATTTCTCAATAATTATTAATGTTTTTATTAGATTTATTTTATTTCTATTTTATTAAATTGTGAATGTTTTTTTACAATTAAGATATAATTTAATATGGTGATTTTAATAATTAGTAATGTATTTGTATGAAATTTTTTAAGATATAATCGAGTGTTAAAACAAAATTATATATTTGTCAATTTGAAATAAGGATTGAAATGAATTCAAATATTTTATAACAACCTCAAAAAAGGAAGAGGAAGATATGTAAAGGGTTAATGTTTTCCTATGAAATTTTTAGTAAATACTTTTACATTTAATTTTATTGTGATTTATAAATTTGTATAGATAGTAATTTTAATATGTGGAGTGATTTATGATGAGGATAATTTGGTTATTAATAAATGTGTATAACTTTTCAAAAAAAAATAATGTTTCATAATTATGAAATCATATGACTTCATGAATATGAGTAACTTATGTCAATATATAAGTTTCTTATTAAATTTTAGATATGATGAAGTTATATAATTAAGAAAGAGAGGATAAAGGAATTTGAAACTTTATTTAGCCCTACGAGGGCAAGAGAATATAGATATGACCAATAAATAGTTATAATGTGTGGGCAAAGACATTTGAGTAGTTAATTTATGTAATATTTGTCTTTTATATTTGTCCTCATACTAAGATCTTTTGATAAGGTCAATGAAAGTAAGAACTTAGTGATCATGGCATAATTTGTAAATGAAATTCCATGAATGATGAACTCAAATATAAAATGGATTCAAGATTATTGTTGAGCATAACTCCTAATTAACAGTTATTGGATTATCTTGCTTTGAGGACATTGCATATTAAATATGGGAAGAATGGCGATAAAATCATAACTATGAACATTAAGAAAATACCATCAGATAAGAAGTAACATACAATCACATAATATGCTAAATTGATCAACGAGATGTGTGGAAGTAAAGAAGACATTAACCATTTGGGCAAGATGTGGAGATGATTAGTAAATTGTCATGTTTATTCCATTGGAACAATTCATCACAACACATCTAATCAAATATTGAAATCTTTATTTTAAATTTAATTCCTTTTAGATCTCATATTATATATTTATTGTGTGTATGCTTACAAGTAAATTAGCTAAATTTTGAGCAATATAGAATGAAAATAAATACACACAACATTCAAAATAGACACAAAATTCTCCCTGGGAAACCCTTATGGGAGAAAACCAAGCTAGAAGGTGAGGTTGTTTTTCTCTCTATTCTCTCTAAATATGGAAAAACATATACATACAAAGAAAGAGGTGCAATCTATCGAGTTACCTAAGACCTATGACTTATGAAGTTGGTACAAAATCTTAACCCCTTTTTTTTATCTCTAACTTCCCACTTTCAGTTGCTTAGCTCAAGTATGAAAAAAAAATATAGTGGCATATAATGGAACCCCTACTTCTCCTAGTGGCTTAGTATTTAACATAACCCAATAGCTAACTATAGGTAAGGTTCGACTCCATCAACCCTCAACTAGAGTTAAAATTTAGGGCCTTCAAGGGCCTTTTTGATAGTCCACACATGGCTAGCACCATATGCATGGGTAATGAGGGATGATGTGACATCCAATTGTACCATAGTGGTTGGTATAATAGATACACTTGAAGGAGGGATATATTTTTCATATGAACTTTGACTACCAGAGAGTCTCACACAAGTAAGAGTTTTTTGACCTGAAACAAATTAAGTTTAATGCCTCAAAATGGATCGATAAGGTTCGAGACCCCAATTTTCCAAACTAGGATACATTAATAAAAATGAACTTGCAAGTTGATTGTTATGAAACTAGCTCCAAACATAGAATAAAATAAATATCAACGCCTTAGAAAACAACCACTTCAAGGGGGCAAACTCCTTTACATTACATAAATGAACAACGAGACAAAGTAGGAAGCTCCAATTTGTATGCCATAGTACCAATATTTTGCAACACCTTGTAAAGACAATAGTAATTTGGCGATAATTTATTATCCATCTTAGCTTGCTTGAGGGACATTTTTTTGTATGGTTGTAGCCGTAAAAATACCCAGTCTCCTACATCAAAACTTCTCTCACTGTGATGTTGATCTGCCTGTTTTTTCATTCGATTTTGTGCCAAATTTAGGTTATCCTTTAAGAGTCGGAGAACTTGTTGTTGATGCTCGATGTGATATTCCACTGCTTTAGCCTTATAATTTTCTCTTAAATATGATGTGATGGATGGTGGATGATGTCCATAAAGTGCCACAAATGGGGCCATTTTTGCTGCAGTATGGAACAAAGTGTTATACCACCATTCAGCCAGAGGTAACCATTTGACCCATTGTGTTTGTTTATCAAATACAAAACAACGAAGATATCATTCCAAACATTTGTTCACTATCTCATTTTTCCCTTCAGATTGAGGATGATAAGATGATCTATGAGCTAGTTGAGTACCCAAACAAGAAAATAATTTCGTCCAAAAATTTCCAATAAAAATGGGATCTCTGTCACTTACAATAATCTATGGTTTTCCATGTAACTTTTGAATTATTTCCATAAATGCAATAGCAACTATACTTGCTTTAAATGGATGAGATAATTCACAAAAGTGTGCATACTTGGTAAGTCTATCAACTACCACCATGATGAAATTCTTTCCTTCGGACTTAGGTAAACATGTGATAAAATCCATCGAAACCTCCTCCCAACATTGACTTGGAATGGATAAATGTTGTAGAAGACCTGGGTTCTTAATTGTATCAACTTTATTTGGCTGGAAAACCAAACATTTCGCCACAAAATTTTGAATATCAGATCTAAGGCCATCCCAAAAAAATTCTTTCTTCAACCTGTGGTAAGTTTTTAAAAATCCTGAGTGTCCTCCTAAGGGAGAGGTGTGCAATTCCAAAACAATATTTTGTTTTAGTTGGGAATTCTTACAAAGATATAAGCGATCTTTGTACCATAAGGAATCGTTTTTCCAACTAAATGTATTATATGTACTGTTAGTATGAATTCTTCGTCGAAGTGTACGAAAAATAACCACTTTAGCTACGCATAACTAATAGCCCTAACAACAATAGAGGCTGCCAAACATCTTCAGATCTGCGATTAGTAGTTAAAATGCTGCAACAAACAGATCTATAAATGGAAAGACATTAAGCAGTAAAGTAAAGGGTTTGCTCCATGCATCCAACAGACAAGACAAGAACACGATTTTTGAATGAATTTTTATATTACAGGGCACCTGGGAGGAAACAAGAAGGTGTATCCGGATCTCCTCAATGGGATGGGTTCTTTGTAGTCCTCAGCACTTCAGATCTAAGCTTTCTCTCTCTTGTAGATGTAGAAAACCCAATGTAGAAGATAGAGCTCAATGGGAGCAAATGATAGAGATGAGACCAAGTGTATAGATCTAGAGTGATCTAATAGGCAACATAAGGTGAAGAATGATGGGGAAAAACCTCCTATTTATAACGAAATATTGGGTCATTCTAGATCTTGGTGCATGATTAAAATAATGTTAACCAAATCTAGATCCACCTTTATGGAATATTTTATTATATTTGTTGGAGGGAAAGGGTGTTTGACTTGGGTCAAATCCCTTGATTAGTGAAAAATAAATAAACGAATGATTTATTTATCTTTTAAGGAAGTGGTTGGGAGATAATCAAATAAATAATGATTTATTTGATTAATGGTGGGTGATTTGGTCATATTTAACAAGGAATATTATCTAAATAAGATTTAAATAATTATTCCTAGAAAATAATAAGATAACTAAGGGTTTATCTAATTAATTTCTTTGTTTTTGGGTTAAACATGACTGGGAATAATAATTAAATTATGGTTTAATTAATTATTCCATGAGGAAAATCAAACAAATATAGGTTTGTTTAATATTTCCTTTTGGGGTTTCCTATTTTAACATAGTGAAAGCAGTTTTACTTAGGGTAAAACCGGTCTTACATGGTGTACTTGGGTCCATCTAATGATAAAAGGTTAGATGACCAAAAAATGGTGTAACAGATTGCCCCCCAGCGTGCGAGTGTCAGGAGCAAATCGTATGACCGAAGTACGTTGTAAGAATACAATCACTAGACAACAAAAAGGGATGTCAGAGAGAGAAATGTGAGGTAGATAGTGTGCTGAAGGACTAGACCCCGAGGAGACGAGACTCGCAGGTGCAACAAGTCTCTTTTTATGAGAGGGTACCTGTGCTGAAGGCGGCGGGGGAGGCATACCTATGCCCGCCGAGACAAAGTACAAAAGAATAGTGTGTCCAGTAAACAAGGGACCGAACCATAGAGTATAGCTGGCATAATCAAGAGCCAGATAAGAATGCAATGAAGAGTCTCACATACATGTTGTGCCTGGGATAATAGCCAGGACTAGTACAATAATATCTGAGTACATGAGATAAATACAACCCAAATGCCCCCTGTAAATGGGGAAGGGCTCACAAAAGCTGACTGATACATGCAAATCAAAGAGGTGCTGCAAGTGGCTAAGGCCAACATCATCAAAATCTGGAGCGGCATCGAAGGCTGCAAAGAAGAGGTCATCCGAGCATGTGGGGGGCTACCTGCAGGGCCACCCCCTCATGAGGGTTGAGAAATCTCACACACACCCGGGAATCATCAAGAGCTGCTGCTGGATCACTGAACCATCGAGTATACGGATCTCGATCATGCTGAAAGGAGCTGGAGAAACAATCAAGTCAAAGGGGAAGAAGAGATCCCTTTGCCTGATCCGAGGCACCGAACGATAGTGGAAGCTGGAACCAAGGTACACCGCCCTCTAGACCTGGCTTCTGAAATGAATGAGCTGATGTCGACAGAAGGAGGTCCGCCATAGGTGAGGTAATGAGAGACCTTCAATGAAGGCACGAGAGAAAATAGTAGAGCGACGGACAGACTGACACTAATGATGATGGCGGAATGGACAGGATGGGGTGGTGAATGGACGACTTCCCTTGTTAGAGCATAAAGGGCATGAATGACATGGCAGCGACTGACACGATATCAGAAGGGATAGGGGACAGTGGGGCTGAAGGTCATAGTGTGCGACGCAAGAGAGGGACCAAGCAATGAATGATGGAGAGCAGAAATGGTGTACAAAGGGATATGGTATAGACTCCATGGAGGCAAGGATGACTCAACTTGGATGCTCTAAACAAGGGTGACACGATAGTGCTGCCACACAGTAAAGGCCCCAATGGGAGACCATGGAAACATGAGTACAAGGTGGGCACTCATGACGAAAATCGTCACGAACATGGACAAGTAAGGGGGCATTATGGTGCCCCAAGTACAAGTGTCGTAAGTGATGAAATTCAATTTTAAGGAGCGGTAAAGTGACCCTTCTTGGACAAAATGTGTCCGGGTGAAGTATCAAATCACTAAAAACTAATAGAAACCCATTTGAGAGCTCGGTGAGAGCTTTCCAGCAGTGCTAACGGTTCGTCGAACGGGGCTACGGTGTGGTCGCAGCAGTCGAAAGAAGAAACATGGGTTCTCTTTTAATAAGGCAGTTTTCCCTCCAAAATCATTCATTTGCTATTGTTGCTGGTGAATGTGGAGAGAGGAAGGCCTAAATCTTGCGGTTTAACGATGCTACGCAAACCATCGTTGAATCGAGATCCGCGCTTGAGGTAAGAGGCCTAACCTTGCTCTTGTATTTGCTGGATTACATTTTGTAGCTAGGGGCCCGAATCCCGTAAATGCCCCCTCCTTCACTTTACGACGGCCGCACTTTTGGTGCAAAAGGCACCCAGGACGTCAATCGTGGGCAAAAAGTACCTAGTCCATCAAATGGCGTAAAACTCGCACCGGGAGATGAGGGAGTTTTAAGCCGTTTTATGGCCGGGAGCCGGATTTTAGTGTTTGTTATGTGTTTCCACCGCACTCGACAAAGATGATATTTGTACAGTGCATGCAGTTGCGGTCACCTGAGAGAGAGATCCGGGAACGTCGAACAGATCCCAGCTGGACGTGCGTCCGTCGTGTATCGTTGCATTTGGGGTTCTCAAGTTTTTGGAGAACCCATTGATGAGAGCAGGGGAACCATTACTGGCCCGGATTATCAGTTATTGGGATCCAGATCAGGAGATCTTTGTAGTGCAAGGGCACAGGATCGAACTGACGGTCCAGGATGTGTACTTCCTGACCGGCCTCCCACCACTGGGGATAGTGGGAGATACGCAGCCAGTGTTGCCGCGGGGGCGGCATATCATGGAGTTTGTGGAACGCCATTGTCGACCGGGTCTCCAAGTCAAGGGGACTCGGATATCGATCGGGGATCTAGAGAGGCTAGAAACCCGTGCAGTGGCCGCAGCTGTGCTGCGAATCCTGGGCAGTCAAGCGTTCCATCACATCACCGGTGGGCAGATGATGATAGTGGAGAGTGTGTTGGGTGGGACCTACTTTGGGTGGGCCCAAATGATGTTGGTGTCGCTAAAGGGACAGTTTTCGTTATGTAGGTGGCAGGTGAATCATGATTGCTCATATGGGACTTTATTGTGCGCCTTCTTCTTTGAGAAGATCCCGACCTTGAGGCCTCGTGTGCAGCTTCCATATGGGGGCCCGAGAGAGCCCAGGATGCGCCGTTGGGGACGACTACTCTGCAGGGGAGGAGGAGGGGCGGTCGGGCGAGTGTTTCGACCGGAGTTTTTTTCCCATTGGGATCAGATGCCGCTGTACATAGACGACTACCCTTATAGTGGGATGAGCTACTATGGGGATCTGGATCTGCCACTTCCGCCTGGTCGAGTCTGGGGGCCCGATGGTAAGTGACAAATTGCTATTCTTGTGTGGGCATGTTAAAGTTTTTGAATAGTAATTAATGATACTGATTCATGTACTTTTGGTATGCAGATATAGCACTGGTGAAACCGGCCAGGTATATGGGACGACCGGCAGCGTCTGGAGCTACAGGTCTGAGTGGGTCGAGAGCAGCGCAGAATGAGGATGCAGCCGCCCTGCTGGAGGACATCCGTCGTAGATGTGAGCAGTTGTTGACCGGAGTATCAGAGCGCGGGTGGTAGGATTTAGACGACCAGTACATAGAGCCATGTGTTGGTCTCCCCTCGGAGTGGCGAGGTATCATGCGGCGCATGGCGATGGCCGGTCAGGCAATGCGTGATCTACATGCTGCAGGGGCAGAGCCATTGGCCCGGGAGCCTCCAGATAGTGATTAGGGGTAGGGGCATGTGGTGCCCCCTCTGATGTATGTAGGGGCATGTGGTGCCCCCTCTGATGTATGTAGGGGCAGGTGGTGCCCCCTATGATGTATGTAGGGGCAAGTGGTGCCCCCAATTTTTGGCTTTTTGTTTGTAACATGCTATGGGCATGTCGTATGTATCAGAGTATATGGACTCTAAATATATGCTTTGCGACACATATTATGGATATGTATCGTCTTTTGATGGTTGATTTAATGTTATTGTCTTGTATGAAATGTGTGTGATAAATGCCAATCTAGAACATGGTTTGCAATACTATCTACATAGTGATTCTGGTCTCGGGGTACATGGTTGAAAGTTATGGTTTCAAATGCACGTATTAAGACTTTCACTCGTAAATAGCGTCTAAATAGCACAGGGTTATGCACACGATAAACACCATTTAGTTGCATTACAAGAAGCAGGGAATCCAAACGAACGTGCAGATGGAGGATGCGATGAAAGAGGGCATCAGCTAATAGGCCACGCACTACATCATATTCGGCCTGATTGTTGGTGGCAGAACCAATTCATACCTCGTTAGAAAGAACGAGGTCATGCAAGGGGGTGAAGATGGCCCAACCTGCCGAGGCAAGATTCCTGGATTAGCGACTTGCACCATCGGCATAACCAATAAAGGGTGTGGACGGGGGGTCCTGCAAAATGGTGTGACAAGACAATAAATGAGGGGATGAAAGGAAATGACGGCAGCGTGAGGGTACAGAAGTCATCGAGCGACAATGGCAGGAGGAGGGGGAAGTGGCAGGATGATCAAGACTCAAACAAGGTGGTGTATGAGAGCTATCGGAAACATGGTGAGGACTCGGGCTACGGAGGTCAACAGAGACACAAGTGGAGTGATCTCGAGTATGAGGGGGAATAGAGTGATCAAGGGACACAACAGGGGAGGATGCAGACGGGCTAGGCTCCGAGTGTCGTGCAGAGGAAGATAGGTAAAGGATGGTTACTGTAGACTCCGTCATCTGAACATCAGGGGGGGGAATGTCGATGGGAGCGGGGGGATCCTCAGGCTGGCCTGAAGCATACTGCGCGAGAATGGGAGAGGCGGATTGATTTTGTTCAACCTCATACTCGCGGACCACCTCTAGGGAGGCGCGGTAATGCGTCAGGTGAGGACAATGGTGGGAGTAGTGGCCATGAACACCGCACAAGGCACAGGGTTTGTTGGTGCGGAGAGTCTTGGGGTTCTTGGGAACGGACGCAGAAGGAGTGGGGGCTTCAGGGACCGTAGCGTCGGGGAACGCGACTTTAACCATGGGCCGGATACGGGGTAACTCAGGACAAGCATGGGTGGCATGACCAGTGACATCACATAAGGCACAAGGCTTCGCGGGCGGAGAAGAAGCCGAGTCGGTTGTGGTGGTCTGGTCTTTGGTTGCCCCCTTGCGGACTTTGCCTTTCTTCCCGGGAGCCGTCACAACAGGAGAAGGGTCCTGTGGAGGTGCTGGGGGCACAGTGGCTATGGAGGAAGCGAGGGGAACTGGTTGAAATGGTGTCAAAGCCATATAAGGTTTTGGGTGACCAGGAGGGGTGGCGGCTGGGGGGTCAAGGTACCAGACCGGAATGCCCAAGGTCAAGTTAGGGAGGGAGAGGGTGGCCATGACGGGGACAGAATATACGCCGGGAGGGGGAGCTAGGAAAGGGATCTGCCCAGCAGGGAAATGACCAGGAGGGACGGCTTCAAGATGGTTGAGGCTAGGAGGAACCGATCCGGGCGGATAAAGGGGTTCAGGGATACCAGCTGTAGGAGGAGGGCCATAAGGAGAAGGTCCGGCTGGCTGAGAGGAATGGCTAGGAGCGGGTTGTGGAGGGCGGGGGGGAGGTTGCTGACTAGCCAAGGTAGGCCGCTTATGGGCAGCCTGAGACGATTGCATCATGCAAACGTTCGACAAGCTGGGATCAGTAACAGGAGGGGGGGGAAGATGAGGAAAAGTACCAAGCAGGGTGGAATCTTTATAGACACCGGGGGAGACACTGGTCAAAGAATCGACAGTTTGCTTATTGGCTACAGAAGAGATGGTCGTCTCGGAGGAGGTCTGGGATGGCGGCTCATGATAAGATAGCTGGTCGATGGTGACTATCTTCCCATTATGGGGGAAAGACATCTTGCGGAAAACCGCGGATGGGACAGCAGACATGGCATAGGTGTAGCTTCGCCCCAATAGAATGTTGTAGTCTAGAGGGGCGTCAATGACTTCGACGTCAACGCAAACAGTCTTACCGGCGAGGGTGATGGGATAGTTACGAAACAGGCCAATAGGCTGGGAGGCATGACCGTCCCACGCTCGAAGGGTGATCGTGGAAGGGGCCAGCTCAGGGGATCCGAGTTGCTTCCAAACCGAAGCGGACATCACACAGGTGGATGCCCCCTCATCAATTATACACCGGGATACAGTGGCGTTCCGGATTTTGACTGGGATTTGGAAAGCGACGGAAGGAGGAAGAGGGGGATGGTCCGATTCTGGGTTCGATCCCCAGTGGAGTCGCCATTTTTTAGTATGAATTCTTCGTCGAAGTGTACGAAAAAGAACCACTTTAGCTACGCATAACTAATAGCCCTAACAACAATAGAGGCTGCCAAATCATCTACTATACTGTACGATTGGGCGGCTCGACCAGAAGCAGCATTTCGGCGTAATGGACCCTTTGGAATCTTTGGGTGAACCTCAACTTTGGGTTGAGGGATGTGTAAAAGGCCACTGGGTGTCGAAAGAGGCTCTGTAGAACCTGAAGATGGAGGCTCGGGAGCAGACTGAGCAGGAGGCTTGGGGTACTGGTGAGACCGAGTTTGAAGGTGAAGGTCGACGGATGGGGAAGGATCGGAGTGCATCATAAGGATCTGGTAATCAGAGGAACCAGAAATGGATGAGGGGGTGGCTACGTGGCTGTCGGGGGGTGGGTAGCCACGAATCCATGTTGAGGGAAAGGATCAGTGAACACAGCAGGCTGGGTAGTGGCCACATTAGGAGGAGCATGAGGGGAGGCGTGTTGTCCGCGCAATGTGGCTTGAGACTCCCACATCTGTCGCATCTGGGGTAAGAGAGGACAATCGTGAGTGTAGTGACCGTAAACACCGCAACATGAACAGGGCTTGTTTGTGCGAAGCGGCCTGTCCGGCCTGGGCGGAATGCCCTGAGGCTGGTTGCTAGTGTTAGGGTCCATACCAGAATTGGGTCCTCGGTTACCGGGGGCAGCTGGGTTCTGGTTGCCTCTCCGCCTTCTTTGAGAAGAAGGGGGATTAATCGCACCTTGCTGTGCAAATACTTGCCCTGGAGGGGGTTGTAAGTGCTGTTGCAGGTTGTGAGGAGGCAAGGGAGGCGGAAGCGCATATGCTGGAGGAGCTGGCGCACCAGGCTGTGGATAAAGGTAAGGGTTGGGTTGGGCGACATTGAGGTAAGCAGGAGGTTGAGCAAAAGGAGGAGGCATGCCGTATCCGGGATACATGTTGCCGGGAGGGGGAAAAGTGCTTGAGGTGCTGGCCCCTCCCTGAGGGAGACCATAGCCCATAGGAGGGTGAGCAGATGGATGGGAAAGAGATCCAACGATACCGTCGGCGGAATGAGATGCCCCCGGGGCGTTAGCGCCACCGGGCCTGGGGATGTCAGGAAGGACGGTATAAACATAACCAGATTGAGCATAGATCAGGTCATATTTTAAAGCTATTTGGAGGGCGGCTTCTTCAGATTGAGGAAAGTGAGAGGCGACATCTTTGCCGATGGGAGATGGGAGGGTGCGAAGGAACCAGTCCATGTAAACCCGATCTTCAAAGGGAGGGGCTCGACATAAGCTCCGCCTTCGTCGCCATTCCTGAACATGGGCAGAAAGGCGTGTGGAAGAGGATTGCTTAAATGAAGTCAAGAGCTCCGTACCAGTGTCGTATCGGAGAGGGAGCTGGAAGTACGACAAGAAGGCTTGGGCAAGAGTCTCGAAAGTGGTATGGGAGGAAGTGGCCTGTTCGACATACCATTTAGAAGCTTCGCTGGTAAGCGTGCATTGGAACAAACGAAGACGGATGGAGTCATCGGTAATGGAATTGGAGGAACACCACATGTGGAAAGATCGAACGTGATTGGTTGGATCTTCGCCATTAAGGCCCTCGAACTTAGGGATATCAGAGGGTAGTTTGGTGGGCATAGCGGGGTAGCTGGGGTGGAAGGCTATTAATCAACTGACGGAAATCGGGGAGGCTGAGGCCTGCAATGTACGGCAGCACAGGGGTGGCCGGAGTAGTGGTTGTGATGGTTCCGCTAGAAGTAGGGCCGGCATTGGGGCCGGGAGAACCGCTAGCGTTAGGCCCCGGTCCAGACATGGTGAAGGTAAAAGGGGGAGAACCGGAAGGAGAAGGGGGACCCGATGAATCAGGAGAGGAGTCGGAGTGCGGACTCGAAGGTGGACTGGCTCGACGACGGCGGTGCGGAGCAGGTCGATCAACCGGAAACTGAGGGTGAAGGCCAAGAAGTCTTCGGGAACGGCGCCTGGGGGGCGCAATGTGACGACAGGAAGAAGGAAACCGACAAGGGCAGAAAGGGGCAGAATCGAGGAAGGTCAAGGGCAGATGAGGTGCAGTGACAATTGATTTTAGAGTCTTTGCCAGGCGGTGTAAACCAGGCGCTTCTTCACTTAGGGTCAGTGTGTGGCGTGCGTTAATTTTAATTTTTAAACCCTTTCTGTTGTTTGAGAGCAAGAAAAAGTGTGCGACGTAGCTGAAAATAAACCTACAGAGAACAGAATAAAATGCTGAAATAACAGAAAAATAACAGCTACGTATGCATCTATCTAAACCAAGAAGGTGGGTCTCTCACAACTATGCTGAAAAGAAAGGGAAAAACTATGGAAACACACACAAAGGAAGCTCGATAGATCTAGGGTCAAAGGGGACAGAGATCTGGAGGATAAAGCTGCAGACAAGGGGTGCAGATCACAGCCAAGAGACAGAGGCAAGGTGGCTGGAAAAAGGGAAATCAGCAAAAAACCGGGGGGAGGGCAAGGCAGAGGCCTTTAGCAGAGGTCCACACAAAACGACAAGAGGTGATTTGGAAGGAAAAGAGGTAGTTCAATGAGTCCAGAGGAGGTATGAGATGCGGAAAAAGGGGTGAAGCTACGGCTTGACCGATTTGGAAAGCATTAAAACTCTTCCACATAAAGAGGTGGAGGAGTGCTAAAGCCTGTATTTAAAGGTTCCCATAGATGAAGTGATGGCAAGATCAGATCTTGGTCGGCGGGGGGTGAGCCGGAGGGCACAGAAAACACGGCGAAGGCTGGGCGGGGCGATTAAGGTCGCCATTTGTTAGTATGAATTCTTCGTCGAAGTGTACGAAAAAGAACCACTTTGGCTACGCATAACTAATAGCCCTAACAACAATAATGGCTGCAAAACATCTTCAGATCTGCAATTAGTAGTTAAAGTGCTGCAACAAACAGATCTATAAATGGAAAGATATTAAGCAGTGAAGTAAAGAGTTTGCTCCATGCATCCAGCAGACAAGACAAGAACACGATTTTTGAATGAATTTTTATATTACAGGGCACCTGGGAGGAAACAAGAAGGTGTATCCAGATCTCCTCAATGGGATGGGTTCTTTGTAGTCCTCAGCACTTCAGATTTAAGCTTTCTCTCTCTTGTAGATGTAGAAAACCCAATGTAGAAGATAGAGCTCAATGGGAGCAAAATGGTAGGAATGAGACCAAGTGTATAGATCCAGAGTGATCTAGTAGGCAACAAAAGGTGAAGAATGATGGGGAAAACCCTCTTATTTATAACAAAATATTGGGTCATTCTAGATCTTGGTGCATGATTAAAATAATGTTAATCAAATCTAGATCCACCTCTACGGAATATTTTATTATTATTTGTTGGAGGGAAAGGGTGTTTGACTTGGGTCAAATCCCTTGATTAGTGAAGAATAAATAAATAAATGATTTATTTATCTTTTTAAGGAAGTAGTTGGGATATAATCAAATAAATAATGATTTATTTGATTAATGGTGGTTGATTTGGTCATATTTAACAAGGAATATTATCTAAATAAGATTTAAATAATTATTCCTAGAAAATAATAAGATAACTATGGGTTTATCTCATTAATTTCTTTGTTTTTGGGTTAAACATGACTGGGAATAATAATTAAATTATGGTTTAATTAATTATTCCTTGGGGGAAAATCAAACAAATATGGGTTTGTTTAATATTCCCTTTTGGGGTTTCCTAATTCACATAGTGAAAGCAGTTTTACTTGGGGTAAAACTGGTCTTACATGGTGTACTTGGGTCCATCTAATGATAAAAGGTTAGATGACCAAAAAATGGTGTAACAATGGCCTCAATAATGTTGGTCCATAGGTGATTTCTTATGTAAGAAATATGTGTGGTGAAACTCAAATCCTTCTAAACGCTTTTGACTTGCTCTTCAAGTCTTTTAGCTTTTTGTTCATAATTGTTGGCATTAATCAATGTTGCTTTATTGGATACATCCATATTCTGAATATTTTTCTTCAAACTATTAATTTCATTGGTTTTCAATGTCATTTCTTCCATTTCTTTGACAATTTGCCCTGCATCATTTGTCCGCTACACCTGTGATGTTGAGGATTCTGTTTGGGACGTAGTAGTTGATTGCACTGACACTGCAGTTGCTAGTGGCTCTTTGGGTGCTAACTTTTCTCCCAATGTAGAAGGAATAGCATTTGTAATAATAGGTATAACTGTGGGAATGGTGGAAGCATCTGTTTCCTTCACAGTTTCTTTTTCTTTCATCAGTATATCACATTGACTTTCCATATCCTTAATTTGGGCAGTCAGCTTTATGATCAATTGCATCATTTCTTCTTTCTCTTTATGTTCTTGAAGTATTTCTTTGCTCTGTGGGTGCTCACTTTGACGAAGTTTTAACTGTTTCCTCAAAGCAGCAATATCATCATTTTTTTGTTTGATTAATACTTCAACAGCTTTTATATTTGATGGATCAACTCCTATTTGTAGAATCAAATATTCTAAGGCCTTAATCCTTAGATCTTTTGCATATAAGGAGCCTTTATCAAGTTTCATCTGATCTTGAATGTTGATAATAGTATTTTGCAAATTGGTTACACTCATGGACTTTGTCACGACAGTGGAATATAGCATCTCAGAACTATGTCGATGGAATTCTATCTGATCCAACTTATGTACCTTTTTAGTATCTACTTCAAATTCCATCTTTTTGTAGTCAGCCACTGTTTTTGGAGTTGAAGTAGTAGGTTGTAAATAGGACATGATCATTTTATTTGAAGAATAATCAAATGCTGTACAAAAATCTATCCTAATTTCCTGGCTTCTGCTTAAGAAATTGAGAATAAATCTCACTTTTAATTTCCTCATTTATTTGTTTAATCTGATTATATATGTCCTTAATATCCAAATCTTTTTCTTCTACTGTTTGAGAAGAAGAAGTTTCCATATTCACCAATTGCTCAATCATTTGGGTCTCCTTTCCTTTGGATGCTGATTTTTTTCTTTCAATATCTTTCAAAGTCTACTTATTATTGTAGTGGCTTCATCATTACTGTCCTCTGGTTCATCTTCAACTTCAATAAGTTTTTCTTTGCCTATGGAACCAAATCTTAGCCTTTTATTGTAGATGAGTTTGAACTTTGTATCTGAAGTAGTTTCTGCTGTATAGGATCCCTCATCTCTGATCCTTTTGTTTGAAGTCTCTGGCTGTTTAGGAGTTACCACAGCAAGTGTGGTATCCCTTTTTCCTGTTGGCTGTGTATTTGCAGTTAAATCTACCAATGTATTTTCTTCCCATTTTGTTTGATTGGAAAATTTTTCAATATCAGGCTTTGGCTCATGTATAAAAGGAGGTAGCTTATTTTTAACCCTTATACTGTTCAAAAGACCTTGGGGGTCATAATTCCAAGGGAAACTCACTTGAAATTTCAGCTCTGATAATCTCTTTTCTATCTCTTTCTCAGCATCCCTGTTATTTACTATGAATGGATCAATCTAATTTTTTAGTTTAAACTGTGTCTTCTTTTTAGATGCCATGAAATGGATAGCATCAAAATTCAGCACCTGTCTCAAATACTCTAGCGCGAACTGCGATAGTCAAAAATTCAAACATAGAGTGATTGGTTCCAAAGATTCTTAATTTAGTGTTCTTCTCATATAAGTATCAATCTCCCATTTCGCATTCTTCTAACAGTTGTAATATCCTTTTCATCTCCTTTTACACTAAAATTTTTCACCATGACGTTTTAGTGTCTATATGGGTTCATCATTACTCATATATTACTCCCTTAGAAGTCTAGAACATCAAAGTTCCTAAAATCAAGCCTTGAAATTGAGAGAAAATCTCATAAATGTCTTAAAAACACTTGTACTGCACTTTCTCTTAACACTGCTTGCGGTGCCGCACCTTTTTGTTCTAAAGCAAGAGGATCTAAACGCACTTTTTTTTCATTAAGGGTGCAGACCCCTGTAAAACTTAAAATGAAGGCGGAAAGTAACATTTAGAAGCCCAGCAGTTAAATATGGAAGCTTCTAGAAGCAATTATCCGATCGAAGGTTCGCTCCTATCATGTGTGTTCATTCCTTCATTATGGGAGCCTACCCCTTGATTTATGGAGCTCAATCCCTTCAAAAGAGCATTCTATCCCCTCTTATGAGGAACTATAACCTCCTCTCTTTTCCTATAAATTGAAGCCATAGTGCAGCTTCAAGGGGAGTTAGTTAGTGAGTAAGACTTTGAGAATTTTTGAGGAGAAATGTTGTATAGACTCTGAATCTATTAACTGATCATTATGTGGGAATGATTACACACCCATGTGTATTTTAGCTGAGAGATTTAAAAGCTTTTAAGAGTAAAGGAAACGCCTATTCCGGACCCCAGAAGGCCTATACGACATCAAGGCGGACACGGTTGTAAGGCTCTTCTCTATTAAAGATAATATGAATGAATATCGTTTTCTCAATGAGTTCTTTAATTAAGTAGCTTGTTTATCATGTTTTATCAATGATTTATTTAATTAATTATCTTATTTCTTGAATTCCCTGATCATCTTGATAGATATATAATTCGTGAATTAGTTTATCCTATGCAGGTGCTATTGATTTTTCCCATGTTTTTGATTGCAGATCTTTGAAGACGACTCTTTCAAGCAACTGGAAAGAAGATTATTACAAATAGCGCTGGACTACAGGTAGGTCTTCAAAACCCCTGTTGTAGCTAATTAATGAATCGAATATTATCTAGATAAAATATTTTTTTTTTTTTTTTTTTTTTTTTTTTTTTTGCTAGTTGTCCAGAGGACACTTGGGAGGTCTGTCTTGTCCGCAAGAACGACTTATCCGTCAAACAAAATGGCGACTCTGCTGGGGAATGGATTTTAAAATTTTATTTCATGTGCGGGACTGCACCTGTTTACACTGGAAACTGCGGATCCTGTGAAAATT